>CM064861.1:3674612-4892816 GCA_032719365.1 Prinsepia uniflora | reverse complement strand
TGCTAGAAAAGAAAAAGGAAAAGGAAATGTTGCATAATGAAATTTTGGTGGTGGACCATGGGCTTCAAAACCCTTGTCTTAGACCATAATGTTTATATATTCCCACAATATAGTTGAATGCTTTAGGATTATAGGGCATATCCTATTTGCTTAAAATAGCATGTGAAGGTTGTTTTAGAGGCACATGCAAGTGCCTTTCGGATTTAGGGTTTTTGGACTATTTGGAGGGTCAGTGGCACTTGAAACTGTAGGGTCCCTAAGGCACATGATGTGAGATTGTGAGGTTGTTTCTTGTAAGGCCAACTTGGCTCATTGTCCCTCTCTCTACCCTCAAGTCTTACAAGAACAAAAATTATTTAAAAATACAGTCAATAATATGTGTTCCCAACATTATAATGACTCACTTTGATCATGCAGAAGTGTTTCCTTTCCACTTTCACCCCTTACTTTCAACTTCATCTAAAATTTTGTTTAATTTGAGAATAGAATAAGAGTTCTTTCATAACCTAATTACTATAATATTATTTAATAATATATATAAACAAAACTAAAAAAAAAATTAATCATAAGAAAATCGAGGAAGACCCATCTTATAAAAGGTTCAATGCCTATAATTTGTATATATATACATATACACTAAATCTAAGTAATTTTTTTTCACTATTTTGACTATTTTATTTTTTTCTTTTTCTTTTTTTTACTGTAAATAGTGAAATTATAATTTTTCCCTAACATATTCATTTATCTTTATTATTTTTTTAAGTCCTTATTTTTTTTCTTTTTCTTTATTGTGAATAGAAATGTTTATTTATTTTATTTATTATTATAAATGACTTTTTTTTTCTTTTTTTTTACGCTGAATAATAAAATTACAATTTTTCCATTACATATTCATTTTATTATTATTAAAATAATCATCATTTTTTTTCTTTTTTTATCAATAGAAAAATTACAATTTTCCCTTATATATTAATTTATCTTTATTATTTTTATTATTATTATAAATGATTATTATTAGTTTATTATTCAATTTGGGGATATTATCCCGCTGAGTCTAATGCAATATTACTATTATAATCATTACAACAACTATTATTATTATTATTATTGTTGTTGTTGTTTTATTTATTAATTAAACAATATATTAATAGAAAAAGAATTATATTTTCGATTATATAACTTATATTAGGCTATTAGAGTTTATATATTATTTTTTATTTATTAAAAAATAAAATAATATTTGTAAGTTTTATATCTTAGAATTATTATTTAATAGTCTTTATATATATATATCATGCTTACTATTAGCTATCCAATATTTCTATAATAAATATAAAATTATATAAATAAACAGATAATTATGTATATAAATGTACATTTAATCCATCTTTTCAAAATTTTCTTATTTTGTAGAATTTATGTTTCTGCAGTAAATCACAGACGATTCTTGCTAGTAATTCTTAAACTATAAAGTGTAATTTTGATCACTTAGTTAAATTGTTATATTATGTGTTCCTTAAACTTTATTAAATATGTCAAATTGATTGTTATTTATTAATTTTCACTATTTATTTTTTATTCTTAAACGCTGTAGTAATCAAGTAACGAATTAATGGATATTTTTTATTATTTATTATTTCTGAAATATCGTTGACATGTCATCAAATTTAATAGAGTTTTGACTGAAGCTAAAAGTAAGGGGTATGTAAGACGAACACCAAATTTTGATTCTGCAGGAATCAGAATCAGTCATTTTAATTTAAACTACACCTTTGGCACCCGCTAACAAGATTGTTAATTTGTTTTTTACTTTTGTTAAAAAATAAAAATACAAATAAAAAATAAAATAGAATAATAATATTTATTTTTTAAAACAAAAAATCTGATCAGACCAATCAGATTAGGTTCGTACACACTATATTTATTAAATAATTTAAAAAATATTTTTCGTTCAAATCTCTGAACTTTATAATAATAAAAAATGATAAAATAAGACTCAATGGTACTTTCAAGATATTAATGTAAATACGCCCAAAAAGAGAGGGGTTTAATTTAGTGGCAGAGGAGTGGGGCTAATTATTGGCGACCAGCTCCTCCTTGTTCGCGATTTCGTATCCAAGAAATATCCAAAACTGCCAGAGCGTCCTTCTTCTCAAATTTCATTTTCAGTCTGCTCTTCTTCAAATAGTACTCAGATTATCAGATATGCATTATCAAACTGTCCCTTTTTTTTTTTTCTTTTTTTTTTACCTCGGTGAAAAGACTGTACGTACGCTAATGCTTTTTACTAGATGTAATTATTTAACTCACTCACTGTTTGTGGTTGTGACACTTGTGGTGGTTGTGGAGGGAAGCTAGGGTTGTACTACGTTGCATGTTGCGGTGAAACAGATGAGCAGGTAGCTGGTCCATTTTTGTATGGCAATTAACATTGCAAATTAAACAAGAGATAAGCATGCAGGCTGTCTAATCTCCATCATTTTACTTATATAGTGGGGCCTTAAGGGTAAGGACATAAATTGACCACTACAGTTAATGAATCATTATTGGTTTCTTGAGGACTAATATGTGGCATACTTTGTCAGAAACATTCTACATTCTCAAATTCTGGACTCGGGTGACCCAAAATTTAACCCCGTAATCTTTGTTTTCATACAATACTATACTTTCTTACATTATTTTTAAGTCCACTGCAATATTTCGGAATACATTTTAACACGATCACAAATTTACTTTAAATATTAATTAAGCTGTACGTTTAAATACGAATAAAAGCGTTCGTAATTTGATTGGTCTATTGGTGTTAAACCTAAGTATCATTAGTCCTTATCACCCACTTGATTAATTAGGTGACTAATCACTTCTCTTTTCTTAATTACAGACCCTTTACATTTGGCGTAAGTGAGACTTAACCATTGAATGGTCAATCGTATATTGTTATAGCGCGATAATCTGAGAACATGACACGCTCAATTAAAAAAGTAAAGTTTCTTTGAAGGAAACCAAAAGCAAGAAGTGTTTGGGGTTTAATTAAGCAGTTTGGTTGGGGAAATGAGAATCAAATTAGGTGGCATACTCCATTCGTTCATTAAATTAATGATTAAGAAAATACAAGAAAAATACGATGGATTGGCGGAGCTAGGAAGAAAGAAAAAGCTACGTATATGACAGAGAATTATACAAGGCTTAATAACTTCATAACATTAAAATATTTATCGGGATTACAAAATGAAAAATACACCTGGCGCAATAAGCCGAGGCGCGCGGCTCCCATGCCTCAATTCGAACCGAGGCGATTCGCTGGCGAACCGGACAGAAGCTCGGTCAGAGCAGCCATGGCTCTTACCTGCATCTCCAGAGCCGCTATGTAATCGCCTGTTTCTTCTAGAAGGTTGGGCAATGAAGCCTTTCTGCAACCGGGAACCAACCGGCTCAGAACCTGAACCTTTTCCTGCACAGCCGGTGACTTGGTCCTCGCTCTCTTAACCTCAACTTTCTTCAACCGCTTGTTCCCGGTCACCCTCGCCTTTCGACTTTTCTGAAGAGTTTTTTTCAGCCTGAGTCGCGGCATCAGAATCGCTCTGCTCCACCGAGTCGTGCCCCTAGCCGCCGTGGCAAGCACTCGGTCCGCCGCTTCCTTCACGCCTCTGCTGCCATTAGAAACCTTCGCCACCGGAGAAGAGCTCTCCCGGACCTTGCGCAACGCGTCTATGAGCTTCGTGGTGTAGATCCGCTGCTCAGTCTCGGATCTCCATCGGATTCCGTTCCTCACAGTCTGATTCCGACCGGCTTCGACGACTCCGATTTTTCTCCGCTTCTTGCCTCTGGACTCAATCGACGACGGGTCGAGGCTTCCCTCGAGGTTTGAAATCAGATTCCTAGCCATGGAAGGCGCAATTCAACAATCCTCGCACCTGCATAAAAAAATATTATTATTTGGATGAAAACAAGAAGATGAGCAAATTCATGTAGAATTGTATGTATCGAAAAGCTCGGGATGAAGAACAGAATTGAGAATTAAAAGATGAAAACTGGGGCGCAGAAAACTGGTGAATCCGTACACGTGTGCCACTTAAAATTTGTCGGATCCTTTACCTGATGATCAAAGAGAGTGAGCTCTAGTAATGGTGGTGGTGTATTAATGTCGAATTGTTGTTCCTTTGTCTGGAAGTTTTTAATGGAGAGAGAAGAGAAGAGAAGAGAAGAGGAGGAGGGTTGAAGAGCGAAATGGGGAGAGGGAGAGGAAGGGTATAAAAGCACTCACGGGAAGTCGGGAACCACGCGTCGTCTCCTTAATCACATTTATTGGCATAATTATTATTTTTCCCTCCACCTTTTATCCTTCTAATTTCTTTATTTATTATTTTTTTCTCTCAATTTTTTATATTAAGAAGAATTACATTTTCCTTGAATGGCCATCTTTCACATCTAAATTCCAATGAGTAGTATTCACTGGTCTAGGCAAAAACGAAGAAAAACAAATCCACTAATTAATCTTGTAGGTATAAATATATGTTTTTTCTTCTAAAAAATAGCCGGCTACGGGTGAATTACGAGAACCTATCTGTTTAGAAATTGGGTATATTTATACACACGTTTTGATATATTCATACGAAATGAATAAGTTTTATTTTGAGTATGCAATTAAGTATCCGAGGTTAAATTTATATATACGATTTATTAAATTTATTAATTTTAATTTATTTACGTATATATTTGTGACATTTGTATATATACTTGTTAATTAAATGAATATGCTTTTGACTGGGCAAGCATCCTTTTCTAATTTTGTACGTGACACCACTACTCATCTTTCACCAATTAGCTTGTACAACAAAGCTATATAATCTAAAATGAGAATGCGAGAGACTAGAAGTAGGCGACCACAAAAACCACCACTACACCCCGTTTATCTCTTTCGGATAAAATGCACCTTTCAACGACGTGTAAAGTAACGATATATCAACATATGTATAAATAAAACATCCTTCCGTTAATCTATGATACGATATGCACCTTTTCGTAATCATATTTCTAATACGGGTAAAGTTTATTGAGATGAATACAATTTAACTGTATTATAAATGTAATTTATAAAAATTACAAATCATATAATTTTTCTAATAATTTATAGTCCAAAAATTCTAGCGATGATGTGAACTAACCCACCAATATTGTTCATCGTTTGGTGAGCGAAAACACTCTCTCAAGTAAAGATGAATAAGTTCTTACCTCATTTAACTCATGACAAGTACAATGACTAGTAATGGCCTATATATATATATATATATATATATATATATGGTGTAATAGTAGAAGAACAATTATTGTTATGTTCGCACTTTAAAATTCAAATATAAGCATTTGCCATCTTTTTTTATTTTTATTTTTAAAGTTTCTCATTCTTTTAATTTTGTAATACACTCATATTAGGAAATAAAGATTATATTATAATTTATAAATATTGAGCTTCGATCATGCAATTTACGATAACCAAATCCAAAATATCTTATTTAACGTGTGAGAGAAATATTATTATATCGTAATACTAATTCGAAACTGCTCATTAAGTAACTTAAGTTTATCATTCTTAATTTTGAAATAATTTCTATTGTTTTTAGAGATAAAATATTGAAATAGTATTTTATGACGGTTAGGATATGTTTCTTTTTAAGAATTTTCAAGAATAGGAAGACATTAAAACTTAGATGTGTTAAGCAGCACTTTTAGCCATTTGGGTATACATGTACACATAAAATTTGGGGGCAATATTTGCATTTCACTCTACTGTTACCTCCCTATACCACAATTTCAATTTATTGAATTGTCTTGGTACATATCATAATTCAAACCGTTCACTCTCTAAATCATCATGTCAAAATCATTTCCGTAAAAAAATATACAAGATTTGGAGTTCATTTAGTTATAAATATAAATATTTATATATCAAGTAAATGGACAGATCGTTATGAGAATATTTATTCTTACTAAAACCGTTGACTTATTTGGTAAATTTGAATGACTAGACGACCTCCCATCTTAATGATCTTTGTAAGAAGATGATATTGACAAAATGATTTAGAAAATAAGCGTTTTCGATTATAATATATATGTAAAGACAATTCAATAAATTAAAAGGATAATACGAGAATGTATCATCAAGGTTAGATGCAAATATTTTCCTAATTTTTGGTGTTTCTTTTTAAATTCAAACGAAAGGAAGTATAATACTATTTGTTTAATATGGAACTTATTTTTGTATAGTGAGAAAATTTTAGATTTCAAATGAGATATTTATAAAGAGCGAAATCAAAATTTAATTAAACAAAATAAACAATATAGTGTCTACTCTAAAAGACATTATAAATAGAGGTGTCAATGGATCGTGTTGTATCGTGTCATGAATTCTGTTTTACCCATTTATGCTCAACCCGATTCCGACCCGTTTAATAATCGTGTCAAGAATGTCCAACCCGAACTCGACCTGTTAATGACCCGTGTAATCCGTGTAACCCGTTTAACCCATTTAATAAACAGGTCATACTCAAAACTCAATTAACCTATAACCTGTTTGACCCGTTTAACCCGTTTAATATGTTTAACCTATTTAAATTATAATATTTAATAGATATTTAGGTAGGTAAATGGGTAGATATATGAGTTAGTAATGACACGTTTATTAAATGAATCAATATATAAGCCAATATACGGGTTAACCTGTTAATCTAAAATCTACCCATTTATTAAACGGGTTAACAGGTCATTATACGGGTTAACAGGTTGACCTGAAATTCACCCATTTAATAAACAGATCATAACGGGTTGACCCGAAAATGACCCGAAATTTTAATCGTGTAGGTTGACCCGGATAAATTTCGTGCGGGTTTCGAGTCGTGTCAAAAATTGTCACCCTTAATTATAAAGGTCAAATATGTATAGTTCAGTTGATTTTAACATTAACTTGCAGGAAATTGGTCACAAATTCGAATCCCGATAATATATTGTATGAAAAACTTCTAAAAATTCCTCCCTCCTCTTAAATAAAACAAAAGACATTATAAAGGAAAAATAAATAAACAATTTGGCAAATGTAATGGGCAGTTTTGTAAATCGGAATTCAATAGAGAGTAACATTAAAGTTTGATTGAAAAATAATAGACCACTAGCACGTCCAAGAACACAAAAGACCCGCATTCCACATTTAATTTTGTCCCTTCATTGAATGTTTGGGATTTAATTTTGTACCAACTGAATGCGACATTTTTATTGCGTACAATGGACAAAATTCACACAAACTATTCACAAATAAATGAAAATGTGGAATTTGAATCCTCATCTTATATTCACCTGTCTGTTAATAGAATTTAATTTTTTTTAGTAAAAAATAACATTTCTTTTATATTGCCTATGATGATCCCGTAAAATCGAAAACACTGAAAAGAAAATGAAAAAAATGAATTAGGTCAACAAAGCAGCGAAGCCGAAGCCTTCATTAGGTGCAACCTAATGATGATTTAAAGAGTAAAGTTTGGTGGTGTTAATGTTTTGAGTCTTACGTCACACCTTTGGGCTTTGGCACTTCGGCACTTTGGCAGGTGTAAAACATTTTCATCTTGTCGCTTATCGAAATATGGAAGCATTTGAAACGTGCCGCATTTGCGTTTTACTGTTTTTACCAGAGATGAGGTTACATGCACTGTTGTTGTGAAATGTTTTTACCCCATCGTCGGGTAAAATCCCAAATCTACGGTCCGAATTAAATGAAGGCCATGACAAGTTGTCCCCGGAAAAGAAGGAAAGTAAAACATGGGTCTGTCTGGTCAACTTGGATCTTCATTCTTGTCTTGCAAGGCCCGTTTGTCTTTGTTTTCTTATAATAAGTGCCTATTTCGAACCTCCACTTTATTTTTTATTTCTTACTATTTTGGGTTTTTCAAACTAGCCACTTTTAATTTTGATATTTTTAAGAGGAGATATGTTATTAATTCTGAGTTTAATAAATGGTTTTTTTTTATATATAATTTGAGATCATTTTTATGATTTTTGTTTCATTGTTATTATTTTTTTTTGCCAAGATTTATTCTTTAAAAATAATTACTTCATTTTGATTTTAAATTCTACTTCGATTAGTTTTCACAACTTAGTTTAATTTAATTTAAAAAGTTCGATATGATTGAGTGTGATTTAGTTTGGACGAAACTTTTTATTTTTTATTTTTGCACAAGCATCCTTATTAGATTATATTTGACTTGATAAGCCCTTTATTATATTATTCGTTTTTGCACAAATACCCTTTACTAAATTATTGGTTACTTGTTTTGTTTTTATTTTGTCATAGTTTGAGGTGAATCTTATCCAAAATTCTGAAAGATGAGATTAAAACTCAACCGCGTTTAAAAAAATTAAAGGCATTTTTTGTATTCACTTGTTCGTCAATTGTTCATCAAGTAAATAAGAAATTACTGAAATAATTCTTATAATTTCTAATTTATTCCTTTTAATATAACTATATATGAGAAAGATTTGAATAATTTAAAGAGAATAATAATTTTTTTTTAAAAATACATTAATTACCAGATATTGAAAATTTGCTAAGTTTTATGGGTTTTGGTGGGTTGCTGACATGGAAATTGGCGATTGGACAAAAACAAATGCTTGGCTACCACCGATTGGATGAAGCGTGGGACCAACGAAATTTGATTGCTTTGCTAAGCAATGATTAGTGGGTGATGCACCAAATATAAATTAATTAGAAATTAGAGAAAGAGAGAGGCATGTGGTTGTTTTGATGGCACTTTCTATCATCTCATCCTCACCTTTTTTTTTTAAGAAATATTTTTTATATATATTTCCCTCTCTTTCGACCGACCTCTCAATGCATGATGTGGCCGGGTTTCATTCACATTGCCTACCATTTAATTATCTTCCTAAGTCTATATTATATAAATTAATTATAGATTAGACTAATTAAGATTTTTTTTTCGAAGACAATAAGGCGTTGATGGATCGTCAAAATTTTCTACAATTTTCACTTAAATCTTTTCAAATGTGACCTATAAAACATCACTCAATTATAGATGAAAATATCGGCAATATTTATAAATTTCATTTCAATAAATCCGTATTTTAAGGTCTCGATATTAAAATAGAGGAGAAATCTCCGCGATATTTTCATGAATATACTCTTATTTAATGGTCTTGTCATAAAAATAGGGATGAAAGAAAAATCTCACCTTAATTTCCATAATATAGGTATTAGTTGTATATAAATATTATTTAGTACTTAAGTTTTTTTTCTAAAATTTCATTCAAAATTTTCTAAATTTTAGACTGAATTGTCAACATTTTTTTGTTGAACGAAAATAATATCAATTTCGAAATCATATTTCCATAAATTTAATTATCGGTATTTCTGTTAAAAAAAACGATATTTTTATCCTTACACCTAAATATAAGTGCTTTTTAACTATCGATTGTTTATTTATTTAAAATTATGCTAATAGTTCATATTTTTTAAAACATTATGGATTAAGTTGGTCTTCTAGCAGATTAATTCCCCAACAAAATGTAGGCAACTTGTTGGTTGCCACATGATTATCTTATAGATTAGGGTGCATTAGGCCATTAAAAAAAAGATTAGGTTTTGATTAGATTATCATAAATCCAAAAATATGAACAGAACATAAGGGGGCTGGTTTCACAAATTGGAAGATAAAAAAAAAATGAAAGAAAATCATATCTAACATATTGCATGCCAGAGAGGTTTGTCTCCAAGTCTGAGACAGACCTCAATACCAGAAAGTAGGAATTAATCAAATTATTATATTATTATACAATTATCCATCTATCATTCAGTGCTCAACACCTGGACCATGCGAAGATTGGTAAATATAGAAAGTTAAAAATCACTTTAATAATAAATCGAATTTATATGACTCGAATATAAAATGTAATCGAACCCATTTGGATAAGAAAATGAAGGAGAAAAAAATGTGTCTTCTTTAATGGAATGATTATAAAGTCCTTGTTAACATAATTTGATTTTGACTGGGATCAAGCTACTGTAACCTGTGATTTGTGAGTGCATGAAGATAAAGACAAAGGAAGGTGGATTGGTTTTGGTGCAGCCTTGCTCCCTAACATGGGTTTTTTTTCTTCTTCCAATTTATTAAAACAATTGTCTTGTCATTTACTTCGTTGATTATCATTATTTTATCATGAGCCGATAATTAATTAGGAAGTTTGATTTCGAGAAGAAAACTCTGTTGGTTTCATCTGTCACGGAGCTCAAGCTTCAAATTGTTAGGTTTCATTGACTCTTATGCAATGTAGCATCGTTTCTAACTTGAACACCAAACTATGAGTTGGTCAAAGCCTCCAATTTTTTAGCAAGTGGAAGAAAACTTTGAAAACTTCAAATCAAAATGTTAACGAGATTTGATCAAAAGAGTCTTTATATAAATTTACTATTGCAGAAAGATGATAAAAAATTTATATAAAATTTTTCGGGTCAAACAAGTCTTGTCGAAATTATAGATGGAAGCACTAAAGATGGATGAGGTAGTAAAACTACAAGTGGGTGCAAAGAGCCAATGAGATGGTGGATTGCACTAAATATTCAGAAGCAGACAATAATGTTGGGGAAGAATGAGAAAAGAGGAAGATAAACATGGAATTTGGTGGCAGAAGCACGTTTTAAGCTGTCATCTTAGTAATATTATAATGTGTGTTTGCGGGTAGATATTAATATTAATTAAATTGAACAAATCATGGTTCATTCACATGATTTGGTTCACAAGTCTTAATCTTGATTAGAGACCCTTTGTCAAAGATTGATTCTATCTAATTATGAAACATACACTTTAATCATTTGATCCAATGGAGAGACAGGTGCGCACGAGTGCCGTTGTGTCTTGCTGAGCAAGCCATCCCTTGCTTTGCTTGTCCCAAGAACCTGAATCATTGTGTCTTAATCTTAAACTAATGATTAAAGTTACTACAACCAACAAAGCAAATGCTGATAATAGATGCAGATGCAATTTCAATTGAAGTACATCAACGGCTGACAGTAGACTCAAGCCGAATAATCGAATATACACAATCAAGTAATTACATTTTGGTATTCAAGTGCTATGTGTAATTTGGCATCCCGTTTTCATGGGGATCTACAAGATGTATATTATGTACAAAATATACCCATGTCGGTTTTCATTTTTCAACTGGTAGTTGTAAGCTATTTGATGAATTTTTTGGCTTTACGAGATATGCAAGCGTGATTTCTTCCGGGTTGGATTCTGGAGTTTCATCTTTGAAGGGTACCTCAAATGATAACGATTGATATAAACAAACCTCATCTTCCTTGCAATAGTAGACCTGCAAAGACAGGCAAATTTGATTAACAGAGAATATGACATTTGACGAAATAGCTCATAAAAATCGGTCTTTTTAGCGGACCTTGCAATTAATTCTCCCTGTGGAAGCTGAGGGGGAAGGTCTCTTGAAATGAAGAATTGCTGATCCTTCTGGACTCAGATATCCATCTGAGGGATCAATGGAAACTGCAGCTTCAGGCTCAGTTTCGACACTAAACTTACTGCGAGCTTCCTGCATTTTGAATCTATACATTAACAAATATGGAAAGGGCAATGCAGCACCGGTGAATTTGACAATAGGATGTGCAACTAGTGCACAACAGAATTACTAAATTGGAAGAACAAGTATGTGTTAACTGAGATGAAGAACAGACCTTCGAAAAATGGTACCCTTCGGGTACTGATATTTTAATAGACAGGTTTCCCTCATTGGAAGAGCTACCATCAACTGTAATGGTTTTTGTGTCAGCTGATGATCGTCTTCTGAGGCGTTTCAGAGATTTGGGTTTTGCTGCTGGAGGCTGAACTCCTTTTAGCTCCAAAGTAAGAAGTTCAGGTTCTTCCTCGCTTAAGTCTAGATATCTGATTACACTGTTGTTTGTATCAGCTATGAAAACTCCTGTAAAAATATAAAGTAAAAACCAATCAATCTCAGCTTGTTTCTGATGACAAGATTATATTGTAATTGTGAAAGAGGCATCACCACTTTTCGCTTCAACCATTCCAGATGGCTCTGAAAGCTGACAGAAGATACAGCTGATTAGGAAAGCAAGAACACACCTCCTAATTACCATTACTGTCAAATTGAAACCAACAGAATTTCGAACCTGAGCTTCTAGAGATTTTCCGTCTTTGAAGGCTGCTTTTCCAGTCCCTGCTATGGTACTTACTCTTTTACTAGCCGGATCTAGCTTCTTTATCTGGGATTTGGAAAGAAATAAGTTGGAAAAAGATTTCAATATCAGCACTTGAAACTCAAAAGCGCCTACCTTGTGATTATAGCTGTCAGCTATATAAATTTGGCCATTCTTTGCACATAAGACACCAAGTGGATGTTGAAAAAGTACTTCGGATCCTATTCCATCATGGTCACCGAACTGTACAGAATTACATCACGAGAATAAGAAAAGTGGTGTGATAGAAAAAGATTATATACAACGAATAAACATTGGGTTAGATCACCTTAAACAGGTTGTCTGAGAATACTGGATCCCCACCAGCCAGCAATCTTGATCCTCCTGTTTTTAAATTAAGCGCTCTAATGGAGCTACTCTCACTATCAGCAACAAAAAGCTCCATAAGATCTACAGTAACCAAAACATGAGTTCATAATCTGGTGAAAGCACTTATATGATGTTGAAAGTCATGAGCTGTGGAAAATATTGCAATATATTACCAAGAGATAACGAAATTCCAGAAGGCTGTGCAAATGACGTGCTTGAAGAGCTATGCCAATTCCAATGACCAAACAAAATAACAAGGTCAAGTCTGGAAGTATTAGGATTAGATATAGATATGACTCGCCTCTGAGCATTTCACATTATCTATTACCTTGAACCATTCAAGTTTCTTTCATAACCATCACCACTGAATGCTCTAGTAACTCCATCATCTGTAATGTGTTCCCAGATTTGATGTTGGCCAGCCATGGCAATGTAAACTTTCTCATTGACCGGATGAAAGCAGACATCCCATGGAGAGTTGAGGAGCTGACAGAATATACTTAGAAATGTTTTAGTAGAGTAGAGACTTTATCCAAGAATTTTACGATGCAGTTTAGTTATTTTAAATATTCTTCACAATTCAATTGAAACAGGTTTTGTCTCATCAAGTTAATCTTGCCTGAGTACTTCCTTTTCCTCCCCCTCGGTAATCAGAGCCTTTGGTTCCATTCCCAGCAAGGGTACGCACTGTCTCATTAACAAAATCAATCTCTCTACAATAACAGAAGCTAAATTATGACATAATCAATCGTACAATGTCAAATCATTCCTACAATGTCAAATCATTCCTACTCAATATAGTTAGCGGCCACATACCTTAAAGCATGGTTTTCAGTATCTGCAACATAAAGGAGATTTTTCTTTGGGTTGTAAGCTAGGCCCTAGTAAAGCACATGAAGTATGACAAGAAAGACCTCAGAATGCATGCATGACATGCTCGTAAAGGCAACTTATTTTCATACATAAGGCCAATACAGTGGTTATGACATGCTCTGAATGACAGCTTATTTTCTTACCTGAGGCCGATTAAAGGTGGCATCATCAAATGAACCATCACTCAGACCTTCCTCTCCAGTACTTCCAACTTGGACAATAAAATTTCCATCTAGATCGGTTACAACCTGAATTCCATGCACAAGAAGATGGTTAGAATAACAATCCAGTTCACACTGCATTATGATGTCACAAATCAGAAGAGAGCCTACTATGCGGTTATGATTACTGTCTGAAATGAAGAGCCTATTGTTTAGGACATCAATTGCAAGCTTTCCAGGAAACTTTAACGGAGATGTAACTAGACGAGGATCATTGTCTTTCTCCAAACTCAAAGGAAGTGGTGCATTGTCCAACATCTTCTTTCTTCCATAAAACAGAAGAGCTGCCTCCACCAAATCGTCAAGATCCTTACCAAAGAAGAAAGTTACGCTTTATTTGACCAATTACTAACCAGAAATCCATGAAATCAAAGTAGCTAAAAGTACAATCCTCAGTACCTTGCGGCGACCTTCACCTGAAACTTGGGCAAGAAGCCTACCATTGGGACCAACAATAGCAAATGTTGGCCATGAATTGACACCTAGCTCTCGCCACAGATACATATCACCATCATTGACAACCTAAAACAGTACAAGCCACAAAAGATATAACCGTGGACAGACTTCACTATTTACTTACAAAGCATGAAGCTTACCGGGTGATTGATACCATAGCGTAACACTGCATTGCGAATGGCTTCTAAATCCTTCTCGTTATCAAACTTTGCAGAATGGACACCCACAACAGTGAACTGAACAAAAATGAGAAAAAATAAATCAATTAATGGGTCATAGTTTATAAACTGCCAGAAAAATTGAGTATTATGAAAGAATGAAAAGGGAAAAAGGGGTTACCGGCATATCTTTGTACTTCTTCTCCAAAAAATCTAGATCTGGGAGTACATGAATACAGTTTATACAACAATAGGTCCAAAAATCTAGCACAACAACTTTTCCTTTCAGATCCTGCCAAAAATATTTATCAAAACTTGAGTTGTATGATCAATGTTGTCCCAGCCATATAGAAATTCAAGTCTTATACAACTTACCCTGCTAATCTTCAGGGGAGCTGTATTCAGCCAATCAAGTTTGGATGGAAATTCTGGCACGATACGAGCAGTTCCTCTGGCAGAGTAAAAGGAATATTCATTGAAGCAGATTATACATACATTTGTGAAAAGTAACAATAATATACGAATACAACAGCACTAGCAGTCAAAAATCCTTATTTACCTGGTTTCCAGGTCGGATATATAGTTCACAAATTGTTGAATTCTTTCAAATCTTGATTCACCTATAAACATGTCAAGCAGATTAAAAAAATTAGGATTCAATGTGAAATTGTTGTTTAAATAAAAATGTACTAAATTAAGAAAAATAAAGAAGGATCAGATAGAAAACAAAAAGAAAAGAAGTCTAGCGGGAAAAATATTATACCAAAACCAGAGGTGTGACATCAGTACCTTCCTTCTTTTTAAGAGATGGCTGGTTGACCCCAAATATCACATTCCAAATTGCTTTAGGTGATGCATATTGCATTGCCTGTGTAGGAATATCATTAGAATATGTAAACTATAGAAACTAGAATAAAAAAGAAAACAAGAATGAGATTTCATTATCTCTTTGAGATTTCATTATCTCTTTATATTGACCTATACCTTCCAGTTTGAAATGGTGAAGGCAAGACAAGATAAAGCTATTCCCAAGCTTCCATATTTCACTATCACTCGCCTAGAAACCCTGCAACCTCAAGCCAATGGGTTCAATAAGCTGTTTTGATTGGAAAATAACTGTGACATGAAACTTTCCATTTTTTTTCAAAGTAATTATGTTTTGGTGGCCAATTCAAGTAATAAAGCTTTTTCCTCTGAGATGAAGCAGCGAAGTTAAACACCGAGAACACGAATCAAGCCAAATTTTAGGACAGGACAGTACGGTTTGACTGTTTTATCACTAAATACAACTGCACAATAACTATTGAAATTTTCCATTATTGAACCCTTCTTACCCTTCATCTGAGACAACCTCGACATTGGAAGCACTAGTTTTCTGTATTAACTCGGGCTTTCTTTCTGTGAGCTTTTCCGATGCAGTTTGAGATGAAGTATAAGAAAATTGAGGTCCCTGCATCTTCCCATCTGCAGTGGCATGTCAATATAAGACCTCATGTTCCAGAAGATGTATAATATAGATTACACAGTAAAAATAGGTATGAGCACAATGGCATTATAAGCTTTTGATGGAACTAGAAATCAAACAACAAATTAATCAGATCCAAAGTGCGCATTTAGAAATAAACATGGATGAGTCCCAATACAGAGGATTCCCCTCACAAGCGAAAAGGTCTTATAATTAATAGCCCTTAACAAAGGTAGCTTCACCATTCTACATTAATGATGGTACAAAATGACATTTGCAGCATATTCTCAAAACGACGTACTATCGCCGTCACAGCCGCCACTGAGAATATCATCAAGTGAAATATTTGCTATTTCATTTCGGATTAGGGATGGACCAGCAGCCGTTAGAATTTCTTCTGATAAAGTAGTTTTGACAGCTATGCATCTACAAACAGGACAAAATGATTAGCAGTTAGAAAGAAAGAACAAAACCGATGCCAGTGGCACATATATGATTCATGAAAGTACAGAAAAGAAAACATCCTACTCAATGTGCTGACTCGTGTGCTTCATTTCCTACAATATATTTAATTGAATATGATTTTTCCTTCTTGCAAATTTACCTCATTTTTGCAGCTTTGGCAGCCTGCACCCCAGCTAGTGCGTCTTCAATAACAATACACTGTCAAGACATAAGCAGATATATGACGCCAAAAGAGCATGAAATACAAAGTGAAACAACCAACAGGACATTTTTTACGACCCTGAAATAAGATGCTCATAAAGCTCATGAAAGAACTAATCAACATTTCATGAAAAAATTTGCGAGATACTCAAGAAAACAAACTCAACTCTTTTTTTCTTTTCATGAATGTGAGAACTACAGTGATCAGGCACTTCCTACTTTTTTCTTCTTTTTAAGAAAATAGTAGAATCTTCTGGTGTACCTCGCTAGTGGGCACATCCAAGATCTTTGATGCAGCCAAAAAGATATCAGGAGCAGGTTTCAGTTTCTCAAAAGCATCTGCTGATACAATAGCATCGAACCTGATGAAAAGTAAAACAAAAACAGGAGAAAAAGCTGATGAAAACTGTTGCATAGATCTCACAATGGAAATCTTGAGAAGCACAGCATATGACTAGATGTGCTTACATTGACAATGGTAAATTGGCAGCAGCTAGATTTGCATTAACCTTGATTCGATCAGCACTAGATGCAACAGCAACTTTAAGGCCTTTCTCTTTACACTGTATTTTCGTAGAGAATACTATTAAAGAATAAGTAAATGGATAAGCAGAGAGTAAAAATATTATCTTAATTATGAACCTTTCCTTGTTACCTGAGTAATGAGTTCAAGGGCACCTGGGAAACCTATTCCAGAATTTGGTTTTGCATACTACAGAAATAGAATAAACGTTGGGCTCAGTTGCAACTTAAGGACGGAAAGTTTTTGTGCAATATTGATCAAACTACGATAATTTGTTTCAACAAAAAAAATCAAACAAAGATCAGCAACAGTAACCTTATCCAAATATATCTCAAAGAACCTCTTCTTTGCTGCTTCAGGATCGAATCCCTTTACTCCTTTAACAGAAGCAACACCTCCTAAGAAGTTCGCTTCACCTGGTACATTTATATAAAATGGCAAGATTCAGAAAAAGAAAATACTAAAAAAAAAAAACTTGCTTTAAATCAGAACATTAATCCATCACATATATTATTACTCACATTATATTGTTCACAAAATCAAGTATACCAGCACCGAAGCAAGTGCAGGTGACAATGTAATTGCAGTCATACAGGATATTGTTCATCATCACTAACAATATCCAATTAACTAGAACCAATGGTCTAATTGCATTCCCAAGTAAAGAGAAGGGCATTGACAATTGAAGGAGCCAATGATAAATTCATATTCATATTATTTTATTCCATTTAACTTGCCCAATCGTTCAAGAACAACCAAGGGTATATTCACAGTAACTAAAAAAATTTAACTTTAGGGATACTCATCTTAATTTTCAAATACACATGACTCAACTGGCAACTAAAAAATTCACAACCACATTTCTTCCAAGTTTTGTTTGCAAAGTTATTACTCCAAGTCGAATACATGTAAAAACTCAACATCAATTTCAAAATTTGATGCAATAACTAAGCAATTCTTAATCCTTACCAGTTCCCATGAAAGGCACAAAGTCCTCCACTGTGACCTCCACCCCCATCTCGGCGAAAACGTCGACTGCGGCCAATCTAGAAGGCTCTTCGCTGTCGCAGAGCACTCCATCCATGTCAAACAGCACAGCAGATACTTTTCCCCACTCACTTTCCGAAAATTCTTGAACATTTCTCTCTTCCACTTTCACACAAGCTTTCACAACCATTTTCTTCGAGAAAACGAACAATTTTGGCCTCCATTGGAAGAGGTAGGTTGAGACTGAAATATTTTTTGCTCCTTTTGAGCTAGAAGATAAAGAAGAACAGAGCTTCGTGGGGCGTGAGAGAGATGGCGGCGGTGAGAGCAGTTTCATCGCCATGGGAGGTTGCGTTAGAGCTTTAGCCAAACTAATTCAGTTTGTGAGTGGCGGGGAAGGAGCCTTGTTATATTTTGTCTTCTTGAGACGAAATTACCCTTACTGTTTATTGAATGTATGCAAATAATAGTATGGGTTTCTTGTCATTTCGTTTTCTCATTTAGAATTTTTTTTGGTAGTTTCATCTGGATTGAACTTGTTTTTAGTGGTGGAGAAATCGGATCACGTTCAAATTTTTATTATCCATATTGAAAAATATGCAACATTTTTAAATTTTTACCCAAACAAAAATGAAAATGATGTTATTGATAGGAGATTATGGAAGATTATAAATTTTATGAGAATTTAGCTGAATCAAATTAAAATATATATATATATTGTGTATATTGTTAAATTTAATTGCATTCTCAATAATTTTCAAATTGCAGCACACCTTGCAATTGTAAAATGAAAATGTGATCTTTTTATTGTTCGGTATGTGTCAAATTTGCTACAACATATTGTGTATGTTTCCACTTCCATATACGTTCACTCTTAGCTTTACAAATTCAATAACACCTTACCAAAACTCCTTACATGAACATCTTCCATTTCTGAAATGATGATACCGCATTCGATCCCTCACGATTACGTCCCGATCATATACTTTCGAAAAGATCTTGATGGCAGAATGACAATCCTCACAAATCCTTAAATTCTTCGTGACACGAATCGTTGTTCCAGGCTTTGTGTTCAAGACACCAAAAGCAAGTGCAAGCTTTTCACTATGATACTGCAATGCAGTTTCCTTCTCCTCCTCTGCAATGTCAAAGAAAACTTGGGAGCAATCTGGTGCATAACCACCCTCCATTTTCAACTTCACCAACATCGTCTGCACCATCGAATAGATCTCTTTCGATTGTGGATGTGATCCATCTCCCACTTTGAATTCATGAACTTTGCCACCGATATCAACCATGCTAATCCCAGGACTTGTCTTCACCCCTCTTTCCTTCATCAAAGTTCTTATCTTTTCAACATCTTCCCATCTCCCTGCCTTTGCATAAATGTTCGACAACAATGCATAACGACCGCTGTTTTGAGGCTCCAATTCGATCAAAAAGTTTCCTATTTTCTCTCCCATTTCGGCATTTCCATGGATCCTGCAAGCACCTAACAAAGCCCCGTAAACAGCTGCATTTGGTTTCATCGGCATTGACTTTATTAGCTGCTCAGCCTCTTCCAACATCCCTGCCCTTCCAAACATGTCAACCACACACCCGTAGTGCTCAACTTCAGGCTCAATGCCATAAAACTTCTTCATGGAAATAAAAAAATCCAATCCTTTTTCCACAAGACCAGTATGAGCACAAGCATTTAGAACACTCACAAACGTAGTTCCATTCGGTTCCAGTTTGCTTCTCTGCATCTTGGAGAAAAGCTCGATTGCATCCTCAGCTCTGCCGTGAATAGAAAGCCCCGAAATCATGGCATTCCATGTTGAAATCTCTTTGTGTTCGATGTTTTCAAACACTTCCCACGCCATGTCAAGCCGCCCGCATTTGGCGTACATGTCAAGCAAAGCAGTCCCCATTGTTCCATCCAAGTGAATGGTGTTCTTCTTGATATAAGCATGAATCCATTTTCCTTGATCAAGTGCTCCCACATTCGCGGAAGCAGCTAGCACACTTGACAACACAAATTTTCTTGGGGTCACTAGATTCTCCTTTTGCATCTCGTTGAAGATCTCCAAGGCCTCCTTGTGAAGCCCTCCTTTTATATAACCATCAATCAAAGCACTCCAAGATATCTCATCTCTCTCACCCATTTCATCAAACACCTCCCTTGCATCTTTCAACCTCCCACACCTAGCAAAACCACTCACCATTGCATTCCAAGAACCAATGTTTTTACAAGGGATATGCTTATCGAACAATTCTTTCGCCGCTTCCACATTTCCCCATTTCATGTAACAATCAATCATTGCATTCCAACAAACAACATCATTCGATTCGGCACCCGTATCTAGCATTCTCCTTGCCTCCTCCACAAGCCCGAAAGACGCATACATTTGAATTCCAGCACTTGTAATGTGCTCATCTTCACCAAACTGATTTTTCACAATATGGGCATGGATTTGAGCAGCTTCCTCAACCGCTGCAACCAATGTACAGGCCTTGAACAATGTTGAATACGTGAACTTATTAGGCCTGGCATTCATGGCCACCATCTGGCAGTAATATGATACACAACTCAAGGCCTCATTGTTCGCTAAGCACCCTTTGATCACTATGTTCCATACAAAAACATTTGGCCTCCCCACAGAGTCGAAAACCTTCAAAGCCAACCCGAAGTTACTGAACTTTTGACTGGAATAGCATTTTAGAACTTCCCCTGCCACATAGTGGTTTTGAAAGTGGCCTGACCTCAGAACAACACCATGGATTTGCTTGAGATGCTGTGGAGAATTGGTGCATTTTGTATTTATGATGTGTAAGATTGTTTTCTGGGGAAGTTTGGAGGTTGGAAGTTTGCTCTCCGGCGATGCGTCTTTTGGTTTGATGTGATGAGGAAGATTTGTGGTGGTGGTTGCGGTGTTGGATGTGGTCATCTTTTCTCTGCTATGCTATCCACTCTTGGCTAATAGTTAAGGTGCAGATTAATTTACAGAGTACAACGAACTATTGTTTATCATCTGACGACATGTCGTATTTTAACGTATTCCTGACAACAAATATGTGCTAAAAAAGGGAAAGCAACCGAACCTGGTCAATGTATTTGGTCGGGGGCCGAATTTTTCTGCTCTTGTTATCTGTTTTGTTGCACAAGTTACAAGGGCTATGGTATGATATATCCCAAATTGATGTAAATAACTATGAACACTAATATATAATTAGTTCTCTTAGCATAATCTAAGGTTGTAGTTATACCGTGTTCAAAACAAAAACCTAGATTATTCCTAAACTGCTGCGGAACTATAATTAAAACAACACTCAATCTTCAAAGAAATCCTCCTGTTCCAACATTCAACACCTCTTCAACCTCCATATCTTTTACCTTGACGTACTCCTCTTGCTCATCAGTTGATCCTCCTCCAATGAGCTTTTGTGTCTCCAATTCCTCTTCTTCGTCCAAACGCTTCCACTCAGCTACCCATTTCTCCCACTCTTCCTTCAACACCCACCTCCTCTCACGTTCCTGTTCACTCAAAAACATTGAGGCATCATTGTCCTCGGCCACATACTTCTTGCTGTACTTTCTCAAGTTCTTTGCTATCTCCTCCTCTTTCTCGGGAGTCAGCAATGTCGGTGGCCTTGGGCGCCATGACAACTATAACAAACAACAAGAAAACAAATACCCGCACAAGATTAGAACCTGAATCTCTTTTCTTTTCTTTCGGCTAATTAATCAGTAAGAAGTTGGAACATGTACTTCAGAGGAGATAAAGGAATAGAAATACACAACCAAAACAAATGTTTCAAATTGATGAAATTACCTGAAAGAAGTGATCCTTTTGTATCTTATAGAGTAGCTTGCCACTGAAGGACCATATGTTGAAACCATTCTCCATCCCATGAACTGAAGTCACTGAAGTAGCAACATATCTAAAGGAAAATACAAACATGTCAAAATGAAGACATACATACAAGGGGGATTCCATCTGATATTGAAGTGGTAAGATATCCAAAATTTTACCTTCCAGTGGGATCCCATTCAACATCTGTTGCCAAATAATGTTCAGCTGTAGCCATGGTTCCAAGCTCATCAACATCGTAAAACTCTAGCTTCCCATTAAGGCCTTTCAATCCTGCGAGTATTATGAAGCGCCCTGAAGGCGACCAGAGAAGAGCATTTGCCTCCTTGCCTTTGAGAATAGTGAGCTTTGAAACACGGCCTGCATTCTGACTACTCCGCATGGAGTAGAAACTTACGTCGTTAATATTTGAGGTCGTATTATGATAATGAATAACTGCAAATCTATGGCCCTTTGGCTCCCAAGCAAATGGAATGATCTTATCATTCTTATTCTCAAGCTCCAAAACCTCTATAGTGATGTCTCGCTCTTTGATTCTGAAGAGCTCAAAGCCTGTGTGTGTGCTTTTCTTTGTTTTTGTATAGCGCTCAACTTTAACAGCAAGATTTTCCCAATTGCTTTGCCAGTACATTTTGCAATCACTGACACTGAAAACATTCTTTTGCCTCAACTCCTCTTTAGCAGGGATTTGAACAAGACTCACCTATTTGATGAATTAATATGAACCACTAGTTCAAATAAACGCTAAACTGATGATAAAAGGAAAATAGGGAAAAGGATAAAAAGACCATACCAACGGAATCGGTCAGTAAAATGAAACAGAATACACACCCTAGCAGGTTGGTTGCCACCGCCCATTTCTGGAACAAATAGAGCAAGAATCGGTTCAGTTGGTGACCAACTGAAGTCCATAATATTCTCAACCTTCATGGACTGTTTGCCGACAAGTGAAAATGTTTCTGTTTCATAAACAGAGAGAACATTTTTTTCCCATTCTGGCAAAATACTTGTCCTCTTTTCTGCCTGCCCATCTGCAAGTACTGAAAAGAAAAGAAAAATTATGCAACAAATTAGGGTACTGACTGACTAAAAAGATCATAGTCGCATCATAGATTATTAGTGGCATAGAGAAGTTACTTGAATATAGGCCAATGCACTCCAACAACACCTCCAGTTCCTTCAATTGAAAAATCATCAGAACTTCCTTTGAAATCTCTACTTACTTTTCCAGTTCTCACATAAAAAATGTTTATCATGACTCTCTATACAATAATTTCACTTTAGAAACTGAACGAGCCAAAAAAAAAAAAAATTCACAAAAGTTGATGAGTTTCACTGTCCAGAGAACTCACATTTGTATCACGAGGATTGCTCAGTTCATGGCTGCTGTAGGTCACCAAATATTTATCACCGGGTGAGAAATCAATGAGCCTAACCTGCAGTTGAAATTAGAGCTAAGGACTAACAAATAAGACTACAACATACAACATATATTCTCTCAAAAAAAAAAAACACATTAATTTGAAACTGAACCAAAAACAACCTCAGGATGGACATAACGCATCAGACGATTAAAGGTAGTGCTACCTCCCCACACGAGCACCCTGACCGTGAACAGTTGCCAAATAACTCCCTAGAGGGGACCATTGCACAAAGCTATCAGTCCAGCACTGTAATTTTCAAGAGTAGATTAGTATGATCATTTACAAATTACAATTGAACAAGAACTTATTTTAGGTAAGACTGAGATAAGACATCCACTGACTTTACGATTGTGAACAAGTATAGTGTATCATTCCATAAAACTTCGGTCTCCAAACCAGTACGAATCACAAGCTAGTCCCGGGCCTTTTCATCGGTAAGCCATTTATGAAGATTCTCTTGACACCCAAGTAGATAAGATAATAAACACTAGAGCATAGATATTCCTAATTCATGATTGATTAGAGCAAATTATTGATTACCGCTGGCTCATACGGCTTCAGTTCTGGAGGGGCCCATTGATCAGGGACGTTCATGAACCGATCAAATTCGTCAAACAAGCAGACAGAAAAAACATGGGACTTGTCCAACTTGATTCCATGAATCCTCTCCCAGACAGATAGTTGTGTTTAATTGTCTACTGAGTTATGACTCTGAGAACGCGATGTTAACCCAAAGAAGAGAAGGCAAAAAAAAAAAAAAAACAGAGAATGTGATGATGGTATATGGCTTGACGCCAGGAAACAACATGCGGAGCAATGACCCGACAGTTTGGAGATCCATAAGGCCATAACCTCCGCAGGCTCCACTCGTATCACAGTATCACACCGCAATGGGGCGAAATGGGGAACTTATTATCTCTATTATTATAGAATGAGAAAGTTAAAATGTTTCATTATGTTTTTTTCTCGCAAACATATTACCCGTTGATTAGTAATCTTTAATAGTAAAATGCTAAAATTCAATATTAAATTTATAAATAAATAAAAATTAATGGTTAATTGAAGAAGTGGAGAATAAACAAATAAGTGGTGGGTTTAGATAGTTACTCTTTTTATATTCTTTAATTAAAAATTAATTTTTTAACTTTTTATAATTATTATAATTTGTAAATTGTGGGTGCTAATAAGCCAGTAAGGATCTGAATGAAGTGATTTAATTAATAATTTCAAATTTATCCAACAATTTAAATTGAATATAAAATTTATAATAAATTAATTGATTTAAAATTACTAAGTCAATCTCCACAAGATACCGTTGACAAAAAAATCTCCACAAGACAACACCTCCCCAATGTTTTATCATTGCAGATGATAAAAGGTTGAATCGGGCTATATTAAGCCCTGTAATGATCTATTTAAATTTGAGATGTTAATGAGGTAAATCATGTTACCAATTTAATAAATATATCGTGTTTGATATCTAATTAATTTATAACATATTTAACCTTTTTTCTTTTAAGGAATAACTTATTTAAACTCTTTGACCTAACCCTGTTAATTGGTTCCAAAAAATCAGACCGAAAATCGGACCGAACCTAAAAAAATCAAACCGAAAGAAAACCAAAACCGTATAGTACAAACTGAATCAAACCGAGTCTAAACCAATTCAATTTTGGTTTTTGATTTGACGAAACCAAACCGAATAACCAAAACTAAAAAAATGGGCTTCTGTTTTAGGTTTTAATGGAATGGGCTTCTGTTTTTTAGTTTTAATGGAATGGCCCAAGTTCCTCTTTGTCTCCAACCCAGGCCCAGAATCAAGTGGAAGCCCAGCCTAACCCCAACTCAAGTCCCAAAGAGCCCAACCTCTCTGTCTCTAAAACGATGTCGTTCACACCATCCCTAATCTCAAATCCCAACCCCTCTAGCTCAGTCGCTCTCAGCCTCTCAGTCTCATCAATCATCCCTATCGTCTCAAGTCTGGCCTCTCTCGAACTCGAAGACTTGAAATCAAGAGCATAAGCAGCACGACGCCATGACCCTCTCGCAGCCTCGTTGTAATCCCTAATGCCTAATCCCTAATCCCTTCCCTCTCGCTCTCATCTCTCTCTAATTTCGTCTTGCGCGATTACAGTTCTTTTCACCCTCACGAAGTCACAAACCCTCACCACTCACCAAATAGCCTCTACTTAATCTCTCCTTCTCTGTCCTTCTCTCCATCTCCCTAGTTCTCTCAATCTCCCTAGTTCTATCCCTCTTTGTCGATGCCTCGACCTCTCAACCAGTTTGTCTTCGTTAAAGCCCATATTCAACCTCTCCGGCTTCGTCGAAGCTCAGGTCCTCACACCTCTGTCAGTCTGTCCTCCTCCCTCAATCTCTTATTCAGTCCCTGTCCCTCGATCTCTCCATCTCCCTCTAAGCCCTCTTCCTCTCCATCTTTGTTGAAGCTCGATGGCCCCGATTTGTCTTCTTCGAAGCTCACGCCTCACAACCTCAACCTTTCCCTCTCGGCCTCTCCCTCATTCTCTCCGTCTCAAACGAAAACTGGTTAAACTGGTTCAAAATCGAACCAAACCGGTTTAATCGGTTTTCAGTTGAAACAATTTTGAGGTTGAGAACCGAAATCGATTCTTAACCTGGTTTGGTTTCGATTTCGGAAAAAAAAAAATTAAATCAAAAAACCGATTAATAAGGCTACTTTGACCTTTTAACTTTATTAATTTAGATTATAAACCCAAAAAATAAAGTATATACTAAAAATACCACCAATATATTATGAATTCATCTAAAAACAAGCTTAAAATTATAAAGATTAAAAAGGTATATAGGTAAGTCATAGGCAGACAACTGGGTGAATGATTGACATGTTTATTAAATGGGTTAATAAGTTATTACAAGGGTTAACATGTTAATCTGAAATCCATTTGTTTTAAACTTATGATAACAAATTGGCCCAAAAATTACCTATTTTAATCTCGCGAATTACATAAATAAATTTCGTACAGATTTCAATTTGTAACTCCTATGTATAATATCCACTTCAAATGCCACCAAACATATTAGGTTGATAGGTTCTCTCTACTCATTTTCTTTATTTCACTTGTTGTTGCTGACGATAAAAGTTAGTTGGAGACTTGGGAGTTGTTTTCAACTTTTCAACGACATTCATTTTATTTGCAATATTTAATGTAAGTCGTTCTAAGAATTTGAGAGATATTCTGTGAACCCTTTTGAACAAAATTAAACAGTCAAATTAACCAATATTAATATGCACTGTTCTAAAATAAACAAATGGATTACATAGCATAAACCAGAACATAATCATCCACTTAAAATTAGCATAATAATATCGAGACATATTCCATTGCATTGAAATAGTTTTGTGCACTTATTAAAACATAAAATTAACCCAATTATATGATAGCCAGATAATAATTAAGTTTTTGTGTTGTGATATTCATGAATTAATTCAACGATCTTGATCAATAACATGGATGCCATACTTCTGCGCAACGCCAATCGCTCCTATCATGTCCAGGGAATGTCGCCAATCTTGCTTCTCGGGCGGGCAATTGCCCAGCTTAGCCGACCCGACCCACCCGTGGTCCCTTTTGAACTCTTTCAGCATCAGCATCTCAATAGGGTCGTACACCGTGATGCGCGGCGAGTGAAGCAACTCAGTTAACAGAGCATTCGCGCGGTCAGTGATGTCACTCAGCTGTTCAGACACGGAATTGTAATCTGAGATGGCAATCATCTCCGCCGAGAGGTCCACATGTTGAAGATGATCGGCCGGCCTGCTGCTGGAGCCTGATTGGCTGCTGCTGGTTTTGGTTTTGGTTTTGGAGGCCATAGTATCGCATGCTGCACTTGCTTCCTTTTTCAGTTTTTCAGACGCCTCTTTCAACCTTGCCTGCTCCTGAATTAATTCCATGTAAGTTTCTACTCTCTTGTCCATATCTACATTAATAAAACAATAACCAATATTAATTACTTTATCGATCTACTGCATCTACATATGACATATAATAAATGATAACCATGTTGTAAAACAAGAGAGAGAGTTGGAGGGAGAGGAGGATGAGTTAGGTTAGTACCTTGAGAGCCCAGATCGATCTGTAGAGAGAAGAGAGAGGTGGTGAAGTTTATATTTTAGACAACATATAACATAAGATGATTATGAGTGCTAAAAAAACGAGAAGATTATGCAGACATGCATGAAACAAATATGAAACAAAAAACACATACATATCTACTGATCTAGAGCATGAAATTCATAACTTATAAAGCATCTACAAATTAGAAATTAGAAATTAAAGCACATGTATATAAAGTATAAACCTAAGTATAAACCTTTGGAAGTTGAGTAGGGCAGATCCGGAGAGAGTTGAGGATGAGTGGAACTGTGGAATTAACCCTAATAGGTAATAATATTAGCTCCCAGCTGGAGGTGGGGAGTTTTAACATGCATGCAGGGTGAATATATATATATATATATATATATATATTTATTGTTGATACTATATTGACCGACCATACCAGATTCGGAAGTGGATCAAACTCAATGCCTATTTCTAAAGCCCATCGGCAAGGCTTATGTCTAAAATTCATCACAAGTCTCATCACCTAAACCTAGATATTGTATATAAATACGGAGTCCCTTCCCTCATTTGAGGGGATCCACTCTCTCCTATAAGACTCTCTTTTTAAAGGTTCAAAGGCTCTTATATTATGTACAAATATTTATATTATTAGTGAGAATAAAGTAATACCGGCTATGGACGAAGTCCGATTTGGGTGAACTACATATATGATTGTGTCTTGGGTTCGTGCATGGCTTTACGAACTAAGTTGGTCTATTTATTGCATAATATATATATATATATATATATGTGTGTGTGGGGATAGAAACACAAGTGACGAGAGATGTTATATATTGACGTCGACGTGCATGGTGTTCTCAAACCATTGGGTCGTATTTTTTATCTGGGTGTAATGAATTAATACGAATATGAATGATGCATGACCATAACCTACGTACATACGTAACCTTGAATTCATGTGCTCGTGTTTGAATTTACGTGCACTTTTTGTCAATAGTTAAAACAGCACAGCATGTTTTAAGGAACAGTGCTTCACCTGATCAAATAACTCTGAAAGACGAGTATATTCGATATTCGATACTTGATCTTGTTCTTTTTTCGTGAATGTGTTCATATCTTTGGTGAGTTTTTATTCAATTTTGGTATATAAATGTGATAATCAGAACTATCCATTTCATAAAAATGTACATGATTATGTAAAGATTATTTGTGTGCAAGATCAAGCAAATTGGAAATCGTTAGCTAATTTGCAACTGTTAAAATTAACGTGATTGACAATATAAGATACATTATTTTTACATGATGTGCTGTCCTGTTGAGAGATTAACGATTTTCAATACTCGATCATTTGTGGTTAGGAAATTTTCAATAATTACGGATCATGTCATGGTTTTTCTGAAAATTGCCAAAACTAAACTTTTGATTTAGTTTGAGCCATGGATGTATTGTTTATAAGTTTTCTTGTGAGTCATACGCTTATTGTTTATAAGTTTTATTGTGAGTGCACTTATTGCTTATAAGTTTATTTGTGAGTGCACTTAACTTAGTTCTTTGTAGTGCACGAATCCAGAAATTTAAAATTGAGTGGGCTAAATTCATCAAGTTTTTTTTAAAAAAAAATTGAAGTAAACTTAATTCATCAATTTTTATTCAAAAATTTAGGAAAATGATAAATAGGGCCAATTTTATTCAAAAATTGCAAGAAAATTGATAAAATAAAGCCAACTTTATTGAAAAATTGGAAGAAGGGTTAAATTCATTAAGTTTTTTTAAAAAATTGAAGGATAAAATAAATTCGTCAACATTTATTCAAAAATGGAAGAAAATGATAAAATATGATCATATTTTATTCAAAGATTGAAAGAAAAATACTAAAATAAGTTCAAATATATTTAAAATTAAAAAAAAAATAGGATCAAATTTTATTCAAAAATTGAAAAAAAAAAGACAAAATCAGAATTATTACATATAATCAAGCTATTGGCAACAATGTACTTCAAATCCAGGCCCCTCGTAAAGGGGCCCACTACAAAGCCCACGACTAACCTAAACGTAATGAATTTTTAAACTCCTAAAATATATAAAAATAAAAATTAACCTGGGCTGCGGTCTAGACAGCCCTTCAATAGGTCCGTCATTGGCACTTCAGGTAGTTCTTGCTTGTCCCTAGGTATACCTCTTGTTTTCTCCTCAAGTATGCCTATTGTGGCTCTTTATTTTTAATGTTACTATTTACTTGAAAACAAAATTGTTCATATAATGATGATCGATATGAAAAGTTGAGAAGCAAAATTTCCTCAAATTCCCCTTTTGAAAATCACCCCAAACCTCATTAAGTAACTTTTTCCGTTCTGGACACTGTCACGGTGAGTTATGATTTTTGAGACAGAGATGTAAATTACTTGTGGATGAAACAAAAGAAAATTCTAAGAGGATACTTAAATTCGTTAGATCACAAAAGATAACACAAGAGACTAATCCGTTAGATTACAATACCGAGGGAGGGAGGGAAGGGAGGGAGCCCGGGACGCATTTTCAACATCCTCTTTGCAGTTGCCTTACCACCAAAAAAAAAAAACATATTAACGCAGCCACATGTTCCAGTTCAGCAATGGGAACACATTTACAAAATATACACCAAAAGGCCTACCAGACTTACATAACTGCTACATTAATTTGAAATCGAAACACTTCTAGTGTACTTACAGGATTCGCCTTCCCCTCGATAGAAAACATTTTCTATTTCAAAAACAGCATATGGAACTGTAGCTACCTCTAGCCTCGCAAACCATGTCAGTTACTCGTCAATCTTTCCTATGATTTCATCTGGGAAGGCCATTGATGCTTGATTTTCAACACAGAATTTGTAGGTCATATCTGCATCTTGCATGTCCTGGTCGCTGTCCTCATCAGCAGGGCGGTTTTCCACATCAGCAGGGTGGTTTTCCTTATCAGCAGGGCGGTTCTCCTCATCAGCAGCCAGTCTTTCTTCCTTTATCCTCTTGCTTGCCTCAATGTATGGCTGAAAGTAAAAACAAATGAGCAGATATCAATATTATATCACTTAACATTGTCCACTCCTTGGATGAATTACTGATTGCAGTGAAGCATGGTATTGAGAAATGTCCGCTAAGAATAAAACTAATTAAGTAGGTAATTGAACATGATCATAGATAGTGTACAAATTTAAGAAGCAAGGGAAGAAATGTAGATGTAATTACTACCTGCTTCTCACTCTCAGAGAGGGACCTCCATGATTGGTTTGCCATGTATCGGATGTTGTGACCCATCAGTTTCTCTGCATCAGTAGTATTTTTCAACCGCTCACATTCTTCCTTGATGAAGATACTATAAGCACTTCGTGTCCCTCGTGGTGCTCCACGAGTGGGACCACAAGGTTTCTTCATCCCTTTGTTCTTTGGGCGCAGCTTGGGAGATTGCTTCTGCTCAGCAGATGTAGAACCTAATGAAGTTCGAAATACAAAGGGGTTATGAGTAAATTGAATAACTCAAATTTGCAGTGTAGGACCATCTTTCAAGGCTACTCAATTCTTCTTACATGCAATGTTTTAGTTTGTGACATACCAATCATCGTCATCGGTTGACAATTCCCTTCAGACATCTTCTTCTTCTTCTTTACAAAAGCATCTTCAAGATTGGGTATCTGAGGTGAGTCGTCCCTACCGTTCCCTTTCACTGCCAACCTATTCCCAATGAAAGCATGACCTGAAACGATTATGTTAATAACGTATAAACACCATCTTTATCTACCTAATACATATTGTTTATAGTAGGAAATAAAGTTACTATATTGAAAAGTAGCTAAAACTTCCTACAACAACACAGATCAACATTGTGCTAATATATGTATATACATGCTTACGTAGAAATCGCAAATCCAATTGAAAAGATAGACATTCAATTGTGCATTACCGAAAGTTGAAGCCGCTTTCAGTCGAGGTTCCCTGAAGTGGTAAAGTTGTTCATACTGGTAGAGAAAGAGTGCATAAAGCTTTAAAAGAGGTTGAGGATCCTGCAAATAGTCCCCATCCAATTTTAAGGCCAATGCAACTTCACCCCATCTCCCATCTGTTGTAACCTGGAAATTAAACGTTATTAATCTAAATAGTCTCTAGTCTCTTGTCTGTAATTTCATCTCTTCCAATTTTAAACGTTGAAAATTGAAAACCACTTCATCATATCTTTTATTGCTATTTATACACAAGACTAAACAAAAGATGCTATTAAAGCCCTGTCATGCTGCATTCACAACCAATAAATTCAATTCAAACTTGAATATTCGTGTTCTATTCTAAACAAACAAGAAATTCTAAATTCCAAAAGGATTAGAATCCCCAATGTGTAAGTTCAGAACACCATATGAATGATAAAAACAGCAGACCTTTTGGAGGGTGCTAAGGTATCATTTAGTGACTTAAAATCCATCCAATATCAACTATGTAAATGGTAAGAATGAGCATATGACGGAAATAAACCTGAATAAACCCTCCTCTTTGAGTAACTTCTTTGAAAAACAGATGCAAGTCCAGTGTTGTTTGTCTGAAATCAAAACTGCCCATTGAAAGAAGAACACTCAGGTTAAATGTCACATAAAAACAAGTCAATGAGGGATTGACAAATCATACCAGCTGCTTATATGTTCCACATGCATGAACGAATCAATCTTTTAAAGCAACATATTAAATTAGCAAAATCAAGCCAAATATAAATTTTCCCAAAAGATTCCAACTTGTGAACAATGGCTCCAATCTTTCCTCCTTTTTTTTTTCAAATATTCTAACTTTGCTTTCTTTTTCACAAATTTCCCAAAACCAAACATATAACATATAATGAACAAAACCCATAAAAATCCTGTAATTTTGTTCACAAGAAGAAAAACCCAGAAGCCAAAAACTCATACTAAAACCCATTTGAGCAAATAAACATAACCCATTTCCAATGTAACCCATTTGAGAAAATAAACAGAGAAAATGAAAATCCCAGAAGCACAAAACTCTAAAAATTAGCAAAACTCACACAAGATTCAGCCCAGATGAGTCATGCAACTTATAGAGCCTCTCATAGAAGCTCTCGATCTCAGAGTTCTCTAACATGCTTTTCCCGTCAGACTCAGAAATTGCGACAATGAAATTCATGTTATGGGGGCATTGAGAGCCAATCTTCCCACTCTCTGGTGGTGGCTTCTGTCCCTCGTTCTCACTGTTCATGTTTGGAATGGGAGAGAAAGCTTTGTTCTTTTTCTTTTTCACGCGAGAAGGAAGTGGAGAGAGAGCTTAATTTCAATGGCTTCACTTTGCTCCAGTGCTCTTCGTCCACATTTGTAATCCCAAGGTTAAAGCCAGATGTCTCTGTAAGATTTATATTGATTAAGCGTACGCTGCTGCAAAATGCATTAGCCTGTGCTTTATTTAACACGTGCCTCTCTCCATTTTTACAATATTCATTACAATGTCGGAGGAATTTTTCTCAAACATAATTATCAAAAAATTAAAAACAATTTTAATTTTTTTTTATTGCAGTACATAATGCTGGATGTCCGGCCGTTAACTCCTCGTGCCGTTGCCTTGCCGCCCTTTCTAGTCGGCCAACAAAGACCGAAATTTCGTACATAATAGCTTCTCCTTAATCCGATAATTCAGTAAGATATTATTTGACTCCTTTTCTTTTTGTTTGAATTTTTAAAATTAAACATGTTAAATAAACTGATGGATAAAAAGAATGAAATAAAGAGATTCTCTTAAAATAAAATTCAAATATTATCCTATTATTTAATAATAAAAAAGAATTATCGTTCTAATATAATCATTGGATAATAGTTGAATTTCCTAAATAAATATCTTAATTCATCTCATAATCAGATCAAATTCAATCAAAATCCGCCATAGCTTAATTTGGCAAGCCATTTATCAATTATGTGGAATGCATAAGCTCTTGATGCAATCACTGACGGACTGACCCCTAAAAAAACTATATTTCCTAAGTGGAAAATTCGAAACTTTTTTAGACAACTTGGCACTAATGGATGATCCACGTAGCCAGAACATCTGACCCATGAAAATTTCGGGCCACACGATGAGACATAAACAAGTCCACTTTGAACTGTCCGCTAACCGGCGGATTCAGGAAGCAACAGACATGGATAAGGCCATGAAACCAAGCTAAAACCCACACACAAATTTGCTCTACAAAATAATTAAAATGATTGATTTTTCATAACCAAAATCATCTCTTACAAGATAACCCACCAAAATTTAACCCCCAAAACCTAACTTTGAGACGAACTTGTTGATGGAGTCTGAACTCTCTGTGATTAGCTACAATTCCGTAAGGCAAACTGAAAACATTAGAATAATTTTGATTTATCTGCGCCAAGTTCCTCTTTTCTGAATCACGAACCCAAAATTAACCCCCGAAAAAACCCAACTTTAAAGCTTGTTCTTAGATTCTTGGAGGTGCTTTGCAATTCTTTGAGCCAACTGAGCAACACTGGGCAAAAGTGTAGCTTAGTGTTGGAGGCTGCATGAGTGGGCAAGTACCCAATTGGTGTTTGAAGCTTTGGAGCCCGAAGCAACAAAAGCTATGGCTTCGGGTGGTGGTTGCACGGTCACTCTCTCACAGTATTCTCCCTGCTTCAATTCCTCTAGTTTATTCTCTGCCTGCCAAGCTTCAGTTTTATCGATACCTCCACGGCTTCCCTCTCGAATTCGTTTTCGTGCTTCTCGCCGGTGGTTGAATTCGACCCACCTATCTGTGGGTTCTCGTAGGTAAGATTTTTTTTTTGATTGGTTGAATTTGATATCATTTTGTTTCCTGAGAGAGTGAAGGATAATGGAAGGACGTATTGGAATTTTGCTGATGCTTTACTGAGCCAAGTGCTCTTAATCATTTTACTTTGACTTGGATTCGAAGTCCAAGTTTAATCAAGTTTATGATAAGCTTGTGTTTGTTGGATGCGAGTCTTCTATGCTCTGAGTGATATGACTGATGGAAAAATAAAAGGGGAAGAGCAGGAAAAGAAGAGGAACTAGATTGTTATATATTGCTGGGACTTATACTTAATGGCATATATTAAGATTGTTTCCATTGTTGGATCATGAATAAATAAACACCCTTATAAGATTTGAGTTCTAAGATTTTAAAGCAATGATAAAATTGTAATTTGAAAAGGGGAGCGACGGGGGTGTGGAAAGAAAGTAACTAGTCAGGAGGAAAGAAAGTAAAATGAAGTCTCAAACCCCGATCATGACTTGACAGAGGTATGGAAATGTACTTATTAACGCCTTTTCTTTTCTGTTCCTTAGATTTGATGGTTTTAGTTCAAGGTGTTCAATAACCAACGCCGATGTACACTTCAGCCATGTGGGTATTGACAATGAGGTCCCAGAGGAACCTTCGGCTGTAGAGCCTGATTGCTCAGTTTCAATGGTTACTCTTAATTCTGATGTACTTGAGACCGAATCTTTGAGTTTAGTTACTGATGATACTTATGTAGATAGTCTTTTGACGACTCTGCCTGTAAGTTTCAAGCTAGTCCATGATCCTTTTTTCTTTTTCTTTTTCATAACCATTTTAGCATTGCATTAATATTAGGTTCTGTCAGATGATGATGCCATGTTTTGTTTATTTAGGTATTATCAAAAGAGGAGCAGCATACCCTTGCAGCTACTCCGGCCCATCCAATGGGTTTATATGGTAAGAGCCTTCCTGTACTAGTCCAAGCGAACCAGGGTTATATGTGTTTTCTAAGCCGTCTTTTATGGTTCAATTGAATTCAAAATAATTGGTGCAAGTGGTTTTGAAACCTTGAGGTGATTTCTGACCTAAAAGACATAATTTTTCAGCTTTGTATGCTAGTTGTCTAGCTGGAAATTTAGTGGAGCAACTTTGGAATTTTGCTTGGCCCTCTGCTATAGCGTTGATATATCCAAGCCTTCTACCAGTGGCATTCATGGGTTTCTTTAGTAAGGTTGCAATTGAGATAAACTAAGTATATATAACAAAATTGTTGGAAAATGTACATTTTAACTAGCTCAATTTCATTTCAAACAGCTTGCAATAATTGCTGGAGGCCCCTTACTTGGCACCCTTTTGGATTATTTTCCCAGAGTGCCTGCATATAACTGTCTTAATATTATCCAGGTCAGTAGATTTATTTGCATTGTGCTCCAAGAAGATGCATGCAGAATGGTACCTCTGAAATTTTGTCTTCTAACCATTTTCTTTCTCTCAGGCAGCTGCTCAGTTGTTATCTGCAGCAATGATAATTCAGGCACATGCTCTTCCTCCTTCTACTTCATCCCTTTTTCTCCGCCCTTGGTTCATTGTACTTGTACTGGCTGGGGCTGTAGAGAGGCTATCTAGTGTAGCACTGGGGGTTTCCATGGAGCGTGATTGGGTAGTGCTGGTACTGCTGTTTTGAATTTTCCTTGTTCCATTAGGATACTTTCACATGCATGTGCATAAATTTGCCCCTCCAATTTTTCGTTGTCCTAAAGTAGAATTCACGTGTCAACAGTTGGCAGGAGTGAACAGGCCCATCGCACTTGCACAAGCAAATGCTATTCTTAATCGAATTGATCTCCTCTGTGAGGTATTTGCTAATCTTATCATCACTTTTTCTGTAACAATCTCTGTGGAATTTAATGTTTTTCATTTGGAGATATATGCCTTTTTATCTAAAATTTAATATGAAAATATTTATTGAAACAGCATTTAGGTACCAGATTATGGTTATTCTACATAAAACTCTACCAAAGGAATTTTTTATGAATTGCTCTGATGGATGATAATTTAGATCGTACTTAAAAAAGAAAAAGAATAGATAATAATTATAGGACAGCTTAAGGAATTAACTTTGTATTAATTACAGATTGCTGGAGCATCACTATTTGGAATTCTTCTTTCTAAGTATGACCCAGTAACATGCCTGAAGTTTGCCGGAGGTTTAATGGTGTGGTCGTTGCCGTTTGCGGTAATTTCTCTTCTCCTTGCTCTGTTTGAATTCTTTGCTTCTCCCTTTCCTTATTGACTGTAAATTTCCATTTCTCAGATTGTTCTGACATGTTTAACCAACAATCTTTCTAGTGGCGTTCTTGACCGCCCAAAATGTTCACAAACCTGTTCTAGAACATCCACTGAAGCATCTCTATTTGAGACTGACAATTTAGGTAAATTTGATTCTTCTATCTTTCATATAAGTAAATCCGACTACCTCTTTTGTAATAAATAGATGCTTTTAGAAGTATTAACTGGTTCTGTTTTCTCGGCAATCAGTGGATAAAGGTGTGGCAGCTATTAAACATGGATGGAGAGAATACATACAGCAACCAGTTCTTCCTGCAAGCTTAGCCTATGTTCTGCTTTATTTTAATGTTGTACTCACTCCGGGTAGTTTGATGACAGCATACCTAACACAGAGTGGTACTTATCATACTTCTTCACTTTTACATGCAATATTTAGGAAAGACCTTCATTTTCAATTTATCCAAGCCTCAGGTTCTGAGGGCATGGTTTTTCTCTGCCAAACCAAGATCTCATGAACATGCAGTTAATAGTCAGTTAACCTACTTATTCATGCACTATAGGCTCATTTGGTGAGGGGGATTGGATTGGATAAGATAACACATCAAATTCAATGTATTTTGAATGTAATGTATTTTCATTCTAAGGGTATTGGAGGGAGTTGATATAGAAGACAAAATATGCAGTCCAATCCCCTTAAGATAGTAGGATTAGTAAAGGTAAGTTTTTTTTTTTTTATGTCTAATCCTATACAACTCTCCTCCAATGATACTGCGTCCATTTCTGCATTCAAAATTACATTGAAGTTGAAAAGTTACCCAATCCAATCTAATCCTACTCGCCAAACGTGGCCATAGTTCATTTACATCCACCTGGTGGGTCATTTGGCTTATGAGTAGATAATTTGTTGTGTTATATATTTTTGCGTTAAACTTTATTCAAGACAATGGGATTCATTCACCATGCTTTGGCTTGAATGCCATCTTCATCATTGATTTTTCTTTTGCCTTGGCTTTATAGCTCCTGGAAGCCTCGTTCTAACTCCAGGATATCATGGCATTGTTTAACAGGTCTAAATCCATCTATTATTGGGGGTTTTAGTGGACTGTGTGCTGTTATGGGTGTTGCAGCAACATTTGTGTCTTCGTTTCTGGTCAGACGACTTGGCATTTTAAAGGTTGCCTATTTTGGTTCGTTATCAAGTTACGTCCATTGTCATTTTGTATTCTATGTTCATATCTCATGAAGTTTCTTTACCAGGCAGGAGCAGCCGGATTAATATTTCAGGCTTCACTTCTTACTGCGGCTGTTGCTGTTTATTGTAGTGGATCTCCCTCCCAACAGAGCCCCCTTCTTTTCTTCTTGTGTTTGATTGTAAGAATCATTTATCTATTTCTAGTTTTCCTATATGAAGATAATAGATTAAACGAACTCTAATATGAAAGCTAACGAAGTAAGGACTGAACACTTCCGATAGTTATGATTAGGATGATAGTTTGCTTAGGATGTTTGGACAATGGACCTGTGGTGATGAGGACATCCCTGAGAAATCCTTTAGGGTTTACCAGCGGAAGAAAGGGAAAAACGGGGTTCAGTTTGCTTCCGCTCGTTTGCTAAATCATAGGCTTCAGATCTGTCCTACGTCATGTGGACCTGTGACAGTATGTTGGACTCGAGAGCATGAAAATAAAGCTTGGGTTTTTGCTTGCATTGGCTAATCATCAAGCTAAGGTTTTATTAGAAGTACAAATGGTAGTACAATAAGAGGAGATTAGAAGCTCGACTGACCCAAATAATTTGTTGGATGCCTGTACATCCCCCAAATTATAGTTGTCTACTAAACACAAACACAAGTTATTGGGATTTTTGGTCGTACTTTTCTTATATTTTATTGTTTAACTCATTGAAATTCATGCAGGTATTATCAAGGTTAGGACACATGTCATATGACGTTGTGGCAGTACAGATTCTTCAAACAGGGATACCATCCTCCAAAGCAAACATTATTGGAACAACTGAAGTTGCTGTTGCCAGCCTGGCAGAGTTCACAATGTTTGGAGTGGCAATAATCGCAAACGATGTTTCGCATTTTGGCTTTCTAGCGGTGTTATCACTCCTATCAGTAGTTGGAGCGGCCTGGATGTTCTGCCGTTGGCTGTTGAATCCAACAGATGAACAACGAAGTCTTTTCTCTTTCGATGCTCGCTGTCAATAGTCAATGTAAGTTGTCTTTGTGTTTGACATGATTAGTAAGGCCATTTTACCGACTTCTGATCACCTCATATTATCTGCAGTTTTAGTCTGGCTCTCACGCAAATGCTGTTAGCAAGACTTCCCCCAGTGCTCACGTTGCCCGCGTTTTTCTATTGACGGTACGGCCACATATACTTTGTTAATCGCAGTTTAGAACCCGTAGCAAGCCTTTGTATCGTATGATCATATCTCATATATACATCTGGATGAGCTTGAACGAGCTCAGATTGTACATACACTCCGAAACATTTGTAATTTGTAAAGCATTGATTGATTCACTGAATATCTTTTTTTCCTGGATATCATGATATGCTTTGAACACTATGTTGTCACATGTTTGTTGAAAGATTATGCGGTGAGAATCATATTCTTTGTGGCATTCTGGCATGTGTTAAAGAATGCAAGTACAGTAATGGATGCGGACACAGTGTAACTTGAGAATCAGAATTGATTCCAGGGGAGTAAAGAATAAGAAAAGCTGTGGGATTTTGCGTCTACTATTTTAAATGGATAAGCAGCATCTGTATTGGGCTCAATTATGGTGAGAGTTTACCAATTATGGCCCCATCAAATTTGTACTACATGACCCTTCAAGGATTGCCCTATAGACTTCAAGCCTGCTCCCTGACATAGCGAAAAACTAAAAAGCAAATCATTCTGGATACAAAACTTCAATAAAAGATGAAACCAAAACGACACTAAGCATGCGTTTAATGATCATTTTATTTTTTATTTTTCAATTTTTCAATTTTTATTTTTTATGTTTGAGATACGAGAAGAAGAATGGTTTAATCATTTTATTTTTTTATTTTTTAGTTGTTAATTTTTTATTGAAATTCTTATAAATAAAAAGAACAAATTGTATAATTATGACACCTGTGCTGGTATCGATAACACAAAGGGGTTGGGTTTCTGACATTTGTTATGGAAAGGAGGGTTAAGTTGGTTAGATTTAGGGGTGGCAATGGGTCGTGTCGTGTCGGGTTCGTGTCGTGTCATGAATTCTGTTTTACCCATTTATGCCCAACCCGAACCCGACCCGTTTAATAATCGTGTCAAGAATATCCAACCCGAACCCGACCTGTTAATGACTCGTGTAACCCGTTTAACCCGTTTAACCCATTTAATAAACAGGTCATACTCAAAACCCAATTAACCTATGACCCGTTTGACCCGTTTAACCCATTTAACATGTTTAACCTATTTAAATTATAAAATTTAATAGATATTTATGTAGTAAATGGGTAGATATATGAGTTAGTAATGACACATTTATTAAATAGGTCAATATATAAGCCAATATACGGGTTAACCTGTTAACCCGAAATCTACCCATTTATTAAACGGGTTGACAGGTTATTAAACGGGTTAACAGGTTGACCCGAAACCCACCCGTTTAATAAACGGGTCATAACGGGTTGACCCGAAAATGACCCGAAATTTTAATCGTGCGGGTTGACCCGTATAAATTTCGTGCGAGTTTCGAGTCGTGTATCGGGTCGTGTCAAAAATTGCCACCCTTAGATTAACATAACATCTGCGGGCGTTGGGTTTCGAATTTTATGTACAGCACGTACCCGTCACGCTTGCTCCGCCACATCTTTCGAGAAACATGGTACCTTAATTAATCTAAATTAATCTTACTTATGTATCCTCTCACAAAATCTTACGTTTGTATTTGTGCCATCTCTGGATCTTTGATGAATCCAATGGCATTCCATGCAAACCCTAATTATGAAGCAAAGCCTCTAATGTATGGCTTGTCATTTCTGTATAGAATATATTTTTATTAAATTCATGTTATTCTCAATTTGAAAAAAAAAAAAAACAGTGTGTCCAAAAGAGCTTTTTCTAATTAATTTTGAGAAAAGATTTGCAACCTTGTACCGTGAAGGTGTGAAAGAAGTGGCGGAAGTGAAAGCATTTGACTATTTGGGGTGAAGAAATAATATTTTAAAAATATGAAGCTAAAAAGAGGAAATGAGCATTAGTTTGAAAGGATGGGTATCAGTCCTAATTTTGATTCAATTTTCACTTTCTGTAAATTAATAATTGACCACACAGACAATGCTAACCATTTGCAGTACTCACTTCATCATCATTTCATTTCATTTTAATGGATGTGTCTCTTCCACTCCACTCTAAAGGGGAGCGTAAGAATGGTATGAGCATCTGATGGTTACGAGAAGAGTGAGGTAGACTCTAAAATAAGGAGTGAATAATTTAGATGTCAATATCGTTCAATGATACGGAGTATTAAAACCTAAGCAAGAGATTGTTAGCTTAATCTCTCCAACATTTTCATTAACACAATTTTTTAAAAGGGAATTTTCTTTTAGCTGACGACTATATTGCATCATTACTACCGCAAAAAACTAGTGTAACAAACTTAATTTTTACTCAACAGCATTTAGTCATCGTATAAATTAATATATGAAATTTTTTAACAATTCAAACACGCTCATTTAATATTTTCAAAATTGTTCGTATTAAATAGTCAGATAATTAGTAATTTTGAAACGTACAATAATAATAATAATAATAATTTAATAAATAGTAAAATAATAATAATAATTAAAATAAATAATAATTCATAATAATAATAACATATATAATTAATATTTAAGATATAAGTATTTCGTATCAACTATTATAATATAATTCGGTTAGTATAATATATTCAACATTTTAATTCGACAAAGTACCAAATACATAACTAAATAATCAGTTTATTATCCAACTGAAATAATAAGTAGAATACAATATATCAAACGAGGCTTTAAAGTGTATTTAAATAATATCCTTTCATTCAATATAAATGAAGCCCACAGTTGACCCATTTAAACATTCTTGAAAAGACAAATTTACCTTGATTTTTAACAAAAATACTTAAAGAGTTTTAATGTTGTGTTTGAATGAGAAATTTCAAAATTTTCATAAAATTTAGACTAGATTACAAAGAAATGCACTAAAAAAATATATGAGCATTGTAAGTAGTTAACCAAGTAGTAAAGAAATACCTGCCGCACACATGAGCATAACAAATCACTAATGTATATTTAGGCATAGATTACGGATTTCTGCCACTCATAATTAAATTTATAGAAGATATTTAAAAGTAGTATAAAATTTAGAGACGATAGTTATAATTTTTCCAAATTACACTGTATAATTTTCTCACTACTAAACCATAATGTTAATGCCAAAACGAACCGGTGAACAGAACAAAGAGAAGAGAAAATGGGGAATTCAAGCTACAGTGAGGGAGGAGGGAGAGTGATGAGTGATGATGAGGGAGTTAGTCTCACTCTCAGTCTCACAGTCACATGAACCAAGACAAGGCAGTGAGTGGCTACCGCCATAAGAGCAGAGTAGAGCAGAGTCCCCGTGTTTATCGCGTGTGTTCTACGTCGTCTCTCTCCCTCCTGACGCTGCTGCCAAACGTTAACGTTGGTAAGAGTGTTCACTGTTCTTCCCCTTTTAATTTCTCGCGATATTTTCAAACTCGAGATCTTCACCCATTCTTCTTTTCCTCGTGAATTTTTATATCGCGCAAATCTTCTCTGCACTTTTTATTTTGTTTTGTTTTGGTTTCGATCTTTATCGCTTTTGCTTTAATGGGATTATGAAGGGGTCGTTGTGAGGTTGGTGGTGAAAATTGGGTCAACCAGTCAAAACACTAAACCCTAAATAGTAAAGACATTCTACCCTTTCTAAAATCTCATTCGTACAGAAACATAAACACCATTAGCAAAAGAGTTTGAAGACTTTGCTTTCTTATCATACACAGTAAACCTAGAATCCACACAATCATTTTTTTTTTGGTGCAATGGAATCCACACAATCATTCATAAAAGTTAAAAAGAGCTTATAGTTAATATAAAACTTATAATTTATTATTTGATTCATTTCTTTGAAAATTTCAATATTATCAATATTATCTACTTTCAAATTAATTTTTCGATTAGCAATTTAAAATTTAGGATAGTAGCTGTTAATTAAGATTCAGGCTTTTCTTAACTAGATGTGAAAAGGTCAAAAGTTTGGTTCAAGTAACGATAGATTTGTTATAGTAGGCAGTCCGTCTAGGCTGAAGAAGCTATATATCTATGCCGCTCTTCATCTGTGAAAAACTGAAAATTATGAATCTCTCTCTGATGTGGGGAGAAAGAAGAAGAAGAAGAAGCAGAGAGAAAGAGAGAGAGAGAGAGATCAATTTTCAAGAAAACACCAGATCCTTTTTGAGGTAAACCAGCAGCAAGAGCTGGACCAATAACATCCCATTTTCCAAAACCAAATAAAGAATTTGCCTAAATACAAAGACCCACATGTATGTGTCACAGTTTTTGTGGAGTGAAGAGAGAGGATCCACTCCCATCAATCCCAATATCATATCAAACTTTGGAGAAAAGCAAAAGCAAAAACAAAAAACAAAAATCCCCAAACCCATGTGGTGAGTTTTCAAAAACAGAAACCAAAAATCCTCCCTTCTCTTCCTCCACAACCCATGCTCTCCGCATTTACCTCAATAACCCAAACACCCCCTCTTAAGTTCACCATCATTTCCCACAAACCCCTGCCCCCACACTCCATCATTTTCATCTAGACAGCAACAAGTGTGTGAAAACTGAAAAGTGGTGGATTAGACTTGTTGATAATGGCAAATAAAAAAGTTTCACTCAGATTTCCATGATTTTGCATCACTAGGCTTAAATTCTTCAACCCATTATCATTACATTACCATTTAATATTCTCTTAAACATTATTAGTTTATTACTGTGAACTGTGAAGCAGCATCAACAAGTAGAGGGGAAAAACTAAAAATAAACAAAGTAAACTTTTTTTCTTTCACCCCCCGCAAGCTTTGCTTCTGTTGCTGTTGGTTGCCACAGTGTTTTACTTGAAAGCGCCCATCTTTTCATGTCTATTTGACACTGATAGTTGATACACCACTTGCCTTGTTCATGTCCTCTCCTCTTTTTGACCCTTTTTATTATTTCTCCATCTCCCTCCCCCTCTTTATTATCTCTACATCCTTATCAAACACTCTCTTCAAGCTGTAGTCTAAAGACAAGGAAAGAGAAAAACATGGGGTCTTTATCATCAGGTGAGGAAGCTTCAAGGAACAAGGCAATGTGGCTCTATCCAAACGTTATGGGCTTCAACCCTTCTGAGCGATGGGGGCACTCTGCTTGCTTTTCTCATGGGATTTTGTATGTCTTTGGGGTATGCTTCAATTTGATTTCTTCCTTTTGATAATTTTCTATTTCTCAGTTCTTCTTTGCATTCATTTGAATATTCTGTGAATTATAATGCAGAAATTGTTCTCTAGAAATTTGAATATATTGATCTTGCTGATGCATGTTGAAAATGGTCATAGTTGGGTGATGACAAGTTTGCTTTTTGAACTGGCTTTTTCTGTTTCCTTATCTTTCCCCTTTGAATTATTTTGAGTGTACTTTTGGTGTTGCCCTCATTTCTCTTATTAGAAGGACAGTTATGTGGGGATTGAAAGTTGACTTCCTGCCTTGCTTGATGGGGTAATCAGAATATATTTCATTTATTTTTATTTTTCTTTCTAATATTCCTTCTCATAATTTTTTAAGTTAAAAATTACCATGTGTACTATGAATGTATCATCTTCTCCAATTAAGTTTGCAATTAAGGAAGTAAAAATTTGTTTTTTCTTGTGTTATTTTAAACTTTGAAACAAATTTATCTCCAAGTTCTGCAAGTGTTATGAAACTCTGTTCTTGTTAAGGGAAAATTAGAGGCATAAACTTGGAGCTTATGCATCAACTGCTTCAAAATCTGAGGCTTAAGTCTGAAAATTTATTTAAGTGAAGATCAACTTTAAAAGTGTTTAAGGCATTATCTTCTGCGTAATTAAACATCTAAAACTCTGTTATTGCTTCATTAACATAAGGTTTCTTAGCTTGGTAGATCTTGTTGATCATATTGGCTTACGTTTTTCGGACTAACGTGATGTTATGCGACATCTTGATCTCAATTTTCTGTTTCCGAATTTAGGGATGTTGTGGAGGTTTGCATTTCAGTGATGTTCTTGTCCTTAATCTGGAAACGATGTCCTGGAACATTCTGGTATCAACTGGTCAAGGCCCTGGTCCTAGAGACAGCCATAGTGCCGTTCTTTTTAGTCATAGAATGATCGTTTTCGGGGGTACAAATGGCACGAAGAAGGTCAATGACCTTCATATTCTGAACCTTGCAACCAACGAATGGACGAAACCAGAATGTACCGGTACTCCACCTTCACCCCGTGAAAGTCACACGGCCACGCTTGTTGGTGATGACAAATTAGTGATCTTTGGAGGCAGTGGAGAAGGTAAAGGAAATTACTTGAATGATGTCCATGCTCTAGACCTCAATACCATGAGCTGGACTTCCCCTCAGGTCAACGGTGACATGCCCGTGCCTAGAGATAGTCATAGTGCCATTGCAATAGGGAAGAAGGTTCTTGTGTATGGTGGAGACTGCGGTGACAGGTATTATGGTGGAGTTGATATCCTTGACATGGAGACACTCACTTGGTCTTCTATGGTATGCTTCTTTCCCTTTTGTTCTATCAGATGAACTATTCGTAGATCTTACAAATGTTTACTTATTTTTTAAAAAAGAATTGAAAGGAATGATAGTTGTTTTGAAACAGTTGCCTGTTCAAGGATTTGCACCTGATGCCCGGGCGGGTCATGCAACTGTGATTATTGGGACAAAGGCAAGTAAAGTCCTTTTATGAATATGCACGAAAATTGAACGATTTCTTCTCATTGTAATTTTTATGTTTATCTGTGCAGGTTTATGTGATTGGAGGGGTTGGAGACAAGCTTTACTACAATGATGTTTGGGTCCTAGATGTGGTTTCTTGTTCGTGGTCACAGCTTGATGTCTGCGGCCAACAGCCTCAAGGCCGATTCTCTCACACTGCTATTGTTACAGACTATGACATTGCCGTCTATGGAGGGTAATTATCCGTCAAAACTATGGCATAGTTAGCTGTTTTTATGGTTTCGTTCTTTCTTGATTTCTGTTTCGGCCCTATCTTAATTTCTGTTTTGGACATTTAGGTGTGGGGAGGACGAGCAGCCTCTCAATGAGGTATTGGTGTTGCAGCTTGGAGCAAACCACCCCAACGGGCGTTACAACATTTCCCTGTGCAAGAATTTTGGAAGCCATTGGAACCACGAGAGGCGAAGGCTCTCTAAAGGAGGAGAATATAACACGGTATGAAAGTCACTGGAACAATGCAGTTAATTTAGTGCATCAATCTTTATGTTCTATAATGAATTATGTAAATGCTTGAAGCAGAGAACTTTGCTCATGGGGAGTCGAGCACTAGTAAGAAAGACTGCCTCCGAATCAGAACTAAACCGGGCTCTCTCTATCAACTCAGGTCAGCATCCAGCAAACAAATCCATAATTCCATATTCATGCATTTTCATATGCACGAAATTTTTATTAATGATCATAAATTGTTTTAAATAGATGCAGATATTTTGCATCCTAAGAGGAGAAGAACCACCAGTGCAAAATCATTGGACGTCGAAGCAGAGCAAGAGGAGCATTCTCTATCACTGTCCCATAATTCATCACCGTCACGATCTGACCAAGACCACACCCCAAATCATAAAATTACTATTGATTCTGCCACAGGTTCTCAAGGTTTTGGTTTGTTTAAGCCGTTAAATCATAGTCCAAGCAATAGCCAAACTCCCATTGTGTTAAGTAACCATAAAGATTTTGTTAGAAATCCTAGTCCAAGATCTCCAGACCTTAACTTGTTAGGAGAAACTCAACCCAAACCAACCGGTCAGCATGTTTGTGTCAACCTTGGTACACCAGGCATGCAATTTCCTGCCCCAGACCACAAACAACTCGAGGCAGGGCCTATTCAGAACATGGTATCCGTTTTTCGACAGAATTTCATTTTTTTTCTTTCTATGATTCGGAAGTAATTTCCTTTCTTGTTCTCCTTAGATTGGTGCTGATGTTCAAGGCAAAGTTGATGGAGCATTTGACTCGGGTTTCCTAATGACTGCAACTGTCAACGGACGATTATACAGAGGGCTCTTGTTTGCACCAGTAAGCTTCCCTAACTACATTGTAACAAAAACAGTTGAATAAGATTTTGTTAGCTTTGCAAAACAATCTTGATTTGTTTTTGTGACACAATGTGTAAACCAGGGACCCGGCCTCATCTCAAGAGGGCCAAGTCTTGACCGGATGTCCCTCACCGTGCCACGGCAATTTCCAAACTCGAATCGTGGTGAGCCGCCCTTGAAGGCACTGTCCGAGCAGACAACAAGGCATTCCACGGCGGGTGCTGGTTTAGGGCTCAGGCAAGCAACGGTGGGTCGACCATTTAGGGTCATTCGGGCCACTTCGTCACCTTTAGCCAAGGAAAAAAGCGATCTCTCAGGTGTGTTTTTAACACTCGGAGGACCAGGAAGTAGCACTGCTGGGTCTTAAAGCCACCTTATGACTGCAACTGTTAACGGACACTTAGTAGTTTATCTTATGTTTCTTCTTTTTAAATTTTGTAACTTAATTTAGGTAAGCTTAGGTAAGGTTGCTATATATGTAAATGCTGTGTCGTACTAGATTATTATGTTTTGTACGTGTCGGTAATATAATATTATGATTAATACGTTTCCTTATTTTTTATAAAAAATAAATCTACGAATCTAATTTTTGATTAACAAAAAGGTAGTTTGTAATAAATAGGGGGACAGGTGCTGCTGTCAGGAAAAGTAAGAGACAAAAGAAAAAGTAAATAGAATCTGAAAAAAATTACGTAGAGTTTTGATTTGATAACATGGGTTCAGAAAAAGAACACCCGCGCATCGCGCGCTACGGTTTTGTATGGGATGGGAACCTCAGCGTCGCTGTCAACCGTCGGATCTGTCTTCCACGTCACCCCACCAGATTGACTGATGGATTGTTATTATTTGTAGTCAGAGGGGTCGTTCTAACGTCCCCATCCTGTCACATAGACTCGACTTCTGTCCCGTCACTGGCGGGTCGTTGCGTCATCCACGTACACGCTCCACCTCCGTAGTCTGACCTGTCGCTCATATCCACCATCCGATGGCCGAAGCTACTATTTCCTCATATCTCACAAACCTCAAGTCCAGTTGTTTCGGTGGCTCCCGCTCCACAACTAAACGTGTGGATACTCTTTCAACCTACGTGTAAACAAGAAGAGGACAAGAAGCTGAGAAGACTGCTGTCTGACTCAAAACGACTGTGAGTCTGTGAATAATGACTAGGATCAAATATCTTCTTTTATTTGAAAGAACGTGCTCGAATTTTCTTTTTAATCATCGATTTTATTTTTATAATTATTAATTATTGTGAATAACAACAACAACTTTAAGTTTGAAACGTTATAAGATGTAAATTTAATCAATGTGGTAATAATAATAATAAAGATTATTAATTAATGCTTAATAAGATTATTCTCTGCTTAAAATTGAAATATTATAATTCTTTATCTTCAAAATTGTTCTACTATTTTATAGTAATGTACATTTATAATCAATTTTTTTATATAATATATGATTATAATTTTAAGCTCATATTTTATAATTAAACTTAAAATATTTTTATAATTAAACTTGTACGTTATAATTGATTTTTTTTTAAAATTAATAATAGATTCGGTTTTGTTTAGAGTTTAATGGGAGGTTGTAGAAAATTTTAGTGGAGAGGGGGTGGTGGAGACTGGGGGGGTGTTTAGGTGTGAGTGTTAGTGCTTATAACTTATGATTTATAGTTTAGTTCTTAAACCCTATGCTCTAAATAATTTATCTAATTTTTTAATATTCAATAATAAAAAAATTTCAAATTTAAAGTTTAAAAATATTAAAAATATTATTTAAATTATATTATCATACATTACTCCTTATAATTAACAAGTAAAAAAGAAAAAAAAGTGAGTAATATTTTCATAAAATAAAAATAAAAATAACTATTAAATAGAGAATAATAACTTTTTTTTTTATCTAAATAGGAAATAAAAATTTAAAAGACTTTTGAGTAATTATTATAGTAATTAGAAATTGAAATTTTTTAAAAATATAGTTAAAGTAATTTTAAATAAAATATTAATATTGTCCATAAATAATTAAAAATAGTACTAATAAAAAATTAAAAATATGAAATTTGTGTGAACTGGTTTTGTTCAGTTAGGTTGTTGTCTTGTCTTCTCTGTGTATTGTCCTGTCAGAAAATAATGGTCTTTCCCAATCATCAATGTCAATTATTCAAGTTGTGGCAGAATATCTGCCACCTTTCTTTTTCCTCCAAGGTAAAAAGTGAATTCTTCACGCTTCATAATTTATGATCCCTTTCAGGTTCATTATTTAATTCTGAAATAGATGGTAGGGAGATTTGAGTCATTTGACAATTGGGAAAGAAAGGATAAAAAAAGGAAAGTCAATGAAGCATAAAACCTATTCTTTTGGGCTTTTATCAAAATTAATAAAATTACAAAATATACATATATATAATTATGATTAAATTATGATAATAAAACTTATAAATTAATACGACAAATTAATACAAATAAAAATTATACAAATAATTAAAATTTCAAATCATTAATATTATAAAAAATTACAAACGAAGCTCATAATTCTAAAATAACCAAAAGTCTAATAAGATGATAAAATCCACCTCGGAAAATGCCTCAAAAATCGTGATCAGTCATACTCTCGTTTGACACTCTAAGTGAAGTTTCAAAAATACTCTAGAACCTAGCTCTAAAACTAAAATCTGTCATAAAAGGAAAAAAAACCAATAATAGTCGCTCTCCAAAGGTCACTAATCACACAAAAAATCCAAACCCGGAATAGAGAAAGATCGGCTGTAACGCCCCGAAAAATCCAAAAATTGTAAAATATTAAAATAATGCAAAAATGACGTTTTTACCCCTAGAAGGATATGGCTAAAAGTTGACTTTTTGTTTAGTATACTGTTTGTATATTTTGCTTGTACCATCGTGTAGGTCTCGGAACGCTGAATCCGTAGACAGGTGGCACGTCGAAAACGGAGTTCGGATGAAGAAGTTACGGGATTGTGAAGTGTAGGGGTAAAATGGTAATTGTGCTTAAGAAGGGTAAAATGGTAATTTTGTGTGAAGTATACTTGAACGGTGGAAGAATCATTACAGTATCAATTGCCTTGCTGATTCATCTAATTAATATGCTGATTCAACCCAACTAATGCCACCTGCCCTCTTAAGAAACTCATTAGTGGCACATGAGTGCTTAGTTGTCTAACTTAACTTAACTTCCATTAATTAACTATTGCTAACTACACAAAACAGAGAACAACACCCCATCTCCTACCAATTTGATCGATCCAACAACACAGAGAATAAGAGTGAGTATTAGAGAACAAAGGGGGAGGAATTTAGTGAACGTTTGAGTGGCAATTGAGAGGAATTTGGACCGGGATCAATACTGAGCTTACCCGAAAATTCATTAAAATTCTCCATTTTCGAATTTGAGATTGTAGACGGTTTCGTTCCAATTGGACGTGAGATTAAGCTTCCTGGGAGCTAAACAACTCGAACCCAATCAACTGGAACGAGAATTCGTGGAGAAATCGTGACAAACAAGCCCTGAAACTGTTTGGAAAATCGAGCTTGAGTCGAGTTACTTAGAGGTAAAATTTCATGAAATTGATCTTGATTTCATGTTCATTATGGTCTTATGATGCTTCTGATGTGAATAATTGAAGAAAACAGGTCGATTTGAGGTCAAACCCGAATTAGGACCCGATGAGTGTTCCTCGTGAGTCGAAGCTTTTTATGGTTGAATTGATTCAATTGAAGGCACAGAACCATCAGTTAGATTGAATAGATATGAATGAGTGAAGGAACGAGAAGAATTGAGTTAGAATCAGGGGGAATTGAGTCGGGTCTGATCGCGGGTCTACAACCCGAATACCAGAGAAACGGGCGAGAGAGAGAACTGTAGCAGCCACTGTTCACGGCGCGTGGCTGTCACGCGCAGCCGCTTGCGGCGGCGCGTGAGGGCGCGTGACCAGGAATCTGAAGAAGGGTCCAACATACTTTTTAATGTTCTCGATGATACGGACCTATTGGCGTTAGTTTCGGGTCAATCGGAGATAAATTGAGGATAGTTTTACGTATCCGAAGCATATAAGTTACGTTTAAATAATGTTATTTTATTCCGACGACTTGGAACTTCGTACCTAAGAGTATATGATATTTTAGTAACCCTATATTACATGTTTGACAGGCCAAAATATTCTCGGGACAGCGGACGAGAATGAACAGCTCGAATCCGAGCAATCTGGACGGTGTGTGAGTGGGCTTTTGTTTTCTACCATATATGCATGCATATATGTTGTAACTGCTTTTAAATGCTTATAATCTGATTTAAATTGGTTTGTCATGATTAATGATGTGATATGATAATTTTCGGATTTTGGGAATATTATATTATTATTATATTGTTTTTGGGCACGAATTTCGGGAAAATCATAAAATTGTGATTTTGGGCGATGATCTGAGATTTGAGATGACTTTTGACTTTGAAACTAAATTATATGATTTAATTGACGATAAATGATCTGTTACACATGAAATTATGGAATTTACTTGTGCTGTGGAAATGCTATATTTCGGGCAGAGACCCTGTTGAACTATTGATTTAATTTTGAGATTTAAATAGTTTTGAAATGAGATTCTTGATTTGTGGTATCATCCTCGGTGATTTGATGGTCTCCTCCAGACGTCGTAGATCTTGGAGTAGTCACGATCCACTGCCTGGAGATGAGTAGCTCCGAGGGGAGGCTCAATCTCAGGAGTGTGAGTTTATATTGATATCCTCCAGACGTCGTTGATCCTGGGGAGGTACTCGGACGTGAGACACCTGAGTTTGCACGCGTTGCATTGATATCGTGACGGGTTATTGGATATTGAGATTGGATGTTGAGGATGATGGTATCATGATTGATTTTGAATTATATTAACTGTTTTCTTTTACTTTGATTTATATAACCTATGTTTTATATGATATGCATGCATGTTTGTGAAAACTGGAGGGTAAGACGATTTTAATAAATGTATTTCTAAACCTTTATTTTTGTCCACTCACACCTTTACTGTTTTTGTACCCTCCAGGCCCGTGCACAGGTACCGAGGCTCGTACTGAGGCAGAAGAATAAGCAAACCGCTGCATACTCGAGTTCTGACCGCGTAGGACTTTAATCCTTGTTTGTAAATATTTCTTATGCTCTGTAAGCCGGTTGACGACTGAGATAGTCAACGGTCCTAAAGATATACCTATCCCTGGTCTGACTATGTGGGTTGTTGGTTATGTTATATTATGTACTTATATATATTTGGACTACTCTTGGTATTTTACATTCATAGTCAGACGGGAGCAGGATCATTCACGATTATCGAGGAATAATCGGGATGGGTCCTGTCAAATTGGTATCAGAGCATAGGTTTGCGGTCTGAGTTCGGCACACGGTGTGCATGGGTTGTTATACTAATCTGTTTCTGTTTACAGCTACCATGCCTCCACGACGCGAGCCTCGTGCACAGCCTGGTGAGGAGATAGAGGGTCCCGATGTCGAAAGAGCTCAACGATTAGGGGCTACTAGCTTTACAGGCCAGAACAACCCAGACGAAGCCTATGATTGGATTACCCAGTTGGAGAGGATTTTTGAGATTATGCGATGTCCACCCGGAGATATGGTTCCCCTAGCTACATTTATGTTGAGTAGTCAGGCATATAGATGGTGGCGCGGCTTACAGTTGACGGGATTAGATGCTAGCACTCTGACTTGGGAGGATTTCAAGCATCGTTTTCTAGATCAATTCTATCCTCGTTCCTTTCGTAATGCGAAGGAAGTGGAGTTTCTTCAGCTGCAACAAGGAAATATGTCTGTGGCTGATTATGAACAGAAGTTCCTGAACCTAGCTAATTTCGCTCCTCTGTATGTGGCTAATGAAGAAGATAAGTGCAGAAGGTTCGAACAGGGGTTACGGAATGAGATCCGTGGTGCTGTAACCGTGGGATCGTTTGCTACTTTGAGGGAATTATCTGATGCTGTTGCTAGAGTTGAGGCAACATTACCAGTACTGACAGGACCCATCCCAATCCCCCAGGGATTAGTGCGGGATGACCCTGCTCCCGTCTGACACGAAGTGTCAGACAAGGGATATTTTCGTCCTTTGCCCTCCCGGGCTATCAGAGTACGCAAGGATCCGGAGGAGGTATATGATATCTCGGTCTCTGCTACAGTCCACATCCGATGTCAACCTGAAGGGCAGTCAAAACATTAAAAACTGTGAGTGGACAAAACAAAAGTTTATAAAAACATTTTAACGAAGACATTTGTACCCTCCACTAAAAAGCATGCATGCATTCGAAAACCATTTATCCAAAACAAACCATAGGTGGGACTAAGCCCAAAGCAGATATAAACCAAGGTCGAAAGGACCACAATGAAAACGACCATACGGGCCACTGCCCAAATCCATAAGGGACTCGGCCCCAAACCATAAAGAAACCAAGTAAACGAGCCACTGCTCAAATCCTGTGCACACCGGTGCACACCACATATCATATATCATATATATATATATATATATATATATATATATTTAAGTCACACAACCAATCCTGTCACGGTATCCAAAGCTACGCGCGTGCTACCCGGGTCTCAATCCGAGTCATCTCAAAGTCAAGGTCAATGTCCGCAGACCACTGACCCTACCCGAGGTAATAGTAACCATAGCCTTCCTGAGAGTAAGGAACCCAACTGAGGGGTGACTCCACTCAGTCGGTGCTCCGTGACTACTCCGGGGTCCACCCAGGCCAACGACCCTCCCCGGAGGAGATAATAAAAGTAAAGGAAGGTAGATGAACATATATATACATAACATAATATCCATGCCCGGTTCCCCTGAACCGTCATGATCCATAATATTCATAACCAAGGTAACATGCCGGTTCCCATAAACCGTCATGTACCGTAATAACATAACCAGGTAACATGCCGGTTCCCATAAACCGTCATGTACCGTAATAACATAACCAGAGTTCATGCCGGTCCCCATAAACCGTCAAGAACCAGAATGACCTGACAAAGGTTCATGCCGGTTCCCATAAACCGTCATGAACTTGGAAATCCATCTAGGGTCCCTGACCCAAAATCATCAGTGTAAAACAACTGGGTCTCGTGCCCGAACATATGACTCAACTGGGCACCGTGCCCGATATCCAAGGGTCAGTCACGACTCCGATCATAGTGATGCGTGCAACCATCCATCCAGGACCGCCCTCAATCCTGGTATGTCGCCGTGAACGAATCAACCGACGCGACCATCGCAAGATCATGGTGCACTCATCACCGATCGCTATCCTGAACCGTCAGCACTCCGAAGTCGAGCCTCCCCAGGCTGCCCGACAACGAATCGTGCATCGTGACCTCTCCGGAAGGAACACATCCCAAACCGGAGGCGAGCGTCGTATCGTCGATCGCCGTGCACATAGCACCCGTCGTGACCACGATTTAGACCCGAAGGTCGTAAATAGTGTCATATGCCCGAGACAAAACCAAATGGGTCTCATACCCGAGTTTATCCATTTAGAAATCCAAAACCATTTCATTTAAATCAATAAAGGAATATAGACCCGTATAAGCACCGTATAAGGTCGAAACCTCGAAATACGTGCTTATACGTAACCACATACAAATGCACCCATGGCATCATCAAACAAGTAATAAAACATATAATAAACATTTATGCATGCACCAATTTAGAAAACAAGGTCCACTCACAGACCGTCCGAGCTGCCGCCTCGATTTGCGTGCCATACGGCTCCCCGAGCCGATCACCGTCACCGGGACTCCCAAACCTGTCCAAATCGTAATAAAAGGTTACTAACTACTTAATTAACCTCCTAAAAAAGCCCCGTAATTTTCCCGTATTTTTAACTATTTTTAATCCCAAACCTAAACCTTCCGATGCCCCGAAACATATCGAGACGGTGTCCGATCGACACGAAACCAGTCCCAAAATGTTCGTTACATCGAATAGATGATTTCGTATGTTGGAACCTTCCTCAAATTCCTCCCCACGCGCCGCCTGAAGTGGCTGCGCGTGGGAACCACGCGCTTGTGAACAGTGCTTCTCCTACCTCGATCAGACCGGTCCGAACCGGCCGGTCCGGTCCGACCCCTGCAACTGGACCGGCGTAACCGGTCCAGGCCTCCTACTCCCTCATTTTTCATCCGTTTTCTTCCATTTCAATTCCTAAATTCCTATTTCTTCATTTAATATCTAACTCAATCCCTAAATCTAAGAAAAACCCACCCGAAACCCCTTGTTCGAAATGGACCTCACGGCCCAGTTTTTCCCCGCCGTTCCCACGGCCTCCTCCGTCGTGAACCAGCCTTCAAACCTTCCTAAAACTATCCTAGCAACCTATTTATTTCAGTGGAAACATCCAAATCGGCCCATAACAATTAATATTGAAAATGGACAAAATCGGGTAAAACCGATTACCTCGATCTCCTCCTCCTCCGCCGTCCACGGCGGTGCGTCCTGGGCCGGCCACCAGCGTCCACCGGTCCATCCTCACTCTCTGGTCTTTCCTATATGATCATTGGAAAGGGTTGAATGGGTTTGGGTGAGAAATGGGATCGGGTTTGGTTGGAGGAAAAATGGAAAATGATCGATGATGAAGGAATGGGAGATGCATGTATGTGGGATGGTAACCAGTGGATGGGTGGCAAGTGTCACTCATCCATTGGTTGCTGAAAAGCAACTGGGTCCACTAAAGTCCAAAAGTGCCTCGTAAAACGTGCCATCATGAATAGTAATCGGGAACTTCCGTGAACCGTAACTTCGCCGTCGAACGTCCGAATTCGACGTGCCGCCTGTCTACGGATTCGTATCGTCCTTATCTACGTAACGGTCTTCGACCCTCGGGCATCGGACTTCCCGGTCAAAAAGTCAACATTTGACCCCTTTTATCCAAAATTACCAAAATGCCCCTAACCTTCCGAACGTCATAACTTCCTCCCCGAACGTCGGAATTGAACGTGTCACTTGTCTATGAACTCGTGACGTCACGAACTACGTCATGGTCATCGGTCAAAGTCCATTTGACCGCCCGATTGAAAAGTCAACGTTTTGCCACCACTAGGGGCAAAACGGTCATTTCGCATCGTTCGTCCGATTTCGCTCTACTAATCACGGATTAGCCTCACTAATCGTGATTAGTCACTAATCTAATCATGGAATTTGGGACGGGTCGTTACAACCTTCCCTCCTTAATTAATTTCGTCCCCGAAATTCCAACCGACCTAAACCCAACCGTTCTTCCCTCCTTAATTTAGTTCCGTTCTCGAAACTCCAACTATCCTGATACCACAACCTCCACCTCGTGGAAATAATTCGATCTCACGACACGTGTACACCCGTACACCCACTTAACAGAATAATCCTTACTCGTCTACAACCCGACGTGCCACTAACGCTCTCGTCGTATCGACTACACTCGACCACGTCGAAGAACAGTAGCCACACGGTCCGAATTGACACTACTTGTCAAATCTACCATCTTGTTGATACAACAACTAGACGGTTCCCTTCTCAATCACTAATCTATCCTGACGTCTGCTCCCACTGGGAGCCATCAGACCTCACTCAACGATCCACGCTGACACCTCCGACAGACCGTCACCACTTAACAGTCGTCAGTCGAAAACTGACACTATACTCACTCGTGGTTACACTAACCACCAACGGACCCAACCAGGAGTAAACACTTACCCACAAAGCATTTCACTCAATCTGTGTGTAACTAGACCCATCAGAAATACCATGACCCAATGCACAGTATCCAACGTCCAGTCCACGACCCCGACTACTCCAATGGTATCGGAACCATGCCGATTACCAACACGCTCTCCAACGTACCACTGGTATAACCTATATACCGTCACCAGACATCCCAAGTCTGCCCGGTGTCGTACCTCGAACAACGAACAAGGTACGTACATCTACCCATCAATCAGCCTACAACCACCTAGGTTGTAGTCAATCACGTTTCAATTATGGAGTCCATCTGCCCGATCTAGACAAATCGAAACTCCAACCCATTATCTATTTCCAAATCCGAATCCGAATCCGCAATTTCGTAAGAAATCCCGAATCCAAACCCAGAAATCATATCCATAATCATGTCCAAATTCGAATCCGAAATCATCATTCCGTAAACCGGCATTTGGAATAACCATTCCGAACCCAAATCCATAAAAGAAAATCTACAGTCAAGCTCTAGAATCAAATCCTGGATCGTCACCCAGAATACGATTCCAAAACCCAAATACAGAAATCCTCTTTCAAGTTCCAAAATCAAATCCTGAATCGTCATCCAGAGATCTGATTCCAAAACCTGAAATATCGTTCTCGTCTACCGAGACGTATCAATCATGAACCTATCGGTTGTCTGCTCAACCGATTACTCCAATACCATCGATTGACTTCATAGGGAAGCCAATCACAATATCCGCACATCCCTAAGGCTGACCATATCCGACCACGTCGAAAAACTACTCATCGGACTACTACTCAGGCGAGTAGTAAGCCATATGGGATTTACCTCGAAAAGAAGTTCAGTCCCAACATGCCCCACTCAAACATCCAAGTATGAGCGATAAACTCTCCACCTATCTGGATCATCAAGACCACGATCCAGATCCATAACGATACCCAAAGTCCTAAACCAATTCCCACATCTAAACAGATTAGTCAACGACGAGACACGCCGAGACTGTGGGTACTCACTGATTACCTCGTATCGATCCTTGTCATTCCACCGAGGAAAATCAAGAATGATCGAATAATCCATCCTACGTGAATGCAAACAACACTCGATGCACTCACCACGTCAGGTAACCTAACATCGTCTGCCACCAAGTAGAGAATGAGGAATCTCAGTCTCCTAACTTCGATATACTCATCTCCTCCTGATGATTCAGAACAGATCCCGGGTCCACCAACCAATACACGATCAGTGTACTAGTGGCAACCAACAACATCTATATCATCAACGTCATCTACCATCATCAATCATGGTAGAATCTGAGAAGTCACCCAAAATGACGTCGAAATACCCGATACCAATGCGGAAAACCCGTATTCCTCTCGTCACCTCAATCGCAAACTCCCGCGATTCCGAAGTTCCAACAAGATTGGAAACAACATACCCGGACATCAACCACGTGTCCCTTAACCACTTTAACCTTATCTGAGGTCCACTCTGGAACCACAGATACCGAACATATGCCCATCTCGTCAGAGCCACATCCCGACTCGTGACTCACCGTCATCACAATCACCAGCACTAGCACCAGCGCTAGTACCAGTATACCAACACCAGTATCAGTATCGGCACACCATGTCCAAAACTGACAACCCTGGATCTCCGCTCATACCGAGCGACGGCCCCGTACTTCTGCTCGAATAGGAGAAACTCTGTCTCCCTCGTACCTGACAACTCTGGGTACAGTCACCCTGACAACCCATACGAGAATAGGAAACGTCCCCTGAATGTCCCCGTCTCATTCTGCGATCGCACTCAGCCGTAACCGAGTCGAATCCAGAATCACTGCTCGTACATATGCGTTACTCACGCACCTCGTATCATCGTCACGACAACCTGAGTCTACTCGACCTGATGAGACTCGACTAAGTCCATCGATAGTAGCGCCTGCCACAACCTCGTGCAGACCTAACTACCAGACCTCGCTATCGAGATTCGCATCCAACGGAATCAACCGCTCGTACCAACTACCCGGTATCCCAAACCTGGGATTCCATCGACAATTACCAACCCTGATAACTTGTCCAACCAAACTCTAACCAGTCGTACTCCGACTAACCCAAATGTCGTCTACCAGGTCGCCCACGACCTTAGTTGCACCAACCCACAACTGAAGTAGCACGACAACCAACTCGGTCTAACCGATACGTACAACTCTGACTGCGAAGTGCAGTCCCAACACAAGCTGACATGACTAGACCGACTAACGAATCCAAATTCGAATAGTCGTCCAAGTCAAACCACTCGTCAACTCACATTTCCGAACCATACACATACGGTAGGGTTCCACGATCACCCCTAGAGTTCCGCAGAACCCAACTGCATAAGGCAGTAAAATCCACGATCTGACCGACTCCGCGGTCTTGACATCGTAATGACGTCAATCCAATCATACCGTAAGTCCAATCAGGATCCTCGAATCTGGCTGCTAACTGCCGACTGCAGTAAATCCATTTAACTCAACATAATCTGACCATCTAATGGTCACAATATCGAATCAGTCGTCGGAACCGATCCTACGACATCGTGAAGACAATCCCAACTAACCGTCTCACGATCACACTCCAGAATACGAACACGTTAATCCTTCCGTAGGGTCCCACACTGCCAACCTTGACAGAACTATGGCAACCCCGGCATCGAATGCCGAATCAAGACGTTCCACGATCCAATCCTACTAACTATCGTATCGGCACCCCAACTATCAGGTTGACCACGAACTGTAGCCCATTGAGATATCACATCCTCGACCAGCGTACATACTCCAAGAGCTCCGCGGTTGCTCGAATAGAGACAACCCCGCTCTGATACCACGTTGACAGGACCCATCCCAATCCCTCCGGAATTAGTGCGGGATGACCCTGCTCCCGTCTGACACGAAGTGTCAGAAAAGGGATATTTTCGTCCTTTGCCCTCCCGGGCTATCAGAGTACGCCAGGATCCGGAGGAGGTATGTGATATCTCGGTCTCTGCTACAGTCCACATCCGATGTCAACCTGAAGGGCAGTCAAAACATTAAAAACTGTGAGTGGACAAAACAAAAGTTTATAAAAACATTTTAACGAAGACATTTGTACCCTCCACTAAAAAGCATGCATGCATTCGAAAACCATTTATCCAAAACAAACCATAGGTGGGACTAAGCCCAAAGCAGATATAAACCAAGGTCGAAAGGACCACAATGAAAACGACCATACGGGCCACTGCCCAAATCCATAAGGGACTCGGCCCCAAACCATAAAGAAACCAAGTAAACGAGCCACTGCTCAAATCCTGTGCACACCGGTGCACACCACATATCATATATCATATATATATATATATAAGTCACACAACCAATCCTGTCACGGTATCCAAAGCTACGCGCGTGCTACCCGGGTCTCAATCCGAGTCATCTCAAAGTCAAGGTCAATGTCCGCAGACCACTGACCCTACCCGAGGTAATAGTAACCATAGCCTTCCTGAGAGTAAGGAACCTAACTGGGGGGTGACTCCACTCAGTCGGTGCTCCGTGACTACTCCGGGGTCCACCTTGGCCAACGACCCTCCCCGGAGGAGATAATAGAAGTAAAGGAAGGTAGATGAACATATATATACATAACATAATATCCATGCCCGGTTCCCCTGAACCGTCATGATCCATAATATTCATAACCAAGGTAACATGCCGGTTCCCATAAACCGTCATGTACCGTAATAACATAACCAGGTAACATGCCGGTTCCCATAAACCGTCATGTACCGTAATAACATAACCAGGGTTCATGCCGGTCCCCATAAACCGTCAAGAACCAGAATGACCTGACAAAGGTTCATGCCGGTTTCCATAAACCGTCATGAACTTGGAAATCCATCTAGGGTCCCTGACCCAAAATCATCAGTGTAAAACAACTGGGTCTCGTGCCCGAACATATGACTCAACTGGGCACCGTGCCCGATATCCAAGGGTCAGTCACGACTCCGATCATAGTGATGCGTGCAACCATCCATCCAGGACCGCCCTCAATCCTGGTATGTCGCCGTGAACGAATCAACCGACGCGACCATCGCAAGATCATGGTGCACTCATCACCGATCGCTATCCTGAACCGTCAGCACTCCGAAGTCGAGCCTCCCCAGGCTGCCCGACAACGAATCGTGCAACGTGACCTCTCCGGAAGGAACACATCCCAAACCGAAGGCGAGCGTCGTATCGTCGATCGCCGTGCACATAGCACCCGTCGCGACCACGATTTAGACCCGAAGGTCGTAAATAGTGTCATATGCCCGAGACAAAACCAAATGGGTCTCATACCCGAGTTTATCCATTTAGAAATCCAAAACCATTTCATTTAAATCAATAAAGGAATATAGACCCGTATAAGCACCGTATAAGGTCGAAACCTCGAAATACGTGCTTATACGTAACCACATAAAAATGCACCCATGGCATCATCAAACAAGTAATAAAACATATAATAAACATTTATGCATGCACCAATTTAGAAAACAAGGTCCACTCACAGACCGTCCGAGCTGCCGCCTCGATTTGCGTGCCATACGGCTCCCCGAGCTGAGCACCGTCACCGGGACTCCCAAACCTGTCCAAATCGTAATAGAAGGTTACTAACTACTTAATTAACCTCCTACCAAAGCCCCGTAATTTTCCCGTATTTTTAACTATTTTTAATCCCAAACCTAAACCTTCCGATGCCCCGAAACATATCGAGACGGTGTCCGATCGACACAAAACCAGTCCCAAAATGTTCGTTACATCGAATAGATGATTTCGTATGTTGGAACCTTCCTCAAATTCGTCCCCACGTGCCGCCTGAAGTGGCTGCGCGTGGGAGCCACGCGCCTGTGAACAGTGCTTCTCCTACCTCGATCAGACCGGTCCGAACCGGCCGGTCCGGTTCGACCCCTGCAACTGGACCGGCGTAACCGGTCCAGGCCTCCTTCTCCCTCATTTTTCATCCATTTTCTTTCATTTCAATTCCTAAATTCCTATTTCTTCATTTACTATCTAACCCAATCCCTAAATCTAAGAAAAACCCACCTGAAACCCCTCGTTCGAAATGGACCTCACGACCCAGTTTTTCCCCGCCGTTCCCACGGCCTCCTCCGTCGTGAACCAGCCTTCAAACCTTCCTAAAACTATCCTAGCAACCTATTTATTTCAGTGGAAACATCCAAATCGGCCCATAACAATTAATATTGAAAATGAACAAAATCGGGTAAAACCGATTACCTCGATCTCCTCCTCCTCCGCAGTCTACGGCGGTGCGTCCTGGGCCGGCCACCAGCGTCCACCGGTCCATCCTCACTCTCTGGTCTCTCCTATATGATCATTGGAAAGGGTTGAATGGGTTTGGGTGAGAAATGGGATCGGGTTTGGTTGGAGGAAAAATGGAAAATGATCGATGATGAAGGAATGAGAGATGCATGTATGTGGGATGGTAACTAGTGGATGGGTGACAAGTGTCACTCATCCATTGGTTGCTGAAAAGCAACTGGGCCCACTAAAGTCCAAAAGTGCCTCGTAAAACGTGCCATTGTGAATAGTAACCGAGAACTTCCGTGAATCGTAACTTCGCCGTCGAACGTCCGAATTCGACGTGCCGCCTGTCTACGGATTCGTATCGTCCTTATCTACGTAACGGTCTTCGGCCCTCGGCCATCGGACTTCCCGGTCAAAAAGTCAACATTTGACCCCTTTTATCCAAAATTACCAAAATGCCCCTAACCTTCCGAACGTCATAACTTCCTCCCCGAATGTCGGAATTGAACGTGCCACCTGTCTATGAACTCGTGACGTCACGAACTACGTCACGGTCATCGGTCAAAGTCCATTTGACCGCCCGATTGAAAAGTCAACATTTTGCCACCACTAGGGGCAAAACGGTCATTTCGCATCGTTCGTCCGATTTCGCTCTACTAATCACGGATTAGCCTCACTAATCGTGATTAGTCACTAATCTAATCATGGAATTTGGGACGGGTCGTTACAAGTACGACAACAGTTTTCGGGTTTCGGCCGGCGCCGAGAGCGATCATATCAGGGAGCCCCAAACCAAAGATGGCCAAAAAGGGGTGGTTTTAGTTCTGGATCTTCTGGTGGTACTCGACCGAGTTATAGCAGTGGAGGAGGTACGCAGAGATTTGGTGTTCGACCTCAGGCAACAACTCAGTCCAGTGGAACATCTGTGGGATCTACTGCGAGACTGAGTGAGAGATCTAGTCGGTCGAGTTCAGTGACTTGTTTTTCTTGTGGAGAGCCTGGACACATTATAAGGAACTGCCCATACCGGTCAGGTAACAGTGCTACAGGTCGGGGGACAACAGAGCAGAATTTGAATACAGCCTCGACTTCTGACGCAACTGGAGGAAGCGGAGTTGGTCGCGGACGTGGTGGATCACGGGGACGTGGTCAGACTTCAGGACCACATGCTCGAGTGTTTGCTGTAACCCAACAGGAGGCCCGAGCAATTCCAGGAGTGGTGACAGGTATGCTTCCTATTTTTAGTCATGATGCACGTACCTTAATAGACCCGGGAGCTACGCATTCTTTTGTTTCTTGCACTTATGCAACCTTAGCTGATAGAGAGATTTCTGCACTCGGTTGTGATATGGGAGTCGGTACGCCGACCGGTGAGGTTTATGTAGTCAACCAAGTGATACGAGATTATCCTATATTGATAGAAGGTGTGCATCTAGTAGCTGACTTAATATTGTTAGACTTGTGTGATTTTGATGTTATCCTTGGAATGGATTGGCTGACAACCCATCATGCCTCGATCGAATGTTTCGAGAAGAATGTACTACTCCGGAGCCCAGGGTTACCGGAGGTGGTATTTCAGGGAGATCAGAGAGCATTACCCGCCAAAATCATATCCGCTCTCACAGCAGAGAAATTGTTGAGGAAGGGTTGTTAGGGCTATTTAGCACAGGTGATTGATGTACGAGATTCACCAGTTAAGGCCGAGGATATTCCCATAGTATGTGAATTTCCGGATGTATTTCGTACGGATTTGCCAGGGTTACCACCACATAGGGAGGTGGAGTTCACGATTGATTTGATCCCTGGTACACGACCCATTTCATTGACTCCTTATCGTATGGCCCCAGTTGAATTGAAGGAATTGAAGGTGCAACTGCAAGATCTAATTGACATGGGGTTCATCCGACCGAGCGTATCACCGTGGGGAGCCCCCGTGTTGTTTGTAAAGAAGAAAGAAGGCAGTTTGAGATTGTGCATGGATTACAGACAGCTCAACAAAGTCACAATCAAGAATAAGTACCCTCTGCCTAGGATTGATGATTTGTTTGATCAATTGAGGGGGGCCAAGTATTTCTCGAAGATCGATCTCCGTTCTGGTTATCATCAGTTGAGGATTCGGGAAGAAGATATCCCAAAAACAGCATTCCGAACTCGGTATGGTCATTATGAGTTTCTAGTAATGCCGTTTGGGTTAACCAATGCACCGGCGGCATTTATGGATCTAATGAACCGAGTATTCCGGAAATATCTGGATCAGTTTGTCATTGTATTTATTGATGATATTTTGGTGTATTCCAAGAGTAAAAAGCTGCATGAGAAACACCTGAGATTTGTGCTTGAGACACTGAGGGAGAACAAGTTGTATGCGAAGTTGAGTAAATGCCAATTTTGGCTAACCAGTGTGGGATTTCTGGGGCATGTGATTTCTGCAGAAGGCATTTGTGTTGATCCCCAGAAGATTGAGGCAGTCGCAAAATGGGAACAACCGAAGACAGTAACCGAAGTGAGAAGCTTTTTGGGATTGGCTGGTTACTACAGACGTTTTGTCGAAGGATTTGCTACTATTGCTGCTCCACTGACCCAATTAACCAGAAAAGGAGTTAAGTTCATTTGGAGTGAAGCTTGTGAGCGGAGTTTTCAAGAACTGAAGAAACGATTGACATCCGCTCCGGTGTTGGTTCTTCCGGACGATAGTGGTGAATTTGATGTGTATACGGATGCATCCTTGCATGGATTGGGGTGCGTGTTGATGCAACATGGTAAGGTAATTGCTTATGCCTCTCGACAATTAAAACCACACGAACACAATTACCCTACCCACGATCTCGAACTGGCTGCGGTGGTGCATGCACTCAAGATCTGGCGACACTACTTATATGGTGCCACTTGTAGACTTTTTACGGATCACAAGAGTTTAAAGTACTTTTTCACACAAAAAGAATTAAATGTGCGGCAAAGAAGATGGCTGGAATTGCTTAAAGATTATGACTACACGATCGAATATCATCCAGGGAAAGCAAACATAGTGGCAGATGCGTTGAGTAGGAAGTCAGCACATTCTATAGCTCATTTGCAGATGGTACATTTACCCTTATTGGTTGAGCTTCGTCGGACTGGTGCTATGTTGAAACTGGATAACCAAGGTGGTTTGGTAGCGAGTTTTCAGGTTCGACCAATTTTACTTGATCAAATAATTGAAGCTCAGTTTCAAGACCCTATCTTATGTATTCTCCGGATTGAAGTGGAAGCCGGGGAACGACAGGATTATACAGTGAGTGAGAATGGAGCCTTGACAAAGGAAGGCAGATTGTGTGTTCCTGCTGACGCTGTGTTAAAGAAGGAAATTCTGGATGAAGCTCATAGTTCAGCATATGCTATGCACCCAGGAGGAACTAAGATGTACCGTACGCTCCGAGAACATTACTGGTGGCCTGGAATGAAACGAGAAATTGCTGAGTATGTAAGTAAATGTTTGATATGCCAACAAGTAAAAGCCGAAAGACGAAGACCTTATGGAACACTGCAACCGCTTCCTATCCCAGAATGGAAATGGGACCATATAACCATGGACTTTGTGTTTAAACTTCCGAGGACGCCCAGAGGCCACGATGGAGTTTGGGTGATTGTGGACAGACTTACCAAATTAGCGCATTTCCTACCTGTCAAGGAAGATTTTCAGATGTCCCAGTATGCCAATTTATTCATTAATGAGATCATCCGATTACATGGTACACCTGCCTCTATTATTTCAGATCGAGATCCACGATTTACTTCTAGATTTTGGCAAAGTTTACAGGAAGCTTTTGGGACGAGATTGCATTTCAGTACGGCGTTCCACCCTCAGACAGATGGACAGTCAGAACGAACTATCCAAATCCTAGAAGATATGACGAGGGCATGTGTTTTGCAGTTTCAGGGAACTTGGGAGTCTCATTTACCACTGATGGAATTCGCCTACAACAATAGCTATCAGGCGAGCATTGGGATGGCACCTTATGAAGCTTTATATGGGCGACAATGCAGGACTCCTTTATGTTGGACAGAAGTGGGCGAAAGAAAATTGTCCAAGTCTGAATTGATTGATCTGACGACGGAGAAGGTCAAGCTTATCCGGGAGAGACTCAAGGCGGCCCAGGACCGGCAAAAGAGTTACATGGACCGACGGACGAGGGATCTTGAATTTGCCGTTGGAGATTGGGTTTTCCTGAAGTTATCACCTTGGAAGGGCATAGTACGATTTGGCAGACGCGGGAAATTAAGCCCCCGTTTCATTGGTCCTTATGAGATTATCGAGCGGATTGGCCGAGTGGCTTACAAATTAGCATTACCCTCAGAGCTTTCCAGAGTTCATAATGTCTTTCACGTGTCAATGTTGCGAAAGTATGTGTATGACGAGTCCCATGTACTAGAAAAGCAACCTATTGAGCTCAGGGAAGATCTAAGCTTTGAGGAACAACCTGTGCAGATCTTGGATCGAAAAGATAAGGTACTCCGCCGGAAGACAATTCCCCTAGTGAAAGTGCTTTGGAGAAATCAGAATGTAGAAGAAGCTACTTGGGAACCCGAAGCTCAGATGCGAGACCAGTATCCGTACTTATTTCCGTGAAATTTCGGGGACGAAATTTCCCAAGGGGGGAAGGTTGTAACGCCCCGAAAAATCCAAAAATTGTAAAATATTAAAATAATGCAAAAATGACGTTTTTACCCCTAGAAGGATATGGCTAAAAGTTGACTTTTTGTTTGGTATACTGTTTGTATATTTTGCTTGTACCATCGTGTAGGTCTCGGAACGCTGAATCCGTAGACAGGTGGCACGTCGAAAACGGAGTTCGGATGAAGAAGTTACGGGGTTGTGAAGTGTAGGGGTAAAATGGTAATTGTGCTTAAGAAGGGTAAAATGGTAATTTTGTGTGAAGTATACTTGAACGGTGGAAGAATCATTACAGTATCAATTGCCTTGCTGATTCATCTAATTAATATGCTGATTCAACCCAACTAATGCCACCTGCCCTCTTAAGAAACTCATTAGTGGCACATGAGTGCTTAGTTGTCTAACTTAACTTAACTTCCATTAATTAGCTATTGCTAACTACACAAAACAGAGAACAACACCCCATCTCCTACCAATTTGATGGATCCAACAACACAGAGAATAAGAGTGAGTATTAGAGAACAAAGGGGGAGGAATTTAGTGAACGTTTGAGTGGCAATTGAGAGGAATTTGGACCGGGATCAATACTGAGCTTACCCGAAAATTCATTAAAATTATCCATTTTCGAATTTGAGATTGTAGACGGTTTCGTTCCAATTGGACGTGAGATTAAGCTTCCTGGGAGCTAAACAACTCGAACCCAATCAACTGGAACGAGAATTCGTGGAGAAATCGTGACAAACAAGCCCTGAAACTGTTTGGAAAATCGAGCTTGAGTCGAGTTACTTAGAGGTAAAATTTCATGAAATTGATCTTGATTTCATGTTCATTATGGTCTTATGATGCTTCTGATGTGAATAATTGAAGAAAACAGGTCGATTTGAGGTCAAACCCGAATTAGGACCCGATGAGTGTTCCTCGTGAGTCGAAGCTTTTTATGGTTGAATTGATTCAATTGAAGGCACAGAACCATCAGTTAGATTGAATAGATATGAATGAGTGAAGGAACGAGAAGAATTGAGTTAGAATCAGGGGGAATTGAGTCGGGTCTGATCGCGGGTCTACAACCCGAATACCAGAGAAACGGGCGAGAGAGAGAACTGTAGCAGCCACTGTTCACGGCGCGTGGCTGTCACGCGCAGCCGCTTGCGGCAGCGCGTGAGGGCGCGTGACCGGGAATCTGAAGAAGGGTCCAACATACTTTTTAATGTTCTCGATGATACGGACCTATTGGCGTTAGTTTCGGGTCAATCGGAGATAAATTGAGGATAGTTTTACGTATCCGAAGCGTATAAGTTACGTTTAAATAATGTTATTTTATTCCGACGACTTGGAACTTCGTACCTAAGAGTATATGATATTTTAGTAACCCTATATTACATGTTTGACAGGCCAAAATATTCTCGGGACAGCGGACGAGAATGAACAGCTCGAATCCGAGCAATCTGGACGGTGTGTGAGTGGGCTTTTGTTTTCTACCATATATGCATGCATATATGTTGTAACTGCTTTTAAATGCTTATAATCTGATTTAAATTGGTTTGCCATGATTAATGATGTGATATGATAATTTCCGGATTTTGGGAATATTATATTATTATTATATTGTTTTTGGGCACGAATTTCGGGAAAATCATAAAATTGTGATTTTGGGCGATGATCTGAGATTTGAGATGACTTTTGACTTTGAAACTAAATTATATGATTTAATTGACGATAAATGATCTGTTACACATGAAATTATGGAATTTACTTGTGCTGTGGAAATGCTATATTTCGGGCAGAGACCCTGTTGAACTATTGATTTAATTTTGAGATTTAAATAGTTTTGAAATGAGATTCTTGATTTGTGGTATCATCCTCGGTGATTTGATGGTCTCCTCCAGACGTCGTAGATCCTGGAGTAGTCACGATCCACTGCCTGGAGATGAGTAGCTCCGAGGGGAGGCTCAATCTCAGGAGTGTGAGTTTATATTGATATCCTCCAGACGTCGTTGATCCTGGAGATGATATCACCCCAGACGTCGTTGATCCTGGGGAGGTACTCGGACGTGAGACACCTGAGTTTGCACGCGTTGCATTGATATCGTGACGGGTTATTGGATATTGAGATTGGATGTTGAGGATGATGGTATCATGATTGATTTTGAATTATATTAACTGTTTTCTTTTACTTTGATTTATATAACCTATGTTTTATATGATATGCATGCATGTTTGTGAAAACTGGAAGGTAAGACGATTTTAATAAATGTATTTCTAAACCTTTATTTTTGTCCACTCACACCTTTACTGTTTTTGTACCCTCCAGGCCCGTGCACAGGTACCGAGGCTCGTACTGAGGCAGAAGAATAAGCAAACCGCTGCATACTCGAGTTCTGACCGCGTAGGACTTTAATCCTTGTTTGTAAATATTTCTTATGCTCTGTAAGCTGGTTGACGACTGAGATAGTCAACGGTCCTAAAGATATACCTATCCCTGGTCTGACTATGTGGGTTGTTGGTTATGTTATATTATGTACTTATATATATTTGGACTACTCTTGGTATTTTACATTCATAGTCAGACGGGAGCAGGATCATTCACGATTATCGAGGAATAATCGGGATGGGTCCTGTCATCGGCGCTAAGAAGACTGGCAATGATGATATGTCATATGTTTACAAAATTCTCATGAACTTGATGTACGAAAGATTTGGTATTAATCATCTCCCAATTTTTTCGTTATCTATTTTAACGATTCTTTATGAAATTTTGAATGATGTGTGGTTGACCGGGATTCTTATAATTTTTGGTGATTGATTTTATTGTCGTATTATTGCACGTTTTATGAGGTTTTGATAGAAAGTATATTTTGGGCCTCGGGCCGGTTTTTGAACATGGTTTTGATTATCAATGTGATATGTGACATGTTTTGGATGATTCATGGATATGTGGTTTGGGTATATGTGCTTGTGATATGAATTGTTATGTGTAAATAATATTGCATATTGAGGATAAATTTGGTTCAGTTCTAAAATTTTTAGGACAATTTTTTTTTTTTTTAGGGGGGAGATTGTAACACTTGAGATATTCGCGAAAATGAAAAATGATCATTTTGCCCCTAAAAGTCAATGTGTTGACTTTCAGATATCTTCTAAAAACTTTGAAAATGATCGTTATGAAGGTCCCGGCCTTCTAACGGCCTAGAATTTGGAAAGAAAAGCAAATTTAGAAAGAAAAAAAAAAGTAAAGAAGAATGAATGTTTGCCCCTTTAAGGTCAAATAATTGACTTTTCAACCTGGGTGTTGGTTGGACTTTTTGTGAAGACCATTATAAAGGCCTTGGAGTCCTGATTTCATACGCAAGCGGTACGTTGAAATCAAGGATGATATGAGGATGATAGGGGTCAAAATGATGAAGGGTAAAATGGTAATTTTGATACGAAGGGCATTTTGGTCATTTTGTAAGGATCTAGAGTCTTCTAGAGGAGTTCTCATTTTTCCTTCTCCTTCCTTGTGCCATATTTATGGGCTGCCTTGTTCATGTGAGGAAAATTCAGGAAGAGGGGATAAAAAAGGATAACAAAGAAGAAAAATGAGGTGAGGCCGTGAGGAAGAACAAGAGAGAACTTGGGAATGGAAAGGAATAAGAAACACATGAAGAGAGAAAAGTCAGAGAAGAATTTAGATGAAGAAACATTAGGTGAGTGGCCATGAACAAGCCCGCGAAAATTCTGTTTCTACGACTGTGGGTGGTAGAGTGAGGGCAGGGCTATATGGTTAGTTAGGGATCCTAGAACATTTCTAAGTGTCTTGTGATTGTTTTGGGGGTAAGAATAGAGGAATTTTGAACCTGGGAAAAGCCGAAACGAAAAACTGGAAACCATGACTGAAGTCCTTGAACTATCCTTGAACTTGGAGAGCATGATCAAGGTAAGTTCTTCGTGTTTTGATATTATAGAACTCTTCGCGAGATTGAGTAGACTAACTTTGATTATTGGAACATGTAAAATGGCTGATAAATAATGAAGATATTACCAAGTCAACTCGTCCGGGTCGGGTGGGATTACATAGACCTGCGGGTCGAACCCGCGAAGGGAATGAGACAGTGAACAATGCCCCCTGGCGCATGAGGGCCACGTTGATAGGCCTTAAATTGAGTATCATTTTATGTCAAATTTATACCATTTATGCTTAATTTTTAATGTAAAAATACCAAACAATTAGAGAAAATAATATATTTTGTGGAAAATTTGTATAAATAAATAAAACTTGGAATTATGAGCATTTTGGCAAAAGAATCGTCCCAATCAGAATTATAACGAAGAAATTATGATTGAAACAAAGGAGGCCACTAAATTAGACAAGGAAATTCGGTAGGGAGCTACCAAATCCAACCCTCAGCCCACCTGCCTTCAGCCCAGAGCCCTGGTACACAGCCCAAACTTCAGCCCAAGTCACAAGGCACAGCCCAATGGCTTCAATGCCCAAAACCCATTCCGCTCCAGCCACGTGCGCTGACCACTGAAGCGCCCTGTTCAGTTCGGCGCGTACCTACCGAAAGGCCACAACTCCGCTCCAGCTCCTCTTCATTTCTTTGACTGGCGCAGACCGCTGAAACCGCCACTCTTCTTCAACGCATGTGCACCGAACCTGCAACCAATCCCTCTTGAGCCCATTTTGGGCTGCCCACGCCAGCCTAGTCCATTTCTTTGCTGTTCCCAATCCGCTGCACCCCACCTACTCGGCCCACGCACATCGCCTGCTCAGTCTAGCCTCCACACCTACTACAACCCAGTCTGTCCAACCACTCCAGCATGCTTTGCCATGCTTTTCTAGCCCAACAACTCCAGAATTCAGCATAAAACCATCATTTATTTTTTATTGTAATAGTTTTTTTCCTATTTCTTTGATGAGCTTTCTCTATAAATAGGGGGTAATTTCATTGTTTTAGGGGGACTTTCTTTGAGATTTCACACATCTTTTAACTTTTTCTCTTAGATTTTTTAGACTTTATTATTCTTCTTTTTTAGACATTTTTCTTAGACATTTTTCTTTTTAGATTTCCTTTGTAGAATTTTCTTTTTAACTTTTTTTAGTTTTTCTTTTTTAAACACAATTTTATGATTTCCTTAAGAAAAACCTAACCCGAGTATTTCTGAGGCAATTCGAGAGTTTTAAGTCTGTAATCACTCGTGTTTTTTCTTCTATCTTCACAATGTTTTGTTTATTGTGGTAAGATTTGTGTTTAAAGAAAATCCATTGTACAACAGTTACAATATAAATAGTTTAAATAATGTGATTGTTAATTCGGATTTACTTACGTAAAAGTGTCGGTTTTGTTTATAAAACTAATCTATGGCTTGTAAATCTTAGTTAGCATGAGCATTCGCATTTTAGTTCTTAGTTTGTTTAAAAATGTAATTTTAGCTACAACTCTTTTCAAAACCTCCCAAATCATGTTATTCTTTAATTCTTTAATTCATTTATTCATTCATTATTTTATTCTTTGATTATTTATTATTCTTTTTCACTAACCATTATTTAATGCTCCCTAATTTTTCCAGTTAAGAACGATCCATATTTACCAATACTACATCCACACACAAAAAGGTATAAATTGAATATGCTTGAATTAAGTGTTGAGTGTTACTTTGTGTTTACTTAAATTCTTAGTTTAAGTTGCATCACACGCGCAGGGACTTCGGCCAGCGCGTGGTGGAGCGTGGAGTGAAGTTTGGTTTTTCGGCCAACATGAAACTTGTTCTTTATGAAATGTTGAGTTTAATGGTACAAGAATTGAGTGAAATGGACGTGTTTTGAGGAAGTTATGCATGTTCAAAATTTGGGTGTTTTATTTAAGTTTCTTAATGAATCCTAAAATTTGAGGATAATTAGGAACTTACCTATAAACATAATTTGGTCTAAAGAGACTTGTGATAATGAATCAGGATGATTTGAATGTCGGGGAAAAGGTGACATATGTGATATTGGTGAATAGGTTCGTATGTTTAATTTGCTTAATTTATGAGAATTTCACCTAAAACTTATGTTGGAGATAATGGGGCCTCACACATGATTTAGGGTGGATAGAGATGTTTGGGAGGTCATGAGGGATTTTTGTACATAAGAAATAGGTAATTAGACAATTTGTGTTTGCTTATGGATAATTATGAAGTTCCATCCTACAAGAGGTGATGTTCAGGTGACATGATGAAATATAATGTATGATAATGAATACGTGTTGCCATAAGAGGTGATGTTGTTTTTGATGATGACATTTTGATATGTAAAAATGTAAAGTTAAGATTGTGAATATATATAAATTTGTGTTTGATTAGGAATCTAATAATTCGCAGACAGTACAAACTGGCACTATAAACAATGTTGATCTTTAGTAAAAATAAGCTCGAAAGATGAGCGAATTATAGATCCCACCAATTGACGGGGTTAGCTGGTTGGATGTGGGTGGTAACCCCACAATGATGGTTTTAATTTGGTTATTTTAATGACTTATAGGAGTAAAAAAACTCAGTAAGATCCTTTATTTGGAAAGAATTGTCAGACGGAAGTAGGACCGATCTGATTTTCTCAAAAAATAGGGTCGGGTCCTGTCATTATTGCTATTAGTGTTTCCATAGTTAACCATCCTTAGGAGATTTGACCAGCTCTCAGACGTCCGGAGCGGGGCTCCACAGATGATCTTGAGATAGATATGTTAAGGTTTATGCTTAGAAGTATGGAGCGGGGCTCTGCAGATCCTAAGGATGTCTACGCATAACACAAAGTTTTGGTTAGCAGTGGCCAAGTATGGAGGATATGGTATCATGATTATTGGTTATGGTGTCCACGGTGTGTTCCCGGTGGTTTTACTTGGGGGTATTTTTAGGGAAATTTGGGCCCTGGGTACTTTATCTGCATTTTATGTTTAAACTTTTGATTTTGATCGTTTTTCTTATATGCATGCATGCTTTGGAAACTGAAGGACAAATCTCGTTTTTCTTGACTATTGTGTTATAACTGTTTATTTTGGTCAATTCACATTTTCCGTGTTTCCACTTCCCCTCAAGACTGTGGTGTAGTCTAGAAATTTGAAAAAAATCAAAATGATGATTTTGTGACAAGACCCGTCCCAACTGGACTTTGATAACTGTGCCCGGTCCTGCTCCCGTCTGACAAGTCAACTGAAGTCCCGAAAGTACCCTTCAGCACCTGTCAAATAAGGGATAACTGCACTGATTTCCGCTCATGCCTCCGCCACTCGATCAGCCCCGAACGTCGTGCCACGGCCTGGAGGGTCATCAAAACAGAAAATGTATGAGTGGACAAAAATAATATCGTTTAAAAACACATTTCAAAATATCTCATTTACCCTCCAGGTTATCAAATCATGCATGCATAGGGTAAAACATATGAATAAAAATCACTGGCTTTCCAGCCAAATCATATGAACAGGTATCAAATCCCGGCTCTCAGGCCAAAACATGTGAAAACATACTCACCTGGCCACACAGACCAAAACCCGTACTCAATACCAGTACGTAATCACAATCAACATGAAACAACACTATGCACAAGTTCACAATCAATACAAATAGTCACATAGTTACATCCGCACTACGCGTAGGCCAATCTCGGGAACTGCACTCAGGCACCATCCGAGTCATATCCATCATGTCTGGGAACTGCACACGCACCATCTAGACGTACCACATACTCGGGAACTGCACTCACGCAACATCCGAGTCACGTCTAGAAACTGCACTCGCACCATCCAGGACATGATCTAGTATCCAGTATCCACAATCACAAACAAAATCCATACCACAACATATATCAATCATATCCATGACTTCAAACCAAGTCATAAGTATGCCCGACAGGGTCTCAAGCCCAAATACCATTTATACGTAAATCTGTAATATCACATTGAAAACATTAAAATAATCCAGAACTCATCCTTGACTCACCAACTAAAGCAAAACATCATTTTTAAAACCTTTTTGACTCCGGGCCTAGCCCAAAACATCATTTGCACATTTCTCGTAAAACGTGCCCAAAATACCGATTAAAATAATCATATAATCACAAATAATCATGCCACATCATCAGGACATCATTGCAAATCAAATTATGCAATCACGCATATAAAACATTTAACTATGCATGCATCATGGTTTATAAAACAAACGTCCACTCACACACCGTCCAAACTGCTCGTTTCCCGAGCTGCACGCATTTCCGATACTTGCCAGGAATCTCGAATCATGTCCAAAATCATTATGCAGGGTTACTAATAACTCAATTTACATCATATCAATTCCCCATAATTTTCTGGGATTTAAATATTATTTTAAAATATAACATAAACCTTCGGACCCTCGAAATATTATCGAGACGGTGTCCAATTGACTCGAAACCAATTCTAAAATTTTCGTTACATTACATAGAGTAAAACACCTGTTGAACACTTCCCCAGAAAACTCACCACGCTCCCTCACGCGCCGCCGCAAGCGGTTGCGCGTGAAAGCCATGCGCGTGAACAGTGTCATCCCTGCAACCCGACTCTCTGTTATACGGGTCTGCAACCTGCGGTGCAACCCGATCCGTTCTCCATCAATTTGACATCAAAATCTCCATTTCTTTCACTTATATTTATCTATTCAATCTTAATTAACGATCTGTATGTTCAATTTCATGAAAATTGGCCTCAAATCCGTCGACTCAAAGTGAAAACCCGACGGGTTCTAAATCGGGTTCCACCCAATTTCAGGCTGTTTCATTAAATTGATCGCACATGGAGCATCCTTTATTCATTCTAAACATAAATTCGAAACCAATTTCAAGCTTTCTTACCTCCAACCACTCAAACTCAACCTCCACAATGCGCGGACGTCACAGGGTCTGTTCTTCTTGGTGGTTCATCAATTTCCTTCGAATTCAGGGCTAGTTCAACTCTTCTCAATCCCAGGAAGCTTAATTCAAGGCCAGTTTCAGTAATCGTGGTCCATAGGTTCCAATTCGAAAAGTAATCAATGTTTGAATTTCATGAATCTGGGTTTCAGGTTTTCTTGAGTGTTTCAGTTAAGCTCTTCGAATTTCCTCTCCCTTTTTCTCTCTAAATTCTAGTTTTAATCTCTCTGTGTCTCTCTCAACATCTGATGTAACGACCCGTCCCGAATATCGGGATTTAATAACATTTAATTGTGATTTACTAATCTGGGATTAGTTGGGCGATTTCGGACGAATTGTGCAAAATGACCGTTTTGCCCCTGGGCGTGGGCAAAACGTTGACTTTTAATTCGGATGGTCAAATGGACTTTGACCGATAATCGTGACGTAGTTCGGGACGTCACGAGTTCATAGACAGGTGGCACGTTCGATTCCGACGTTCGTGGTGGAAGTTATGATGTACGGAAGTGCAAGGGCATTTTCGTAATTTGGACGCTATAGGGGGAAATGTTGACTTTTTGATCGGGAGGTCCGATGGCCGAGGACCGAGGACCGTTAGGAAGGTCTCGATGCCCTGAGTTCGTAGACAGGCGGCACGCATCAATCGGGGTCCGTATGACCGAGTTACGGGTCAGGACGCGTGAGGGGCATTTTGGTAATTTTCTGCACAAGGGCAGAATTGTAATTTCACACGGGGTACTGTTTCATTGAACAGCCGTGAAGGTGGAATGTTTGTGCGATCGATCCCATGGTTTGTTTATCAGTTTTATGACTGAATTGGGACAGTGTGAGGTGGGATTGCACATGTTTGGTGCTGGCAATCGATCAAAAGGACATGGGCACTGGTTTGTTTAATGTTTTCGGGTCAGTGCAGGGGATCTTTACACAGTGGATTGAGGACGGTTTTGGGTGCTTTTAAGAACTGATTTGGATTGTTAGAATTGAGAGTGAGTCGAGAGGGTCACTCTGTGATTGAAAATGAAAGGAATGAGTGAAATTGGTGCTGGATATCTGTGAAAACCCGAAACTGGTTTTTGAGAAATTCAAACTCGAACTTCTAGTTTTAGGCCAGCCCAAGCCTAATTGACGATGGATTGAGCTTTCTGGAACCTCAACGTGTCGAACCAGATCAAATGGGGCAAGCTTTGGGGCTCCTAGGGCCGTGAACGGACGAGGTGGACGGCCGGAAAACTCAAGCTTGAGTTGTGGTGATTGAGGTAACGTTGTGTTCAATTAATCATGTGAATTGGTTCGTATTAATCCTTTTAAGCTTCCTGTGAAGTTAATTTGACAATGGTTGAGGATTGGAGGAGTTTTGGTGATTGACCCGTTTTGGGTGATCACGGGTTGATGGCTTGATTAAGGAATGGTTGATGTTGATCGATGTCACAGACCTGAAATTCATTGGTTAATGATTGTTGTAGGATCAAGAACGGATTGAATTGATGTCGAATTGGGTGTGATTGAATCAGATCCTATCGCGGGTAATCAGACCCGTTTACTAGTCATTCGGGTGAAGAAGGAACACTGTAGCAGTCACTGTAGCAGGCGCGTGGCTTTCAAGCGCAGCCACTCACGGCGGCGCGTGACGGCGCGTGGGCACGAATCTCGAGGTGAGGTCAACATGACTTTTATCCTATACAATGTAACGAACATTTTAGCGTTGGTTTCGTATCGATCGGATCCCGTTTCGATATTGTTCGGGATGTCCGAAGGTTTTAAATCCAGTTTAAAAATACGTAAAAATTCGAGAAAATTACGGGACTTGAATAGGATGTTAATGATGAGGTTAGTGATCCTCTAATGTGATTTGAACAGGATTGGGAGTCCCGGTGATAGTGGTGTGGCCCGGGAAGGCCTATGGCACGCGTATCGAGGCGCTCGGTTAAACGGTCTGTGAGTGGACATTGGTTTTATAAATTCGATGCATGCATAACTGTTTCATGATTGTTATAATTGGGATTATATGATTTATTTTGGATATCAGTGAATTTATATGTTTTCACGCATTTCGAGGCGATTTACGTGTTTGCACGTGAATCGAGGTTTTCTGGATTTGCACTGATTTCCATAAATATGGATGGATATGATTTCATGAAACGGTTACGGATTTGATAAAGTAAAATCGGGCCAGGGGCCCAGTTAATTTGTTGAATCGGGCCAGGGGCCCAGGTAACTTGTTAATCGGGCCAGGGGCCCAATTGAATTATGTAATCGGGCCAGGGGCCCAGTTAACTTACGAATCGGGCCAGGAGCCCAGTTGACTTATATATGTGATTTCGGGTCGGGGACCCTAAAATGGAGTTGAATAAACTATTTCGGATTTGATTCAACTATTTGGACCTATGACGGTTTTATGGAAATTCGGGGCAGGACCCTTGCGATATTTTGGAAATGAATAATAAAATGTGTTCCATAAACCATCTCGATATGAGGATATTTATATCCTGGTCTCCTCCAAGTGTCGGGGACACTGGAGAAGTCACGGTGCATTGCCTGCGAGGGCTCATTGTACGGAGCTACCGGACCGTATAGTGATCCAAGAGCAGGATTGCTGGACGTCATGGACGTCAGACATCGGGGATGTCAGAGATATGGACCCGGTGAGACCCCGGGCAGCACGCGTTGCTTAATACCGTGAGATATGACGTCTGGAACGTCAAGCGTCTAGGACGCTAGGCATCGGGGATGCCGGAGATGGAAAAATAATAAATGAATATTACTGGATTGATGAAATAACTCTTGGATTGACTTTTGGAATTTGAAACTATGCTTTGGTTTCCAGGCTAAGGCCCTAATGGTTATTTCAAAATAAATATGGGATTATTGGTTTTTGGTGCATGCATATGATTTTACTGAGGGGCATAAATGTCTTATAAATGTTTTAAGCAGACTTGTTTATTTTTGTCCACTCACAGCTTTTGTTTTTAATGCCCTTCAGGTTGATTCCGGATACGACTGCAGCAGAGACTTGAGCATCGCACACCTCCTCCATCGATCCTTACGCACTCTGGAAGCCCGTTTGGGCAATAGCAATCGGTTATCCCTTGTCTGACGCCTCTTGTCAGACGGGAGCACGTCACATTCCATGGTAATCCCGGAGGGATTGGGATGGGTCGTGTCATCTGAGGTTCCCTTGATCAATATATCGATATGTATAATGTATAAACCTTGTCCTATGTTCAAATGTCAAGCGGCAAAGCCACTAATTCAATGTGCACAAGTGACATGTGTCACTTAAGGATACCATGAGTCACCAAATACATTGACTCATCAAAATGGCTGAATTATTAAATCTTAGCCGAACCAAAATTCCCATTTTACCCCTACCTTTAAAATTACCAAAATGCCCCTCATAATTCTAGACCCGTAACTTTTTCATTCGGACTCTGGTTGACGCATGCCGCCTGTCTACGGATTCAGCGTCACGAGACCTATCCAACGGTTTTCCCGGAAAGTCCAAACAAAATCCTGATAAAAAAGTCAACTTTCGGCCCTTATAACCAGGGGTCAAATTGTCTTTTCCAAATTTTCATTTTTCGAATTTCCGGGTCGTTACATTTTGCCCCTAAAGATCAAATGTTGACTTTTTTATTTAGGAATTTTCGATCTAGACAATTCGAAAGGACTGTTACGAAGGTTTTAGACTCCTAAGTCCATACACAGGTCGTATATCAAAAATCAGAGATTGAATATGTTCGATATAAGATAGATGTGGCTAGAGGCATTTTGGTCATTTTGGGCATAAATGGTATTTTGGTAATTTTACATGAAGGGGCTAGAATGTCCTAGAAAGCCCTAGAGTTATCTTCAACTTTCGCTCCCATTTACCTTCCACCAACTTAACCCACTATAAATAAGAGTGTGTGTATGAGATGGGAGTTCAATGGAGTTGCACTGAAAAAGAAGAAAAATGAAGAACATAGAGAAAAACAGAAGAAAATATTTGAGAAAATTGAAGAGAGAGAGAAGGATGAGGAAACTAGCGGAAGAAAATGGAGAGTTTGAGGGAGAAGAGTCGAAGAGAAAGTAGAAAGGAGAATAGTGCAGGTCCGGGAGGAACCCAAAACCCGAAACCCGTTAAGCTTACAGGTTTTCCTTGGATCAACTAAGTATTTTAAGCCTCCTAGTGCCCAACAAAGGTTCCTGAGAGTTTTTTCGAGTCTTTAAGATTTGGATGGGTCAAAGTGATGAGGGTAAGAACGTGGATAAGTCGCATAACTGAGCGTGGAACCATGGTTGAATGTTCAGATGCTCAGGCTGTATCATCGAGGAAAGTTTGTGTAGTTTAGACATTATGGATCTTCTTCTGAGTTCCATTAGGCAAACATGGACATTTAGAACATGAAAAATGGTGAAGAAACGACAGCTTTCTAGTTGAGCCATGGCTGCTAGGTCAGGCCCTACGCGTAAGTCCATGGTCGACCATAATGGATGAAGTTGGTGATAGGCCGTGCGTGAAGCCCATGCACAGAGGCCATTCGGCGACGCGTGAGTGCACGTGCGACGTCCTTTTGCCATCCATTCAACACAATTTTTTTTTTTGTTTTGAAATTATGAGTTTAATGGTACGGGTCTTAAGTGAATTTGACACCATTTGGGGAGCTTTCTGTATTTTGGTGTAATTTATGTACTTTTGGATTAGAAATTAAATTAAGAAATTGTGGGGAAATAAAGCTAAGGAGTAATTAGTAGTTAAACTCAGTGAATTATAATGTTTATATTTTGTAGTGTTAAACACATTATGTTTACAAGGCAAATAATGAATAATTAAAAGATTATTATGGTGATTTTGGATGTGAATATTAGAGAGATCATGAAGTGGATAAATTATGGAAACTAAGCTTGGGGATTCATATTGGTGTTAATGAATTTTAAATGACAAGAGTATGAGGAATAAAAGGTTTTATGTGAATATGAATAAGGTGTTTAGTTAAGGACTAATTACTAGTGAGTAATATGGTTATTATCTATATAAAAGTTTTACCCTAATTACTATTTTGAATGTGGACTATGTTGTGAAAAATAAAGTTTGCGAATATAACGAATATGTGGATGGTTACATATTTTAGATTTATAGTAATCTTAGTATATGATTGGTATTGTAAATTGTGATAAAAATAGTAATAAAAGTAAAACTAGTTGAACTAGTAAATACCACTACTTGTCGGGATAGTGGGTTAGATGTGGGCAGTAACCCCATAAGGGTGGATTTAAATTGCTTAATCTAATAGGATTTGAACATGAACAAAGTTGGTGATATCCCTTATTTCACAGGAATTGTCAGACGGAAATAGGACCGATCGATTTTCAAGGAAATTAGGGGCGAATTCTGTTATGTGGCGTAGGTTTGGGGGCATACTTAGGACAGAGGTTCAGTTCCGATTTTCCTACGTGTGCTTAATCCTCAGAGTATGATCTTTGTATGTTTTTATTGTTTTCCTTTTGTCTAGTGACTCTGTTACTATTTGGATTTTTGTTTAAGTGAATCATTCCTTGTCTGATATGTGTGAGGAGTAATTTGGGGTTTTCTAATGGTTTTTGGTTAGATGGGAGTTGGACCCTTTGCGAGTTTTTAAGGTTTTTATGGGTTGGGTCTTGTCAGAATCACCCAAACAGAAACAACCATGCCAAACCAACTAAGAAGAAAATGTACAAAACTGAAACAAAAAGAACAACATCTACCTACCTATGGAAAACCAAAATTCACACAAAGCTTGAATAAGTTATGACTTTATATCCCCATTTCAGATCTTCTCTCCCAAATTCAAATCCCATATAAGTTGGATTCTTGCAATCTTCAGGAAAAAGATATCACATGGATTCTTGCAATTTCGACGACAAATAGCGAAAAAATGCCATCAATAGATTTTTCTTTCTTGTAATGTTTAAATCTATTACTGAACTTGCCGAAATTTCAATGGGAATATTGGCAATATCATCATGCGTAACGGTGAATTTTTGTGTTAGTGGCTGTTAAGGGACGTGGTTGGTTATGGTGTTGACGACAAATTTTTTTAACCCACCATGTTCTTTTTTATGATTTTCAATTTCAACCAATAATCTATCTCTAATTATTCAATTTCAATTGACATGTATGATGGACATGGAATTGGAGTCATAATGGACTCAATAAGTTAACAATTCAATTGGTTTAGGTCAGTAACTGCTTTAACCGCTTCATAAATGCTTCCTTTTTCGCTCTTCTTTCGAGTTCGCTTAATCCACACCCATTCCTGTTGAGATTTTAAGTGTGATTTGTTTTTTAATATGAGATTATTTAAGTATATTTTCTGTTATTTTGAAAGTTTTATAAAAAATGTGATTTATAAATTTAAAAGTAAATTATTGATTTATCTTTAACTATTTTTATTTTTACTTAATTTTTTTTAATAATTTTTTTTATTAGGAGGTCTTTCAAATAATTAAAAACAACGTTGTTTTCATTGACATTATTTGCCTCTATGTACCCTCTAGTGTTTGGCCTCTTTGACCTCCTTATTAATACATATAATATATATATATATATATATATATATTATATGTATAATGTAATAACTAAAATTTCAAATGGTAATCCATCTCAAGATGAAAAAAGAATAAAAACCATAAACTTCAAACCTTTATTTGGGAGACGGATATATGTTTCGAATGATATTTTTTGCCTCTAAGAAAGTAAGGAGTATCATTTTACTCAATATTACCATCATGGTTTATGGTAAAACTTTTAATTTTTCTTTATTTTTTATACTAATTGTTGAATGTGTTAAAATTATCATACTCAAACTCTATTCGCGACAACTCGGCCTTTCCGATCGTCACCTGAAAGTTGTGAGACATCAAAATCTCCATTTCTCAAATACTGAAAAAAAAATCAAATTTTGTACAACCCTATACGAAAAGTATGAGTTAATTAATGATCTAGAAACAACAAAAATTTGGAAATTCGTTTTCTTTTGTGTGAATTTATGGACAACTCACAAAAGTTTAGAGTTTTAAATGAAAATGATAGTGAGTTTTGGGAACGAAGAAAAGAGTTTGTGAAGAAAAGAGGATGAAAAATGATGAAGGATAGATGAGGGAGAACCCAAAGTTAAATTTGTCCAAACGTTAAATTTGACTAGTCTGGTGCATATGCTCTAAGCAATCAACAAATTATTTAATACAAATGTTTTGTTTTTTTAAATTTGAAGTTTAAAAGTATTTTTGAAGAATTATTCCTCTTAATTATCATGTTTTAAGTTGGATTGGATACTCACATACTCCTTAAAATAAACAAGTGAAAAAAATAAGATTCTAAATAGAAGTAATGTTTCATAATTAGAAAGGAAAAAAATTGCTAAATAGGGATTAAAAGTTTTAAAGGGTGTTCGTGTAACAACCTGGAAGTTTGAGGAAAATAAAAGTGGAAGATTTACTGAAAATGACAATTTTACCCCTATTAAGTTAAATAGTTGACTTTTGATAGGGATATATTTTGGGTATTTTGAGAGTACCGTCACGTATATCTCAAACTCCTGAATCAGTAGACAGGTAGCATGTTACAATCGGAGGTTGGATGTGAAAGTTATGGGTCTAAGCATGATCAAGGGTAATATAGTAATTTTGGAGCAAGGGCAAATTAGTAATTTTACACGTGATTTTTGTTGATAGTAAAATTGGTTTAGAAATATCTAATATTTTTTCCTCCCCCACATGTCCTCATCGACTTACAAGATTATATATTTTATGTGCCTTGAGTGTGTGTGTGTGTGTGTGTGTGTGTGTAGAGCTTCGGTGGGGAATGACCGAAAATGAGAAAATGAGAGGGAAAATGTAAGGACCCATCCCGGAAGGTAGGATTAGTGAGGTGATTAGTGGTGGTTTAACTGGGTTAACCGGTAGCACTTGTAGTTTTTCGTGAGGTCGTTTCGGTCTTTTGTGTTGGGTTGTCAGACGGGAGTAGGGTTCACCTCGGTTATTGGGGTGATAATCGGGGTGGGTCCTGTTAGAAAACAGGGAGGAAGCCAGAGAGAGTGAGGAAGGATACATGAAAGGAAGAGATGGGGGGAAGAGAGATGCAAGGAAAAGATGAGGAAGGAAGAACTAGAAGGGAAACACGAAGGGTGAGAAGGAAGTGTGAACCTGAGACCTCCCTATTCCGGGTTCTCAATTTTGGGGCCAAGAACTTGGGGAGAGGACAGTTTTGAGTGTCCCTGGAGACCATATTATCACCCTGAGGCAAAAAGGAAGCTTGCTAGATTCTGGAGTGAGATAAAAAAGAGACAGAGAAGCCATGACTGAAGTTCATGAATCCAGAACTGGTTATGAAGGTAAGTTAACACTGTTTTGAGATTATAGAACGTTTACTGGGTGAATTGCGAGTGTAATGAACGTGAAAGGGAGGAAAAATACTAAAAAGAGAGAAAGAAACAACTGGGTTGTATCGACCCGTCCCAAATTTTTGGGATTAATTAAGATTAAATTGAGAATTAGCGAGGCTAATCGGGAATTACTCGAGGATTATCGGACATTCAAGGCGAAATTACGATTTTGCCCATAGACGATGGCAAAAAATTGACTTTTGACCTGAGAAGTCCAATGCACGAGGACTGAGGACCGATGACCGTTGCGTAGATCGAGTCGATATGAGTCTGTAAACAGCTAGCACGTCGAAATCGAACATTCGACGGGAAAAATATGGGTCACGAAAGGTCCCAGATACAATTTACGGTGACATGAATTACGAGGCATGAGACGTTTGTCATTTAGTGTGGGTCCCAGATATTTTGGTCAGGCCCAATGGATGAGTGACAAGTATCACTCATCCATTTCTCCTTCTTTTTTCATACATGCATATCCCATTCCCCTCCCTTGTTTCATCCATCCATCCTACCCGAAACCCATAAACACCCACAACCCACCCCACTACCATTGTACCATCATCTTCTATGCTTCATCTACGAAGGGGAGGATGGAAGGAAAAATGAGAGACGACGGGGAGAGGCTGAGCTCGATGGAGGGGTCACGGCCAGGTAAAACCCGAAACTGGTTACATAGGTCCAAATTCTAAGTTGGGTTTAGAGGGTTTGTTGGATCGTTCTGATGACCAAAAAAGATTCCCAGGGACCAAACGACCTCAACAGAACCAAAACCACAGACGGAGATGGCTGGAATCGACGGGAAAATGAGGGATTTGGTGGTTAGAAATGGAAGAACAAATCGGGTCGGGTCTGTGGGTCTACGTGACCCGGTATAGTAAACCGGGTTGACTCGGACAGAGGTTAGGGGTGAGATAACATCATCAAATGACGTCATCCTATCAGACCTAACATGTCAGACTAACACATGTCAGATTTCAGATGACATCCTGTCAAACCTGACATGTCAGACTGACACGACATCGCTAACGTCAGCATTAACTTTTGACTAGTGCGTGGGGGCGCGTGGGCATGTATTTCGAGGTGGAACTAGAACCACTTTAAAGGTTTCGATGATACGAATCCAATGATGGTGGTTTCGAGTCGATCAGAGATCGTTAGGTTGGTCAAATTGAGGTTTAAAGCTTAGGGAAGCGTGTCTGAGACACGTTGACTTTTCCGGGAAAGTTGGGGGTTCTTGATATGGACTTGTATAGGTTAGTAGTAATTTTTTGGTATGATTTGGATAGGTCCGGATGACCCGAAGAGGCTTATGGCACGCGTATCAAGGCATAGCTTGAACGGTTTGTGAGTGGACTTTGTTTTATGAATAAGATGCATGCATAAATGTTTTATATGTGTTTATGAACATGATTTGAGATGACATGAGTGCATGCGTTTTAAATATTATTTGTTGGGTATTTTCGTAGAAAATGTTGAATTGCACGTAATTCGAGATTTTTATTTTATATGATGTTTGGGCTTCGACCGAGTATACTACGTGCATGAGTTATATGTGATTCCAAATGTTTTGCGGAGAGGCGTGAAATCAAGAAACTGATTTACGATTTTAATGAATTTCACGGAGATGCGTGAAATCGAGATTCGGGCTCGAGTCCCAATTGAACGACCTTGACTTGATTGAAGTCAAGGGTGATACTGAAAGTATTTTGGAAATGAGAAATGGTTTTCGGATTTGGAAATATCTTTCGGGCATATGACCCAGTTGATTTGAGGTCTGACATAGAGTATAGCCAAAAGTGAGATAAGTCGGGTTGCAACCCAGTTATATGATTTATGAAAGATATTTCGGGCATAAGACTCAGTTGTGAATTGACAGGATTCGAGAAATCCTGGGTTATATTTCGGGCATGAGACCCAGTTATAAATTGGATAGGATTCGAGGAATCCTATGTGTGATACTACGGGTTAGAATCCCGGACGATCGGGTTAGAGTCCCAATCGATGATGACATTAGGGTTAGAGTCCCGAGTGATGTGATGTTCACCTCCGGACTGCAGATGTATACATTCCGAAGAGGTCATGATGCATTGCCTGTTGTCGAGTAGCCGATGGAGGCCATGGACGAGGGAGGTTCGACTTAGGAGTGCTGATGTTATTCTCTGAGGTCGATCGGTGATGACAGGACCCATCCCAATCCCCCCGGGATTAACGTGGGATGACCCTGCTCCCGTCTGACACGAAGTGTCAGACAAGGGATATTTCCAACCTTTGCCCTCCCGGGCTATCAGAGTACGCCAGGATCCGGAGGAGGCATGTGATATCTCGGTCTCTGCTACAGTCCACATCGTATCCAACTTGAAGGGTATTAAAAACAGAAAGACTGTGAGTGGACAAAAATAAGGAGTTTATAAAAACATTTCCATAAAAGACCTTTATACCCTTCACTAAAAAGCATGCATGCATAGTAAAACCATTTATCCAAACACATAAGTTTAAACAACCATAATTAGGGTCTCAACCCCAAATTCTATAAATACAAGTTCTACGGGCTCCTGCCCAAAACCATTTACAGAAAACTATAACATAGTAAACATATGTGGGATCTCATCCCAAAACCATTTATCATTATAAACACAATTTCCCAAAATCAATTGAAATCATGTTTATCCATTATATTTCATATCCAGAACCTGTCACGGTATAATAGAGCTACACGTGTGCTAACCGGGGTCTCAAACCCAAGTCTCTCCAGGGTCCACCCAGGTCAATGTCCGTAGATCAATGACCCTCCCTGGAGGTAACGAACCATGCCCATCCTGAGAGTAAGGAACCCAACTGGGGGGCGACTCCACTCAGTCAGTGCTCCGTGACTACTCCGGGGTCCACCCAGGCCAACGACCCTCCCCGGAGGAGACAATCATATATAAAGGATGGAATATGAAAAACCTTTTGAAATCATTCTTTAAATCTTTCAAGGATTCATGCCCGGCCCCCATAAGCCGTCATAATCCATAAAATCCTTTCCGAGGGTTCATGCCGGTTCCCACAAACCGTCATGACCTGTAAATCCATTTCAAGGGTTCATGCCGGTTCCCATAAACCGTCATGAACCATAAAAACCATTTATAATACATAACTGGGCGCTAGGCCCGAATCCACATAGAAACTGGACCTCAAGTCCGAATAGTAAACCAATTGGGCCTCCGGCCCGATTCCGTAAATCAAATGGACCTCAAGTCCAAGAATTACCTTTTCAAATCCAAAATCATTTCATTAAATCATATCCAAAACCACAAGAATGGAAAATCAGTGTAAAACCGAAAAATCTCGATTTACGTGCAAGCACGTAAATCGCCTCGAAATACGTGAAACCATATAATTCACAAGCATCCAAATCATAAAATCATATTCATAATCCATTTGGAAATCCAAAACCATTTCATTTAGACCAATAAAGACATACAGCCCCGTATAGGCACCGTATAGGGCCGAAACCTCGAAATACGTGCCAATACGTAACCACACATCCAAATGCACTCATGGCATCACAAATAAGTATTTAAAACATATAATAAACATTTATGCATGCACCAATTTAGAAAACAAGGTCCACTCACAGACCGTCCGAGCTGCCGCCTCGATTTGCGTGCCATTCGGCTCCCCGAGCCGATCACCATTACCGGGACTCCCAAACCTGTCCAAATTTTAATAGAAGGTTAATAACTACTTAATTAACCTCCCATCAAAGCCCCGTAATTTTTCCAAACTTTTAACTATTTTTAAACCGACCCTAAACCTTCCGACACCCCGAAAACTATCGAAACGATGTCCGATTGACGCGAGACCAGTCCCAAAATCTTCGTTACATCGAATAGAAGATTTCCCGTGTTGAACACTTTCCCAAATTATGGCCCACACGTCCTCACGAGCCCCTAGAAAGTCAAAAACACTGTTCATCAGCACTAACCTCCAGAAGACCGGTTTTACTGTTCATGGCCGGTTCACCTGGTTTGGCCGGTCCAACTGGACCGGCGTGACCGGTTCACAGCCCTAGACACCCCGTTTTTCATCCTAGTTCTTCCTTTTTGGTTCCTTTCATCCTATTTTGATGTTTTCTATCCATTCCAATCCTTAAACGCAACCGAAAACGTCTAAATCCTATGGTTCGATTTTGAACCAAACGGTTCAAGTTTCCAAAACTGTACCCATGGCTGCCCAGCCATCCCAAGCTTCCTTAAACCTTCCTAACATGTCCCTAGCAACCTAATGGACTCATTAAAACCATTAAAAACCAACCATAACAACAAAAATGGAAAAGGGGTCAAAATGGACTAACCGTGAACCTCACGGGTTCCTCCTCCTCTCGCCGCCTTGGACGGCGGTTCTGGCCGCCCAGCAACCTCCTCAGTCTCCCTGGTCCTCTGCCTGGTCATGGGTGAAGAGTGGATGGGTTTTGGGTTGCACGGATGGGAGGAAAATGGGTGAGATCGGGTTGTGTTTTGTGTGTGTTTGAAATGGAGAAAATGGAATGGTTTGCACGGTGCATGAATCAATATAGGTGGCCTGTGGATGGGTGGCACTTGTCACTCATCCATTAGGCCTCCCTTAAATATCTGGGCCCCACTAAAGTCCAAAAGTTAACTCGTTTCGTAATTCGTGCAATAGTGCACTCGAACTTCCGTGAACCGTAACTTCGCAGTCGAACTTCCGAATTCGACGTGCCGCCTGTCTACGGATTCGTATCGTCCTTACCTACGTAACGGTCTTCGGACCTCTCGATCAAAAAGTCAACTATTTTCCCCTTTTAACCCAAATTACCAAAATGCCCCTAAACTTCCGAACGTCATAACTTCCTCCCCGAACGTCGGAATTGAACGTGCCACCCGTCTATGAACTCGTGACGTCACGAAATACGTCACAATCTTCGGTAAAAGTCCATTTGACCGCCCGATTAAAAAGTCAACGTTTTGCCACCACCAGGGGCAAAATGGTCATTTCGCACCGTTCGTCCGATTTCGCTCTACTAATCACCGTTTAACCTCATTAATCGTGATTAGTCACTAATCTAATCTAGGAATTTGGGACGGGTCGTTACAGGTGATATGTTCACGATGATCTAGAGATGGTCGCGACGAGTGATTTGTTCACGGCGACATGCTAGGATTGTGGGCGGTCCTGAGCTATATGCATATGTGCTAGGATTGGAATCGTGACTGACATTAAGGATGTTGATAGTGGGCAGAGATCCCACATGGTTTTTTGTAACGACCCGTCCCGAATTCCGGGATTTGATTAGTGACTAATCTCGTTTAGTGAGGTTGAACGGTGCTTAGTAGGGCGGAATCAGACAAATTGTGCAAAATGACCGTTTTGCCCCTAGTCGTGGGCAAAATGTTGACTTTTTGATCGGGCAGTCAAATGGACTTTGATCGATGACCGTGACGTAGTTCGGGACGTCACGAGTTCATAGACAGGTGGCACGTTCGATTCCGACATTCGTAGAGAAAGTTATGATGTTCGGAAGTTGAGGGGTATTTTGGTAATTTGACATAATAGGGGCCAAATGTTGACTTTTTGACCGGGAGGTCCGATGGACGAGGGCCAAGGACCGTTACGTAGGTATCGTCAATACGAATCCAATGACAGGCGGCATGCCGAAATCGGAGATTCGACGACGAAGTTATGGTCAAGGAAACGAATTTACGAACCGAGGCTCGGATTAAAATAATAATATAATAATGAATAGTGACTGTTGACTGTGCACATCCGGATGAGTGACAAGTGTCACCCATCCCTTGTTTCCAGCTCCATGTTTCCCTCCCAACACCATCATTACAACATCATCATTTATCCTTCATCATTTCCTCCATTTTCTCCCTCATTTCCTCTCTTTTGTTTTCTAAACCGTGCACAAATTTGGGAATCAGATTAGGGAGAATTGGCTCCCTCTCTCTGCCGTTCTTGAGAGAAAAATGAGAGACTAAGATGATTGAATTAACGGGGAAACACGAGGGGTTGAGAGAGTATTGAATTTTGGATTTTGGATTTCGGGAAGATTGGGGGGAAAATTCGAAATGGAAGAATTAGGCCGTGAGGATCGAATTGGAGATTACCTTCAGCTTCCTGGGATCACAACGATCAGAAACGTCGAAGGAACGAAGGGAATTGGTGCTGTTTTGGCTCTGATCACACTTGGTGACAGAGGAGGAAATTCGACCTTGAGTCGTGAAGTTGGAGGCTTCGATGGACGAAATTGAGGTGGGGAAAATACTTCTCATGATCCCATGATGCTTCTGGGTTCATCAATTGAAAGAAAACGGTCGTGGTTGACGAAACTCCATGGTTGCACAGTGGACGGTGTTCGAGCTTGTGTCGTGATCATTTAGTGATCAAACAACGAAATTGATGTGGGGGAATTGTTCCTCCTGGTCCATTGATGCTTCTGGATGCATCAATTGGATGAAACCTGCAGCCATTGAAGGAATCCCATGATTGAACAGTGACCGGAGTGTTCTTCGAGTTCATCGTGGAATCGATGGAATCTGGGTAAGTGTTCGTGTAATTGAGTTTACAGAACTTAAATTAGACTTAAAACGAAACTAACTGAATGCTCAATTGAAGGAATTAAGGCTGATTTGATGGACATTGAACCGGGTCGTCTCGCGGGTAAATTGGACCCGTTTACCAGACATACGGGTTAGGATGATGCACTGTAGCAGGCGCGTGAGTTTCACGTGCAGCCACTCAAGGCGGCGCGTGACGGCGCGTGGGCACGAATCTCGAGGTGAGGTCAACATGACTTCTGTCCTATTTAATGTAACATACATTTTGGAATTGGTTTCGTGTCGATCGGACACCGTCTCGATAGTGTTCGGGATGTCCGAAGGTTTTAAATTAAGTTTAAAAATAAGTAAAAATTCGGGAAAATTACGGAACTTTGATAGGATGTTAATGATGAGGTTAGTGACCCTCTAATGTGATTTGGACAGGATTGGGAGTCCCGGTGATAGTGGTGTGGCCCGGGAGGGCCGGTGGCACGCGTATCGAGGCATACCGTTAAAACGGTCTGTGAGTGGACTTTGGTTTTATAAATTCTATGCATGCTTAAATGTTTTATATGGATTATGGTTGTGATTGTATGATGTTGATTTGGTTGTTGGTAAATTGTACGGTTTCACGTATTTCGGGGCACGTAAATCGCGGTTGTTGGTTCATCGGAGTTGGCCGATGACCTAGTGGTGGAACCCACGTTGATGGGATGGTAGGATTGGATTTGACGTCTATTCGATGTCTAGACCGCGGGGTCGGTCAGGTTGTGGATTTTATATTACGGAAAGTGGTTGGGTTCGGTTGAACCATAAGGTGTGATTGTGGAACCCTAGTATATGATGGATTCAAAAGGTAAACCTTAATTGTGGCTAGTGGATGAGAACTTGTGCTGCGACGAGCGGTTGAGGTCATGGATGACCATGTGGATGGCTCTGGTGAGTCTAGGCAGAACTATGGGATTCGATCTACGGATACGGTTCTGAGATAAATTATGGAATCCCGTGTTGGATCGGGTATTAGTGTGAGGTATGGATGCGGATCTCGATAGCAATGACAGTTAGTCGGAAGTCATATGGAGATGACTGGCTATCGAGGGTAATCAGTGTGGTTATAATACTTGGGGATCAGGGAACGTTCGGGGAACGTTCATTTTCCTGATGTGGATTGTCAGAATAGTGGTACCCATAGTCGTGAGGTACGGGATCGTCGTTCGGTATGAACGGAGATCCAGGGTTGTCGTATTTGCACACGGTGTGCAAGTATGAATGTTTGTGGGTTGGTACTTTTGTGCTGATGCTAGTATGGATGCCTGTGTGCTGATACTAGTGTTGTTGATAGTGTGTTGGTGCTGGTACTAGCACTGGTGCTAGTGTCGGTGATGGTGTTGACGATGAGCCACAAGTTGGGGTGTGACTCCGTCATGATGAACATATGTTCGGTCTTTGAGATTCGGTAGTGGTTGAGTGATGGACTGGATGGGATCCAGTTAAGATTGTGATGTGTTGGGATAAGTCCCAATGGTGGTGAGATAACCAGTGATGAGTGGATTAAAAGGGTATAATTGAGACTTGAGTAATCTTGGGATGACGTCCCCTACGTCATGATAATTGGTGGATTTGGGGGAGTTGTTGGCAACTCCAAAATTTGTGTGATTTTATGTTTTTAAATATCCCTAAAATGTACATGGAAATGATTAAAACTGGAAAAGACAAAGAAAACCATTAGTGGTATAGATGTGGAAATTTGTAATTGAGAATTTGGAAAACCGAGTGTTGAACCTGTAAAGGTTGGGATGTGCGAACGGAACAATAACGGATCGACTGTGGACACGTGGTTATCCAAGTGAGTTGAGGAGGTAGGAAGTCTAGTGGTTAGACTTGACATCACGTTGGGAGCATGTCTGTTTCCAACATGATTGGAACCTTAGTGTCGAGGAGAGTTGTAATTATGGGACGAGAGGAGTGCTCGTTTCCGCATTGGTGATGGGTATTCCGGAGTCATTGGGATTGACTTACTGTTTTCTGCCCTGGCAGACATTGACTGTAGTTACCAGTACGTTGAGCGTGTATTGGTTGGTGGGCCCATGTGTGTTGTGAGGTCATTAGGAGGAGCTACGTATTCGAAATTAGGTAAACGAGATTTTTCATTTTCTGCTTGGTGGCAGACGATGTGGTGTCACATGGCGTGGTGAGTACAGTGAGTTTTGTTGCATCCACGTAGGATGAGTTTTGACGTCATCATTCTTGGATCATCCTTGGTTTTCCTAGGTGGAAAGACAAGGATCGATACGAACTTGGGTATGTGAGTCGTAAATGACGGGGTTGAACTTGTTTTCGAAGTGGGGCCCGTATGGTATTCTACTCGGGTGAGTAGGTTTTCAAGGTAGTTGAATTTTGTCAACCTTAGACGTGTGGAGGTTGGATTGGCTTCCCTATGAAGTCAATCAAGTGTATTGAACGGGTAACCGATAAGTTCGGTTTTGGTGTGTCTTGGTAAATGTGAACGAGATTTCGGGATTTGGAATCGAATTTCTGGGTGACGATTCAGGATTCGATTTTGGAACTTGAAAGTATATTTCTGGATTTGGGTACGGAATGATTATTCCAAATGCTAGCTTACGGAATAATGATTTCGGATTCGGATTTGGAAATGAATTAAAAATGTGATGTCTGGGTTTGGATCCGGGATTTCTTACGAAATTGCGGATTTGGATTTGGAATTAGAACTAGATGATGGGTGGAGTTTCATTTTGTCTCATGCTGGATTGGGCAAATGTACTCCATTATTGGAACGTGTTGGCTACGACCTAGGTGGTTGTAGTCTGGTCGATGGGTTATACCCGAGGTTGTCGGTGAGCGTGTTGGTAGCCGGATTGGTTCCGATACCATTGGATTAGTTGTGGGCCGGACATTACTATGCAATGGGTCATGGTATTTCCGATATGTTTAATTACACACAGGTCGTGTGAAAGGTCGGTAAATGTTTACTAAGTTAAGTACGTGGGTGGCATGTGTAGCCACGAGTGAGTCTAGTGTCAGTTTTCGACTGACAACAACTGTGTGGTGACAGATTGTCAGGATTTGTCAACATAGATTGTTGAGTGGGGTCAGCTGACTCCTAGTGGGAGTGGGAAAGGAACCGTCGAGTTGTTGCGTCAACGAGAGGGTTGATTTGACAAGTGGTGTCAAATTCGAAACAAGTAGTTTCAGTCATTCGACGGGGTCGAATGTAGTCATTGCGTTTAGAGTATTAGTGGTACGTAGAGTGCAGACAAGTTTTGTCTAGTTAGTTGGTGTACGGGTGTACACGTGTTGCGTGGTCGATTCCACTTTCCACGGGGTGTTTGTGGAATCAGGGTAGTCGAGTTTCGAGAGCGAAACTAATTAAGGAGGGAAGTACGTCTGAGTTTAGATCGGTTGGAATTTCGAGGACGAAATTTATTAAGGAGGGAAGATTGTAACGACCCGTCCCGAATTCCGGGATTTGATTAGTGACTAATCTCGTTTAGTGAGGTTGAACGGTGCTTAGTAGGGCGGAATCGGACAAATTGTGCAAAATGATCGTTTTGCCCCTGGTCGTGGGCAAAATGTTGACTTTTAAATCGGGCGGTCAAATGGACTTTGACCGATGACCGTGACGTAGTTCGGGACGTCACGAGTTCATAGACAGGTGGCACGTTCGATTCCGACATTCGTAGAGAAAGTTATGATGTTCGGAAGTTGAGGGGTATTTTGGTAATTTGACATAATAGGGGCCAAATGTTGACTTTTTGACCGGGAGGTCCGATGGACGAGGACCAAGGACCGTTACGTAGGTATCGTCAATACGAATCCAATGACAAGCGGCATGACGAAATCGGAGATTCGACGACGAAGTTATGGTCAAGGAAACGAATTTACGAACCGAGGCTCGGATTAAAATAATAATATAATAATTAATAGTGACTGTTGACTGTGCACATCCGGATGAGTGACAAGTGTCACCCATCCCTTGTTTCCAGCTCCATGTTTCCCTCCCAGCACCATCATTACAACATCATCATTTATCCTTCATCATTTCCTCCATTTTCTCCCTCATTTCCTCTCCTTTGTTTTCTAAACCGTGCACAAATTTGGGAATCGGATTAGGAAGAATTGGCTCCCTCTCTCTGCCGTTCTTGAGAGAAAAATGAGAGACTAAGATGATTGAATTAACGGGGAAACACGAGGGGTTGAGAGAGTATTGAATTTTGGATTTTGGATTTCGGGAAGATTGGGGGGAAAATTCGAAATGGAAGAATTGGGCCGTGAGGATCGAATTGGAGATTACCTTCAGCTTCCTGGGATCACAACGATCAGAAACGTCGAAGGAACGAAGGGAATTGGTGCTGTTTTGGCTCTGATCACACTTGGTGACAGAGGAGGAAATTCGACCTTGAGTCGTGAAGTTGGAGGCTTCGATGGACGAAATTGAGGTGGGGAAAATACTTCTCATGATCCCATGATGCTTCTGGGTTCATCAATTGAAAGAAAACGGTCGTGGTTGACGAAACTCCATGGTTGCACAGTGGACGGTGTTCGAGCTTGTGTCGTGATCATTTAGTGATCAAACAACGAAATTGATGTGGGGGAATTGTTCCTCCTGGTCCATTGATGCTTCTAGATGCATCAATTGGATGAAACCTGCAGCCATTGAAGGAATCCCATGATTGAACAGTGACCGGAGTGTTCTTCGTGTTCATCGTGGAATCGATGGAATCTGGGTAAGTGTTCGTGTAATTGAGTTTACAGAACTTAAATTAGACTTAAAACGAAACTAACTGAATGCTCAATTGAAGGAATTAAGGCTGATTTGATGGACATTGAACCGGGTCGTCTCGCGGGTAAATTGGACCCGTTTACCAGACATACGGGTTAGGACGATGCACTGTAGCAGGCGCGTGAGTTTCACGCGCAGCCACTCACGGCGGCGCGTGACGGCGCGTGGGCACGAATCTCGAGGTGAGGTCAACATGACTTCTGTCCTATTTAATGTAACAGACATTTTGGAATTGGTTTCGTGTCGATCGGACACCGTCTCGATAGTGTTCGGGATGTCCGAAGGTTTTAAATTAAGTTTAAAAATAAGTAAAAATTCGGGAAAATTACGGAACTTTGATAGGATGTAATTGATGAGGTTAGTGACCCTCTAATGTGATTTGGACAGGATTGGGAGTCCCGGTGATAGTGGTGTGGCCCGGGAAGGCCGGTGGCACGCGTATCGAGGCATACCGTTAAAACGGTCTGTGAGTGGACTTTGGTTTTATAAATTCTATGCATGCTTAAATGTTTTATATGGATTATGGTTGTGATTGTATGATGTTGATTTGGTTGTTGGTAAATTGTACGGTTTCACGTATTTCGGGGCACGTAAATCGCGGTTTCCGGTTTTACATGGATTTTCCATATTTATGACTTGGATATAATATGATGAAATGGTTTTGAAATTGGAAATATGAACTCGGGCTTGAGGCCCACTTGTTTTGGAAATTTTGGACTTGGAGTCCATTTGAGTACGTAATCGGGCCGGGCGCCCAGTTGGTTAATGAAATCGGGCCAGGGGCCCAGTTGATATGAAATCGGGCTGAGACCCATTTGAGTTATGTTATCGGGCCAGGGGCCCAGTTGATTTACGAATTCGGGCCGTGGGCCCAGTGGGTTTATAAAGTCGGGCTGCGGGCCCAGTTGGTTTACAAATCGGGCCGTGGGCCCAGTGGTTCATAAAATCGTGCATGAGGCCCAATTAGATTATAATGGTGATTTCGGGTCAGGGACCCTATGTTCAATAAATGTGATTTCGGGTCAGGGACCCTATGTTTAATAATTGTGATTTTGGGTCAGGGACCCTAAATGGAATTACGTGGTTTTATGGAAATTTCGGGCAGGGCCCATTGTGATGATGTGATAAAAGGATTTAATAAAACTGTTTTCCATATACCATCTGGATACAAGGATATATGATGGTCTCCTCCAGATGTCTGGGACACTGGGGAAGTCACGGTGCATTGCCTGCGAGGGGTCATTATACGGAGCAGCCGGACCGTATGATGACTCAGGAGCAGGATTGCTATGATTGACGTCAGGGACGTCAGACATCAGGGATGTCAGATATATGGACCCGGAGAGACCCCGGGCAGCACGCGTAGCTTATGAAACCGTGAGATATGACGTCAGGGACGTCTAGCGTCTGGGACGCTAAGCATCTGGGATGCTGGTGATGGTAATTGTAAAATATGGATTAATGGATCTATGAAATGGCTTTTCGGTTGGATATGTGTTATGTGGTAAAAATGGATTATTGGTTATGAAATGGTATGTCGGGTCAGGGACCCTAAATGGTTTTGGATTTATGGATTTATATTTATGGCTTTGGGCGGTGGCCCACATGGTTTTAATATGTATGGTTGTGGTATTCCACTGTTTTGGGCTGAGTTCCCACACTTGGTTGTTGGTTAACGGTTTTTGGGCTAAGGCCCTAATGGCTCGGTTGAGCAAACGTTTTGGTTACTGGTTTTCGTGGCATGCATACGTTTTTATTGGAGGGCATAAATGTCTTATAAATGTATTTGGTAAACTTATTGGTTTTTGTCCACTCACAGCTTTTGGTTTTAATGCCCTTCAGGTTGATTACGGATGCGATTGCAGCAGTGACTGGGACATTGCACACCTCTTCCATCGATCCTTGCGCACTCTGGATGCCCCGTTGGGCAGTGGTTCTTGGTTATCCCTTGTCTAACACCCCTTGTTGGACGGGAGCAGGGCACATTCCACGGTAATCCCGGGGGGATTGGGATGGGTCCTGTCATTTTTGACTTGGGCTGAGACCCCGCACTTGTTTTCTATGATTTGGGCTAAAACCTTGTATATGTTTTCTATTTGGGTTGAGACCCCGTATGAGTTGGTTTTGGGCTGAGGCCTTACTGTGGTAGTGGCTTCGATTGAGAAGAATTTTTCACTAATACTTCCGGTCTGAATGAGTAAATCCAAGATCCATATTCATCCACATATCCAAGACAGATCGTATACTCTCTTTACATATCCAACGTCTGTCTCGTCATCTTACCAACTATTCCAAAAAATTCTTCAATTGTCTCACAATATGCTTCTCCCCTGCTCCTAGCTTAGCATAATCAGTAAGGCGGGGTCTGCCAGCATGACACGACATCACGACCCATGAGATCCTAATCCACAACATAACATGATCATCAATTTCACGATCCAGATCCATCACAACATCACCCAATCATTAACATTGCGATCCTGATCCACCTAGGATCCACACATGCTCTCTCTCATCTAACTACTAGGTTTCAGGTCATAGAGTCTTACACCCTCTTTGAATCATTATACTATCAAATCGCTCCTCAACCATTTTCCACATCTAAGTAGATCAGTCAAAAGACGAGACACGCCTAAACTGTGGGTTCTTTCCAATTATCTCATATCGATCCTTGTCATTCCACATCATCTTTATCCTCATCTTGTTCTAATCGGATTCCCTTGTCAACTCATATAGGGAAATCAAAGATGATCCAAGACGATGACATCAAAATCCATCCTACATGAATGCAACCACAAATCCACTACAGTCACCCCATCTGGTGCCACCAAGCACCATTTTCTAAAGAGCAGGAAAGAGGAAGGCACCCTCAGTGACTTCGGAATAACCATCACCAAGACGGAATCAAGTACCCTCATCATCATCTCAATCACAACTTCTTTTGATGCCGAAGTTCCAACCATGTTGGAACCAACTCGGTATGCTTCCAAGTCCTCAACTCACTCCGACATAATCCACATGTCTGTGTATACCATGGGTGTCAAGTCCCACTACTGGACTTCCTGGACTCCCCAGTCCATGATTCATTAGGACATCCACCCACGTCCATAACATCTAACTTAGTACTAAACTCGCCTATCTGTTTATACCATTTCATCCAATCACCACTTAGTCATCTCAATCACATTTGGGACTCTACCCAACACATCTCAACCAATGATGGATCCCATCCAGTTCATCTCTATCATATTTGTCATCTCGACACTATTCCCAAGAATCAATACTAGCCGACGAATCCTCATCGTCAGGTAGTGGTAGATACCGAACATAAGCACATCACGACTGAGTCACATCCTCGGCTCGTGGCTCATTGTCTCCTATCGTCATCGCAATCACTAACACATAGTGTGCGAATCAGACCCAACCTAAATCTCAGCTCATACTGAGCTAGAATCCATAATCTTTGGTCAGGTTGGAGGAATTCTGCCTCCCTCAACTTACCAACTCTAGGTACAATCACCCTGATAATTCATACAAGAAAATGAACATTCGCTGGACGTCCCCCGATTCTCAACAACCACAACGACTTCCATCCTCGATGGTAGTGCCTGCCACAATCTCGTGCATATCCAACCACCAGACATCACTATCGAGACTTCGCATCCAAGCGTCAACACTACTAATCGGTCCACCCCGAGACCCCAAATATCATCTCATAATGATACTCATGAATCAGATTCCATCATTTTTCTTAATGTCAGACCAATCAATATCCATATTCCCAACTAGACTCAACTAGACTCAACCAGAGTCATCCACTAGGTCATCCATGACCTCAGCTGTTCTCTGCAGCACAATCTCCAATCCGACGTGACCTGACATTACGGTTGAACGGTCACAATTCTGGAATATCGTCATATACAACCCTACTAGCTAATCCAGATTTTTCCTGAACATCCCTTGGTAATTACTCAAACAAGTTGTCATATCTGACCCTAACGATAATGTCACATACAAAACCACTAACCGACACAAATCATCAGACTATCGATCGGTTATTTCTCTTATAATGTATCATATCTAACCCTAAGGATAATGTCACATCCAACCCTCATCGGGTCTAATCACACTGATTCACAGCGTATGGGTTACATTTGGCCAGAAATATCTCCACTAACTTTCCTACTATTACCCTAACGACCAGGTTGATAACGGGCTGATTCCACGTAAAGACATCACATCCTCGACCTGCGCGACATTCTAAGAGAAAATCGTGCTCTGATACCACCTTGGTATCAGAGTACCATATGCAAACCTTGCTCTGATACCACCTTGACACGACCCATCCCAATCCCACTGGGATTAACGCGGGATATGTCATACTCCCGTCTGACACGAAGTGTCAGACAAGGCATAACTCAAAACCTCAGCCCATTCGGGGTTTCGAGAGCGCGTCAGGATCAGTGGAAGAGTGTGATGTCTCAATCTCTGCTACATCACGCATCCACAATCAACCCGAAGTGTAACGACCCGTCTCGAATTCCGGGATTGGATTAGTGACTGATCTTGATTAGTGAGGTTGATCGGTGGTTAGTAGGACGAAATCGGACAAAATGTGCAAAATGATCGTTTTGCCCCTGGTCGTGGGCAAAATGTTGACTTTTTGATCGGGCGGTCAAATGGACTTTGATTGATGACCGTGACGTAGTTTGGGACGTCACGAGTTCATAGACAGGTGGCACGTTCGATTCCGGCATTCGAGGAGAAATTTATGATGTTCGGAAGTCGAGGGACATTTTGGTAATTTGGCCGGGAGGTCCAATGGACGAGGGCCAAGGACCGTTACGTAGGTCTCTTCGATACGAATCCAATGACAGGCGGCATGCCGAAATCGGAGTTCCGACGACGAAGTTATGGTCACGGGAACGAATTAACGAACCGAGACTCCGATTAAAATAATAATAAAATAATGAATAGTACTCAGTGACTGAACACACCTGGATGAGTGACAAGTGTCACTCATCCCTTAAATTAAGGCTTAAAACCAGAATCCTTGTCTTAGGGGAAACATCATTATGATGTTTTATTATTAATTAAACTTAATTATATTGATTTTCCTCCATTAATCTTCTATGTTCTTCAAACCGTGCACAATTTGGGGGAAACAGAATTGAGAGAATTGGGCTCTCTTCCACTGCCGGTTTCGAGGGAGAATTGTGTGATTTGTGGGACTGAATTAACAGGGAAACACGAGGGAGTGATTGAGAGATGAGGGACTGGAATTTTGGATTTTAGGATTTTGGAGGGAAAATCGGATTTTGACCTAGGAGCCGTGAGGATCGAAATTGAAGCAACATTAAGCTTTTTGGGATCAATACGAATCGATCTGCAACAAGAACGAAGGGAATTGGGGTCGAATTGAGGAAGAACAGAAGGAAGGAGGTCTCTGTAATTTCGACCTTGAGTCGAAGAATTTAAGGCTTTGATTGATGAAATTGAACTGGGGATTTTGTTCCTGAGGATCCCACGATGCTTCTGGAAGGATCAATTGAAGAAAACCGATGACTTTTGGCTATGAACACACTTGGTGACAGAGAAGGAGTTTGAAGGTCGAGTCGTGATCGTGGAGTGTTTGAACGATGAAATTGATGAAGGGAAAATGTTTCTCATGGTCCAGTGATGCTTCTGGGTGCATCAATTGGAAGAAATCAGCAGCCATTGTGGAAATTCGAAGATTGAACAGTGACGGGTGTTCTTCGTTGATCATCGTCGAATCGATGGATTTTAGGTAAGGTTTTGTGTAATCAACGTTGCAGACCTTTAATTAGACTTAATACGAAACTAACTGAATGATCAATTGAAGGAATTAAGGCTGAATTGATAGGAAACCAACCAGGTCATCACGCGGGCAAAAGGACCCGTTTATCAGACATACGGGTTAGGACGATGACACTGTAGCAGACGCATGGGTTTCACGCGCAGCCACTCACGGCAGCGCGTGACGGAGCGTGGGCACGAATCTCGAGGTGAGGTCAACATGACTTCTGTCCTATTTAATGTAACGAACATTTTGGGATTGGTTTCGTGTCGATCGGACACCGTCTCGATATTGTTCGGGACATCCGAAGGTTTTAAATCAAGTTTAAAAATAGTTAAAAATTCGGGAAAATTACGGGACTTTGATAGGATGTTAATGAAGAGGTTAGTGACCTTCTAATGTGATTTGGACAGGAATGGGAGTCCCGGTGATAGTGGTTTGGCCCGGGAAGGCCTATGGCACACGTATCGAGGCATACCGTTAAACGGTCTGTGAGTGGACTTTGGTTTTATAAATCCTATGCATGCTTAAATGTGTTATATGTTTTATATACGTGATTTCTATGATGGTGATTGTGAGTATTGATTTCGGGTAAGTTGCACGTATTTCGAGGTGTTTTCCGTATTTCACGTATATCGAGGTTAACCGTTTTATTGTGGTTTTACGTACTTGTGGTCTAATAAATAATGTGATAAAAGGGTTTTGAACTTGGAAAGATGAACTCGGGCTTATGAACCAGTGGTTTTGGAAACCTTGGACTTGGAGTCCAATTGAGTTATGAAATCGGGCCGGGGGCCCAATTGTTTATGAAATCGGGCCAGGGGCCCAGTTGTTACGAAATCGGGCTGAGACCCATTTGAGTGATATTATCGGGCCAGGGGCCCAGTTGATTTACGAATCGGGCCGTGGGCCTAGTGGTTTATAAAATCGGGTCGTGGGGCCAGTGATTTATAAAATCGGGTCGTGGGCCCAGTGGTATATAAAATCGGGTCGTGGGCCCAACGATTTATAAAATCGGGTATGAGGCCCAGTTGGGGTATAAATGTGATGTCGGGTCTGGGACCCTATGTTAATAAATGTGATTTCAGGTCTAAGACCCTATGTTTAATAAATATGGTTTCGGGTCAGGGACCCTAAATGGAATTGTGATGTTTTATGGAGATTTCGGGCAGGGCCCATTATAATGTTGTGAAATGATTTAATAAAACTGTTTTCCATATACCATCTGGATACGAGGATATATGATGGTCTCCTCCAGGTGTCTGGGACACTGGGGAAGTCACGGTGCATTGCCTGCGAGGGGTCATTGTACGGAGTTACCGGACCGTATAATGATTCAGGAGCAGGATTGCTATGATTGACGTCAGACATCTATGATGTCAGAGATATGGGCCCGGAGAGACCCCGGGTAGCACGCGTCGCTTATTATACCGTGAGATATGACGTCTGGGACGTCAAGCGTCTGGGACGCTAAGCATCTGGGATGCTGGTGATGGTAATGGTAAATATGGAATAATGAATATATGAAATGGCTTTTCGGTCGGATTTGTGTTTATGTGGTAAAAATGGATTATAAATTGATGAAATGGCATTTCGGGTCGAGGACCCTAAATGGTTTTGGAATTATGAATTTATGATTATGGCTTTGGGTGGTGGCCCACATGGTTTTGGTTTGTATGGATGTGGTATTCCACAGTTTTGGGGTTGAGTTCCCACACTTGGTTTTAAGTTAACGGTTTTTGGGCTAAGGCCCTAATGGCTTGGTTGAACAAACGTTTTGGTTACTGGTTTTCGTGGCATGCATACATTTTTATTGGAGGGCATAAATGTCTTATAACTGTGTTTAATAAACTTAATGATTTTCGTCCACTCCCAGCTTTTGGTTTTTAATGCCCTTCAGGTTGATCACGGATGCGACTGCAGCAGAGACTGGGACATTGCACGCCTCCTCCATCGATCCTTGCGCACTCTGGAAGCCTCGTTTGGGCAGTGACTTTTGGTTATCCCTTGTCTGACACCCCTTGTTGGATGGGAGCAGGGCACATTCCACGGTAATCTCGGGGGATTGGGATGGGTCCTGTCATGAAGGGCATTAAAAACCATTAAAAACTGTGAGTGGACGAAAAACCAATAATTTAATAAAACACATTTCACAAGATTTATGCCTTTCACTAAAAAGCATGCATGTATTCGAAAACTAGTAATCAAACCATTTACTTTAATTAAATTATTAGGGCCTTAACCCAACATCATAAATCCAACCATGTGGGAACTCAGCCCAAAACCAAGCATATATATAGGAACTCAGCCACAAAATCAATCATTATCGAATAATCAGTTTATCGAAATACAAATTAACCAATCCTAGACATCCCAGATGCTTGACATCCCAGATGTCACAATCAATACCATCATGGTTTCAAAGATACGCGTGCTACTTCGAGGTCTCAATCCCGAGTCTCCTCAGGGTCCACCCAGGTCAATGATCCGCAAATCAATGACCCTCCCTGGGGTTATCATCCATAATTGCACTCCTGATCATGAGCTGCGCCTCGGGGAAACCCCTCTCAAGTAGCGCGTTGTGACTAGTCTGGGATACTACGAGACGTCCATAGGAGAGAATCCATACGTAAGGATGATATATGGAAAACATTTCATAAATCATCTCAAACCGTTCAAATGGCCTATGCCCGGGATTTCCATAAAACCATCGTAAATCCACAAATGGTTCTCGTGCCCGAAGTATAACTTTCATAAACCATTTCCACAATTCCAATTTCCAAATTCAAGGGACTCTACCCGAAATTCCATTTCATAAACCAACTGTGCCTCAAGCCCGATATCATAACTAACTGGGCCTTGAGCCTGATAGTATAAATCAAATGGTTCTCCAGCCCGATGCCTCATTAAATCAAATGGACATCAAGTCCAATAGTTTACAAATCAAAGGGTCTCATGCCCGATTTCGTATTTCCAAATATGAAATCATACCATCAAACCATTAATGAAATACCAGTACGTATAAACACCATATAAAATCATAAACCTCGAAATACATGCAAATACGTGAATACTAATTACCACAATCAAATCCATCATAAATCACATATTTAAAACATATAAAACAGTTATGCATGCATCATATTTAGAAACCAATGTCCACTCACAGACTGTCCTAGCTACCGCCTCGATACGCGTGTCATAAGTCTCCTCAGGCTAAATCACCATTTCTGGAACTCATGGACCTGTCCAAATTATACTCGAGGGTTACTAATCAACTATACAAGTTTATAAGATAAACCCCCAAAACTCCCGAAAAATTCAACGTGTCCCGGACACGTTTCTCGAGGTGAAAAACCTTAGTTTGACCCATCAAATGATCTCCGATCGACTTAAAACTACCACCATTGGATCCGGATCATCGAAACCTTTGAAAATGACACTATACCCACCTCAAAGTCAACGAGTCAACTCACCGGTCAACGGGTCAACTCACCGGTCACCGAGTCAACTCGCCGAAATTTCTCATCAGAAAACTCCATAGATACCCCAAACTTCAAACTTCGATATCTCACTCGTTTCTCAACCAAATTTAACGTTCTACCTATGTAAATTTATCTACTCGAGTCAAGGATTCCAAATATAAACCTAAAAATTGCAGAAAGTACCTGGATTTAAAGTTATGGCCATTCAAAGTTTGAGCCAGAATTCTGGTCATCATTCCGGCCACCTCCGACGTCCAAATCCTTCCCAAATTGTACCTACAAGCTCATGAGAGCTCAAGGAACATCATACTATGCTTAGAATTGATCAACACTATCAAAATCAAAAATCCAAAATTTGAATCACAGGGCTTACCATTTTCAAACTCCGGCTATCGTGCACGACAGTCCTCGTCGTGGCCAGCATTCTGTTCGTCTCAACGCCTTCTCCAACTTTCATTCACGGGTCACAAGAAAAGGATGATGATTGAAGGTGTTTAGTGTAGTTGTATTTATGTGTGTTTAGTTTAGGGAGAATGAAGATGATGCACGGGAAGGGAAGAGAGAGAAATGAGTGAAAATAAAATATTTTAATTAAACCTCACCCAATAAACATAGATCCCTTTTTTAAGGAAACCCACCAATGGGATGAGTGACACTTGTCACTCATCCAAGGGCCCACAAAAATTAATCAACCAATCACAATTTAATATTTAATTAATTCAAATCCTGAGGCGTTAATTAAATCGATTTCAATCCCGTGATCATAACTTCCCCGTTCGACGTCCGATTCGACGTGCCGCCTGTCTACGAACTCGTGACGTCCAGATCTACGTCACGGTCATCGGTCCTCGTGCATTAGACTTCCCAGGTTAAAATTTAACATTTTGCCCAATGCTAGGGGCAAAACGGCCATTTTACACCGTTCGTCCGTATTATCTCAACTAATCCCCGATTAGTCACGTTAATCCATAATTAATTAATATTTAATCCTGATATTCAAAATGGGTCGTTACATCCAATGCACGAGGATCGAGGACTATTACGTAGATTGACAGGACCCGTCCCCTAAGGACATAAATAACCGTGTCCGGTCTAGCTCCCGTCTGACAAGTCAACTGAGGTTCCGAAATTACCCTCCAAGACTTTCCAAACAAGAGATAACTACACATGTGCCCACTCATACCTCCACCTCTCAAATAGCCTCGATCATTGCGCCACGACCTAAAGGGTCAATAAAATAGAAAAGGTGTGAGTGGACGAAACAAACTTTTATAAATACCTTTACCAAAACACATTCTTACCCTCCAGTTTTCACAAACATGCATGCATATCATAAAACATGAATAATAGTATGAAATCAATCAAGTATGAATAGTAGACCGATAAAATCAAAACATGTTTCTAAATTTCATGTCCCCATTTTCCTTGAAACTCATGTTCATCAAATCAATTCAAATCTAAATAAATCCACGAGACTCATTTCCATATCCAATCTCATTAGTCACGTTATCCATACAACGCGTGGAAATCAATAGGCTCAAGGACCGCTCAAAATCCGAGCATGTCGCTGTGAATACATCACCAGCCGACAATCCAGATCGTCGTGAACACATCACCGACCGATCTCCACATAATCCAGCAAATCTGGTCTGAGTCGAGCCTCCCTCGGCTGCACGACAACAGACTATGCTATGTGACCTCTCCGGGGTAAACACTTCCATCCCGAAGGCGAGCGTTATCTCCATGGTGCACTTCGGGGAAAACACATTCCCAACCGGAAGCCCTAATATCCACAATACAGGGTGCACATCGGGGAAAACACATTTCCATCCGAAAGCCCTAAATATCCGCAACACATCACCATAATGAAAACCGGTGGAAAACAGTTGCGTTTAAAACTCAAATCATTATCAACACAGGGTCTCAGCCCAAAAATATAGTTTCCTCAAATCCGGAAAACCAAAGTCCCGATTTATTCCGTAAATCCGAAAAAACCATGAATACCATCATGTAATCACATGGAAATACAAATCCAATCAAAATCACAATTCCATTGGGTCTCAAGCCCAAAATCTCAATTTCACGTAAATCCATGCAACCGTAAACCCGAGTTGCCACTTTCACGTAAATCCATGAAATCAATCTCTGACTCATAATCCGAGTCAAAACATCATTTTCAATCCCTGACTCATAGCCCGAGTCAAAACATCAATATCACAATTTCTCGAAAATCGTGCCAAAAATAATATAATAATCCAGAAAATCGAGAAATCACTAGATTGAAACATCAATCATTCCAAATCATATCAAATCATATAATAAAGTATTTAAATCATATATGCATGTATCACGATTAGAAAACAAAGTTCACTCACACACACCGTCCAAACGGCCCGCTTCCGAGTTGCACGTTTTTTCGTAAATTCTGGAAATCACAATTCATGTCCAAAATCATTATCAAGGGTCACTAACACTTCAATATATCTCATATAATTTCCCCCAATTTTTATGGGATTTAATGTAACGACCCGAACCGAGAATAATAATATTTTAATGTAAAAAGACTATTTTGCCCCTGAAGGGGGGAAACTTTGACTTTTGGCCCGGGCAACAATTTGGACTTTGACCCATGACTATGACGTAGGTCGGGACGTCACGAATCCGTAGACAGGCGGCACGCCGAAATCGGAGTTCGTATGAAGAAGTTATGGTCAAGGAAGCGTTTTAGCGGAATTTACGAACCGAGAACAACGGAATAAAATATTAATTTATTACGGGAATCCGTGCCAACCTAATATTTAAATCAAACCGATGGATTGGTGACAAGTCTTCCGGAAATTCGACTCCCTCAATCTCCACAGGACAAGCTCGTATCTCCTGGTTCACCTGGTAGGTCACACTCATCGGTGTCCCCACTCCCATCTCGTGCTCAAGTGCGGTCACCTCACGGCCCAACAGACTCGCACAACGCGGTGAAATAAAAGAATGAGTTGCCCCCGAATCCATCAATGCACGAACAACCATGCCATATATATGTACAGTACCTGTCAACACTCCCGGAATGGATCTGGCCTGCTGCTGGGTAACAGCATAAACACGAGCCATAGACTCTGCAGGTCGTCCCCGTCCTCTAGCCCCTCGATCACGGCCACGCACAACACCGCGTGTCCGGCTGCTGTCAGTCTGGGATGCTGTGCTCTGCGCTGGCGCAGTACTGCCGCGAATCTGTGGACACTCAGAAGCATAATGCCCCGGCTCCCCACAAGCGAAGCATGTGACCTCCCTAGGTCGACCCGAGTATCCTCCCGGTGAGATGCTCATCGGTGAGTACGACCGCTGCCAAGCTCCAGAACGCTGTCCAGACCTCTGAGGACTCCTGAACTGACCAGAACGTCCTCGGCTGCCAGAAGACGAAGATCCACCAGAATGTCCTCCCTTCGAGCCACGACGGCCCGAAAATCCCAAGTGTGGGCGATCACGTCGCTGAGTCTCCCCCTCAACTCGCTGACGAGCCAGGATACTATTCTCAACCCTGGTCGCTGCATCAGTCAGATCCCTCATGGAAGCAAAGGGTGTTGCAGTCACCATCGCCTGAATCTCAGGTCGCAAGCCCCACTCAAATCTGCGACATCGGTCTGCCTCGGTGATCACGAAGTTCTCAGCAAAGCGAGACAACATCAGGAAGGTCTCCTCGTACTCTGCTACAGTCTGATCCCCCTGCCGGAGTTGCAGAAACTCCGCCTCACGGGCGTTGCGGAACGACCGTGGATAGAACTGGTTGAGAAACCGCTCTCGGAAGGTCTCCCATGGAATGGTGTGAATAGTCCAGCCGGCCAAAACAAGGTTGTGCCACCATCGATAGGCGCTCCCATCCAGTAGGAAAGTCGCCAGAACGACACGCTCCTCCGGAGGACAGTGCATGACCTCGAAAATCCTCTCCCAGCGGTCAATCCACTGGTGTGCTTCCTCAGGGTCGGTTCCCCCACTGAAGTGCGTAGCACCCAGGCGCTGAGCCCGCTCAATGCTCGCAGTGTCTCCATTTCCTCCATTGCCATACGAACGTCAGAATTTGAACGTGCCACCTGTCTACGAACTCGTGACGTTACGAACTACGTCACGGTCATCGGTCAAAGTCCATTTGACCGCCCGAATGGAAAGTCAACGTTTTGCCACCATCAGGGGCAAAACGGTCATTTCGCATCGTTTCGACGATACGGATCCAATGGAGGTGGTTTCGTGTCGATCGGAGATCGTTATGTTGGTCAAAATGGGGTTTGAAGCACCGGGAATAGTGCCCGGGATGCGTTTTTGAGGCGGATCTGTTCTAGGGTCTTGGTATTGATATTATAGGGTCCTTAAGTAACCCTCAGGAATAATAATACAGGTTTATAGAGATCGTTGAGCAGCAAGGACCGGGTGTGAGTGGGCTGTTTGATTTATAAAAGGCTTGCATGCATAAACTGCTTTACTATTTCCACTGATGAGTCTTATAAACTGCTTATATATGTTATTACAATGTTTTGGGCATGAGACCCGTCTGGATTATATGTGGATTTTGTTTGGGATGTCCGGGGGGACATAGGGTAAACTATACTGTTATTGTACTGTACTTTCCTACCTGTGTATATTGTCTCCTCCAGGGAGGGTCGTTGGCCTGGGTGGACCCTGGAGTAGTCACGGGGCTCTGACTGAGTGGAGTTGACCCCCGTTGGGCTGCTTACTCTCAGGAAGGCATGTTCATATACCTCGGGCAGTGACCGGGATACCGGGAGCTGATGTACCTAGAGAGTCTCGGGTGTGAGACCCTGAGTGGCAACGCGTAGCCTTAGAACCGTGACATCATTTGGGTTGGGTTTTACAGTGCACTGATATGTTAGTTCACCTTACGATGATTATTGTGGTTCATTTGTTATGATTTCATTATAATATTATGTTTTCACTGCATGCAAGATTTGGAAAACGGAGGGGTAAAACCTTATGATTATTTTATTATTAAATTGATTTCTAAACTGTTATTTTTGGCCCACTCACCCTTGTTTTACTGACCCCTCCAGACCCTGACACGGCAATAGAGGAGGAGGATCCGGAGGAGGAGGCAGAGGTTTAGTTTGCCTAGCTGTGCACCTGTACACCCACTTGTGGGTAGGTTGAGCACCGAATAAATGTACTCTGACTAGTGTGCTCACATGTTGTATTTTACTTTCCCTTGTCTGACAGTATCACTTTAAACACTGTGTTTGTACGTTATCTATCTATGTGAGTCTTCGGTTTTTATTTAAGGGTACTTTTGGTATGTTTAGAGTCATTGTCAGACGGGAGCGGGTCACGTCCCCGGGTGGTCCCAGTGGGATTGGGGCGGGTCCTGTCATTTAAATACGTATTTAACACGTAAATCAAAACTTCGGATACGCAGAACATTATCGAAATGATATATGATTTCCTTGAAATCAATGTCAAAATGTTCGTTACACTGAGAGGATTCAAAGTCATGTTGACCTCACCTTCAAACAAGGCTTCACGCACCTTCACACGCAACCATGAATGGATGCGCGTGACCACCACATGCCGCCATGAGTGGCTGCGCGTGACCACCACGCGCCTGCTACAGTGTCATCGTCCCAACTCGTATCTCTGTAATTCGGGTTTTGCAACCCGCGAGATGAGCCGACTAGTTCTCTGTCAATTCGACATCAATTCTTTCAATTTATTTAGCTAACAGCATCGTTTTAAGTCCAATTAAAGTTCTGTAAACTCAATTATATGATTTCTTACCTCAAACCAAACGATTCAAAGATGAAGCTCGAAGGATATCTGGGCACTGTTCAACCTTTGAAGTTCATCAATCCTACTAGTTTTCCTTCAATTGATCCATCCAGAAGCTTCATTGGACCATGATAAACTTGTTTCCCAACTCAATTTCATCATTTAATCCCTCCAAGATCACGACTCAACCTTCGAATTTCTTCACTGTTGCCAGGACTGTTCTAAGCCAAAAGAACATCAATTTTCTTCGTTCTTGATGTGGATTGACTCGAAATGACCTCAGGAAGCTAACTCAAGCTTCAATTTTGATTCTCAAAGTTCATAGCTTGAAATTTGAATTCCCACCCCAAAATTCAAATTTTCGATTCTTTGTTCAATTCCACTCTCTGTCCCTTGCGTTTTCCCTTGCTAACACAGTCCCAAAATTCTCTCAATTTTCCTCTCAAGATCATCTATGGAAGGAAGCTCAGTGCTCACTTCACTCATGCTCTGTTTTCTTTGTTTGTTCACGGTTTAAAGGAAAACACAAAGAAGATGACTGATGATGATTAAGGATGATGAGAAATGATTAAAAATAGATTAAAGGGAAACATGTTCCACAATTTAGGGCCTCAAAACAAGGGATGAGTGACTCATCCAAGTGTCCACAATCATCGATCACTGTTCAATATTTTATTATTATTTTAATCGAAATCCTAGGACGTAAGTTTAACCGATTTCAGTCCCGTGACCATAACTTTCCCGTTCGATGTCCGATTTCGACGTGCCGCCTGTCTATGAACTCGTGACGTCCCGAACTACGTCACAGTCATTGGCCAAAGTCCGTTTGACCGTCTGAGTCAAAAGTCAACATTTTGCCCTTACCTTTCAAAATTACCAAAATGCCCCTCACCTTTGCAGACCCGCAACTTTCATATCTGACCTCTGATTGACGCATGCCGCCTGTCTGCGGATTCAGCATCTCGAGACCTACTCAATAGTCTCTTCGGAAAGTCCAAAAAGTGTTCCGATCAAAAAGTCAACTTTCAGCCCTTATAACTAGGGGCAAAATCGTCATTTCCTTCAAATTTTCCAAATTTTCCTTTTTTTTTCGAATTCTCGGGTCGTTACATAGATCAAATCGATACGAGTTAGTAGACAGACGACACGTCGAAATAGGACATTCGACTGGAAAGATATGGGTCACGAAAGGTCCCAGGTACTATTTACGGTGGCAAGAATTACGAGGCAGGAGACGTTTGTCATTTAGTATGGGCCCCAGATATTTTGGTCAAGCCCAATGGATGAGTGACAAGTGTCACTCATTCATTGCCCCTTATTTTTTCGTACATGCGTATCCCATTCCCCTCCCCTGTTTAATCCATCCATCCTACCTAAAACCCACAAACACATCATTGTACAATCATCTTCTATGCTTTATTCGAGAGAGGGAGGATGGAAGGACGGCTGAGAAACGACAAGGAGAGGCTGAGCACGACGGAGGGGTCACGGTCAGGTAAAACCCAAAACCGGTTACATGGGTCCAAATTCTAAGTTGGGTTTAGAGGGTTTGTTGGATCGTTCTAATGACCAAAAACAGATTCCCAAGGACCAGATGACCTCAACAGAACCAAAACAACGGACGGAGATGGCTAGAATCGACGGGAAACGGAGGAGGAAATAGGCGGTCACTGTTCACCATTCGAACAGGTAACTTCGAACCATTTTTTTGAGATTTTTGGGTTTGTAGAACCATTCTTGGGCTTAGGACGATCACAACCATCGAAGAATGGAGGGATTTGGTGGTCAGAGATGGAAGAACGGACCGAGTCGGGTTCGTGGGTCTGCGCGAGCCAGTACAGTAAACCGGGTTTACCTGAGCAGAGGTTAGGGGTGAGATGACATCATTGATGATGTCATCCTATTAGACCTGACATGTCAGACTGACACGTGTCAAATGTCAGATGACGTCACTATTAACATCAGCGTTGACTGCTGACGTTAACGTTGACTTTTGACCAGCCAACTTTGACCCGCGCGTGGGGGCACATGGGCATATATTTCGAGGGGGACCAGAACCACTTCAAAGGTTTTGACGATACAAATCCAATGATGGTGATTTCGAATCGATCAGAGATCGTTAGGTTGGTCAAATTGAGGTTTAAAGTCTAGGGAAGCGTGTCCAGGACACGTTGACTTTTTCGAAAATGTTGGGGGTTCTTGATTTGGACTTATATAGTTTAGTAGTAATCTTTGGGTATGACTTGGACAAGTAAGGATGACCCGGAGAGGCTGGATTAGCCCGAAAAGGCTTATGACACGCTTATCAAGGCATAGTTTGGACGGTCTGTGAGTGGACTTTGTTTTATGAATAAGATGCATGCATAAATGTTTTATATGTGTTTATGAACATGATTTGAGATACCTTGAGTGCATGTCTTTTAAATATGATTTGTTGGGCATTTTCATAGAAAATGTCGTATTGCACGTAGTTCGAGATTTTTGTTTTATATGATGTTTGGGCATCGACCGAGTATACTAAGTGCATGAGTTATATGTGATTAAGAAGGTTTCACGGAGAGGTGTGAAACCGAGGAACTGATTTACGATTTTAAAGGATTTCACGGAGATGAGTGAAATTGAGATTCGGGCACGAGTCCCAAATGAACAACCTTGACTTGATTGAAGTCAAGGGTGATTCTAAAAGTGTTTTGGAAATGAGAAATGATTTTCAGATTTGGAAATATCTTTCGGGCATATGACCCAGTTGATTTGAGGTTTGACTTAGCGTATAGTTAAACGTGAGATAAGTCGGGCTGCGACCCAACTATGTGATTTATGAAAGATATTTCGGGCATGAGACTCAGTTGTGAATTGATAGGATTCGAGAAATCCTGGGTTATATTTCGGGCATGAGACCCAGTTATAAATTGGATAGGATTCGAGGAATCCTATGTGTGATACTATGGGTTAGAGTCCCGATCGATGATGACATTCGAGTTAGAGTCCCGAGTAATGCGACGCTCACCTCCGGACTGCGGATGTGTTCCTTTCAGAGAGGTCACGATGCACTGCTTTTTGTCGAGCAGCCAATAAAGGCTATGGCTGAGGGAGGCTCGACCTAGGAATGCTAATGTTATTCTCTGAGATCAATCAGTGATGTGTTCACATATCTAGAGACAGTTGCGGTGAGTGATTTTTTCACGGTGACATGCTAGGATTGTGAGCGGTCATGAGCTATATGCACATGTGCTAGGATTGGAATCGTGACTAACATTGAGGATGGTGATAGTAGGCAGAGATCCCACATGGTTTCTTACTTGGGCTAAGACCCCCGCACTTGTTTTCTATGATTTGGGCCGAGTCCCTGTATGTGTTTTCTATTTGGGCTGAGACCCAATATGATTTGGTTTTGGGCTGAGACTCTACTGTGGTAATGGCTTCGATTGAGAAGCATTTTTTACTGGATTTGATTTGGAAAACAATATGTCTTGCTTCTGAGAAAGTATTTGAAATGATGTTTTATGATGCATGCATGCTTTTACGTGAAGGGTATAAATGAGATTTCGATAAATTGCTGTTATAAACTGTTGTTTTGTCCACTCACAGCTTTTATGGTTTTCAATACCCTTCAGGTTGATCGCAGATGCGGCCTGTAGCAGAGATCAAGACATCACATACCACCACCGATCCTGGCGTACTCTAGCTAACCCCGAGCGGGTGACGAGTTTATCCTTGGTATGATACGTTGTGTCAGACGAAAGTAGGTACATCCCACGATAATCCAGGGGGATTGGGATGGATCCTGTGAACGTGAGGTCGCTGGTAGGGTTACACGGAAGTGTAGACCCACATAAGGTTGCAAGTAACTGGGCTTATGATTGCAACTGCAGACGCGTGAGGCCCATTCGCAGGGAAAGACGATGGTGTGTGAGGGCATGTGGGTCACCATTTGAGAATCTGTAAGACCCGTGTCTTGGAGGGAACGGTGAACGATCCCACATTCCTGGGATGGGGGAATGGTTTGGGAAGGGAATGATGGTGTGCCTTAAAGGTGTAGGCACACACCTATCTAGCATGAGGCCTTTTGGGAGCTCAGTGGCTTTGGGTTCGGTTGGAACTCCAAAGTTAAGCGAGTTGAGGTTGGTGCAATTCCATAATGGGTGACCCCTTGGGAAGTTGCACCGTGAGCTCCCAAAAACAAAACTGTGAGGGCAAGGGCAAGGAAGCCCAAAACGGACAATATCGTGCTAGATGATTCGGGACCAGACAGAGGAGGGTCGGGTCCTGACAGAATGGTATCAGAGCCAAACCCCGTCCGAGAAGTGTGCCAGCGAGGACGCTGGGCCCTAAGGGGGTAGATTGTAAGACCCGTGTCCTAGAGGGAACAGTGAACGATCCCACATTCCTGCGAGGGGGAAATGGTCTGAGAAGGGAATGATGGTGTGCCTTAAAGGTGTAGGCACACACCTATCTAGCACGAGGCCTTTTGGGAGCTCAGTGGCTTTGGGTTCGGTTGGAACTCCAAAGTTAAGCGAGTTGAGGTTGGTGCAATTCCATGATGGGTGACCACCTAGGAAGTTGCACCGTGAGCTCCCGAAAATAAAATCGTGAGGACAAGGGCAAAGAGGCCCAAAACGGACAATATCGTGCTAGATGAGTCGGGACCTAACAGAGGAGAGTCGGGTCCTGACAGAATCCGTCCAACATGAAAGTTTTTCAATTTTATGTTATGAGTCTTGTGGTATAGTTTTTGAGGGGATCATGTATCGTCTCAGGGCAGTTTTGGTTGTTTGAAAGTGTCAGAGTTATTTCAATTTGTTTAAAAATCCCAAAAAAATATGTGATTAAATTAAGAGATAGTTGAGATGATTAGTGACCCTAAAAGAAAATTGTGACAGGTGGAAAAATTTCCGAGGAATTACCAAAAAACGTGCAAGTCGACATAGGAATGCGTGGATCGAGTATAAGTGAACTTCTTCCTTCTTAAACTTATTATGCATGCATATATAATTATTTAAAATGATTTTCTATGTGTTTTTTTATGATGTTTGATTGATTGGAATTTTATATGAATTTTGATGATTTTATGGATATTTAATTATTATTTTAATGACACGTTTTACGAGATTGGTGTGATTGTGTTGTGGGGCTTAGGCCTGGGGTTTTGAATTGTGATTTCGATTGGAAATGTCTTATGTGTGTTTTAATTGTGTTTTCTCGATAATGGTGAGTTTTGGATGATTTTACAATAGTTATTCGATGCACATTTTATAAGAAACCGTAGATGTTGTATTTTGGATACTTTGGGTTCTGGACTTGGTTTTGGAAATGATGTGGATTATAATAATATGTTCCTTGGTATATGAGATGTGATTCTAGATATATATGTGATATGATGTGATGTGAAAATCCTCATAGGGATTTCAGATTGATTGGACGACCTCAAACGTCAAGGTAATTCTCCGTAGTTCCCAAGACCGGTATTTTGATGGGTAGTCTCGAATGTTGAGGTAATACTCTGTAATTCCTGAGATTGGTATTGTGATGGGTAGTCTCGAACGTCGAGATAATGCTTTGTATTTCCCAAGACTGGTGAGAAGTCTCAGATGTCGAGGTAATGCTTCGTAGTTCCTAAGACTTGGACCATAACTTAGACGTCGAGCTGGGTTTCATAGTTCCTGAGTCGGTCCCCACTCGGACGTCGAGTTGGGCTCGGGAGTTCCCGAGTGGTTTGGCCTACTGGTAGTGAATATTTGATATGATGATTTGGCTTGCAGGCATCGATGATGGGTTGATTGTGTGTGTATAATTGTGGTCATGGTTTCTAATATGGTGTTATATGGACTCGTTTTCTAGTATTTGCTGGACTTCTTATATTGCACGTATTTTGAGATTTCGTATTTTATTGCCTATTTGTTCGGTTTTATGAAATGCATGCATAACTTTCTATAACATAGGGTAATGATTATGTTTTACGATTATGTTTTTAAAATATTCTTTTTAGGTTCTTTCACACAATTTTCTTATTTTTGAAATCATCCAAGGCCGTTGTACGAGAACCGAGGTTTTTTAGGAGGCAGAAACATGAGCTTTGAGAATACGAGTATCTCTTGTTTGACAAGATTTCAAGGATGATTTTGGCATTTCAGTGTACTTGTCAAATGAAAGTAGGATCCAAATATAGTTTACAATGTGCTTTCAAAGTCAGGTCCTATCAGTTTGAGTAATTATCATGGTAATTAGGAATCACAGCGTTTCAAAAATATGTTTAGTAAAGTTTTAAATAAATGTTAACATTGTCAAAAACCAATCAATATATCGTCCATAATTTAACGATTAATTAATTTATTTATTTTTGATAAAATCATATATAATTTAGATTTTTTTTATATAATTTATCTGAATTATTAACCTGCGCACTCTCTGATCCAAAGTCCCAACCAAACCCAACAGTCCGAAGTCCGAACCCAAACAAAGCTGGACTGAGAGGGTGATTGGTGTGACCGTGTGAGTGACACAACGACACAACGGTGGTGATGGGAGAGCTTGATAGTAAAGCGGGTAATAACTCAACACAAACTCAGCACTATTCAATTTACAACAATGGTGAAATTTCTGGTCCACTGCAAAAGAAACCCTAACTTTAGTTCACTTCTCCTTCCCACCTCTCCTGTTCCAATCACACGACGCTTCCTATCCAACCAACCCTAATTCGTACTCTCCACGCCCGAACCGATTGGGGCCATCTAATTGCCGACATTCGGGGAGCTCTCTGGAGATTTTCGTTGCCTATCCATAAAGGTACAGTCTTTCAATCTGGTATTTCTGTTAAGTTTTTGCCGATTTGATTTGATCTTTTCACGTGGGTATCTGGATTGTGACTCAACGACTTCATTGTTTATTTGTGTGATTTTCCCAAATTATTTGGATTCTGCCCATTAATCAGGTTTTTGGAGTTTTTTTTGGTTGTTTTGTGTGTATAGATTGATCGACGTAGTCTTGGGTATTTGAGGCTTCTGTCTGGGTTGCTTCTGAATTGTAATTGGGAATTCAATATATCTCTATGATTCGAGAAATTTGGAAGTGATAGTATGGGATCTTATAAGATTGATTCTGTTGTTTAATTTGATTGAAAATCTGGTTTTCCCGAGCTAGGTTTCCAATTTCAGTCTTCATTTTCGCATTGCTGTGGTTTATTTTTCTCCAGCAAAAGCAATGTTAATCTCTTTGGCGCCAACATGGTTTATAAATTGATCCTCTTAACATTAATTATTGTCATGGCTTTTTCTGTTCACCATAATAACTTGTCAAGTGAAATGAGTCTGCAAGCATTCAACTTAGTTAAGGCGGTCATTTCAATTTCAGCTTAGCTGGTGTCTTGGTGTCTATTTTTATGCTTATGCTCGGTGACCCACCTCATATGATATAATAAATGCAATGTTGATGATGAGAATTGCTATGAGTGTATGATTGTATGACATTTACAACCACTTTTTATTTGTTGCGCATTACTTTCTCAGCTTCTTTCATGGGAAAATAAAAGCAGCACTAGGAGTGTGTTTCACCCTTGTGAATATGATGGAGGATTTTGGAGGTACGGGATTCAGTGGTGTAATTAATGCTGTGAGGAAGAAAAGGAGTAACACATCTCGTCGTCCCCGGAGCGAATCACAGCTTCCTTTGGATCATCGTGATACCTTGTCATCAACGCCTCCTTCAGAAGGTGTTAGCAAGTTGTCAAGTGATGAGAATATCAATTGTGCTTCAATTACTCGAAAGAGAGATATCGATCTGAACCTATGCAGCGCAAAGGCTTCGTTTAGTAACATTGTTGAAGCCGAATCTGTCCAGAATGTTGATAAATGTGAGGGAGCAGGATCTGGAGAATCTGACGAAGGTTCGAATGATAGTTCTTTTCAAGGCAGTAATGAGCATAGGCATAGGAGGATTGATTCGAAAAGGTCCAGCAAGGGTGCCCTTGCTCCTGCTAAAATTGGAAACAAGATTGGGCCTTTTGGAGTTGTTTCAGATTGCTCAGAGAATGAGAATAAAGTGAAACGGGTTAAGCTTAAAGGTGGTAATGTTACACGCACAATTCAGGCTGTGCCTTCATCTGATGGTGGATCTGCTGATGTATCATCTTCCATAAAATCTTCTCAGATTTCAGATGCTCCTCGACAACGCCAGAAGTTGTGCCTTCAGGTTTAGTCTGCCTTAACATATTCTTCAAGAAATTACTTCGAAATTATTGTTGTAACAAATCGTGATGTTTCCATGTATTGCAACTTCCACTAATGGACAGGCAGACATACTCGATTGGGTAGCATATTATATAGACTGCATCAAGGAAAATTCTATATGGAAATTACATAAGATGGACAGATTAGTAACCTAAATTTTTTCAATTTGTTAGGTTTCATTTGATAACCATTTTAGTTAAGTTTCCACTTTTTGCTGTTGATAGAGAAAGTAGATGGGGACAGGATAGATGAAGAAGAGCGGAAGAAATGGAAGAAAAATCTAGAAAGTAGAAAATCAAAGCAGTAAGAGTGAAAAATCAAAATCCTGCATGGTTGTTGGTTTTGATTTTTCATTTTGTGCACCTTTCCTTACACATTTCCTCTACATGTTCTCACCATTCTTCTTCCAGTTTCTCGTCATACCTCAAGCATTAAGAGTGAAACCCAAAACCAAAAAGCATTGTGGTTGTCAAACAAGTTCTTACTTTTTTTATTGCTAGGTTCTCATTTTATCATCTACTTCCTTGGAAATCCTTTTTTTCTATCCATCTAACCATATCTATGTTGCAGGAAAGCTCAGATGACAAGAGATCCTTGAGTTCAGATAAAGAAAGTGGATTACAAGGAGTCCCACAGACGGATTTCTATAAAAGTGTTGGTGATGTTGGGAAGGCTGTTTCTTCAAGAGGTGGGATACCTGAAGAACCTGTTCGCAAGAGCAAACGGATCCCTAAGAGACGATTTCTAGATGCAGTTGATGATGGAGATGATGATGCGGAAATTCGATACCTTGAAAAACTCGGAACCTCTAAGATTACCTCAGGTCACTGTGTGGAAGACAATGAGGATGAGGAAAGAAAAAGCAGAAAAGAAAGGAAGATTTCAACGGTAATGAAGGGGAGTGGCGTTGGCCACTTTAGTGGAGATTTGGGAAATCATGGCAAATCACGATCAGGCATGGAGGGTAAGAAGTCCAGAGTGGGAAGAGTATATGACGACACTGACTATGAAGAAGAGGAAGAACCTGTCTCTGATGGCGAGCCCAATACTAAAAGTAAAAAATTGAGAGATGAATTTTTTGAATCATCCTCATATAAGGAGATGACAGTGACTACTCGACAGAGGGCACTTAAAACTGGAAGAGATGTCTCTTCCAGCTTAGGTGCAAGTCCAGTTGAGTTCCCTAACGGGTTACCTCCCGCTCCATCGAGAAGTAAGTGATAGTTTCTTTCGTTATAATTACTTGTATTGAATACACTATGAGCATCTCTCATGTGAGTATTTTATGTGTTTGCTGATAGAGCAAAAAGAGAAAATCTGTGAAGTGGAGCAGCAACTCAAGAAAGCAGAGGCTGCTGAGAGACGTAGGATGCAAGTTGCACAGGCAACTAAAGAATCCGAGGTTTGGCTTGTCTTTTTGTTAGTTTCCTTTTGTTTCCTTGTGATATGCACGTTTATCATTTGCTTCCAAATTTGGCTGTGGTAGGTGGAAGCAATCAGAAAAATTCTGGGCCAAGATTCCAGTAGGAAGAAGCGAGAGGACAAGATAAAGAAACGGCAGGAAGATAGAGCACAGGTAACTGATGGTTCAATATACCCTTTCTCTGTATATCATACAAGTGATTCTTGATTTATGTTGCATTCATTTCTTTTGCAGGAAAGGGCTGAAAATGCTTTCGTACTTCCGTCAGATTCTGTTCGGTGGGTGATGGGTCCATCAGGATCGGTTGTAACTTTCCCCAGTGAAATAGGCTTGCCAGCTATATTTGACTCCAAGCCGTGCAGGTATAGTAGCATTTGAAAAATGTGTTTCCTCCAACTTCGTTAAGTGATGCATCTCTTTGCAAGTCTAGCCCCCTGAAAGTTGACGTAGTAATTGTTGCTTATTTCAGCTACCCTCCTCCCCGTGAGAAGTGCGCTGGGCCATATTGTAAAAATCCATACAAGTACCGGGATTCACAGTCAAAGCTCCCCCTATGCAGTCTCCAGTGCTACAAGGCAATACATGAGAAGATGCCAAGTCTATCTGCCTGTTAGAAGTGCGCTGGGCCATATTGTAAAAATCCATACAAGTACCGGGATTCACAGTCAAAGCTCCCCCTATCTCCAGTGCTACAAGGCAATACATGAGAAGATGCCAAGTCTATCTGCCTGTTAATCGGGACGTTGGGATGCCAAGTCTATATGAAGCGTTGTTTATTCAATCCCATGTATTGTATGTCTAGATGCAAGTGATTCCTGTACATTTCTGGGTACAATTTTCATAGAAAATTCTAAGCTTCCATGTCGGCCTCGGCTGTCTCACCTCATGTTACCACAAATATGGCCTTTCCTCTCTCTCTCTCTCTCTCTCTCTCTCTCTCTCTCTCTCTCTCTCTCTCTCTCTCTCTCTCTCTCTCTCTCTCTCTCTCTCTCTCTCTTCCGATCTATGCTCCAAGGCGGTATCCCCTTTCTACTTAGGGTTTTGATTGGCGCAACAAAGGGGGTTGAAGAAGATTGTGATTGAATGCGACTCCAAGGCTCTTGTGGTTGGACTATTGATCCTCTAATTGATGAAATAGGAAGATCTCTAGCTTTTCTTTCATTGAAAGTTCATTCATAATGAAGCCACTAAGCGTATAAGGGGATATTCAACCAAAGAAAAAAAAAAGAAAGGGGATGTAGAGAAGAAAGAAAAAAGAGTTCACAAGACTAATCACTATAGATTACAAGTACAATCATGGGCCGGGAAATGGATTATAAGCTTTGCGATCTAGTAGGTTACATCATTGTATCAATTGGGTTTCGAGCGATCGAACTTAATTCATTGGTAGAACTCTACCGGCATATTTTGAGTAGATGTATTACTATGTCCTCCAATTAAAAGATGTTTAAATTGGGGAAGTGATATCTGCATCCTCTTTTTTGTTCTTGATGCGAACTTTAATCATAATTAGAAGAAAATGAATTACCTTTTGATTTAGATTTCAGGAATATAATTTTTTGTTTCACATACTGCCTATACGGTTATACTTACGATCATCGTGAAGAATCACACAAGACAGTTGTTTGATCCGAAATTGAATCTAACGTGATGAGACTTGCTGGGAATCTAGGACCATGTAAAGAGTGTTCAGACCCACTTGAGGTGCTGATTGGAATGATGTTAAGATTACATAATGACTTGTAAGGGCATAGAGGTGATCCAAAACCGGATCTAAGAACACATGATGTACGTGGCTCACCCAGAATAGGCTATATCCATGGTGGTATACTCATCTTATTATCCATAATAGTGTTTATTACATTATACATTAGGTATTGAGTCATGTGAAGACTGAAGAGTCATCTAGAGGAAGAGTGAGATGTAGAGAGAGGTGATAGTTCATTCTAGAGAGAGTGTGGAGAGCTTGTCCAAATGAGGGAGGATGACTCCCTATTTATAGGAATTGCCTAGGTTAGGTCTTGTGCCAAAGGATTGAAATATTGATATCGACGGAAATATCGCTCGTCAAATTTATGGATATCTCGATGGATATATCGAGATCGTTTACGATCAATAAAAATGATGGAAATTTAGTCTAAAAGTTTGGAAATTTTTAATGAAATTTTGGAAAAAACTTAAGTATCTAATAATAGTTATATATAACTAATAAAATTATAAAATGGTTTTGATATAATAAATATATGATGAATAATATGATACAATATAATTCTTAAGATGACTAATAATATAAAATCTTAAATATAAACATAAATTGAAGTGAATTACAATATTTGAATGTTAATATAATTAAAAACATAACAATAAGCATAAAAAAATTTCAACGGAAGAAAAATGATAAAAAAAAGTCAAAATATATTTCAAATTGGAAAAAGATGAAAAAATAGAGTCAAACTTTGTTCAAAAATTGGAATGAATGGATATATTTAAAATTAGAAAAATATGAAAAAATATGGCCAAACTTTGTTAAAAAATTGGAAGAAATGGATATATAAAAAAAAGAATACAATCAACAGGTGTCATCAAAGGGAGTCAAACCCAGAACTCCTAGTGAAGAAAGTAACCACAAAGCCAACTCGACTAAGGCAACCTTTTTGCAAGTTCAAACAACGTATAATATATAACTATAAACACTGACAGTCATTTTCTTCCTCTAGCTAGGTCTGCAATTCGGATTTCCCGGCCCGACGACTTGACCCGACTCAAACTCTTTCGTTTTACCTCAAATTTTCACAAATTAACATTATATCTCAATCGTTTTGATCTCATAAAGAGATATGTGGGCTCAGAACAAGAAAATTTGGTGAAATATCGGTCAATTTCCTTCACCCCTTTTAGGTGTCGCCCCTTATAAAATTCCGATATTTTGGCGAAGTATCGAGTTAAATGTTTGATATTTTCATCCACGCTTGTGCCACATGAATGGGCTTTGTACATGGGCCTTCCTTCATGGATCATAGTAAGGGTCTTGGGCTTGCTCCAAGTGGCCTTGCATGATGTGATAGGCTTTGATAGTGGGTCGAGCCTGGTCTAAGTCATTTTCCGGGTCTGATCCTGGCCAGTCGATATGGTATGAACATAAGTCCTCTAAGTCGTTGAGTGAGGTGGATTTCCTCGGTCGATGACTTGTAACCTAGGTCGATACATGTCGACTGACTAGAGGGGTACTCCCCCTAGTCCCCAAGTGCTTGATGGAGGAAGTGTCCCGATTAGCTAGTGTTGCACCACTCCCCAGAACTGAGTCGGTAGGATAGTTTATGCACACCAAATAAGGGTGATAAAAGATTGTAAAAAGGCATGCTAACAGTCCCAATGTTCCTGCTTTCCGATCGAAGCATTGACATGTGACGATACTTCGCAAAGGCTGCTGCTCGGTTGCAATGTTTATGTTTGTCGAGTGGAGCCGTAAGAGCACTTCGCTAGAAGCTTTTGATCAGGCGCAATGTTCGTACTTGCCGATCTGAGTATTGTCATAAGAGGGTACTTCATAGTGGCGCCCATTCGGTCACATTGTTCCTGCTTGCTAATTGGGGTGCTCTTCATTAGGGGAGTCATGTACAACGTCTAATTGGTAGCTGCTTAGAGTGTATGCCAATCGATACGTCCTCCATTAAGGTAGTTGAGTACTACGTCTGATTGATAGCTACGTGGGGCGTTTTGTGATCAAAGTGCCCTCTCTGGGGAAGTCATGAACGCCGCCCGATTAGTAAATACGTTGAGCGTTTTTCGATTGGTGCGTCTTCTACTGAGGGAGTTGAGTACTGCTTCCAATCGGTAGTGGCGTGGAGCGTTTGTCAATCAGAGTTCTCTTCACGTCGGGGAGGGGGGGTCATGAGTGCCAAAGTATGCGAATGAGTGCATGAGCACATGAATGAGTGTGTAAGCACATGAATTAGTACAGAAGCACATGAAAGAATGCAGAAGCACATGAATGAGTATGTAAGCACATAAATGAATGAAATGATGTTGCATGATGTTGCATGATGTTGCAAATGTACCGAAAGGCGATGGTGTATGTATGAGGATCACTTGCCAAGGGCAATGATGTGAGCATACTGGTGTGGTAGAGTCCAATCATGAGATCTAATATTCGACTCTATATGAACAGAATAGTTGTCGTGGGGCATGTGATAGTGAGCTCATGCCAATAAAAAAAAGTGCTTGAGGAGCATAAAATGGTAGAGAGCAGTGATGTACTAAGTACTTAGCCCCTAGGGGTGTTGAGCGGGAGGTCACCAAGTGTCGTGGTAGAATGAAGATGATGCTAACCTGTGGGGGTTGTGCCTACTCAGCAGAATTTGTGAAGGAAGAATGAGAGTCCTTTAGACCCATATTGCTGAATTTTGATAAGATCTTAGAGGGAAGAGGAGATGGTAGGATCTTCGTGGGAAGAGTACCTAATATGAAAATGTGTAAACTAAGAATATTTCGGTATATGCGTGGTGGGGCTACTTTTGTAACGACCCATCCCGAATTCCGGGATTAGATTAGTAACTAATCATGTTTAGTGAGGGTAATCGGTGATTAGTTGGGCAAAATCGGACGAACGATGCAAAATGACCGTTTTGTCCCTAGTCGTGGGTAAAACTTTGACTTTTAATTCGGGCGGTCAAATGGACTTTGACCGATGACCGTGACGTAGTTTGGGACGTCACGAGTTCATAGACAGGTGGCACGTTTGATTCCGACATTCGAGGAGGAAGTTATGACGTTCGGAAGTAAAGGGACATTTTGGTAATTTTGGTTAATAGGGGCAAAATATTGACTTTTTGACCGGGAGGTCCGATGGCTGAGGGTCGAGGACCGTTACGTAGATCGGGAGGATACGAATCCATAGGCAGGTGGCACGCTGAAATCGGACTTTGAACGGGAAAGCTATAGGTCACGGAAGTTCGATTTCACTATGCGCGCATTACGAGGCGAGGACACGTGGCTTATTCTGATTGGGTCAGACATTTTAAATGGGACATGTGGACCAATAACCTGAAAATGTGGACCTATGTCTTGATTGGTGAGATTGGATTAAAATATTAGGATTTTAATTATTTGATAATTCCTACTTAACTCACCTTTTGATCTTGGCCTTTCATCTGACATGTGCCTTCAATCAACACCGTCCATCTCCTCCCTCCCCATTTGAACAGATTCCACCATCTCTGTTATATCATAACCCGATACCCCATTTTCTTTCCCCCCATACAAACAGACATATCCCTCACCCCATTTTCTTTACACTGGTTTTTCATACTTATGGTTTTGGATATGATTTCATGAAATAGTTTTGAAATTGGAAAGATGAACTCGGGCATGAGGCCCAATTGTTTTGGAAACCTCTGACTTGGAGTCCAATTGAGTTAGGTAATCAGGTTGGGGGCCCAATTGCTTTATGAAATAGGGCCAGGGGCCCAGTTATTTACGAAATCGGGCTGAGACCCATTTGAGTTATATAATCGGGCCAGGGGCCCAGTTGATTCACGAAAATCGGACCGTGGGCCCAGTTGATTTACGAAATCGGGCATGAGCCCAGTTGGTTATAAATGTGATTTAGGGGCGGGGACCCTAAATGGATTTGAATAAATGGTTTTGGATTTGAAAATCAGATGTTTGGACTTGTGATGGTTTTATGAAAATTTCGGGCAGGGCCCTTGAGATGTTTTGAACTGATTGATAAACTGTTGTCCATAAACCATCTTGATACGAGGATATGTGATGGTCTCCTCCAGGTGTCTGGGACACTGGGGAAGTCACGGTGCATTGCTTGCGAGAGGTCATTATACGGAGCTACCGGACCGTATGATGACTCAGGAGCAGGATTGCTATGATTAGACGTCTGGGACGTCAGACATCTAGGATGTCAGAGATATTGACCCGGTGAGACCCCGGGTAGCACGCGTTGCTTATACCGTGAGATATGACGTCTGGGACGCTAGGCATCTGGGATGCTCATGATGGTTTAAACATGTTTTTCTGGAAATGGTATTTCTGGTTATGGTTTTGGGCGATGACCCGCTTGGAATGGGAATTGGTATTCTGGATGTCGGATTTATATAATATATGTTTGGTTTTCGGTATTGATGGTTTTGGGTAGAGACCCACATGATTTGGTGTTACGGTTTCTGAGCTAAGGCCCTAATGGCATATTTGAGTAAATGTTTTGAATTACGAATTTTCGATGCATGCATATGTTTTAATGAAGGGCATAAATATCTTTGTGAAATTGTGTTTAATGAACTTATTTATTTTCGTCCACTCACAGCCTTTGTTGTTTTTAATGCCCTTCAGGTTGATCACGGATGCGACTGCAGCAGAGACTGGGACATTGCATGCCTTCTCCATCGATCCTTGCGCACTCTGGAAGCTCGTTGGGGCAGTGGCTTTAGGTTATCCCTTGTCTGACACTTCGTGTCACACGGGAGCATGACACATCCCACAGTAATCCCAGGGGGGATTGGGATGGGTCGTGTCAACTTTCCTGAGGGAGTTTTGGATGATTTTTCCAATCGGCACCTAAGTAATGGGTGCCGATTGAGGTGGTTGGCATACTGCCGATTGAGATAACTGGTTCACTTCTGATTGAGCTGGTGGACAGATTGCCGATTAAGCTGGTGAGCCGATTACTAATTGAGCTGGTGAGCCGAATTCCGATTGAGCTAGTGCATGGTAGGCACTCTGGGGGGAAGAGTGCAAGATTGTAATGATCCAGACATTCCACAAGGTTAAAATCATAAAAAGTTGATGAAATTGATCATTTTGCCCTTGAAGTCAAAGGGTTGACTTTTTCACAAAAAGTTCAAAGTTCTAAATTTTTTATTAGGACCTCGTTTAGGTAATCTGGGAAGACCGTTACGAAGGTTTCAACCTTTCGGTAGTCGGCATGTCATAAACAGAGTTCAGACGGTTTCGTTTTTAGTTTAAACTATGTAGGGGCATTTTGGTAATTTGATAAAAAAAGTATTTTAGTAATTTTAATTGAGAGATTTTTCTATGGAAGATCTAGGGAGGTGACAAGTATCCATTTTATCTCTTATGGACTTGTGCAGCCTACTTGGATCCATGTAGGGGTTGTGATATTTGTGTTATGTGTTTGTGTGTATTTGTTCCATGAACCAAAACCAAAAATCGATTGATCACACCAGCTATTCGAGAGAGACACAGGGAGAAAACATAGAAACAAAGAGAGGAGAAGAGAGAAAAATAGAAAGAAAGAAAGGAACCCGAAGCAGAACGAAACTCGAAACCCAGAAAATTCGGAATTTTGGAATTTCGAATTCAAATTTTTAGACTTCGATTTCTGAAACTAAACTTTGTTCAAGCTTCCTGATATCCATAGGAATGAAGCCATCACGAAATTGAACGAAATTGATGAGGAACAAGCCAAGAACAGCTCCATGTCCATTTCGAAAGTTCAAGTCGAAATTCGACTAATTTGAGGTAAAGAATTGATGAATTTACCATGGAACAATGTTTTTGGGTATCCTAGAAAGGTGCTTGATTGATTGGAATCAAGAAATTGTGTGAAATTGGACAGATTTAAAGTTGAGTTAAAACCGAGTAGAGCGACTCGTTTGTAGAGAAACGGGTCAAGAAGATGAACAAAGGTGCACAATACCCCCTGCAGGTGGTTTCACATGTAGCCGTTTCAGGGGGCACGTGGGGGCGCATGCTAGGATTTATGGGGATACGGTCAACAAATTTTTTATATTTTTCGATATTACAAACATTTTTTCGTAGATTTCGAGTTGATCAGACACCGTTTCAGGATAGTTTTGGTTGTTCGAAGGTTTAGGGTTTGTTTTAAATTTGTTTAAAATTTTCAAAAAATTGTGGAATTAAAATAAAATATATATGAGATGGTTAATGGCCTATAGATGTGATTTATGACAGGTTTTGAGATTCCCAAAAATTACGAAAATGCGTGCAAAGTGATATTCAACCATTCGGAGGTGTGTGAATGGACTTTCTTTTCTCTAAACTATTATGCATGCATACTTACGTGATTGAAATGTGTTTCTATGTGATTTTGATGACGTTGGAGTGATTGAGATTTTATATGAATATCGGTGATTTTATAAATATTTAATTAATATTTATTGCACGTTTTACGAGGTTTTGGTAAATTATGTCTCAGATATCGCTTCTAATATGGTTTTGAATGGAATGTGAATTATGACGTGAGATTTCGTGATATTAGATTTTGGTGATTTTTATATGATTTTTGGATAGGTTTTCGAATATATTTCAATGACACGTTTTACAAGAATGAAGTTGATTGTGTTTTGGGCTTAGGCCTGATGTTCTGATTATGAATTTGAATTGTGATATTGAAATGTGATATATGCATATGTTACTCGGTACTCGTGGTATGTGGTATGTTATGATGCTTGTTGATCAATTGGTCTCAAACGTCGAGCCGGGGGCTCCGAATCCGGAGACTAGTATTATGTATGATTGTGATTGTGATACTTGATGTGGATATGTTCTGGTGTCATGATTTGGTAGTCTCAAGCGTCGAACGGGGCTCCGCTTTCTGATTTTGTGTTGTGATGACTTGGACGTCGAGCTTGGGACTCCAGTTCCCAAGTGAGTATGTGTCACGACCCGACTCTCCTAGCATGATATTGTCTGCTTTGCTCCATGCCCTCAAAGTTTTGTTTTTTGGGACTAGTATTGTGTATGATTGTGATTGTGATAATTGATGTGGATATGTTCTGGTGTCATGATTTGGTAGTCTTAGGTGTCGAGCAGGGCTTCGCTTCCTGAGTTTGTGTTGTGATGACTCGGACGTCGAGCTTGGGACTCCAGTTCCCAAGTGAGTATGTGTCACGACCCGACTCTCCTAACACGATATTGTCCGCTTTGCTACATGTGTAACAACCCGTCCCTAAACTCGGGATTAGATTAGTTGTTAATGACGGATTAGCGAAGTTAATCGGTGATTAGTTGAACATTTTCGGATAGACGGTGCCGAAAGATGATTTTGCCCCTAAAATTGGGCCAACAGTTGACTTTCTGTTCGGACGGTCAAAAGGACTTTGACCGATGACCGTGACGTAGTTTGGGACGTCATGAGGTCATAGACAAGTGTCACGTCCAATTCCGACAACCGAGGAGGAAGTTATGACGTTCGGAAGTTTGAGGGTATTTTGGTAATTTCGTTGAATAGGGTCCATTTGTTGACTTTTCAAACGACATGGAATTTTCACGTACTTCGAGGACCGTTAGGTAGGTCTCGATGCCCTGAGTAAAACGACAAGTGGCACGCCGTCAGAGGACATCGGACGAATTAAATATAGGCAAAAAATTATGAAGGGTAAAAAAGTAATTTTCCATTAAAGGGGTATTTTGGTCATTCTTGTGCAAGGGTATTTGTGCCCGATGAATTTGGGACATTTGGCAGGATTGGGAAGCTATGACCATCAGATGAAGGACACATGTCCCACTCCCGATGAATTTGGGACATTTGGCAGGATTGAGATTTGATGTAACGACCCGTCCCGGAAATTAGGATTAAGATAGTGATTAGTGAAGGATTAGTGAGCTTAATCGGTGGTTAGTTGGTTACGATAGGTCTGTGAGCGTAGCATGACGATTTTTCCCCTAGGTTGGGCAAAATGTTGACTTTTAGTTCGGGTGGTCAAATGGACTTTGACCGATGACCGTGACGTAGTTCGGGACGTCATGAATCCGTAGACAGGTGGCACGCCCAATTCCGACATCCGAGGAGGAAGTTATGATGTTCGGAAGGTTGGGGGCATTGCTGTAATTTGGTTAAACTAGGGGGAAGCGTTGACTTTTCGTACGATCGGGTTTTGACACGTTGACCTAGGACCGTTAGGTAGATCTCGTCGTCCTGAATTCAACGACAGGCGGCACGTGTTCATCAGACCTAAGATGAGTGAGTTACGGGTCTGGAACGGTAAGGGCAAAATTGTAATTTTGGAGTCAAAGAGGAGCATTTTGGTCTTTTGGCTGCTTGGGCTTGGTGCAGCCAGATTTGGACAAGTGTCCAGGGCAGAGTGGGATTTTTGTGAGAGAATGTGGAGGATTGTGACACGTGGGGTTTGGCTAGAGGCTTCTAGGGAACACGGTTCCAATTATTTGGGCCGTGTGTGTTCGAAGAAGAGAGAACAGAGACTGAGATATTGGGAGAATTGGACGAGTGCAGAGTGTGTTTGTGTGTCCTGGTGGAGAGAGGAGTGATCAAAGATTGAAAGAGAGTTAGTGAGGAGGTTAGGAGGTGTTGTGTTTGTGTGTGATGAATGTGAGAGCTCACGGGGAAAACCAGAAAAACAGAGAAGAGGAGAGAGATCGTGGTGGTGGTGTGGCCGTGTACTGTGCAATTGGGCTCGACAGGGGGCGAGGACGGCTCTGTGGACTTCAGGGAGTGCGACGGTGAGCACGGTGGCGATCGACGGCAGGTAATTTCTTCTCCCCGTAAGTTTGCTCTGTTTTGGCCGTGAAGTTCAAACCGGAAGTCGTGAAGTCTGGGGTTGAGTCGACAGTTTTGGTGAGTTGGGTGAGACTCGGGGAGGTCCTAGGAAGCGTCTAGTGTTGCCACCGTGACGGGGGAGGACTTGGGTGGACGGATCGTGAAACAGGGGACAGTTTGGGTTTTGGCTTCGAGCAAGAGTCGACGGGTTAGGGACGGTGTCGTGGTGTTTGAGTGAGGGGATAGGTACCTTAGGACTGGACGATGAAGACGGTGAAGAGAAGGAGGAAAACGGAGACGGATGGGCGGAGAACCGAGAACACCGGTTCAGACCGGTTCACGTGAGGAAGACGATGATGAACAATACTTTGTGTACTGGCGCGTGAGGCCCACGCGCAGCCACTTTGGGCGGCGCGTGGGGCCGCGTGCGGGGGTGTTTGGAAAAACGCTCAACTGAGTTTTTGTTCTAAATGTCATAACGAGTTTATTGGAATTGGTTTCGGGTTAATCGGACGTCGTTTGAGCTTAGTTCCGCGAGGTTGATGGTTTAGGGTTCCGATTTGTTACGTGTAGGAACCGGGGAGTTTTGGGGGAAAATTAGGTGGACCTTCGTAGATGTGTTAGTAACGTACTTTGGTGCTTGTTGACAGGATCGGGATTTCCCGAGGAAGCTGAGGAACGTACGGGACGTACGGGACGCGAGTGACGTGCCCGGTATCTGTGAGTGGACCCCTTCTCTAAACTCAAGCATGCATAACTGTTTTTCTATAATTATTTTATGGTTTTACATGTGATTTCATGATTGTTGAATATGTGATGATGGTTTTACATAATTGCACGTTTTTCGAGAAAGTACGTATTTGGCACGTTTTACGAGGAAAGGTTGAATTTCTGATTTCGATGCCATGATTTGGGGTTTTCAAACAATATGTTATTTTCAATGATTATAAAGGGATTTTGGAACGTGATTGCAATGATCAGGGTTTTCGGTTTTAGAATCGGATTTCGGAAAGCGGAATTTGGTTTTAAAGTTGAAAAGTGAATTTCCGGATTTAGGTTCGGAATGACGGTTCTGGACGCCGGAAGGGCTTCAGACCGGTGATTTCGGATTCGAGTTTGTATATGGATTTAGGAATGGTTTTCACATGGTTTTGATTGGATTTGCTGGATCTGGTTATTGGGTTTAAAGACCCGGATATTGTGTTTGACGGGGGACGGGCCCGGATTGGGTTTAAAGACCCGGATTGAGTTTAAAAACTCGGAAATTTAAAGACTCGGATATATTGATTTCCTCCGTAGGCCTGTTGAGTTTAAAGACTCGGGAGTTTAAAGACTCGGATATTATTGAGGCCTGGATTGAGTTTAAAGACTCGAGAGTTTAAAGACTCGGATAGGTCCAGCATGTTTGATCGGATAATGATTGCTTGATGTTTACGTTTTATGATACGGTTTTATGATACTTATGATGTGATTTTTATAATTGTTTTTAAGATGATTCTGCAAATGTTGTTATGACAATATTTATGTGATTTATAACTGATTTCAGTAAATGGGTTATGCATGTGTGATTTCAAAACGGAGGGCTAAAACCCTGGTTTTATTATGAAACGGTTTTCGGAAAGTCTTTTATTATTTATGGTCCACTCACACCTTCTGTTTTAATTTGCCCTCCAAGTCGTGGAGCTAGCGCGGGGTTTTGACGTCGAGGCAGCGTCGGAGGCATAGAATTTTCGAGAGTGACCCCGGAGTGCTAAAACTTTTCCGTTGTGCGTTGTACCTTCTGTATCGGTTTTCTTTTCCTTTGTATTTGGTACTATGCTCTGTAAAACTTAACTTCGGGATGTTTAAAGTTTCTCCTGCGTCTGACTGTGTATCTTGGTGGTTTTCGTGCGTTGACTTTAGTTGCGTGTCAGGGTGTCAGACGGGAGCAGGATTGACCTCGGTTTTCTGGGTGAAACCGGGGTGGGTCCTGACATTTGAAATATGATTTGATTTCAATGAGTTGAATGGGATTTCGGAAAAGTGATTTCGGGCTTGGAGCCCTGTTCATGATATTTCGGATTTGGTTTTGAGACTTGGAAAGGAAGTCTGAATTTGGGTTCGGGATAGTAGTTCTGGATGTCAGCTTACGGAATCATTGTTGCGAATTCAGATATAGATTTTCTACGATTTTCACTGTTGCTTGAAAAATGGTTTTGGGTTTAAAGACCCGGAAAAAGAGAAAAACCTGCTGGATCTGGTTTTGAGTTTAAAGACTCGGTTGATTGACGGAGGGAGGGCCCTGGATTGATATGTTTTGAGTTTAAAGACTCGGTATATGTTTTGAGTTTAAAGACTCGGTTATGATACCCCCCGAGGCATGTGATTGTGTTTTGAGTTTAAAGACTCGTTGATATCCCGTGAAGACCTGATTATTGCGCATGGTTTTGAGTTTAAAGACTCGGGCGCACTTGAGATCCAGTAAACTTGTATGATTGATGTTTTTCACTGGTTTTCGGATGTTTTGGGCAGTGGCCCAAATGATATGGATTTGATGAGTTTTGGGACTGAGTTCTCGTATTTGAGATTTATTTGTGATTTGAGGTTGAGGCCTGGATTTGAGTAACAGATTTGATTCGGGTTGTCAAATGGTTTTCAATGATGGTTTTTGATATGAATGGTTTCATGACTTGGATTTGATATGCATGCATTGGTTTTTACATGGAGGGTATAAATATAATTGTTTTATTATAAACTGTTTTGAACTTATACTTTATTTTTGTCCACTCACAGTCTTTGGTGTTTTCGATACCCTCCAGGTTGTTGCGGTGCGGGCTGTTGGTCGAGAGAGACGGAGACATCATACCGTGATCCACAGTAGATTCGGCACACTCTGGGAAGTCCGGACACTTTTAGGATGGTGGGATCGAGAATCCCTTGTCCGACTTATGTGTCACATGGAGGTTGGACGTCGGTTTAGCCTTCGTGTCATACGTAAGTTAGACGGGAGACGGATTTAGCCCTTAATCCCGGGGGATTGGGGGTGGGTCCTGACAATTGGTATCAGAGCGAGGTTTCGTGTGCTCCGCGCGAGGTTTAGTTCCCAGATTCGTTGGTTTTTCGACTTTGGTGTTGTGATGCTACTGTGGATGTGATGTCTCGACGCGAAACAGCTCGTCAACAACCTGGACGCGATAGTGATAGTACGTTCATTTGGGGATATTTAGTGACGGTTATTAGTACCAGGGTGATAGTCACTCGATACGCAACGCTGGGTCTGATGTTTGTCGGCTTATGGTCGAAATAGTTAACGTGTTTGGTGCTAGAGAGGGTCGGAGATATGCCAGCAGGGGTGGTAGCCGGTGAACTACGGATGAGTATGTTGGTCGGTTTGTGGGGCCCGAGAGTAGCCGTTGAGCTAGTGAGATACGTGGGCCGAGGAGGCCGGTTGACGGTGGCCTGTTGGGCCGTATGGCGTTTGGATGATAATAGTTTGGACTTGTGACTGTTTGGTCAGATTGTTCAAGCTTGGACTTGTACAGAGTGGCAGGGTTTAGGAACTACTTTGAGATTCGAAGGATTCCCCCTAGCGATGGATACTGGTTGATGTTGGTGAGTAGAGTTACGATAAGGAATGGTCTTAGTCAGGTGCAACTACCCAAGTGGTGTAATGACCAGGACAGTCGGAAAATAAAAATTTGGAAAATTTGAAGAAAATGACGATTTTTCCCCTGAAATCGGGCGAACGGTTGACCTTTGGTTTGAGCGGTCAAACAGACTTTAACCAATGACTATGACGTAGTTCGGGATGTCACGAGTCCATAGACAGTCGGTACGACCGATTCCGACGATCAGGGAGGAAGTTATGATGTTCGGAAGTTCAAGGGCATTTTCGTAATTAGGTCAAAAAGGAGGAAATTGTTGACTTTTTGTTTGACCACTATTTTTCAGTAATTCGAGGACCGTTAGGTAGGTCTCGATGCCCTGAGTCCGTAGACAGGCGGCACGCTGAAAACGAACCTCGGACGGATGAGTTACAGTTCTAGAACGAGGAAGGGCATTTTGTTAATTTTGTGAAGGAGGGCAAAATGGTAATTTCCAATGGTGCAGTTTGAAAACAGCCGTGATTTGATTGTTAGGAGAATTGTTTACAACTTAAGTGACAATTGTCACAAAGAAAGGATGGATTAGTGGCTGGTTGGGCTGAGTGCTGGGAATTGATTATGCAATTGGGTGTTTTGGGCAGAGCACGGGTGCACAATGTTGTGTTGGTATTTTGAGACAGTGTTGGTGTTGTTTGGAGAACAGAGCACCATTTGTTTTGAATTGATTTAATTAATTGAGTGAGAGAACAGAGATAGAGAGAGAGAGAGAGAGAGAGAGAGAGAGAGAGAGAGAGAGAGAGAGAGAGAGAGAGCACGCCGATCTTGTCCAGCGTGTGGGTGTGTTTGAATTAGGAATTGAAACTGGGTGGTGGTCTTGCAATGAAAAACAGAGACCAGACCACCATTGAGCTTGATCGACCTCCCCAGCGATCTCTTGAGAGAAAAGAACAATTCAGAAAGGGAAAATTGAGGATCAAGAGACTAAAATAGAGAGGGAAAACGAGGGACTGAGTGAAATTACACAGAGAAACCCGAAACCTGTTTCTAGATAAATTCAAATTCGAATATGAGTTGTAGACCAGCCCAAGCCAAATTAAGGTTCGAATCAGACTTCTGGGACTTGGATTAGTCTAACACGATAAAAAACGGAAGCAATCAAGGAGGTAATGGCCAGGGACTGGACCCGCGACGGTTTGGGATTTTCACGACTGAGTTCGATCATACAAAGGTATGTTCAAGTCAAATTGAACTTGAATTCATGATTAGAATGAGCCTATGATGCTTCCTAATTGATCAATTTAACGAAATCAACGAAAATTGAAGGGGTCGAATGAAGAACAGTCTTCAAAAATTTGATTTCAGTTGGATAGTTAGAAGTAATTATAATTGGAATTGAGATGACAGACCTTTAATTCATACATTTACGATGTTATTGGACATTTAAATTACAGGGCTGGAATTGAACAGGATTGAAACGGGTCAAAACGTGGGTCGAAGGACCCGTTTGCAGGGGAAACGGGTAGAGGTGACGATGAACAGTAACCGGGTTACTGTAGCAGGCGCGTGAGCCTCATGCGCAGCCGCTTGCGGCGGCGCCTGGGAGCGCGTGAGAGGGAATCCCAAGGTGAGGTCAAAATAACTTTTGTTCTATGCAATGTAACGAACATTTTAGCGTTGGTTTCGAGTTAATCGGACACCATTTCGATATTATTTCGAGTGTCCGAAGGTTTATGTTACGTTTTTAATTAATATGTAATTCCCGGAAAATTAGGGAAAATTAGTATGATGTTATTTGAGTCCTTAGTGACCCTGGAGAATGATTTTGGACAGGATGCGAGATTCCCGGAAAATGTCAGAAATTACGGGAACGCGTGCAGCTCAAAAAGTGAGCGATATGGACGGTGTGTGAGTGGACTTTGTTTTCTAAAATTTATTGCATGCATAACTGTTTCTATGATTATGATTGATGGCAATTACGATTTCCATATTTATACGTATTTCAATATGCAATGCGTAATTGCACGTATTTCTAGACTATGTTTCACCTATGCTTTGATGATGGTTTAATGAATGTTTTATACGGTTTGTGCGTATCATGGTTTTGATAATGTTTTGATTATGATTGTGAGTATGATTTAGGGTTTTGACACGTATTTCGAGAGTGTTACGGATTTACACGTTTTACGAGATTTCAAGTATGTTGTGGTTTGACCGTGGTTTTGGTGATTTGAATTTGGTATTTGAAATACAATTTGATTTCAAAGATTTAGAACGGATTTTGGGAAAAGCGATTTCGGGCTTGATGCCCAGTTCATAAAAGTGGCTTTGATGAACGAGATTTCGGGTTTCGGAAACTGGAAGATGGATTTCTGGATTTGGGTTCGGGATGATGGTTCCAGACGCCGGCTTACGGAATTATTATTGCGAATTCGGATTCGGGAATGAATGACGGATATGATTGGGGATTTGAATGTGAAATTCAGACATGAGTTCCATTTCGATTAAGTGTGATCTCAGATTTGATTTGGGAAATTGGTTTACGATGGATTTTGGATTTTTTGTGATCTACAAATGGTTTTGGGTTTAAAGACCCGGTACTATTGTTGGATGATATTTTGGGTTTAAAGACCCGGTTGATGGATGACGGGAGAGTGCCCTTGATTGATATGTGAGTTTAAAGACTCGGTTATTGTGATATCCCCCGAGGCTTATTAATTATGCTTGATTTTAAAGATTCGTTGATATCCCGGGAAGAACTGATTATGCGCATGGTTTTGAGTTTAAAGACTCGGGCGCACTTGAGATCCAGCAAATTGATTGACTTTTGATTTACTGTTGATTTCCGATGGTTGCGGATGTGTTGGGCAATGGCCCGGTTTATGTGGTTTGATGGATTTTTGGGTTATGTTACGTACTTGAATTTTGATTCATGATTTTGGGTTGAGGCCCTGTGTTTACGATTGCGGGCTAAGTGTAACGACCCGTCCCGAATATCGGGATTTAATAATATTTAATTATGATTTACTAATCTGGGATTAGTTGGGCGATTTCGGACGAATTGTGCAAAATGACCGTTTTGCCCCTGGGTGTGGGCAAAACGTTGACTTTTAATTCGGATGGTCAAATGGACTTTGACCGATGACCGTGACGTAGTTCGGGACGTCACGAGTTCATAGACAGGTGGCACGTTCGATTTCGACGTTCGTGGAAGAAGTTATGATGTACGGAAGTGCAAGGGCATTTTCGTAATTTTGGCATATTAGGGGCCAAATGTTGACTTTTTGACCGGGATGTCCGATGGCCGAGGGCCAAGGACCGTTGCGTAGGTCTCGTCGATACGAATCCAACGACAGGCGGCACGTCGAAAACGGAGTCCGTATGACCGAGTTACGGGTCAGGATGCATGAGGGGCATTTTGGTAATTTTCTGCACAAGGGCAGAATGGTAATTTGGACTGTGATTTTGAACAGCCGTGAGTTGGAGCCATGTTTGAGCTGGGTGGATGGCTAGTGCGATCTATCCCTGAATTGTTTAGTATAATTGTAACATGGGGGAACATTATGATTGATTAATTAATTGAATTATTCCTCCATTAATCCCTTCAATTTCTTCAACCGTGAACAATCAACTTCAATTTTCTCCTACCCTTAATCTCCTCTCTATCCACTGTTTTTGTGAACGAAATTGACAAGAATTGAGACTGGAATGATTTGGGAAAACACGAGGGACGAATTGAGAGCTGGGGGCTGGAATTTCGAAAATTCCGAAATTCGGGGGGAAAATCGAATTGGAAGTTTTGGGCCTTGACGATCAAATTGGAGATTGGTTTGAGTCTTCTGGGATTGCCACGATCATTTTCGTCAAAGGAACGAAGCGGATTGAGGGCCGTTTGAGGATGAACGGAACTACTGTAGCTTCAGAAATTTCGAGCTTGAGTCGTGGGATTTGAAGCTCGGAGTGATGCAATTGGACTGGGGATTGTGTTCATTATGGTCTCACGATGCTAATGGATGCATCAATTGAAAGAATCGATTGACATGGGAGGATTTCGGATGATGAACAGCGATCGGATTGTTCTTCGTGTGATCATCCTTGATCTTAAGGTTTGAGGTATGATTGTGTGTAATTTAGTCCACAGATCCCTAATTGAATCTAATTCGATGCTAATGGAATTTTGAATTGATGGAATCGGTGTCGAATTGCTTGGATTTGAACCGGGTCTTATCGCGGGTTTTTCAACCCGTTTACCAGTCATTCGGGTGAGGAAGGAGCACTGTAGCAGGCGCGTGGCTTTCACGCGCAGCCACTCACGGCGGCGCGTGACGGCGCGTGGGCACGAATCTCGAGGTGAGGTCAACATGACTTTTATCCTATACATTGTAACGAACATTGTGGGATTGGTTTCGTGTCGATCGGACACCGTCTCGATATTGTTCGGGATGTCCGAAGGTTTTTAATCCAATTTAAAAATACTTAAAAATTTGGGAAAATTACGGGACTTGAATAGGATGTTAATGATGAGGTTAGTGATCCTCTAAATTGATTTGAACAGGATCGGGAGTCCCGGTGATAGTGAGGTGGCCCGGGAAGGCCTATGGCACGCGTATCGAGGCGCTCGGTTAAACGGTCTGTGAGTGGACATTGGTTTCATAAATTCGATGCATGCATAACTGTTTTATGATTGTTATAATTATGATTAAATGATTTACTTTGGATATCGGTGGATTTAAAATGATTTCACGTATTTCGGGGTGAATTACGTATTTGCACGTAAACCGAGGTTTTCTGGATTTGCACCGATTTCCATAAATATGGTTGGATATGATTTCATGAAACGGTTACGAACTTAAATAATGTAAAATCGGGCCAGGGGCCCAGTTGAACTATGAAATCGGGCCAGGGGCCCAGTTAACATGTGGATCGGGCCAGGGACCCAGTTAACATGTGGATCGGGCCAGGGACCCAGTTAACTTGTGAAATCGGGCCAGGGGCCCAGTTGATTTCTACATACGATTGCGGGTCGGGGACCCTAAAATGGAATTGAATAAATGTTTTCTGGTTTACATTTTATATATGTTCACATGCTGGAATCAATGAATGGTTTTGATGATATTTCGGTTATGGCACGTTTCACGGTATTTGGGCATGAGACCCGTTTGATGAAACGTAACGATCGGTTCGGGTTTTATCACACCTATATGTTTTGCATGTGGATATCAATAAAATGTATTTGGTACTGCACTGTATAGATCCTTCCATATTATATTGTCTCCTCCGGCGAGGTACCCCGGAGAGGTCACGGGCGTCTAGTACGTCCAGCGTCTATGACGCTAAGCATCGGGGATGCTGTACCCGAACGGGGTTCGGGGATTTAACTCGGAAAATTGAGACCCGAGTGGCACGCGTAGCCTTGTGATTGTGACCTTATTGGACGTCAGGGACGTCAGACATCAGGGATGTCAGGATTGGAGTGTATAGTGCAGCAACTAAAATTATACTTATGGTTATTATTATATGCCTTATGGTTTATATTACTGGATTTATAAAATAACTCTTGGATTGACTTTTGGAATGTGAAACTATACTTTGGTTTCCGGGCTAAGGCCCTAATGGTTATTTCTAAATATATATGGGATTATTGGTTTTTGGTGCGTGCATATGATTTTACTGAGGGGCATAAATGTCTTATAAATGTTTTCAACAGACTTGTTTATTTTCGTCCACTCACAGCTTTTGTTTTCAATGCCCTTCAGGTTGATTCCGGATACGACTACAGCAGAGACTTGAGCATCGCACACCTCCTCCATCGATCCTTACGCACTCTGGAAGCCCGTTTGGGCAATGGCAATCGGTTATCCCTTGTCTGGCGCCTCTTGTCAGACGGGAGCACGTCACATTCCATGGTAATCCCGGGGGGATTGGGATGGGTCGTGTCACTAAGACCCGAAGGTTAAGCAAAGGAAAATGATTTTGATTTTTCATACATGATTTTCTTATATTGGAAAATGAAATGGATTATGAAATGATTTTCGAATGCATGCATTGGTTTTACGTGGAGGGTAGAAACGTCTTTTTTGCAACATGTTTTAGAACTGATTTATTTTCATCCACTCACACCCTTTTGTGTTTTTATTGACCCTCCAGATTGTGGTGCGTTGATCGAGGTGGTGCGTTGATCGAGGCTGATCGAGAAGCGGAGGCATGAGTGAGTACGTGTATGGCTATCCCTTATTTGGCAAGTGCTGAGAGTAATTTGGGAATCTCAGCCGACTTTTCAGACGGGAGCAGGACCGGGCACAGTTGTCAATGTCCCTCAGGGGACAGTCCTGTCAAGTAGTACGGTTGTGGCGAACTAGTGACTGTCGCGGGTTTGGATAACCCGTAGGACGGGGATGATTTGAGGAACCCCGTGGAAACCCCGGAGTAAGTGCTTAGTCTGGAAATCATGAATTAGGGTTTGTGGTTTAGTAGTTTTTGTGGCTTGGGCCGACTTACGGCTGGATTGGAGATGGTGCTGCTAGGCGCAACCGAGGTAGGGAATGGTTGATGGACGACTCTGGACGAGTCCAGTATTGAGTACTCAGAGTATTGGACTATGAGGGAGGTTAGTTTCCCCGATCCGAGCGAAGGTTAAGGGTTTGGCTCAGTAAGAGCAGAGGCTCGGGACTGATGTACTGTGAGTCCTGGAGTAGAGTTGATATGCCACAAGATGGGATACTGGTGAATGGTCGGATAGGCACATCGAGTCGAGGTTGTGGCCAGTTGTGAAGTGACAGTGTCGGGAAGGAAACACTAACTGAGTAGGGATATGTGTGATGACCATTGGTAGGTCATGTTTCAGACGAACAGTCATGATGCCGTTAGTTGATCAGAGAGGCGCAGCGGAAGCACGGTGGACCTAGGCCTCGGGCTAGGTTTGTATGGTCAGGGATAGCCACTCGTGAGGTTGGTTTTAGTAGACGCCCCCCCTGACGTATTGGCATATGTCGGTCGGTGCCGAGGTTGGCACTTGGTGAGTGGCGACTTCGAGAGTGGTACTTAGGTAGTCTAAGGTCAGTGATTGAGGATTTCGGGAGTTGGTGACTTGTGTTCTAGCGAGTACCCGGAGTTACACCTCGGGAAGGTTGGAATGCGATCATCAGAAGGAGTGATGATTGATACCCATTTGGGATATGTATAAATAGTGAGAACTGACATGCGAGTTGGTCGGTGAGTTGATGTGGCTACGGACACGTGGTTGTGATCCGTAGAAGTTATGGATCGCCTAAGTATAGCGGAGTTGATGTATGGGCAGGTGGGCCAATAGTGGTACTCGTGTTACGGATTAAGTTCCATAGTTGGAATCTCAGAAACAGGAGATGTTGAGGTTAAGACGTTGAGGTACTGTGTTTGGTTCCTAGTGGAGTTGAGTTGGGAGACTCACTGTTGGGATGTCAGGATTTGTGACCCCCCCTTGATCGTGGACACTTGTGGATGTGTTCAGGAGTAAGAAGAGTACTTGGTGACGTCGAGTGTGGCCTGTAAAGCGAACGTCTTGGGATTGTGCTAAGTTGGCTTAAGACAGGATGAAGTGTGATGTCGTAGTTGTGAACCATTGTGTGTTCCGTTGGAAGATGACGGAAGGAAATGGAAAATGAGTGATTATAACTGATCAATATGAGGTTATTGAAGAGAACCCACAATCTAGACGTGTGGTATATAAGATTGATTGGATTTAATGCAGTGGTCTGAAACCTAGTCAGTCGGATCCACTTAGGCGTGTGTGGATCAGGATTAGATTTCTTCTGATAGGTTTTGGTTGTGGAGCAGGATGATCGCCTGTGAGAGACAAGTTGGATAGCTTGACCACCTTGGAATTGTGCAGGACATGTGTGGTTTGTCTCGGAGATGTATGAGAATTGGACTTGGATCTAGTGCGGGGTCTGCTCTGTGTACATAATGAGAGGAATGGGAGGTTCTTACCGAGCGACCTAGGAGTGACTCCGGTGAGGTCGGCGCGGATCGCTGACGAAGGTAATATGGAATATTGTACGAATCTTGATGCATAAAAGTACCGAGACGGGTAGACGCCGTCTTGTGAGTGGGTGTACTTGAGTTTGTGATTGTTGACGGTGGACTCACAAGATGTACTGTGACGTTGGTACGAGGTACACTCGACTCGAGGAAGAGTCGGAAATATTGGAAGTGATAGTAGTAGTAGTAATATGGTGTACCTCGAGTTAGTTGAGCCGTGAGCGTCGGCTGGCGAGACATTAGTGGTATCTTGGAGACGAATTGGAAATGTGTTGCCCCGGTAAGGAAATGAGGATTCGCTAGACGGACTGAACCTTGACGAATGGTTCATTTGGCCGAGTTGGGGTGACAGCTTGGGAACTGTATGGCTATTTTTGATTGGCAGGCGATGGACACCGGGTAGAAGACCCATGTCAGGACCGGCCTTGAATCCCCTGGGATTAATGTGGGATTAATCCCGTTAATTCGGGACGGGTCGTCACAACCCAGGTGTGAGATCAGTTAGATTTTCCCCAGCTGATGACGGAAGTATGAGATTCAGAATTTCGAGGACGAAATTCTTTAAGGGGGGTAGATTGTAACAGCCCGTCCCGAAAATCAGGATTATATTAGTTGTTAATGATGGATTAGCGAAATTAATCGGTGATTAGTTGAACATTTTCGGATGGACGGTGCCGAAAGACGATTTTGCCCCTGAAATTGGGTCAATAGTTGACTTTCTGTTCGAATGGTCAAAAGGACTTTGACCGATGACCGTGACGTAGTTCGGGACGTCACGAGCTCATAGACAGGTGGCACGTCCGATTCTAACAACCGAGGAGGAAGTTATGACGTTCGGAAGTTCGAGGGTATTTTGGTAATTTCGTTAAATAGGTTCCATTTGTTGACTTTTCAAACGACATGAAATTTTCACGTACTTCGAGGACCGTTAGGTAGGTCTCGATGCCCTGAATAAAACGACAGGCGGCACGCCGTCATAGGACATCAGACGAATTAAATATGGACAAAAAATTACAAAGGGTAAAAGAGTAATTTGCCATTAAAGGGGTATTTTGGTCATTCTTGTGCAAGGGGATTTGTGCCCGATGACTTTGGGACATTTGGCAGGATTGGGAAGCTATGACCATCAGCTGAAGGACACATGTGCCACTGAGGAAGACGGTAGATCCTTCCCACCGCCCTTGTTTAGTTCAAAATTAGGGATATGTGTGTGTGCGACGAGGAGAATGAAAAACAGAGGAGAGGTGAACGATTTTGAACCCAAATTGTCCTCAAAATGATTCTATGACTCAGAATGATGAATCAGAAAGGGAGAGGGACGGAGAGACGGAGACATCATACCGTGATCCACAGTAGATTCGGCACACTCTGGGAAGTCTGGACACTTTTAGGACGGTCGGATCGAGAATCCCTTGTCCGACTTATGTGTCACATGGAGGTTGGACGTCGGTTTAGCCTTCGAGTCATACGTAAGTTAGACGAGAGCAGGATTTAGCCCTTAATCCCGGGGGATTGGGGGTGGGTCCTGACACCATGCCCTCACAGTTTTGTTTTTTGGGAATTCACAGGAAACTTCCCTATGGATCACCTATCCTGAGATTGCTCCAGCCCAAACTTACTTAACTTTGGAGTTCTAACCAAACCCAAAGCCAATGAACTCCCAAAAGGTCTCGTGCTAGATAGATACGTGCCCACACGTATAAGACACTTCGCATTTCCCTCCCCGAGCGATGTGAGATTGTTCATCATTCCTCCCAAGATATGGGTCTTACAATTCACCCCTTTTGGGGCCCAATGTTCTTTCTAGCACACTCGAGGGCAAAATTTTTTTAGGGGGGAGATTGTAACACCCCGGATATTCGAGAAAAATGAAAAAAAATGACTATTTACCCCTGAAAATTCAAAGAGTTGACTTTTGACCAAAAAGTGAAAATGTTGACTTTCTAATTGGGGAAAATTTTTGGATGTCTTGAAAGGACCGTCGTGAAGGTCTCGGCCTCTTGAGTACATAAACATGAGACATGTTGAAAATGGAGTTTGGATAGGCACGTTATGGGTTAAGGGTGATTAGGGGTAAAATGGTAATTTTACCACCAAGGGCATTTTTGTAATTTTACATGAAGGCCCTAGAATGTCCTACAAAACCCTAGTTTATCTCTATTTTCCTATCTTATCCCTTGCCACCAACTTAACAATGTTTAAGTAAGTGTGATGTGTGAGGGGTTCGGTAGAGCTTGGCCGAAGAAGAATGAAAACATGGTGAAACCGTGAATAAGCGAAGGTGATGAAAGAGGAAAGGTAGGGAAAATCAGAGAGAAGAAAGAAAACAAAAAAAGGGTAACAGATGCAAAGGAAGGGGAATAAAGGTCTGGAGAGGGAGGAAAACCTCCATGGTCGTGTAGGTCAAAATGGTCGTGGCTTGTCTCCATATTTTGAGGCATCCTAACTCGAAGCTAAGGACTCCAGAAGGGCGAGGGAGTCGTTAGAATCATTTTGGAGTTGATGGGAGTCGACTATGACACAGGGAACACCTAGGAAAAAATCCAGATGAAAAATGGTTGTGGATTCGAATCGTGGTTTTGAGGTAAGTTTATCCCGTTACAAGACCATGGATCATTATTTGGGATCACCTATAGGAATTTTGGTAATTAAAATACGAAAAACGGACGTGAAATCCGCATTTTGGAACCCAGTTGAGATCGCAGGTCATAGGACCCGAAACCAGGACTCGACGGGAAGTCAGAGACGACCTCTGTGCAAACCCACATGCACGGCCTTCTCCCGTTGCGTGAGAGCGCGTGGAAGGTCATTTTGAAAAATGTTCAACATAGGTTTTGTAGTACACTTCAATATGAATTCAATGGCATAGGTTTCTTGGTGATTGGACCTCGTTTAGGTACTGTTTTGGTTATTGAAAGATATATGCCTATGTTTGAAATTAAGGTATGAGATTTTACTTCTATGTATGGTTTTGGTGATTGATCACAGTGTGTTATAGTTAAGAGGTAATACTTTGATGTAGAGGTGACAACAATTACTAATGAATTATTATGTAATTGTAGTCTACTCCAAATGGTTATGGGAGCTATGTGCAATAGTTTAGGTATTTTATAATGTTTATTTAGTTAAGAGCTTATTTGCGGCTTCCCATATGATTACGGATGTCATATTAATGATAATGGTGGTCATTTAGTAACTTAAAGGTTGGGGATACCTTGAATTCACATAAGATGACAAGTGAAGATATATATCTATATCTATCTATATATATATATATATATATGTTAATATGATGAGGTTGAATATTTAAGAATTTATAAAGAAAACTATGATAGTTAGATAATTTAGTAAACATGGATTATTTGGGGAATATAAGCATTCTTAGACCCTTGTTGTTATATTGAAAGATGTTTGTCCTTCATCTCTTAACCTATTGGTTTCGATCTACTTGGACTTCGTCAAGGTAAAGTTATGAATGTATGTTAAGTTTATGTGTTCAAGTTGTTGTAAGTTATGAGTATATAAGGTATTAGTATGGTTACTTCGAGATGCAGAATTAATTAAGGTTGATTAAGAATTAATTATGAATAACGTGGTAACTTCTATACAAATAATTGAAAGGCCTTGTAGTGGAATGATGGTAAATAGCTAAATTAAAGGAAGGTAATTTTGGTGTTATGTTGTGATAAGGGGATGACATGATACTAATTTCGTAATAGGAAGTTTTCAAGGTTTGGCGGAAATAGAATAATGTGAGGATTATTAATTAGGCGAGTAAGTTTTTATGGCCTAGTTATAAGAACAATAAGAACGTACCATTTTTATTTGTAAATTGAGCCTAAGGTATGTTAGTAGGTTTGGTAAAAAGGAACCGCCAAATGAATTTCGTAACTCGATGGAGACAATGAGTAAGATGCAGGTGGTAACCCCACAAGAACAGATAGTTTACTTATTCACGATCAAGGAGTCATGATCCCTTGTCTGACAAGTCTGTGGGTAATTTTGATATTTCGAAGTCTCTTATCAGACGGGAGCAAGGCACATGTGTGGTTTACGAGATATTTTGGAACGGGTCAAGTCAGTATGTGGTATACCTACCGGTTGTGCAGTTGTGATATGATGATATGATGATTGGTATGGTACTTGTGCTTCGAGGATGGTTTGGATGTGGTTGATTGTGTATGAGTACAGTGAAGGCGTTGAGTTGACTATATGTGATATTTGTGATGATGCTGAATATGGATATGGTTATGTGTGATTGTTATGTTGGCCATGTGTGGATTTACGTGATGTGAAATTGTATATAAATGATTGCATTGAATAATTGATGGTTTTGATGGTTTCATGTGGTTTTTGACTTGAAGATAATTTTCACGTATTTCGAGAATTATAAACTGTGTTTCGTTTTAATTGAAGTGAAATGGTTTTTGTATGCATGCATAGGTTTCTAAAATGGAGGGTGTGCTGGATGTTTTCAAATTATGTTTTTAAAACGTTTCTTTTTGTCCACTCACACATTTTTTTAGTTTTGTAACCCTCTGGGGTAGTTGCACAGGAATCGAGGCTTGAGAGGTAGATGCATGAACTAGCGGAGTTTGCGTGTATACCTTATCTGACAAGGTTTCGTACGTGTATCTTAATTCTTTTCAGGTGGGAGCCGGGCCCTGGTACGCCTTATGGGGGTTATCAGGGTTGGGTTCCGTCAAAGATAGGCTCTTCGTGGGAGGAGGAGATGATTTACAACATGTGTTGATCGACACCATCAGATTCATGGTAGGTAATAGGCCATAGTTTTTTTTTTTGGGAAAGAACGAGTCGATTTCCAATCTGCCCACTGTTTCAACAGGACCATATGTGCTCCGCTAGAATTCTAGACGAGGAAGTAGATCTGTAGTCTAATCGTGAGTACGTCAGTATGCGGCATGCTAAAATCGGAGTTCACACGAATTCATTTTGGGGTTAAATCGTACAAGGGCATTTTGGTCATTTGGTAATAAGGGTATTGACAGGACCCATCCCAATCCCCCCGGGATTACCGTGGAATGTGCCCTGCTCCCGTCCAACAAGGGGTGTCAGACAAGGGATAATCAAGAGCCACTGCCCAACGGGGCATCCAGAGTGCGCAAGGATCGATGGAGGAGGTGTGCAATGTCCCAGTCCCTGCTGCAAACGCATCCGTGATCAACCTGAAGGGCATTAAAACCAAAAGCTGTGAGTGGACAAAAACCAATAAGTTTACCAAATACATTTATAAGACATTTATGCCCTCCAATAAAAACGTATGCATGCCACAAAAACCAGTAACCAAAACGTTTGCTCAACCGAGCCCTTAGGGCCTTAGCCCAAAAACCGTTAACCAAAAACCAAGTGTGGGAACTCAGCCCAAAACTGTGGAATACCACCACCATACATATTAAAACCATGTGGGTCACCACCCACGACCATAGATGAACATCAATTTAAAATCCGAAACCATTTAGGGTCCCCGACCCTACATACCATTTCATAACCAATAATCCATTTTTTACCACATAACACATATCCAACCAATAAGCCATTTTATTCATTAATCCATATTTTACCATTACCATCACCAGCATCCCCGATGCTTAGCGTCCCAGACGCTAGACGTCCCTGACGTCATATCTCACGGTTTCATAAGCTACGCGTGCTGCCCGGGGTCTCTCCGGGTCCATATATCTGACATCCCTGATGTCTGACGTCCCTGACGTCAATCATAGCAATCCTGCTCCTGAGTCATCATACGGTCCGGCTGCTCCGTATAATGACCCCTCGCAGGCAATGCACCGTGACTTCCCCAGTGTCCCAGACATCTGGAGGAGACCATCATATATCCTTGTGTCCAGATGGTATATGGAAAACAGTTTTATTAAATCATTTTATCATATTATTACCATTGGGCCCTGCCCGAAATTTCCATAAAACCACATAATTCCATTTAGGGTCCTTGACCCAAAATCACCAATATAAATATAGGGTCCCTGACTCGAAATCACATTTATTATCCAACTGGGCCTCATGCCCGATTTTATGAACCACTGGGCCCACGGCCCGATTTGTAAACCAACTGGGCCTGCAGCCCGACTTATAAACCCACTGGGCCCACGGCCCGAATTCACAAATCAACTGGGCCCCTGGCCCGATAACATAACTCAAATGGGTCTCAGCCCGATTTCATACCAACTGGGCCCCTGGCCCGATTTCATTAACCAACTGGGCCCCCGGCCCGATTCTCAAATGGACTCCAAGTCCGAAATTTCCAAAACAAGTGGGCCTCAAGCCCGAGTTTATATTTCCAATTTCAAAACCATTTCATCACATTATATCCAAGTCATAAATATGGAAAATCCATGTAAAACCGGAAAACCTCGATTTACGTGCAAGCACGTAAATCGCCTCGAAATACGTGAAACCGTACAATTTACCAACAACCAAATCAACATCACACAATCACAACCATAATCCATATAAAACATTTAAGCATGCATAGAATTTATAAAACCAAAGTCCACTCACAGACCGTTTTAACCGTGTGCCTCGATACGCGTGCCACCGGCCCTCCCGGGCCACACCACTATCACCGGGACTCTCAATCCTGTCCAAATCACATTAGAGGGTTACTAACCTCATCAGTAACATCCTATCAAAGTCCCGTAATTTTCCCGAATTTTTACTTATTTTTAAACTTAATTTAAAACCTTCGGACATCCCGAACAATATCGAGACGGTGTCCGATCGACACGAAACCAATTCCAAAATGTCCGTTACATTAAATAGGACAGAAGTCATGTTGACCTCACCTCGAGATTCGTGCCCACGCGCCGCCACGCGCCGCCGTGAGTGGCTGCGCGTGAAACCCACGCGCCTGCTACAGTGTCACCAGCCCAACCCGTTTGTCTGGTAAACGGGTCCAATTCACCCGCGACACAACCCGGTTCCAATCCTGTCAATTCGATCTTAATTCCTTCAATTAATCATTCCATTAGCTTCGTTTTAAGTCCAATTATAAGTCTGTAACATCAATTACACGATAACTTACCCAAATTCCATCGATTCCACGATGAACACGAAGAACACTCCGGTCACTGTTCAATCATGGGATTCCTTCAATCTCGATTGATTTCCCTAAATTGGTTCAACCAGAAGCATTAGTGGACCACGAGGAACAATTCCCCCACATCAATTCCGTCGTTTGATCAGTAAATGATCACGACTCAAGTACGAACACCGTCCACTGTGCAACCATGGAGTTCCATCGATCTCGATCGGTTTCCTTCAATTGATGAACCCAGAAGCATCGTGGGATCATGAGGAGTCATTTCCCCACAACAATTGAGTCCATCACAGCACCAAACTCCACGACTCAGCCTCGATTTCTTCCTCTGTCACCAAGCTCGATCAGAGCCAAAACGGCACCAATCCTTCTCGTTTTTGATGTGGATTGACTCGTCACAACCTCAGGAAGATGTTTGTAACCTCCAATTCGATCATCACAGCCCAATTCCTTCAATTCGAATTTTCCCTCTCATTTTCCCGAAATCAAAAATCCAAAATTCAACACTCTCACAGCCCCTCGTGTTTCCCCGTTAATTCCCTCATCTTAGTCTCCCATTTTCTCACAAGAACAGCAGAAGAAGGGAGCCAATTCTCCCTCATCCGAATCCCACATTTTGTGCACGGTTTAGGAACAAAGAGGAGAAAATTAGGGGAAATGGTGGTTTAGATGATGATGATGTAGTAATGATGATGTTTGGAGGGAAACAAAGAGCTGGAAACAAGGGATGGGTGACACTTGTCACTCATCCAGGTGTGTAGGGTCAACGGTCACTATTCATTATTATATTATTATTTTAATCCCGGCCTCGGTTCGTTAGTTCGTTTCCTTGACCATAACGTCGTCGTCGGATCTCCGATTTCGGCATGCCGCCTGTCGTTGGATTCGTATCGACGATACCTACGTAACGGTCCTTGGCCCTCGCCCATCGGACCTCCCGATCAAAAGTCAACATTTGGCCCCTAATAAGCCAAATTACCAAAATGCCCCTCAACTTCTGAACACCATAACTTTCTCTACGAATGTCGGAATCGAACGTGCCACCTGTCTATGAACTCGTGACGTCCCGAACTACGTCACGGTCATCGGTCAAAGTCCATTTGACCGCCCGAACAAAAAGTCAACATTTTGCCCACGACCAGGGGCAAAACGGTCATTTCGCACAATTTGTCTGATTCCGCCCTACTAACCACCGTTCAACCTCACTAATCAAGATTAGTCACTAAACTAATCCCGGAATTCGGGACGGGTCGTTACAGGTATTTTAGTAATTTTTTTGGTAAATTTGACAAGTGTCACTTATCTCGTATTGGAGTGTGCAACCCACTTGGAATTTTTGGTGTGGGTTGTGATATTTTAGTGTGAGTGTGTGTGTGGTTCGGCCTAGAAGAAAGAAATAAAAAACAAGAGAAAACCAAAGAAGAAGAAATAGGGGAAAAGAGAAAAGAGAGAAAACTAGAGAAGAGTGGAAGGAAGAGAACAAAGAGAGAGGAAGAGAGGTTTGGAAGTCTCAAACCCAACACAAACCCGAGAAGGACTTTTGTGGGTTTGAGCTACACGATCGAGTTTTCGACTGGGAAACTTAAAAATAAGCTTGCTATCTTTCTCTCTGAGTTCCGACGACCTTAACAAGCTGCTAGTTCGTGGTTTTAGATGTCAAACCCACCCAGAAACCGAAGACGAGTCTTGGATATCAAGAGTTTGGGTGACGGATTTAGGTGAGTTTTTCATATTTTTCAAGTTATAGATCACTTCTATGAACTAATTAGAAAGTATGAGATGAAACAGAAGTGAAAACGGCTGAGATTTGAGTGAGTTAGGACCAGGTCGAGTCGCTAGGTCAGGCGACCCGAAAAACCAGATAAACGGGTAATAGGGATGATGAATAGTGTGTTGACGGGTGGCCACCACGCACAACCACTTCTGAAGGAATGTGGGGGCAAGTGCCAGTGTATCTTGGGATACGACCAACATGTTTTTCAATTTTTTGGATGTTGCAGAAATTTTGGCGCAGGCTTCGAGGTAATCAGATATCGTCTCGAGGTAGTTTTGGGTATCCGAAATGCGTAGTTAATGTTAACAAATTAGTATTTAATTCTCAAGAGTTAGAGTTTGTACCAGAAGGTTACCTGAGGGTTCATGGGACATTAATAAGCTAGAATTATATTTTTAACAGGAAATATAATCCCTAAAGCAGAAGAGGAACGTTCAGAACAGGAGTAATTGGCGAATTCGCATTATGAGTGGGCCTTTTTTTTATTAAAATATTATGTAACCATATTTACGTGTTTTAAATGTTTTCCTATGTGTTTTTGGTGATATTTGATTGATTGAGATTTTTATATGATTTTTAACGATTTTACGAAAATTGCTTTATTCATGTTTTACAAGATTCCTTTGGATTATATTCTCGGATTTGGCCTAAATTGTGGATTTGGGTTGAAGTGTGTTTCTTAATATCTGCGATGGAAATTTTTGTGATGTGGGATTGTTATGATTGTTGGAAGGTTTTTTGTGACACCCCGGAAATTCGAAAAATGAAAATTTGGAAAATTAGAAGGAAAATGACGATTTTGCCCCTGGAATTGGGCGAACGGTTGACTTTTTATTCGAGCGATCAAACGAACTTTGACCGATGACTGTGACGTAGTGCGGGACGTCACGAGTTCATAGACAGGTGGCAAGCTCGATTCCGACATTCGAGGAAAAAGTTATGATGTGCGGAAGTTGGAGGGTAATTTGGTAAATGGGTCACAAAGGCCGAAAGTTGACTTTTTGATCGGTACAGTGTTTGGACTTTCCGGGAAGACCGTTGGATAGGCCTCGGGACGCGGGATCCGTAGACAGGTGGCATGCGTCAATTAGAGTCCGAACGAGAAAGTTATGGGTCTAGAACCATGAGGGGCAAAATGATAATTTGGTAAAGAAGGGTAAAATGGTCATTTGGGCAGTCAAAGTCCTTTACGGTGACATTAGCTGATATAAATTGATATTAAATGATTTAAGTGGCTGATTCAGCCTAAGTGGATGAGGAATTGTTATTAAGTGACATTTGTCACTCTAAGAAGAAGATTAGTGGTTGAATTGGATGATGGGGCATGTATGATGGACGGTGTGGATTGAACCTGGGAAGAAAAACAAATAAAACCTGTGCGGGTGTTTTGGAAAAACAGAGAGGGCACCCTATACCTCCACACAAAATCCATAATCTCTTCTTCTCTGATTGATCCCAACTAAGAACAGGTGAAAAGGAAAAATTGGAAAGGAAAGGGAGAGGATGAGATTGGGAGAAAAGCGAAAGAAAAAGGGGAAGAAACACCCAAGAACCCAAGACCCTTCAAATTGTTTCAAAAATTCAAATTCATCTTTCTAGCTCGAGATGCTGCAAACTGAGATTAAATTAAGTCCTCTGCGATCATTTTGAATGGAACCAGCTCAAATTCGACGACAATTGATGTCGTTTGGGCCTAGAACGGACATGGCGGACTTCGGAGATTGTCAAGCTTGGGTTGAGTGATTGGGGGCCAATTCGTGTGAAATTGACTTCGAAATCACCTTCAGCCTGATCCTACGACGCTGTGTGACTCATTAATTGAAGGGTTGGATGCTGGTTTGAGGAACTCGATGATGAACAAACTTCGAGAAAACCCGTGAGATTTGATCGAATAGACTGAGGTAATTAGTGACGAAATTGACATTACAGATCTTCAATTAACATTAATACGATCCTATTAGTTTAATCAATTGAATAAATGGACTAGAAATGTGAAGGACTAGACCGGGTCACCTCGCGGGCTAACCGGTCCCGTTTACCAGGTAAACGGGTGAAGGAGGTAACTGTTCACGGCACTGTAGCAGGCGATTGGCACCCACGCGTAGCCGCTTGCGACGGCGCGTGGGGGCGCGTGAGGGGGAATCTCGAGGTGTGTACAACATGAAACTTGTCCTATTTAATGTAACGAACATTTTTGGTTTTGATTGCGAGTCGATCGGACGCCGTCTCGATCATGTTTCGAGGGTCCAAAGGTTTGAGTTACGTATTAAATTAATATTAAATTCCCAGAAAATTATGATAAATTAAGATGATGATAATTAGGTCCCTAGTGACCCTGAGTAATGATTTTGGACAGGATTCAGGATTTCTGGCAAGTGTCGGAATTTACGGAAACGCGTGCAGCTCGGGAAGCGAGCAGTTTGGACGGTGTGTCAGGACCCACCCCGGTTTCACCCCGAAACCCGAGGTAAATCCCGCTCCCGTCTGACTCCCTGATACAACACCTAAGGAACACTCACTCGAACCCAGTCAAACGCAGGAGTACTTGCAAAACATCCCGAAGGTAGCATTTACAGAACATAGTACGAACATACAAAGAAAATAAAACCGATAACTACACGCACACGGAAGCCTTTACTCTACTCTGGGAACTCTCACGTCACTTCTATGCCTTGGACACTGCTTCGACGTCAAGACCCCGCGCTCGCTCCACAACCTGGAGGGCAATTAAAACAGAAAATGTGAGTGGACCAGAAAGTACAAAAAGTTCAAAACCATTTTATAAGAAAACCGAGTTTAAACCCTCCGTTTTGAGACCACATGCATAACCAACAGTTATAAACACATTTATAAAAGAATCATTCTTAAACATCATAAGAAACAGAAACACTATAAAATATCATAAGAAACCATACATGAGTATCAGAAACCGTATCAAAACCATAACCACCAAATCATCATTTTCCCGATCAAACCTGCTGGATCTATCCGAGTCTTTAAACTCCCGCGTCTTTAAACTCAATCCAGGCCTTAATCATATCCGAGTCTTTGAACTCCCGAGTCTTTAAACTCAATCCGGGTCTTTAAACCCAATCCGGCCGGTCCCCCGTCACATATATCCGGGTCTTTAAACCCAATATCCAGATCCAGCAAATCCAATCCCAAAACCATTTGAAAACCATTTACCAAATCCTCATCCAAACCCGAATCCGAAATCACTGGTCTGATGCCCTTCCGACGTTCAGGACCGTCATTCCGAACCCAAATCCGGAAAATATCCATTTTCATACCAAAACCCCATGTAATCACAATCACCTTTCATAACCCATAAATCGTTATTAGTGTGGCATCAAAATCCGAAAACCAACATTTTCTCGAAAAACGTGCCAAAACCGTCTTTTTCTCGAAAACGTGCAAACACATAAAATCATCATTTCATATTCAATAAACATAGATTCATAAGTAAAACCATAAAATACGTATATAAAAACAGTTATGCATGCTCGAGTTTAAGAAAAGGGTCCACTCACAGTACTGAGCCCTACTCACGTCCCGAACGTCCAGCCCGTTCCTCGGCTTCCTCGGGAAATTTCGATCCTGTCGAACACCGTCAAATTACGTCACTAATACATCTACTAACACTCTCCTAAATTTCCTCAAAAATCCCCGAACCGAAGACTTAAAACCCCGGGACCCTACACATTCACCCTCGCGGAACTACACTCAAACGACGTCCGATTAACCCGAAACCAACTCCATTGAACTCACAACAACTCCTAGACCAAAAACTATGTTGACCGTTCCTCCCAGAGCCGCCGCACGCGCCTCCACGCGCCGCCCAAAGTGGCTGCGCGTGGCCCTCACGCGCCAGCTACAGTGCACCGTCAACCTTGGGCAGACCCGGTTCGCACCAGTGGTCTGGACCCTGAACCGGCGAGAGCGGTTCTCCTCATTCCGTCCACCAAAACGACTCCTCTCTTCACCAGCAGCATCGTCCCGTCCTAGGCTACCCCTTCCCGTGTGTCACTCACCTCGATTCACCCTAAAACTCGTCGACTCAACCTTGAACAAAAACCCGTACACTGCCCTGTTTCTTACTCCGGCCACCCACGACTTCCCCCTTCACGGAGGCTACACCAACCTCTTCCCTGGACTTCTCTAAACCTAACCCAGCTAACCTGAACCGTCGACTCACTCCCCAACTGCACAACTTGCCGTTCGAACCTCACGGCTAAAACAGAGCACACAAGTGCACTCCGTCGTACCGGCCGCCCCTGTGCACCACCCATCACGGCAGCACACTCAACCCGTTCCTAGGACCCTCAGGAGCCTCACCCTAACCTCCAACTCCCTCGACTCTAGCCCTAGACTCACGACTTTCACATTGAAGTTCAATGGAAAACAGAGTACCGAATCGGAGATGAGGAAATTACCTGCCTCCTGCTGCCACCGTGAGCTCCTCCGGTAGTGGTTGACTCCTCGCAACCCGCACGACACCACCACGGACTCAATTGCCCCGTACACGGCTACCACCGCCACAATTCTCACAATTCCTTCCTGTTTCCTCCCTGATTTTCCCGCAGCTCTCGACACCCTCACACACGGCCACAACACCGTCAACCTCTCTCACTGCTTCCCTCTCACTCTCTGATCACCCTCACACACTCACAATTCAACAACACACACACCACCGCCCTCAATTTCCTTCACGGCCTCCCTCTGTTTTCTGAACCAGCATCACACAACACGGGTGCACCCCAATTATTTGGGCCGTGCACACACTCGAACTTACCAGAAGCCACTACACACCTGCCATGTGTCACCATCCCTTCATCCCTTATCCCACCTGGCCTAATCCCAGCCGTCCATTCCTTTCTTCTGTGCACAAATCCCAATGTGCCACAATGACCAAAATACCCTTCTTTTTAACTTATATTTACGTTTTAACCAAAACTTCCTAGACCCGTAACTCTCACCCCGTAAGTCCGATGAATACGTGCCGCCTGTCATCGAACTCAGGACGACAAGAACTATCTAACCATCCTAGGTCAACCTACCAAAACCCAATTATTTAAAAAGTCAACTTTTCCCCCTATGTTATCAAAATTACGATAATACCCTCGACCTTCCGAACATCACAACTTCCTCCTCGGATGTCGGAATCAAACCTACCACATGTCTACAGGTTCATGACGTCCTAAACTACGTCCTGGTCACTGGTAAATCCCCAAGTGGCCACCCGAAATAAAAGTCAACATTTCTGCCCAACCCAGGGGCAAAATCGTCATTCTAAGTTCCCGGACCCCTCGGGACCACCTAACCCCTGATTAACCTTACTAATCACACCTTACTCACTCTACTAATCCCAATTCTCGGGACGGGTTGTTACACGGTGTGTCAGTAGACGTTTGTTTTATAAATTGATATGCATGCATAGTTAAATGTTTTCCATGATTGATTGCATAAATTGACTTGCAATGATGTCCTGATGATGTGGCATGATTATGTGTGATTTAATGAATATTTTAATCGATTTTTCGTGCACATTTTTCGAGGAAATGTGCAAATGGTATTTTGGGCTAGGCCGGAGTCAAATTGGTTTCAAAATGGATATTTTGATGAATTGATAAGTCAAGGATGATTTCTGGATTATTTTAATGATTTCATTGTGATTTCACGGATTTACGTATAATTGGTATTTGAGCCTGAAACTCTGTCGGGAATGCTTATGACTTGATTTGAGGTCATGGATATGATTGATATGTGTTGTGGTATGGATTGTGATTGCGATTGTGATTGTGGTTACTGGATACTGGATCATGCTGGATGATGCGAGTGCAGTGCCTAGACGTGACTCGGATGTTGCGTGAGTGCAGTTCCCGGAGACGTCTAGAGGATGCGTGCGCAGTTCCCAGACATGATGGATATGACTCGGATGGTGCCTGAGTGCAGTTCCCAAGGCTGGCCTACGCGTAGTGCAGATGTGAAAGTGTGATGGTTTGTGCACTTGTGAATAGTGCGAATTGATTGATTGATTGAGTAATGGATTGTGAACTTGTGCATAGCATTGCTTGGTTATGTTGTGATTACGTACTGGTATTGAGTACGAGTTCTGGTCTGTATGGCCAGGTGATTATGTGTTCGTATGTTTTGGCCTGAGAGCCGAGGTTTAACTTGTTATGTGGTTTGGCTGAAAAGCCGGTATTTGTGTTTCATCTGTTTTCCCCTATGCATGCAGGTTTGATAAACTGGAGGGTAAACTGAAGTGTTTTGAGAAATGTGTTTTAACGAATATATTTTTGTCCACTTACACTTTTCTATTTTTGATGACCTTCCAGGCCGTGGCACAACGTTCGGGGCTGATCTCGAGGCGGAGGCATGAACGGAAATTAGCGCAGTTATCCCTTGTCTGATAGGTGCTGAAGGATAGTTTCGGGACTTCAGTTGACTTGTCAGACGGGAGCAAGACTGGGCACGGTTATCGAGGTCTAGTTGGGACGGGTCCTGTCAAAGTGGTATCAGAGCATTTGGTTACGGATCTGCCATGCCTTCGAGATGCGAGCCCTATGCGCGGCCTGATTAGACGCGATATGAGGGTGTTGGAAATCCCTGACGTGATTAGGGCCCTGGATTGGGGGTCGAGTTTTGTATCACGTGTTATGCTTGTGTCGGACTTGTATTGGTCTGGATGGTTGGTTACGATACCGATATGGTCTATGGTGGGCATGTTAGGCCCAGGAGAACCTCGACCCGAGGATAGCAGGTAGCGGGACTCCGAGGGAGTCCGGAAATTGGTTTCGTGTACGTGGGAGATCCTGAATAGGATGTGGTTCGCCTAGAGATGTGTGCTAGGTGACCAGATATGCCAGTGGTGGCATTGATGTTCGTACATGTTAATTTTGGACTTGAGAGGAGTCGTGACAGTGAATTTGGACTCAACAGGAGTCAAGAGTTGGTTTAGGACTCGGAATGAGTCATGATGTGCTATGAGGGCTCCGGATGAGCCGGGAAAGATGGAAAGAGTGGTAATGGTTGTACATAGTGCGGGTTCAGGTGGGAACCCGAGGTATTGAACTGGATGTGACTTGAGTCTCCATGGTTGTTGTTGGAGAGGTTGATTGGAATTTCGGGGACGAAATTCCTTAAGGGGGGAAGGTTGTGACGCCTCGGAAATTCGAAAAATGAAAATTTGGAAACTTTGAAGGAAAATGACGATTTTGCCCCTGGAATTGGGCAAACGGTTGACTTTTTATTCGAGCGGTCAAACGAACTTTGACCGATGACCGTGCCGTAGTGCGGGACGTCACGAGTTCATAGACAGGTGGCAAGCTCGATTCCGACATTCGAGGAAAAAGTTATGATGTGCGGAAGTTGGAGGGTAATTTGGTAAATGGGTCACAAGGGCCGAAAGTTGACTTTTTGATCGGTACAGTGTTTGGACTTTCTGGGAAGACCGTTGGATAGGTCTCGGGACGCGGGATCCGTAGACAGGCGGCATGCGTCAATCGGAGTCCAAACGAGAAAGTTATGGGTCTAAAACCATGAGGGGCAAAATGGTAATTTGGTAAAGAAGGGTAAAATGGTCATTTGGGCAGTCAAAGTCCTTTACGGTGACATTAGCTGATATAAATTGATATTAAATTATTTAAGTGGCTGATTCAGCCTAAGTGGATGAGGAATTGTTATTAAGTGACATTTGTCACTCTAAGAAGAAGATTAGTGGTTGAATTAGATGAGGGGGCATGTATGATGGACGGTGTGGATTGAACCTGGGAAGAAAAACAAATAAAACCTGTGCGGGTATTTTGGAAAAACAGAGAGGGCACCCTATACCTTCACACAAAATCCATAATCTTTTCTTCTCTGATTGATCCCAACTAAGAACAGGTGAAAAGGAAAAATTGGAAAGGAAAGGGAGAGGATGAGATTGGGAGAAAAACGAAAGAAAAAGGGGAAGAAACACCCAAGAACCCGAGACCCTTCAAATTGTTTCAAAAATTTGAATTCATCTTTCTAGCTCGAGATGCTGCAAACTGAGATTAAATTAAGTCCTCTGCGATCATTTTGAATGGAACCAGCTCAAATTCGACGACAATTGATGTCGTTTGGGCCTAGAACGGACATGGCGGACTTCGGAGATTGTCGAGCTTGGGTTAAGTAATTGGGGGCCAATTCGTGTGAAATTGACTTCAAAATCACCTTTAGCCTGAGCCTACGACGTTGTGTGACTCATTAATTGAAGGGTTGGATGCTGGTTTGAGGAACTCGACGATGAACAAACTTCGAACCCGTGAGATTTGATCGAATAGACTGAGGTAATTAGTGACGAAATTGACATTACAGATCTTCAATTAACATTAATACGATCCTATTAGTTTAATCAATTGAAGAAATGGACTAGAAATGTGCAGGATTAGACCGGGTCACCTCGCGGGCTAACCAGACCCGTTTACCAGGTAAATGGGTGAATGAGGTAACTGTTCACGGCACTGTAGCAGGCGCGTGGCACCCACGCGCAGCCGCTTGCGACGGCGCGTGGGGGCGCGTGAGGGGGAATCTCGAGGTGTGTACAACATGAAACTTGTCCTATTTAATGTAACGAACATTTTTTGTTTTGATTGCGAGTCGATCGGACGCCGTCTCGATCATGTTTCGAGGGTCCGAAGGTTTGAGTTACGTATTAAATTAATATTAAATTCCCGGAAAATTATGATAAATTAAGATGATGATAATTAGGTCCCTAGTGACCCTGAGTAATGATTTTGGACAGGATTCAGGATTTCTGGCAAGTGTCGGAATTTACGGAAACGCGTACAGCTCTGGAAGCGAGCAGTTTGGACGGTGTGTGAGTGGACATTTGTTTTATAAATTGATATGCATGCATAGTTAAATGTTTTCCATGATTAATTTCATAAATTGACTTGCAATGATGTCCTGATTATGTGGCATGATTATGTGTGATTTAATGAATATTTTAATTGGTCTTTCGGGCACGTTTTTCGAGGAAATGTGCAAATGGTATTTTGGGCTAGGCCCAGAGTCAAATTGGTTTCAAAATGGATATTTTGATGAATTGATAAGTCAAGGATGATTTCTGGATTATTTTAATGATTTCATTGTGATTTCACGGATTTACGTATAATTGGTATTTGAGCCTGAAACTCTGTCAGGAATGCTTATGACTTGATTTGAGGTCATGGATATGATTGATATGTGTTGTGGTATGGATTGTGATTGCGATTGTGATTATGGTTACTGGATACTGGATCATGCTGGATGATGCGAGTGTAGTGCCTAGACGTGACTCGGATGTTGCGTGAGTGCAGTTCCCAGAGACGTCTAGAGGATGCGTGCGCAGTTCCCAGACATGATGGATATGACTCGGATGGTGCCTGAGTGCAGTTCCCGAGGCTGGCCTACGCGTAGTGCAGATGTGACAGTGTGATGGTTTGTGCACTTGTGAATAGTGCGAATTGATTGATTGATTGAGTAATGGATTGTGAACTTGTGCATAGCATTGCTTGGTTATGTTGTGATTACGTACTGGTATTGAGTACGAGTTCTGGTCTGTATGGCTAGGTGATTATGTGTTCGTATGTTTTGGCCTGAGAGCCGAGGTTTAACTTGTTATGTGGTTTGGCTGAAAAGCCGGTATTTGTGTTTCATCTGTTTTCCCCTATGCATGCAGGTTTGATAAACTGGAGTGTAAACTGATGTGTTTTGAGAAATGTGTTTTAACGAATATATTTTTGTCCACTTACACTTTTCTGTTTTTGATGACCCTCCAGGCCGTGGCACAACGTTCGGGGCTGATCTCGAGGCGGAGGCATGAGCGGAAATTAGCGCAGTTATCCCTTGTCCGATAGGTGCTGAAGGATAGTTTCGGGACTTCAGTTGACTTGTCAGACGGGAGCAGGATCGGGCACGGTTATCGAGGTCCAGTTGGGACGGGTCCTGTCATTTTTCGTGGAAAATGTTACGTGTGCACGTTTCACAATGTATGATGTAAAATGTGTTTCTAGGCGTAGGCCCGAGTTTCTGGAACCTGGAATTGATGTGTAATATAATATATGATTTCTCAGTATTTATGTATTGTGATGTGAACTGTATGTGTGTGGATAACCCTCAACGAGATGCATGTTGGTTGGTTAATGATCCTAAACGTCGAGCAGGGCTACAGTTCTTGAGACTAGTGACTTGGACGTCAAGTTAGGCTCTGGTTACTAAGTGAGTGGTGTGCCTACTGGTAGTGCAATTGATATGTTGACTGACATTATGCATCGAGGATGGGTTGGATATGGATTGGTTGTGTGTTATTGATGTGATGGTTCGTGTGTATGTTTGTTGAGATAGTTTATTATTACAATTTGTTTTATGTAAGTTTTCATGCACATCGAGATTGTGAACTATATTTATGGTCATTGAGTTTTAAACGATTTTATATGCATGCATAGTTTTCATAAAATGGGGGGTATAAACGTATGCTTTTCAAAAAGGTTTTCAAAGGGTATTTTCGTCCACTCGCATTTTTTTTATAGATTTTACTTGCCCTCCAGGTCGTGGGACAACGATAAGGACCTGCTTAGGAGTAGAGGTATAAGTGAGACTTTGGTGTATCTGTGGACTCTTAGGGTAAAAAGTCATGTGTTTTGAGTCATGATAAACTTATGCCCTGTATATAGCGAGACGTACGAATATGCAATCATCCATTGTCTAGCAATTAGATGGTTTTGTGGTTATTGTACAATCTTTTGAGACGATTTTTGATGTTTGATGTTCGAATGTACATATGTTGATCAATGAAGTTGGAAGTACAAATGTGTTATTGTGATCTGCCAAAGTTTGGATTCGGCCGATTAGGAGTGTCATGTGAGCCTCCCTAGGGGAAAGGGTTATGGGTTTCCTCCATATTGATGAACAGAATGACATCAACATGTTTTTTTTTTTGTAGTAAGTCGTTGTAAAGGGATTGGGCCTAGGTCCAAGTTGTGATTCTAAAATAATAGCCATGTTATATCGCTGATTAATAATTTTGTTGAATGGGAGACCACAATATGTATTTGCTTCCTTGAAAAAAGTACTGGATGGCTCGACCGATCGATCGTGACGTCTAGTCCTTCCAAATAGGAATCCTAGGTTTCTGCTAATCTATTTTAGAAGAGTGAAATTTTGATGTTCTTTATTCCAAATTTGTTTTTCCATTTTGTTTTGTATGCCTTTGAAGGGAGATTGAATATGAGAGATGATAGAACTTTGACATAGTCTTGCTGATCGAGAGTGATCTTGCCGACCAGAAGAGGTCATGCCTACCTGAATTGATTCTGGCCATGAATGTGATACTAGAGATTAGGAAAGGTGTTGCCGGTCAGAAGGTGATCCTGACGACCAAGAATGTATTAGAGACCAAAGATGATATCGAAGACTGGAAATGTTGCTACCAATCAAAAGGTAATCCTGCTGACCAGAAAGTGATCCTGCAGACTAGGAAGGGATCCTGCCGACCAGGAATGATGCTGGAGACCAAGGATGAAATCTGAGACCAGAAATTTTGTTGTCAATCAGAAGGTGATCCTGCTAACCAGGAATGATGCTAGAGACCAAGGATGATATCGGAGACTAGAAATGATGTTGCCGATCGGAAGATGATCCTACCAAACAGGAAGTGATCCTACCAAGTAGAAATGATGTTGTAGACCAAAGATGATATCGGAGACCAAAAATGGTGCTGCCGATCAGAAGGTGATCCTGCCGACTAGGAAGTGATCCTACTGACTAGAAATGGTGTTGGAGATCAAGGATGATATCGGAGATTAGAAAATGGTGCATCCAATCAAAAGGTGATTTGGCCGACCGGGAAGTGATCCTGCTAATCAAGAATAGTGTTGGAGACCAAAGATGATATCGGAGACCAGAAATGGTGTTGTCGATCAGAATGTGATCCTACCGACTAGGAAGTGATCCTGCCGACCAGGATGTGATCATGTCAACCAAGAATGGTGACTACGCTCAAACTACGCATTAAATTAAACATGTAATTCGAGTGTTATGCAATTTAAACCCTTTTTGTGTAGATGTAGTATTGATAAATAGGGATCGTTCTTAACCGGGGAAATTAGGGATATTACTAATATGTTAGTGGAAGATGAATAAAAGAATAATGAATTAGAGAATTAAATAATAAAAGAATTAAGTAATCAAAGAATCAATAAATTAAAGAATAGATGAATAAGAGAATAAAGAAATAATAAATTAATGAATTACAAAGAATTAATAAATTAACGAATTAAATAATGAAATAATAAAAGAATAAAAGAATTAATTAATCAAGGAATCAATAAATTAAAGAATAAAAGAATGAAAGAATGAAGGCATCAAAGAATAAAAGAATAAAAGAATAAAGAATAAACAAGGGGAGTTTTGAAGAGGTTTGTAATTATGTAAATAAGTAAAAACATAGATGAACTCATTCTATTTCTACTCTAACTTATGCACAAAGTAGACTTCCCGTAAACACAAACTTCACCAACATACTACAATTGCATAAATTTGAATTAATCACGAAATTATACCTTCACAAACTCATATTTCTTCATACATTTTTCATATTATAAATGCACCGAACAGCGAATTTTTACTTATAATATAATTACCTTAAGTTTGTGCTTTAATGCGCCGAACAGCGGTCATACATTAAATCTCTCCAAATCTACTCTAAATGCCCCGAACAACGGATCAACATTTAGTTTCGAAATGAAGTTTAAGCTCTAGAATGTAAGAAGTAAATGATTTTTTTTTTTGAAAGTAAAACACATGGAGATTATACTCAATTTTCACAAAAGATAGGAAGGAGAAACCAACACATATATTGCATTATAATTAGAACCAATAACAAATAAAAGAGTTTAAGAGAATGGAGAGCAAATGTTACACTTTTCAGATTGGGTGAGAACAATGGATTGTTTTTCACAAGGAACACCGAACATCGGCTGGAACCCTATGAAGATGGAAGAAGATTAAACAAGGAAATTCGGACTTGAACTCACAAAATTTGTATTGGAACTATTTGCCAAAATTTCTCCTAAGAGAGGCTCAATTTTGTGCTTCTTGGAAGTGATTTCAACAAGTGAAATCAACTTCTATTTATAGGGGAAAAACTCAAATTAAACCCTAGAAAATAAATAAAAATAAACCAAAAATTACAATAAAAATAATCAAAAGTGAAAGGATGAGATTGGGTGATTTTTGAGGAAAAGTATACAAAAAAAACCAAAAGAAGAGTCCATTAATGCTGCTGGAAAGGGCTGTCAGAAACAGCTGAAAAATGAGGGAATAATCAGCTGGCATTAGCTGGAAAGGACAGGAGTGGCCGGTAGTCCTTGCTAGAAAGGAAAGGAGGAACTTCGGCGGCCAGGCGCTGCACAAGGCTTCCGACGTCGGGAGGCGCGCGCTGAAGTGATGAACTGAAGCTCGGCGGGCGCGCACCGAAGGAAATTGTGGGGCTGGGGAGGCGGGCTGAGGCGCTGGGCTGCGCCTGGGCTGCAGTGATTGGGCCGCACGGACTGGGCTTGCGACGCCTGGGCCGGCTGCTTGGATTTTCAGAATTGGGTTCGGCTGCACAGATTTAATTAATTAATTAATTTAAAACTAAATTAATTAATCCACCGAATTTCGTCCATATTTTATTCGTTATAATTCCGATCGAGACGATTCTTTCGCCAAAATGCTCCAAATTACAAACTTTATTTATCTAAATATAAAAATCACAAAATAATTTATTTTATCAATTTATTTAATATTTTAATACTAAAAGTCAAGTATAAAGGGTATAAAATAATATAAAATAATGATTATTTAACGTCCTATCAAATGGTGTTGGAGACCAAGGATGATATCGGAGACCAGAAATGGCGCTGGCGACAATAAGGTGATCTTGTCGACCAAGAATGATGTTGGAGACCAAGGATGATATCGAAGACTAGAAATAGTGCTACCAATCGGAAGGTGATGCCGAACAAGAATGGTGCTGGAGACCAAAGACGATATCAGAGACTAGAAATGGTGTTGCCGATGAGAAGGTGATCTTGCCAACCAGGAAGTGATCTTGTCGATTAGGAAGTGATCTTTTCGACCAAGAAGTGATCCTGCCAACTAGAAATGGTGCTTGAGACTAAGGATGATGTTGGAGACCAGAAATGGTGCTATCGATTAGAAGGTGATCTTGATAACCATGAATGGTGCTCTTGAGTGATGTGGGTTTCAGCAGAAGAATGAAAAGGGGAAAATCGCTGAGACGTGGATTTTATCCTTGGGGGGGCATGTTCGTTCTAATTCCGTTGTGATCTCTATGGGGAGTGTCATTGAGCTCACCATCATCTTTCTCGGTAGACATTTCAATCTGCAGGTAGATGGAGTAGAGGTATGTGAGCTAGTGAGATGAATTACACATAATTCCCATAGACGACGCTAAATGTTTGATTTGAAACTGGGCCTAACGTAATGAGACCCGCTAGGGGATCTAGGACCCGGTAGAGGTGTTCGGACCCGTTTGGGTGCTAATTGGAATGATGTTAAGTCTGCATAGTGACTTGTAAGGACATAGAGGTGATCCAAAACTGGACCTAAGAACACATGATGTACATGGTTCACCCAGAATATGCTACGTCCATGGTGGTATACTCATCTCATTATCCATAATAATGTTTATTACGTGATACATTAAGCATTGAGCCATGTGAAGATTAAAGAGTAATATAGAGGAAAAGTGAGATGTAGAAAGATGTGAGAGCTCATTCTAGAGGAAGAGTGGAGAGCTTGTACAAATGAGGGAGAATGACTCCCTATTTATAGGAATTGCCTAGGTTAGGTCTTGTGTCACATGAGTGGGCTTTGTACATGGGCCTTCCTTCATGGATCATAGTGGGGGTCTTGTGTAACGACCCGTCCCGAATATCGGGATTTAATAATATTTAATTGTGATTTACTAATCTGGGATTAGTTGGGCGGTTTCGGATGAATTGTGCAAAATGACCGTTTTGCCCCTGAGCGTGGGCAAAACGTTGACTTTTAATTCGGATGGTCAAATGGACTTTGACCGATGACCGTGACGTAGTTCGGGACGTCACGAGTTCATAGACAGGTGGCACGTTCGATTCCGACGTTCGTGGTGAAAGTTATGATGTACGGAAGTGTAAGGGCATTTTCGTAATTTGGACGAAAGAAGGGGAAATGTTGACTTTTTGATCGGGTGGTCCGATGGCCGAGGACCGAGGACCGTTAGGAAGGTCTCGATGCCCTGAGTTTGTAGACAGGCGGCACGCATCAATCGGAGTCCGTATGACCGAGTTACGGGTCAGGATGCGTGAGGGGCATTTTGGTAATTTTCTGCACAAGGGCAGAATTGTAATTTCACACGGGGTACTGTTTCATTGAACAGCCGTGAAGGTGGAATGTTTGTGCGATCGATCCCGTGATTGTTTATCAATTTAATGGCTTAATTGGGCCATTTTGAGGTGGAATTGCACATGTGATGGTGCTGGCAATCAATCAAATGAACATGGGCACTGTTTTATCATGTTTTCGGGTCAGTGCAGGGAATTTACACAGTGGACTGAGGGGCACTTTAGGATGCTTTTAATGGTTGATTTAGATCGATAGAATGGAGAGTGAGTCGAGAGGATGACTCTGAGATTGAGAATGAAAGGAATGGAGTGAGAATGGTGGAGGAATGCTCAAAAACCCGAAACTGGTTTCTAGGAAAATCAAATTCGAACTTCCAGTTTTAGGCCAGCCCAAGCCTAATTGATGATGGATTGAGCTTCCTGGAACTTCAACGAGTCGAACCAGATCAAATGGGGCAAGCTCTGGGGCTCCTAGGGCCGTGAACGGACGAGGTGGACGGCCGCACAACTCAAGCTTGAGTTGTGGTGATTGAGGTAACGTTGTGTTCAATTAATCATGCTAATTGGTTCGTGTTAATCCTTATATGCTTCATATGAAGTTAATTTGACAATGGTTGAGGATTGATGGAGTTTTGGTGATTGACCCGTTTTGGGTGATCACGGGTTGATGGCTTGATTAAGGAATGGTTGTTGTTGATCGATGTCACAGACCTGAAATTCATTGGTTAATGATTGTTGTAGGATCAAGAACGGATTGAATTGATGTCGAATTGGGTGTGATTGAACCGGATCCTATTGCGGGTAATCAGACCCGTTTACCAGACAAACGGGTGAAGAAGGAACACTGTAGCAGTCACTGTAGCAGGCGCGTGGCTTTCACGCGCAGCCATTCACGGCGGCGCGTGGGCACGAATCTCGAGGTGAGGTCAACATGACTTTTATCCTATACAATGTAACGAACATTTTAGCGTTGGTTTCGTGTCGATCGGATCCCGTTTCGATATTGTTCGGGATGTCCGAATGTTTTAAATCCAGTTTAAAAATACGTAAAAATTCGGGAAAATTACGGGACTTGAATATGATGTTAATGATGAGGTTAGTGATCCTCTAATGTGATTTGAACAGGATTGGGAGTCCCGGTGATAGTGGTGTGGCCCGGGAAGGCCTATGGCACGCGTATCGAGGCGCTCGGTTAAACGGTCTGTGAGTGGACATTGGTTTTATAAATTCGATGCATGCATAACTGTTTCATGATTGTTATAATTGGGATTATATGATTTATTTTGGATATCAGTGAATTTATATGTTTTCACGCATTTCGAGGCGATTTACGTGTTTGCACGTGAATCGAGGTTTTCTGGATTTGCACTGATTTCCATAAATATGGATGGATATGATTTCATGAAACGGTTACGGATTTGATAAAGTGAAATCGGGCCAGGGGCCCTGTTAATTTGTTAATCGGGCCAGGGGCCCAATTGAATTATGAAATCGGGCCAGGGGCCCAGTTAACTTATGAATCGGGCCAGGGGCCCAGTTGACTTATGAAATCGGGCCAGGGGCCCAGTTAACTTATATATGTGATTTCGGGTCGGGGACCCTAAAATGGAATTGAATAAACTATTTCGGATTTGATTCAACTATTTGGACTTATGACGGTTTTATGGAAATTCGGGGCAGGGCCCTTGTGATATTTTGGAAATGAATAATAAAATGTGTTCCATAAAACCATCTCGATATGAGGATATTTATATCCTGGTCTCCTCCAAGTGTCGGGGACACTGGAGAAGTCACGGTGCATTGCCTGCGAGGGCTCATTGTACGGAGCTACCGGACCGTATAGTGATCCAAGAGCAGGATTGCTGGACGTCATGGACGTCAGACATCGGGGATGTCAGAGATATGGACCCGGTGAGACCCCGGGCAGCACGCGTTGCTTAATACCGTGAGATATGACGTCTGGAACGTCAAGCGTCTAGGACGCTAGGCATCGGGGATGCCGGAGATGGAAAAATAAGAATGAATATTACTGGATTGATGAAATAACTCTTGGATTGACTTTTGGAATTTGAAACTATGCTTTGGTTTCCGGGCTAAGGCCTTAATGGTTATTTCGGAATAAATATGAGAAAAGTGGTTTATGGTGCATGCATATGCTTTTACTGGGGGGCATAAATGTCTTATAAATGTTTTTATCAGACTTGTTTATTTTCGTCCACTCACAGCTTTTGTTTTTAATGCCCTTCAGGTTGATTTCGGATACGACTGCAGCAGAGACTTGAGCATCGCACACCTCCTCCATCGATCCTTACGCACTCTGGAAGCCCGTTTGGGCAATGACAATCGGTTATCCCTTGTCTGACACCTCTTGTCAGACGGGAGCATGACACATTCCATGGTAATCCCGGGGGGATTGGGATGGGTCGTGTCATCTTGGGCTTGTTCCAACTGGGCTTGTATACTGTGATGGGCCTTGATAGTGACTTGGGCCTGTTCTGAGTGATCTTCTGGGTCTGATCATGTTCAGTCAATATGGTATCAAAAATAGTCACGTAGTTTTCTTCTTTAGAACGATGCACAAGATTATCAAGTATTCAAGTGTAATAAGACTTTGATTATGAGGGTATTTTAGTATTTTTCAGTGTATTATTGGTTATATTTAAAAGTTTTTATAAAAAAAATTTGATATGATTAATTTAAGCTCTAGATTTTGACAATTTTTTATAAAAACTCGTAAAAGACAATTGTCAAGTCTTGGACTGTAATATTCGGTACCAAGTGGCCGAAACTAAAGCTTAAAGTAAAACGAAGGATTAGGGTATTTCGGTTCCTAGCTACTGAACGTGGAGAGAATCCCTTAGTGTGTGTTTGGATAAGAGAATCCCTTAGTGTGTGTTTGGATAAAGGATTTCTAATTTAATGAGAATTTACAAAATTTCATAATTTGTAATTCCATATTTACAATTTACATGCTTTGCAAATTCTAACGTTTGGATATCAGTGTTAAAAATCATGAAAATTAAAATTTCACTTGTTTCAACTCATTATTTTAAAAATTCTGTCCTTTGAGACATCATTTCAACTCATCATTTGGGACATCCAAATTCCTTGTTTTTATTTTTTTGGAATTTGTAAATTCTAATTTTTATTATCCAAATAAAGAATTGGTACATAGGAATTATAAATTCTAATTTCTTTTATCAAATCCCTGGTTATTTTCCTTTATTCCGGAGGAGAAAAGAAAAATAAAAAGGCTTCTTCCAGTCCCTCAATTCTCTTTCTGTCTCGTTTCGTCCAGAAGCATCGGGTAAGCGCGCTCCATGGCTGGAGCTCCAAACAAGCACGGCCGCGATCAAGCTCCGGTACTTCACTTTTGCTATCACGTCTTATAATTATTTTCATCGTTACTTTGCTTGAGAATATGTTTGGGAGGTGCGAAACTGAGGAAAAAAACTGAAAAGAAAAAAATAATGAACTTTTCTGGTTCATTTCTTTTTAGTTCCGAATTGTAATTAACCCAAGACTTAGAAAAGTGATTGGGGTTAATGTGGTTAGTATGTAGATGTGAAATTAAGTTTCCGATTTCAACAAAAGATCAACAAAAATTCAGATTAAGGCTTATTTTCTAGTTTTTTTTTTTTTTTTACGAATATATTATTAGGCACTTAGTTAATAATTGTAGTCTACTGGGTTTTGTATTTTTTTCTGTTGGTCCTCTGTTTCCAGGATTTCCAGGGTTTTTTGAGTAAAATGCAGGACTGGGAGCTTTCTCTTAAGGACAAGGACAAAAAATTGAGACCAGAGGGTTCACACAAGGAAAATCTGGTAACTTTATCACTTTAACATTGTTGCGTTTACCATTTTATACTTGATGCACGGTTAGCGATTACTGGTGAATTTTGTTTGTACTTGGCTGGGTTGTTTTGTTATTATGAATTAAATGTTTGCGATGCTCTTGAAGAATATTTGCATTCGCATTTTCTAAAATTGTTCTCATTTCAGAAGACCGGAGATTCTGGCACTGGTTCGGGTCATTATGACTACTTGAGGAATTTTAATGCTGTCGATAGAATATCAAGTAGTTTCTCTGCAGAAGATACTTCTCCCGATGCCGTTTCAGAGAAAGAATTGGTAGGAATTGATGGTGTTCTTTAATAGTTTTATATTTAAGATTCAATAGTTAGGGTTTGATCATAACAATGGGTCAATGTTGACACTCATAGTGCTAATGTCTGTGAACTTACAGGGTAATGAGTATTTTAAGCAGAAAAAGTTTAAAGAAGCTATCGGTTGCTATTCAAGAAGCATTGCTTTTGCACCTTCTGCAGTAGCTTATGCAAATAGAGCAATGGCATATATCAAAATCAAAAGGCAAGCATTATCTCACTCACTCTGTTTTGTCTCATAAGAGAATGGTTGCATAAACTGTATGCGATTATTTATTAATTTAATTATATAACTACATATATTTGTAAATTAATAAAATGCAAGCTTGAACTATTAAATTCAAGAAATTGTTCATATTTTTGTGTTGTTGGTTACTTTTAAAACTTAAAACAAAAATGTAGGCATGTTATGTGCTTTTATAAGCTCTTACATTTATTTTTAACTATACCTGAAGCATATATATTTTTCATCTCGTTTGTTAGATACCATGAAGCTGAAGATGACTGTACAGAGGCCTTGAATTTGGATGATCATTATATAAAAGCATATTCTCGACGTGCAACAGCCAGAAAAGAACTTGGAAAACTAAAAGAATCAATTGAGGGTTGGTTAAAAACCACACCATGACCATTATTTCCTGATATCATTTCTTGCATGTTTCTTTTTCATCTGATACTTTTGTTTGGTCTGTCTGATGTAATGAGTATAGCCAACTGCAGATGCTGAGTTTGCCCTGAGGTTGGAGCCTCAGAACCAAGAGATCAAGAAACAATACACCGAAGCCAAATCTTTATATGAGAAAGTAAGCAAATTTCCACACATATCTAAGTTAGTGGTTCTAATTTCTTTTTCATGAAATGTTCTAAAGGCTGTTTCAGTAGTGGTTATTCACTCATAAAATTGTCTTATCTTTAGAAATTCCTGCCTTGCTGCATAGAAAACTTTGCTGTATCCACGAACTAAGAGTGGAATAGGGAAAGAGAGTAATTTGGTGTTTCCATCTCTGCTGTTATAGATTCAGTATGCTTGACATAGATTTGTTTAAATTTTTTCGTGGCATTTTGCGTGCCTAATCCAGGCTCTAGTTTGACTTTCTAGTTTGTTTCATCAATGAGCGAAATACAAAATTTTGCAAGATGGAGTTGAGTTTGATTGGCTTTTGATGATTTATTATCATGCTTATCTACCATTTCTTATATTGCATTATCAAATTGACCCATTTTATTTGTTGATTCCCAGACAATTCTTCAGAAGGCATCTGGAGCACTGAAAAATTCTCGACGAAAAATGCAGAAAGCGGACAAGTTGGATGCGAAAGTCAATGGACACAGCATTGAGCCTGTCTCAATTAGTACTCAAAAAACAGAAATTACTGCATTTCAAGATCACTCTAAGGTGTCAAGGATTAGTATTTTGGTGCCCCTTTTACTTGATTTTTTTGTTGTAACTGATTTTTATTTTCATCTGAGTAACAGGTGAATAAATGCTATAGACTGTTTATGAAGCCTTCTTCAACTGCTTTTTTCTTTTACGCTTACTATGCTTGTTTTGTTTTCTTACCATGTTATCTGATCTTGATAGAATTATCTTCTTATTTTGCTTTAAACATATTTCATTGCCTTTTCATTTGAATTCCGTTATTTTAACTAGTCTATGTTATGATTATTTTGTAGAGAAGTGACTTAAATAGGAAGCAAGAGGCAAAGGAATCAGCACACGAGCTTGCTTCTCGTGCTGCCTCCCTAGCGAAGGTTGTACTTCCGGAAAGCATCACACCACCAAAATCAGCATATCAGTTCGAGGCTTCTTGGCGAGGACTTTCCGGCAATAGTGCTCTACAGGCTAGTCTATTGAAGGTCTGAAAAAGTTTTCTTGTTGTGTAGTTGATTAATACAGACTGCCAAATGCAAGATTCATTGTGTTTGTTCCGTCATCTTAAAGTCGATGACTTGGCTGTGTTCTTTTTGCATGTTGGGCATCCATTTGGTTGGCCAAAGCAAAGGTTCTGTAGGGGTCTCATTTATTGCCCTTTTGAATGTCATTACATTGTCAGTATACCCATCTGGCTTGCGCTAGGGGGCATCCAAGGGTTTCTCCATTTGTGCCATCCCTGAAGAACAACTTTACATGTCCCTAAAGGATAAAGATAATTGCACATGCGGTTGGCATTTGTGTAGAAAATTGAAACTCATTTTCCTTATACTTTTCTTTTTTCCCTGTTACCTTGTTTCATGCTCAATTTTGTTCTATTTGAGGCAGGCTATATCTCCTAGTGCACTGCCACAGATATTTAGAAATGCTTTGACAGTTCCCATGCTAATTGACATCATCAAGTGTGTGGCAACCTTTTTTGTGTAAGTAATGTTTATGTCTTGTTCAGTCCGCTTTTCCTGTTGATCTTGATGAAATATTTGCCTGTGCTCCAACTTTAATTTGTTTTTTTGGCAGTGAAGAAATGGATTTGGCTGTCAGTATTTTGGAGAACTTAACCAAGGTTCCAAGATTTGATACACTCATCATGTTTCTTTCGTCCTCAAATAAGGATGGTATGCATGCTTACAGTTTAATTTCCTTCTGATGTTTTGCATAATCATTATACTAAGTCCATAATCTCGCAACAGATGTCAATCATTATACTAAGTCAATAATCTTGCAACAGATGTCAATCATTATACTAAGTCAATAATCTTGCAACAGATCTTTTCAAGATATGGGATGAAGTGTTCTACAACGAGGCGACTCCAAACGAATATGCAGAGAAGCTTGATAACCTGCGTTCCAAGTACTGCCTCAAGCGATGATAACGATAAAGATTTTACATGTACTGTAAATCAAACTTGTAAAATTTCAAAATGGGATTATGGAGATTTATAACTCGTACATTGGTAAGGAAATTTGTTGCTATGTAATTGTACCGTGCCTTTGCAGTTTTGATCTTGTCAATCCATAATCTTCTGGATTGCAAATGTAGGTCATGTGCATCATGTAGTATATACAATCACCTGTCTTTTTCATGTTAACCCTACCAATCTACTATGATCAAATAAAAATCCGATGCTACTAATGACTTGTTTAAAAAGAGTTTCTACACAAAGTTATTGTTATTTTATAATTGTCATTCAAATTAATGATAAACATAATTTATTTTATATGATTAAATATGAAGTGTAAAGATGGTAGATCATGTGCATTATGTAGTATATACAATCACCTATGTTAACCCTACCAACCTACCATGATTAAACAATCGAATGGAATACTAACTAGACTTGCTTAAATAAAAATCGGATGCTAATAATGACTTGTTTTAAAAAAAAAAAAAGGTTCTTACAAAATTTATTGTTATTTCATAATTTTCATTCACATGAGTGGTAAACTTAATTTGTTTTATATGATCAAAACATGAAGTGTAAAGATGTTCATGTAGAGATTTTTTTTTTTTTTTTTTTTTTTTTATGCTTGCATGTTCAAATCTCATTAGTATTTCTTTGACATGCTTACAAGAAACTCCAATTCCCTCTTGTAATTATTTATGTAGTGGATTAAAGAAATCCTCTAATCAATGGTTACTTGTTTGTTTTTCAAAGCTATAATGATCAGTTGACCACGCCAAAAACCAAGACAAAAACTTTGGATATAAAATAGGCTTTGCATCTCAAACAATAATTTATACTTTTACATCAAATTTTATTTAAAATCGTTGAAAATTATTTTGGTAACTTACTTTTCTTTAACTCCTCCGCTAGGACAGTCCGAGGCACCCAATCACAACAGCATACCATAGTTTGCGAAGCAAAACTTTGTGAAATTAGTTTTATAGTCTGCGTAATGATATATTAAAACTAATATTAATGGAAATCTTTTAATATAATTCATTAAAATTAAATAAATCAGATCAAACTTACCAAGTAACATCGGTGCATATTAAATTTTTTTTATGGTAATTAAGTGGATTTAATTCAAATAATTTTTATCTTAATTTATAAATAATTGATCTCAAATTTGAATTTCGAATGATATTGGATGGTAGATTTTTTGTTCAACCTAATTTACGGTAGTTCAACTTCCAACTAAAATGCATATATTATGGGAGGTATAATAATTCAAAGCAGTGGATAATCCTCTTGTCACAGCATCTACCCTCAAAACAAGATTTTTTCATGAGTTTTGGGAAAGATTCTTTTCCCAAAAATCAAGGCCCTCTAATGGTGTGACACCTAAACTTGATTAACATGGGATATTTCACTTTCTTTGTACACCTTTTGGGGTTCCGCCTCCCTTGTTTTCAACGGTATGGGATTGGGACACATCACACATCACATTTGAATTTTTTTTTTCTCGAGAAAATGCGAGTCATGTTTAGTCCAAGTAAAAATGATCCAAAAGGGCTTTTAAGCAAAGTAATCATTTTTCAAACAGGCCCTTCAAAATACCTCTAATTATTAGAACACAGTAATCAACTTAATCATTTTCAAACAAGCCCTTCAAAATACCTCCAATTATTAGAACACAGTACGCAACATAGTAAAAAAAAAAATCCCGAATCACCAAACTCTTCATGTGATCTGGTTGGCGAATGCCCTTTTGATGCCATGAAATGGTGCTCCAATGTATATTTTGGATAAAGACATTCAACTTTTACTTTTGCAGCTTGTCTTTGTCACTTGTGGCTCATCTTTTACTCTTACAGCAAGATTATTACTATAATTATGGATAGGATGGACCATTTGTGGATGATAGAGATTTCTCATATAATTGTAGAGCTGGGGGGTCATGATAGAGATTTCTCATATAATGATAGAGACTTCATTTAACTATAGGAAAATGAAACTTCATTGCAGTTGGTCATGTTAATGAGGATCCGAAAGTAACAGTAATTACTCATTAGGTAAACAGTATTTTTAAAGACGCAATAAATTATTAAAACGAGTACCGTACAATAATTACTTGTTACTTCTTTCTAACTCCCATCCCAACTCATGATTTCTTTGATTTTAATTAACCAAGCATGGATACAATTATATTACCCATTAAGGCAACAAAATTTTGAAAAAAAAGGAGGGGCAGACAGCCCATGAGCCCATCCCACAATTTTCCCTTATTTGAGTTCAAAATATAGTTTGGAACCAAAACGGTTCAAATAAAAAAGGGAAGTTCTTACCAAAAGCTTTGAAATGAATAAATAATGAAGCAATTGGACACTGTCTTTGCTCCAATGTATCAAAATCTACCTCCTATTTATTTGAATAACCAATAAAAAATTGTTTGTGTAGTCTTCCAAGTTCTGACAAACCCAACGAGCAGTGCTCCTTTTCAGTATGATGGAAGAAAAAGAAGAGAGAAACTGACAGCCAATCACGTGCTGTTCATCCTCTCCCTCCCTTGTTCTTCTTAGCATGTCTCAATCCACGCGCCTTATTTTCTCACACTCCCCTATGATCCATGTTTGCTCTTGCTGTTTAAGTTTAAACTTTCAAGTTTAAACCCCTGGGAGGTTCAGCTCTCACTCCCCAGATCTGCCTCTCCACAGGACAAGGTAATTTCTTCTCTGCATGTTTTCGTCTTTACTTGTATTCTGGGTTTCTCCTTTTTCTTTCAGAGCAGAAAAGTTTACACATTTATTTGGGTTTTGGTTCTGGGTTTGTGATATTGCTGTTTTTCGTCTCTGTAATAATGACTTTCTGGGTTTTCTTTGCCTTTTATATATTGAAAGAACTTTTTTTCCGTACATTTACTTGCTTTTCTTATCTTTGTGAGACTATTCCCATCTAAATTCACCATTAATAAAATTTTGTGTGCGTTTGATTCATATTTGTATCAATGCAGTCCGAAATTTTTCCATCTTTTACCATCCTTGTTCACCTTTTCACCTTTGGGTGCCGTTTCTTTCTCAGTTTAGATTTTCGTGTTGAAGTATGTGTAGTAAACATTTGATATGCACTTTGACATGGATTTTGTGTCGTGGTGATCAAGTTCCTGCTTTTGTCTTAATTTTGGTTAGGGTTACACTACTTCCCATCTAGTCTGGGCTAACTGAACCGTGATATTCATATCCCATCGGAATCTTTTGGGGTTCTTTGCAAATTGTTTTTCATTTTCATTCTTTACTTTCTTTCTATTTCAGAAAATGGGGCTCATCTCCAGAAAGCTCTTCCCAGCGTGTGAGAGCATGTGCATATGCTGCCCTGCTATGAGATCAAGATCTAAACAACCTGTTAAGCGTTACAAAAAGCTGCTTGCAGAAATCTTTCCAAAGTCTCCTGTGAGTATAACGCTATCTTTACCCTTTATTTTTAAGCCCATAGGGTCCACATTCCACAAACACGTTGTGTACGGCAGACTGTACCATCTATATCTGTGTGAAGCATATGGTAGTTGGTAATCTGAACAGTTGGTCATGTAATGAGGCACTGGTAGTTCTGCTAGGCACTCCTCATTTGCCTTGGTGCGTGTATTTGTAGCAAAATCGGACTTGCCTTTACATTTTTTTTATCCATTTTCTCCTTCTGGGAGAGTGTCCCTCAATTTTGGACAGGAACAAAGAAGGTATTTGGATGCTAGGGAACTTTAAATCCTTAATGTTTCCTTCTCTCTTTTTTTATGATTAGTTTTAAATGGAGCCTGATAGGCTGATATAATTAGGTTTAACCAGTGGTAGATTGATGCCCTTAGTACATGTGTATGTGCATATGTGTAGTATAGTGGTGCTCTCATTTTAGACTCATGTATTTTGTCGAACTATTAAGTAAGACTGTCGATTAGATGCATCATGTCTAATTCTCTTATGGTGTTATCATAATTCAGAATCAAGCAAATCACATAGCTGATTGTTTGCCAAGATAAATTACCCTTTCTATATATAAGGTGGAGCTGATTTGGACCCAAGGTCTGAATTAAGCGAAAGTGGGAAATGGTGAAATTTGTGGATGAGCAGCAAATAAACAGCACCCTTCCCAAGCATTCATTTGCCGATCTAGATTATAGATCAAAATTTAGTACTATTTATGCTTTTCTTACCAGTATCTGGAATACTGAAGTTAAAAATGTCCCCATACTTTCCAGGATGGCCCTCCCAATGAAAGGAAAATTGTTAAGTTATGCGAGTATGCTGCCAAAAATCCAGTTCGAATCCCAAAGGTATGAACTCTTGTATCCCATTTCCTTATATACTAGTTAGTAAAATGTCCTTGTCATTAATTTCTAGTCTACTGCTGAGGCTATTTAACCATAGCCGTTGCTTATGTTTAGTTCCATTTCTTTGCATGTCTTATCCCATAACTATTGCTTATTTTTTCAACAGATTGCCAAGTATCTTGAAAATAGGTGCTACAAAGAGCTGAAACTGAAGCACATCAAATTCATAGATATTGTTGCGGAGGCTTACAACAAGTTGCTTTTCATGTGCAAGGAGCAATTGTAAGTCCTAGCTGTTTCCTTTTCCTTTCTTTCAATTTACTTAAGTAGAAGTCTATTGGCCGTTTTTGGTGGAAAAAAAGATCTTTTTGATAAACATCTTTGGTGGAAACTACTACTGTTAGGTATTGCCTGTTGTATGATTGGCTGGCTGGGAAAATCTAAATTCATACCACACTTCTACTTTTAGGTGCAAGTTTTGTTCTCTTTTTATTGCCAAAAAGCAACTTATGTATTCTTGTATATTGGATTTATGCTATTCTAGTTGAAGGTTTGGTTCATTAATGTTTTTTTTGTCCTCTAAATTTTCTTCTCTTGCTTCCTTTCTTTCCATTCCAGCTTCTTTGATGTTGATAAATAGGAATTATTTAGAGCATGATATCACTTTTTGTATTGCTTTAGTCTGTTTTTTTTGCTCTTAATATGAGTTGTTATATCTTTCCCTTTTAACACTAATGAATATGTGTTGCATCTTTCAGGGCATATTTTGCATTGAGTCTGGTGAATGTGGTTACTGAGCTCCTGGACAACTCTAAGGAAGATAGTCTGCGCATGCTTGGATGCCAAACTCTAACGAGGTTCATCTATAGTCAGGTTATTCACAAGTCACATTCTCTCGGAGAACCATTGGCATATGCTGATTTGAATGATAGTTATTTGGTCCCCCTAAGCAATGCTTTAATGTCTCAATTCCCATAGGCAGGTTATTCATTAACTTAATTTTGACATAGCCGGAACACGACAGAACACAAACCTGTAGATTTAGATATATCTCCTGCTTACATTACAGGAGTTTTTTAGATCTTTTGGATGTAGGCTAAGGCCAGAAATTTATGCTCTAGGATTATGTGAGGTTTGGTCATGTATGCCATGCTATCTACGTGTCCTCGGGCGTAAAAGTTTGGTTATTAGAATATGATATTGTTAACATTCTGCCTTTCTATCCAGTCCTTGTTGATACCTGGCATTTCTTATTTTCTTAATGGATGTTTGGAAATTCGTCAGTTTTATATACTGTACAGAGTAGATACATTTTATTACATCTATTTCGATGTTTTTATTAATTGTTGACCCAATCTGTTAACAGACAGATGGAACCTATACACATACCATTGAGACTTTGGTTCATAAAGTATGTAAGCTTGCACGCATAAGTGGTGAAGATCAACAAAAGCGCTGCTTGAGAGCGTCAAGTTTGCAGTGCCTTGCAGCTATGGTAGTTTATAGATTTGACTTCTTGTGGCTCTTAAAGAGTGCTTTCTTCTTCAGTTGGAACAGTGTTAATTTGATAGATATACCTTCGCAGGTGCAATTCATGGCAGAATTTTCATATATTTTCGTCGATTTTGATGAGGTTTGTTCTTTCGAGTATTATTGTTTCAAGCTATTAAATGTTTCAATGGATATACAAAATTTTATTAAAATGAGCATTGCAATTTATTTTTTCTAATTGCAGATTGTAGATGTCACCTTGGATAACTATGAGCCAGTTACCCATAATGAAGATGATGAGAGAGGGGAGCCACATCACAATTGGGTAGATGAAGTGGTTCGAAGTGAATGCAGAGTTGGTGGAGTTGGTGGTGATGCTAGCTCGAGCAGCAAGATCATCAGGGGCCGACCGGAAAAGAAGGATCCTTCTCTTCTGACAAGGTAAGACTCGTTGAATGTCTGCACTCTACACGACTTGTAATTTTAAATAATTCTGATTGCATTTGCTTTTGATTTATTTTCCCTTTTGTAATAGTTTTGGTTCATTGTTTTAGAGAAGAGATAGAGACACCGAAAGTGTGGGCTCAAATTTGTATCCAGAGAATGATTGAATTAGCCAAGGAGAGCACAACCATGCGCCGAGTATTGGATCCAATATTTGTCTACTTTGATTCTGGGCGCCACTGGATTCCTCGGCAAGGGTTGGCCATGCTGGTTTTGTCTGATATGTCGTACTTTATGGAGGCTTCAGGTATCCTTGATCTTCCTTGCAGTTAATACTGTCCTTCATGGCGTATGTACTTAAATCCTTTTACTGTGGTAGTATTTTCTAATGCCAAATTTTGGCTTCAGGGAATCAGAAGTTGATTTTAGCCTATGTGATCCGTCATCTTGACCATAAAAACATTTCCCATGATCCGCAACTCAAAGCTCATGTTATTCAAGTTGCAAGTGCTTTGGCTAGCCAGATTCGATCTGGAGCAATGTTGTCAGAAATTGGATTCGTCTCTGACCTATGTAGGCATTTGAGGAAGAGTCTTCAAGCCACTGCTGAGTCAGTTGGAGAGCAAGAAGCAAACATTAACTCCGTGCTACAAAATTCCATTGAAGATTGCTTACTAGAAATTGCCAGAGGGGTAAATTCTATAGCCGCGGTATTTGTAGCAGTCTGGTTCTTTTGTTATGTCTAAAGTTTGTGATGGCTTTTTTAATAGATTGGTAATGTACGACCGCTATTTGACATGATGGCTATAACTTTGGAGAATCTGCCACCTGGAGTTATTGCCCGGGCAACCATTGGATCATTAATGATTGTTGCTCACATGATCTCGTTAGCATTGGTGTCGTCACGTACACAGCAGGTGAGATAAGTTTGGAAATATTTCCGCTGCCTCTGGAGGTTTTTATATGTTGCTGCCTTGTGTCTGTTATCGAGTAGAAATGTTTTAGAAGGAACCATATCTACTCAATAAGAGTCATACGGCATCAAAAACTGCACAACATTGTTTTCTGCTTTGAATACTTCATAATGAACCAGCTTTTTTGTTTTATGTTAGGTATTTCCCGAGTCCCTTCTTGTCCAACTCTTAAGGGTCATGATGCATCCAGATGTCGAGGTTCGTGTTGGAGCACACCAGATGTTTTCCATTCTTCTCATTTCAAGTTCGAGCCGGTCCCGGCATGAAGTTATGTCCCTTCGATCTGGTTTTGGATACCAATCAAGTGAATGGAATTCGAATACAGCATCTACCTTTGCTTCAATTACAGCCAGACTTGCAAAGTTGAGAAAGGAAAAAGATGGCCCTAACACAGAAAAGCATGTGAAGAATAACGCTTCTGATGATTTTAAAGATAGAGACACTACTGAAGAAGACTGGAAGCAGGGACGCACTCGCAAGAATTCCCCTAATTTCTACAAAATTAGCTCTATTATTGACAGGACTTCTGGGGCAGTCAGCTTAACAGAGCCAGTAAGAAGCTTCGTTATTTTCATAATTGGTAACATATCTGGGGTGTGTCATCGGTTGCTTTATTAAGTCTATACTTTTTGGTTTTTTTATTGGCTCAGGAACCGTATGTTATGAAGTTTAATGAGGACCAAATAGCACACTTGCTGTCTGCATTTTGGATGCAAGCAAATCAGCCGGATAATTTGCCTTCAAATATTGAAGCTATAGCTCATTCTTTCATTTTAGTCCTTGTTTCTTCACATTTGAAGGTGACTTTAGTTTGCATTACTTTTTTCCTTCATTTGTTTCCTGTATTATTCTGCATTCTTATGCGTTACTCTAATTTCTTAAATTTGTTGTTTTGCAGAATCCAACTGACAGCCTTATGGTTCGTTTCATTCAACTTCTGCTGTCCCTGAGGAATATATCCCTTGACCCTAACAGTGGTGAGGACAGCATAAATCCTTAAACACTAGTCACTTCTAATAAAAATTAATTTGCTTATTGAACTTTTCTATCTTTGGCAGGTGCATTGCCTCCAGCATGTCAGAGATCTATCTTTGTTCTATCAGTTGCCATGTTGTTGTTCACAGCTAAGATCTATCGCATTCCTCTGGTTGATCAGCTTAAGTCATTAATACCATATGATGTGAGTATGGCCTTTCCCAGTTTCGACAGTGTCAAGGTTTGAGCTTTTAAGTGATAGGATCATTCGAGCAGTTTGAACAAATTTCCTATATCTTGTGAAAATTCAGGTTGATCCATATTTGGGCATCAGTGACGATCTTCAAGTTTATGTAAAGCCTGATGCAGATGTCAGTAAATATGGATCTGTCACCGACAACCAGATGGCTACATCATTACTGTATGATTTGAGAAACAAAATATATGAATCTGAGAATGTCATAATGGAAATCTTAGTTCAGTGTCTATCAAATGTTACTGAGGTATGACTGGAAACTTACCATCTCTCTCACTCTCACACACGGCTGCAGCCCAACCATTCTTTATCGTTGATTTTCCTTTTATAGATGGAGGTAGAAGAAGTGGCAAACCAGCTTTCAGAGTCATTCACACCTGATGATGCCTTCGGGTTTGGTCCACAGTCAATGCTTGAATTTGACCAGAATCAAATGTCTGGCCATTCGAAAGAATCACTGTCCTTTGATGGGGTATACTCTTTAGACTAGATTCGCTTGCTACTGCTGAATTGTTGTGTGACCTTCCACATCTGATTACAGCCATGTCTTCCATTGCAGGAATTTTCAACAATTACATCGGTGGAGGATGATGCCACAAGTGAAGCATCTGTTAGTGTTACTGACCTCCCCCGTTTTATACGAATGCCACCATCCTCCTCTATACCCCATGTTATTAGCGTTGGACAGCTTCTGGAATCGGTAACCACTTTCAACAACATTTAAGCACCGTTAATACAAGTAATGTGGACCTTGTATATTTCACGAAAACTGAACGAAATTGTTTTCAGGCACTTGAGGTAGCTGGTCAAGTAGCGGGTTCAACAATCTCTACATCACCCCTGCCATACAAGGCGATGGCATGCCAATGCGAATCCCTTGGCACAGGGACAAGGAAGAAGCTCTCGAATTGGTTGGCCAATGAACATCATCAGAGTAGTGTCCATGACAAATTGTTTCCCCCATTTCCTGCCGATGGACGCACAGTGCTCCACAAAGTAAGGCCTTATTTGCATTTTCTTTCATTTATTTTTCTTGCTCTGTGTTGATTTTGATTGTTAAACTCCTTTCGTGCAGATAGCGAGTGACAGAGGGCCTATTCAGGGGGTTGCATTGCCACAGGATTCATGGTTGGCTATGAGGCTGCCGCCTGCTAGTCCGTTCGACAACTTTCTCAAGGCAGCTGGATGTTAGTTTGTAGAGAAGTCATGCTTCTTCAACCATAGTCGTTGTTGTAAAGTGTTAGGCAGTTGCCATTCAGGATTAGTAGCTCAAACTTTGGTCTACAACATTCTTCATCATTTTATTCGAGGGCTTCCAGTGCCCAGTTTATTGACGGTTCTATGGAACAAGGGAACATCTAACCTGTAATTGAACTAGTGTAGTTTGTACTTTGTAGTATACATTACTTACCTCTCTCCCCTTCCTCCTTGCTCCGTTCCCCGAAATTTCCAAAACCCAATTGTGATTGAATCATAACAGGAGAGATGAATCATATGATTGATGCCATGACCAAAATAATAAGATATAATTGGACACCTAAAACTGGACTGTTAAGTTTTGGTCCGGTTTTATATTATTACTCTTTCAATTTTGTCAACCGATTCGAACCAGTCAAATTGGTTTGGTCCTCAATTTTTGAAATTGATGCAATGTCTCTTAGAGATCAAACATCGACATTCCAAAACAGATTCGAATCGATTTGGATTGAGAAGTCTGGTTAACCGAACTTGTTGGTTTTAAATATATTCCGTTTTGGTACGGTTGGTTCGATTTCGTAAATGAAAAACCGACCAAATTAGTTTCGTTCTCCAATTTAGACAGACCAGTTCGGTTTATAGAACCAGACGTAACCCCGATAAGAATATAATTCAGCATATAACATAATGTTTACCTTACGGTCCGAAATGAGTAATGCTATGAAGGGCAAATGACGGTTTTTATTTTTTCAAACATTATTTATTATTTGTTATCTATCCATGATGCGTATTATGTTTCCTTTGAAATGAAAGCCAAATCAACTAATATCACTTCAATATCATACTTAAATGCAAGTTTGCTTTACTAAATTCGACAATAATGATATCTCTACACTCGAAGTTACGTCTTTGAATTATTATTTTTTTCTCGTTATTTTTTAAAGAAATCGAAACAAAAGAGGGGTATACCCAAGCTCGGCAGCTAGTCATGGGAAGTGTGAAATGAATGGAGTAGAGTCGTAGACTAGTGGTCGGAATTGAGAAGTGAGCAGTGAGAAGGTGATCAGGTGATCAGGTGATGGATAGGACTATGCCTGGTTGACATAGCATCGTAGTGACAAGTCCTTTATGAGTTTCCCTTTTTGTTTTAGGAAGTTGTGATGCCCACTTTCTTACGCCAACCCCAAGTCTCTGATTTATTTGGGTTACAAAGCCCTCAAACCCTCGATAACCAATCACATATGTCGATCAAAATCCACGAAAGTTGACACATATTTGTAGTTTACCCCCTCCCACTATCAAATATTATACTCTACACCCTTATCTTTGTCTATCAAATCATATTTGTTAAATAATAAAAAATATAACAGAGAGTTAAAATTATAATACGACAACAAAAGTTACGGTGTACATTGTAAGATTTGAATCCTTTGAGTACTAGAACGAAACTGAGCATACAATTCACGGAGCAAAATATAATTGAGGCTCCGATTTTGATTTTTGTGTTTACGTTTTTGCAGATATGCAGCTGTAAATGCGGCCAGCTGTTGTTGGTTCTTTTGTTGTTTGCTTGTTACTGGAGGATTGCCACAATTTATAACCTAACTCTCCCTGCCTTGCTCTTCATGTCTCTGCTCTTTTATACAAATTAACAAACTTATTGAATACCACGCGCCCACCCCAACTTTGGCCACGCCTCATGCCCTTCTGCTACCTAAATTGCTAATTGTACCCTCCGTACTGTTTGTCCACGTGGCATCCTGTGGCGTCATCATCATCAGAAGCTAGCCAGCTCCCAAGCACTCATCAAATCATGATGCACGCCGGCAGCCGGCCGGCCAATATCCAAGTTTGAGAAATCATGAATGGCCTTCTGCATTTCTACTTACCCTAACATACCATATTTAAAGTATACGGTACCATGAAACATATACTCAAAGTATACGCGGAATTCGGAAAATATTTTATTCTCAAACAGTGTGACATTTTATATCAGCTCAGCCCAGATAACATGCACAACTTTTAGGGTGACGAGATTCTTTACATGCCCAACTTTTTTCATGTTCGACAATGAAAGCACATAAGGTTGCTTTAAGAAAAAAAAGACAGCATGCTCATGTACTAGGCCTAGAACCTTGAGGTACATTGTTAACATGACCTCCCTTGATAATAATAATAATAAAAAAAAAGGAACGTAATTCTTTATATTTACGTAATATTGTCTTATAATTCTAACTCTCAAATGAATGTTAAAAAATATATATTATTTTACACGACAAATATAAAACGACAATACATATAGATCACACTTATTTTTTAATAACGCCATCTCCATTGTTCCCCAGCCAAAGAACAATATTGGTCATTGAAAAGAATTGCCAAATGGGTGGAGTCAACGATTTCTCATTTTCCAGATGCCCACTATTTCCCGCCAAAAAAGGATCCACTACTTTATGTACTATTTTGTTCCTCTTCTTCACTTGAAAAAAAGATGATTGATGGAGGAGGAATTTACAAAGTATTGCAATGAATTGCACTTGATGGAGGCGGAAATGCAGTCCTTTTTTTTTTAATTGAAAGAACACACTTCGTTACTAAGAATTTCAAAAGAATATAATTTTGGTTGGAATAGCCTCCAACGAAGAAAGAGCTTCCACCTTCCAAATAGCATCAAATTGACAACCGCATCTTGCAAGATAACTAATCAAAAACAAATAACAAAACTCTACCACAGGAAAGGCTAATGAACTCAATTTTCGAATAGACTAAACTTACTTATTAATTGGCCCAAAAAAAACTCGACAATACGAGTGAATGTTATTCAGAAATATAAAAAAATACACCCAATCGAGGAAGACGTATTAACTTTGCTTCTCACAATAGCAATTGGTATATAAATGCAATCATTATAATCTGACTCAAATATTCTAATAAAAACCATAATTTCAACATTCAAAATTTCAAAACTAAAAAAAAAAAAATCTAATCCTCAAATTCCCAAAATCAAAACTTTGTATTCAATTTCTATTGAAAACCAAGAAAGTACTCATACTCAAAGTGTCTAAGACAACCATAATGCAACTATCAAGTAACTTAACTGAAAATAAAATATTATGACGATTCAAATAGTCAAACATGACTGATGCTAGATTGCTAGATTGCTAGCATATCACCAATTCCTAAACCCTAGGTCTCTATCAAAGACCAAATAAATATAACACAATGAGAATTATTAAGCTAGCTAAAATGAATAGTGAATCTATAATAATAAGAAATTAATTAATTGTATTAAACTTGAATGAGTTTTTTGTTAACGAAAAAGAAGGACTTCATAGATTATGGTATACACAGATTTGTGTTCAAAAAAATTGGAAAAACTAGACTTGTCCCTATTCAGCGAAGAAAGCACTTTAAAAATCTAATTAATGAAAAGAAAGAATCTTTGAAATTAAGCTCACTGTTGCTATCGTAGGACTCATACCTTATGAGCAGTTGATACCCTCATTCAAAACAAGAAAGCTAAAACTTTGTACACTAAACATAAACCAATCCGATTATTATTTAAAAAAGATTTTGAGGTTTGAACAGCCTCAAACTGCATTGCAAGATTCAGTAGCAAAACATCATGAAGGAAAAAAAGGCTTACATGAATATTTGGACTTGAAACAAATAATGAATATCTTTATTTTATTACTTTTTTAAATTTGAAGTGTAATGAACTATTAAATTGGATTGGATTAGACTAATTAATTTATAAAGGACTAATTAAATTGGAATGGGCTAAACTCAAAATTCTAAAAGGTCAAACCTTGGGTAGGAAAGGCTACAGCTCTTCCAGCCCAAGGCTACCATTTGTCCTTGCTCCGCCACCCAGCAAACAACAAAGATCTTATGAATGGTTAGCAAAGCATAATATTGGAGATTCGAAGTCCACAAGAGGCAGGGTCAATACCACCGACTCTACCTCACCTCAAAAGAAAACCACTTCAACCACACTGCAACCTCTCACCAAAACTACCAGGGCCGCATTCACACTACAATGAAGATTCATCATCAACACCCACAAGAGGGGGACTCTTTAGGAAATGAATTCCACTAAAAATAGGAAAGCAAAAAAAACTAACAATAAACAAAAAACTAAACTACTCGCCCCTAAGAACACCACCCTCGACCACAGCACACCTCGGATGGCGAAAGCTCCACAACGGATTGTTCCAATACAATGACTCTAAATCCCACCACACCTGCAAGGAGGACAACAGTTGCCACACACCAAACAGAGAAGAGAGAAGAAGCAGAGCCCATCACACTGAGCAAAAGGGAGCAGATCTAGGAAGAAGCGACCGGAATGGGTCAGATAGGAAGAAGCAACCGGAATAAGTCAGATATAGGGAAAGATGGATGGAGCAAAGGACAAAAGACTGGCGAGGGTTAGGGGGCAGAGGATGAATTTCAGGACCCCACCCGAATACACAAGAATAGTACACTCGGACCCTACTACCGTCTGACAGAAACCTTGTCAGACAAAAGATAAACGAGAATCCTGCTAATTCATGCCTCCACCTCTCGAGCCTCGATTTTCGTGCAGTAGCTCCGAAGGATTAGAAAAATAAGAAAAAGTGTGAGTGGTCAAAAAGCAACATGTTAAAAACATAATTTGAAAACATCCACCATTTACCCTCCGTTTTCCAAAACCACGCATGCATACAGAAACCATTCCACTTCGATTAAAATAAAAATCAATGTATAATCTCGAAATACTTAAACATTCGTATATCACAAACGAACTCAACCATGAAATACTAACATGTCATAACATAATCATCAACCACATCAATGCCACATAAGTAGACCATAACCATTATCACATCAATTCACACATATCACAGTCAACTTTTCCTCGACCCACAATCTCAAACATCAAACCACTGCCTCACTGGCAGACACCCACAAACTCACTCAGGAATCGGAGCCCAGCTCGACGTTCGAGACAAACCAACCAATAGGCATAACAACATCATACATCGCACATAAAAAATCATCGCATCAATCCACACAATCAATCCATATCCGACATCACCACAGAACAGTTAATTCATCATCAATACACAAGCACACATCAATCATCATATCACAAGTGCACTGTGGGTAGGCATATCACACACTCGCTTGGGAATCAGAGCACCAGGCTTGACGTCCCAGTCGTTACAACACAATCTCAGGAATCGGAGCCCTAGGCTCGACGTCTGAGACTCACATCCAATCAACACAGTCACAATCATACACAATACTAGTCTTAGGATTCGGAGCCCCCGACTCGACGTCTGAGACTAAACAAACAACCAACAAACATCGTCACATATAACCGACCCAAGTTCAATTCACAGTCAACATCATAGTTCACATCATCAATACCGAGATACACATACTCATATCACATCTCATTAACACACACTAAGTCCACAATCAGAACCTCGGGCCTAAGCCCAAAACCAAGTTATACAATGTGCCTCATAAAACGTGCATAGAAAGCATTTACCATGAAAATCTTTCGGAAATCATAAGAAAACCATAAATACACCAAAATAACCTTATTTCATAGTTAAAACCTTGTTCAACCCATATCTATAATTCAAATCAAAATTTGGAAACATACTTGAGAAACACAGTAAAACAAACCATTAAAGGGTTTCCGAAAAACCATCCAAAATCATATAGAAATCACCAACATACCCACATTATAATATTAAAAATCACATTTTATAGTAAATCTCACAGGACCCCTCCTGAACCAACTAGACAATCCTGAGGGATCCTCCTCCCGCCTGACAGTTACCATTCAACAGACAAAAATAGTCACGGAAAAGTTTATAACCACAGACAGTCAATCACCATACCAAGGATACATACTTTCGTATCTTTGTCATATACAGAGCACAAGTTCAAAGTAAAAACATATATACATAACTCTTACACTAAACACATCAAAACACGTATATGCCTCCATTCCTAAACGGTCCCTGTCGTTGTCGTGCCATGGCCTGGAGGGTATGTAAAACCATAGAAAATTTGAGTGGACGAAAAACAACTTTAGAAAACATATTTTGGAAAACAAACACAATTTACCCTCCATTTTAGAAACTCGTGCATGCATACAAGTTATAAAACTCAGTGGAACACAAGATAACCACAACCTCGAAATAAGTAAAACAATCGTAAAGTAACGAATCAGAAAACAATTATTATTCACCAAACAACCTCAACTTGAGATAACAACACATCATAGACATAACCATCCACCACATCAATACCACACATCTGAACCATTCTCAAAGCGCAAGCATAATCCCAATCATCATATCACAAGTGCACTACCAGAAGGAAATCTACTTGGGAACTAGAGCCTTGCTCGACGTCCGAGTGACATTGACTCAGGAACTGGTGTTAGGACCCGACCCTCATCGGTTAGGACCCGACTCATCTAGCACCATATTGTCCGCTTTGGGCCTCGCCCTCACGGTTTTGTTTTAGGGAGCTCATGGTGCAACTTCCCAGGGGGTCACCCATCATGGAATTGTACCAGCCTCAACTCGCTTAACTTTGGGGTTCCAATCCCCCCCCCCCCCCAAAAGCCATTTGAGCTCCCAAAAGGCCTAGTGTAGATCAGAGATTGCGCAGCGGCCAACTCTATCTAGCACTATATTGTCCTCTTTGGGCTGCATTGGGATAACACCACATACATGCTGTCAGGGCCCACCCTTAATCCCCCAAGATTAGGGACTAAACCCTGCTTCCGTCTGACAACCCAAAAACGAAAGACCGGAACAACCCCACGAAAACCACAAATTACATTGTCAAACGCACGAGAATTTAAAACAATCCCAGAGTCAACAGTTATACAAAGCATAGTACCAAACTTAAGGAAAACAAAACCGATATAAAAAATATACGCACAACGGAAAACTTAAACCACTCCGGGGTCACTCTCGCGTACTCTATGTCTCCGACGCTGCCTCAACGTCAACCCCCGCGCTAGCTCCACGACCTGGAGGGCAATTAAAAACCAGAAAGTGTGAGTGGACCATAAAGAATAAAAGTTTCAAAACCATTTTATAACAAACCAGGGTTTGGCCCTCCGTTTTGAAAACATGCATGCACAACCCATTTTCGGAACCAGTTATACTCACATAAAAATCTTCATAAAAACAGTTATGGAAATCACATCAGAAGTATCATAAAAACAGTATCATAAAACATCACATCATAAAAATACCAACATCACTATCCGATCAAACCTGCTGGACCTATCCGAGTCTTTAAACTCAAACCAGGCCTCAATAATCCGAGTCTTTAAACTCCGAGTCTTTAAACTCAACAGGCCTACGGAGGAAATATCAATATATCCGAGTCTTTAAACTTCGAGTCTTTAAACTCAATCCGGGTCTTTAAACCCAATCCGAGCCCGTCCCCCGTCAATCACAATATCCGGGTCTTTAAACCCAATAATCAGATCCAACAAATCCAATCAAAACCATTTGAAAACCATTTCTAAATCCGTATCCAAACCCGAATCGGAAATCACTGATCTGATGCCCTTCCGGCATCCAAAACCGTTATTCCGAACCCAAATCCGGAATTCCACTTTTCAACCTTAAAACCAAAGTCCGCTTTCCGAAATCCGATTCTAAAACCGAAAACCTTGATCATCGAAATCATGTTCCAAAACCCCTTTATAATCATTGAAAACACTTTTATCGTTTGAAATCCCAAATCATGACATCGACATCAGAATTCAAACCTTTCTCGTAAAACGTGCTAAAAATTGAACTTCCTCGAAAAACGTGTAAATACGTAAAACCAACATAGCAGAGTCAATAATCATAAAATCACATGTAAAACCATAAAACAATTATAGAAAAACAGTTATACATGCTTAAGTATAAGGAAGGGGTCCACTCACTGATACGGGGCACGTCACTCGCGTCCCGTGTGTCCTGTACGTTCCTCAGCTTCCTCGGGGATTCCCGATCCTGTCAACAGTCACCAAAATACGTTACTAACACGTCTACTAAGGTCCTCCTAATTTTCCCCAAATTACGATAATGCCCTCAACCTTCCGAACATCATAACTTCCTCCTCGGATGTCGGAATTGGACGTGCCACCTGTCTACGGACTCGTGACGTCCCGAACTACGTCACGGTCATCAGTCAATATCCAATTGACCACCGGAACTCAAAGTCAACATTTTGCTCAAACCAGGGGCAAAATCGTCATTCTACACTAATAGGCCAAAAGTAACCAACTAAACACCACTAATCACTTCGCTAATCCCGGCTCTCGGGACGGGTCATTACACATGCGCACGCAAGGTCTTGTACCGGAGACCTCACGCCTGGGACAACACCCCAACCAGCGCGTCTGTGAGTGGCGTAGTGTTAGATAGGTGTGTGCCTACACCTTTAAGGCATACCACCATCCTCTCCCAGACCATTCCCCCTTGCAGGAATGTGGTCACCGTTCCTTCCAGGACACGGGTCTTACAATCCACCCCCCTTAGGGCCCAGCGTCTTCGCTGGCACACTTCCCGGTTGTGGTCTGGCTTTGATACCAAATTGTCAGGACCCGACCCTCCTCGGTCAGGACCCGACCCTCCTCGTTCAGGACCCGACTCATCTAGCACCATATTGTCCACTTTGGGCCTCACCCTCACGGTTTTGTTTTCGGGAGCTCATGGTGCAACTTCCCAGGGGGTCACCCATCATGGAATTGTACCAGCCTCAACTTGCTTAACTTTGGGGTTCAAATTACAGGACCCACCCCGATTATCACCCCGATAACCGAGGTGAACCCTGCTCCCGTCTGACAACCCGACACAAAAACCAAAAGAACCTCACGAAACCCACAATTTACATTGCCAGACAAGGGAGAATTCAAAGTTCAACAAGTCAACCGTTATACAGAGCATAGTACAGACAAGATAAAGTAAAGAAACTACACGCACAACGGAAAGCTGAAAACACTTCGGGTCAACTCTAGAGTAGGCTATAATGCTCTATGCCTCCGACACTGCCTCATCGTCAAACCCCACGCTAGCTCCACGACCTGGAGGACAATTAAAAACCAAAAGGTGTGAGTGGACCAAAAGAAGAAAAGTTTCGAAAACAATTTAATCAACAAACCAGGGTTTGACCCTCCGTTTTGAAAACATGCATGCATAACTCAGTGTCTGGAAAACATTTATAAATCATATCATTTTCATCATGGAAACCGAAGCAACATAAACATAGTATGAAAACATTAGCAGTAAAGCATACGATACCAATATCATTATCCGATCAAACCTGTTGGATCTATCCGAGTCTTTAAACTCCCGAGTCTTTAAAATCAATCCAGGCTTCAATATAATCCGAGTCTTTAAACTCAACAGGCCTACGGGGGAAAGTATCAATATCCGAGTCTTTAAACTCCCGAGTCTTTAAACTCAATTCGGGTCTTTAAACCCAATCCGGGCTCGTCCCCCGTCAAACATAATCCGGGTCTTTAAACCCAATAACCAGATCCAGCAAATCCAATCCAAAACCATTTGAAAACCATTTCTAAAGCCTTATCCAAACCCAAATCCGAAACCACTGGTTCGAAGCCATTCCGGCATCCAGAACCGTCATTCCGAACCCAAATCCGGAAATCCACTTTTCAACCTTAAAACCAAATCTCGCTTTCTGAAATCCGATTCTAAAACCGAAAACCCTTGATGATCAAATCATGTCTCAAAATCCATTATAATCATTGAAAACAATTTATCGTTTGAAAGCCCAAAATCATGGTATCATAATCAGAAATCAAAGTCTTTCTCGTAAAATGAGCCAAATACGTTATTTCTCAAAAAACGTGCAATTATGTAAAACAGTTATAGCACATTCAATAATCATGAAATCATATGTAAAACCATAAAACAAGTCATTAAAGCAGTTATGCATGCTCAGTTATAAGGATGAAGTCCACTCACAGTTATCGGGCACGTCACTCGCGTCCTGTACGTCCTGTACGTTCCTCGACCTCCTCGGGGATTCCCGATCCTGTCACAAGTCACCAAAACTCGTTACTAACACGTCAACGAAGGTTCTCCTAATTTTTCCCAAATTCCTGAATCCTAAACGTAACTAAACGGAACCTTAAACCTTCGATCCCGTATAACTAACCTGAAACAACGTCCGCTCGTCCCGAAACTTGTCCCAAAAGATTCGTTACAACGATTAAACCAAAAAATATGTTGGAAGTTTCCCCAGAATAGCCACCACGCGCCCTCACGCGCTGCCCAAAGTGGCTGCGCGTGGGCCTCACGAGCCTGCACACAGAGCACTGTTCATCGTCTTCTTCGATGGTCAGACCGGTCTGAACCGGCGTGGCCGGTTCTCCGCCGTCCTGCAACCGTTTTTGTTCCTTTCAACTTCCCTAGCTTCGTCCTACTCTAAGCAACTAATTCCCCTAATCGAAACACGGCAACACGACCTAAATCTCAACTCCCAAACCCGAAACAAAAACCACCTGAAAACCCTGTTTCGGTTCTCGGCCACTGGAGCTTCCCCCCGTCACGGCTTCACAACCAGAAGCTTCCTAGGAACCTACTGAGTCAACTAGCACTCACCAAACACCTCGACTCGATCCCAAACGCCACGACTTAACGTTTGAACCAAAACGTCAAAACAGAGCATACAGATGAAGAAGAGAAATTACCTGCCTCCCGGCCGCCACCGTGAGCTCCACCGTGCCTACTCGACTCCCCTCAGGCCTCTCGACACCACCACGGGTTCAAGTTACGGGTTTGATCACAACACAGCAACACCACCACCTCGATTCTTCTCTGTTTTCTGAGAACTCAAACCTCACACCCACCGTTGTCCCTTGGACGATTTCCACTCACAACCCACTCCCCAGCTCTCACTCAGTCTCTGTTCACTCTCTTGATCACCAGAACACACAAACACACACTGCAACCCGATCAATTCCTCCCTCAATCTGACTCTCTATTTCTCCCTCTTCGAACACGACTAACACACACACACGGCTAAGTAATTTGCCCGTGCACCCTAGAACCCACTACACACACCCTACGTGTCCACAATCCCATGGTCCCATCTCAAAATATCCAAGCACACACTGCACACTTATCCTCATCTCCTTTACACAAATCCCAAGGCACCAAAAAGACCAAAATGCCCCTCTTGTTCAATTTACGGTTTTACCCTTCCCTGTTCTAGACCCGTATCTCGCTCGTCCTACGTCCGATGAAAGCATGCCGTCTGTCGTTGAACTCAGGATGGCGAGATCTACCTAACGATCCTCGGTCTAAGTGTAAAAACCTTGTCGTGCAAAAAATCAACTTTTCCCCTTCTTTTAACTAAATTACGAAAATGCCCTCAACCTTCCGAACATCATAACTTCCTCCTCGGATGTCGGAATCTGGAGTGCCACCTGTCGACGGACTCATGACGTCCCAACCTACGTCACAGTCATCGGTCAATACCCAATTGACCGCCCGAACTAAAAGTTAACAATTTGCCCAAACCAGGGGTAAAATCGTCATTCTACGCCGAACGTCCAAAGTAACCCACTAACCACCAATTAACTCAGCTAAACCATCACTAAACACTTCGCTAATCCCGAATCCCGGGACGGGTCCTTACATCCAATCCCCCCCAAAGCCACTTGAGCTCCCAAAAGGCCTAGTGCAAATAAGAGATTGTGCAGCAGCCAACTCTATCTAGTATTATATTGTCCTCTTTGGGCCGCATTGGGATAACACCACATACATGCGCCCGCAAGGTTTTGTACCCGAGACCTCATGCTTGGGACAACACCCCAACCAGCGCGTCTGCGAGTGGCCTAGTGCTAGATAGGTGTGTGCCTACACCTTTAAGGCATACCACCATCATCTCCGAGACCATTCCCCCTCGCATGAGTGTGAGATTGTTCACCGTTCCCTCCATGGCATGGGTCTTACAATATTGTGATGACCCGTCCCAAATTAGCAGGATTAATTAAGAATTAATGACGGATTAGCGAGGCAAATCGGAGATTAGACGATGATTAGCGGACATTCGGGCGAAATGACGATTTTACCCCTAGAATGGGCGAATCGTTGACTTTTCATTCAGGCGGTCAAATGGACTTTGGCCGATGACCGTGACGTATTTCGTGATGTCACGAGTTCATATACAGGTGGCACGCTCAATTTTGACATTCGTGGAAGAAGTTATGATGTTCGGAAGTTCAAGGGCATTTTGGTAATTTGGGCCAAAAGTTGACTTTTGACCTGAGAGGTCCGATAGCCGAGGGCCGAAGATCATTACGTAGATCGGGACGATACGAATCCATAGACAGGTGACACGTCGGATTCGGACGTTCGACAGAGAAGTTACGGCTCACGGAAGTACGAAAGTACTATTGCACGAATTACGAGACGAGGACCTTTTGGATTTTAGTGGGCCGAGATTTTATCCCAAGGCCCAAAGGATGAGTGACAAGTGTCACTCATCCACTAGATAACATTTTCATTCATGCATCCACCCCCTTTTTGCATCGATCATTCCTTCATCCCAAGCAAACCCGATCCATCCTCCCTCCCCAAAACCAAACCTTATTTGATCATGACTGAGAGGACCAGAGAGTGAGGAGAGGACGGTGGATGATGGTGGCCGGCCAGGACGGAGCCACCGTGCATGGCGGAGGCCCAAAACCCGAAAGGTAATCGGTTAGCCCATTTTTTGATCTGTTTTCCATTTTTGTTGTTATCGGTCATTTTGGATGGTTTCAATGAACTAATTAGGTTGTTAGTATCAGGACCCACCCCAGTTCCACCCCGAAAACCGAGGTAAATCCTGCTCCCGTCTGACAACCCCAAAACGAAAAACCGATACAACCTCACGAAAACCACAAATTACATTGTCAGACGAAGGAGAATTGAAAACATCCAAGAGTCAACCGTTATACAGAGCATATTACAAAACAAAACAAGACCTACTGTAAGCTAAGCGCCCAACGGATGACTTTATGCCTCGACTTCTGCCTCAACGGTAGCCCCAACGCTCGTACCACGACCTGGAGGGTGTCAAAAACATTAAAAATGTGAGTGGACTAAAAATAAAGAGTTATAAAACCGTTTACAAAAATAAACCAGGGCTACACCCTCCGTTTTGAAAACATGCATGCATAACCAAGTAACTTAAAATAATAGTAGTACGAAATGAAACAACATGCAGAAATCACCAGAAATCAAAACCAAGTTCAGGCACTCGGCCTTAAAGCCATAGAACCAAGTTATTCGGGTCACAGCCCAAAACATTCGAAAACCAGTGAAAAACATCAATCATATACAGTTACTGGATCTCAAGTGCGCCCGAGTCTTTAAACTCAAAACACAATGCGCAATAGCCAAGCCTTCCCGGGATATCCGAGTCTTTAAACTCAAAACACAATCACAGGCCTTGGGGGGTATCATTATCACCGAGTCTTTAAACTCAAAACCATATCGTGACTTTAAACTCAAACCATCAGTCCAGGGCCCTCCCCCAGTAAATCAATCCGAGTCTTTAAACTCAAAACCAGATCCAGTGGGTTTTCCGAGTCTTTAAACTCAAAACCATTTTTCATGTATAAGGAAATCCATCAAAACCGAAAACCAAAGCCAAACCAGAATTCTTCGAAAACCGACATCACATTTACTTAAAAAGGGAACTTCCTCCCGACTTTCACTTTCAACCTCAATCAAATCCACAAATCGTAATAAAACAGAATGCGTATAAATATAATCATTCATCCGAAACCATACTCAAAAGCATCATAGAAAACATTATTCTCGAAGTATGTGCAAATCTGATCAGCGATATAAAGCATAATTACGTAAAGCAGGATATAGAAACATAATTCATGAAATCATATATCGAAAGCACAAAAGCATGATCGAAACATAATTAAATAAGTAAAATAGTTATGCATGCTCGGTTAGAAAACAAATAGTCCACTCACAGTTCCCGGGTACGTCACTCGCGTCCCGAACGTTCTTCGTCCGCTTCGGGGATTACCGATCTTGTCACAAGTCATCAAAACAAGTCACTAACACGTTAACGAAGGTTCTCCTAATTTCCCACAAAATTCCCCGGGTTCTAAATGTAACGAACCGACACCCTAAACCTTCGACCTCGCGGAACTAACCGGAAACAACGTCCGTTTAACTCGAAACCTATCTCAAAAGATTCGTTACAACAATTAGACCAAAAACCATGTTGGAAGGTTCGCTAGAATCCTCCCCACGCGCCGCCCAAAGTGACTCCGCGTGGGCCTCACGCGCATGCTATAGGGTTGTCTTCAACCTCTGGTCAGCCGGTTCGACTGTACTGAACCAGCGTGACCGGTTCTCCCTCATTTCCTACTCAAATCCCTTCCTTTCAATCCCATTAGGTTCGTCCTGGCCTAAGCAAGTGATTCCAATCCCAAAAACTAGATATCAAAGCCTCTAACCCGTCTTCCCCATCTCGAACCAGAAACCACCCAAAACTCTGTTTTGGTTCCAGGCCAACCACGAACTTCCCTGTCACGGTTGCGAGTTTAAACCAATCCTAGGGACCTACTGAGTCTCACACAACTCACAGAAACCCTCGACTCAGCCCCAAAAGCCACGACTTTCAAAATAAACAAAACGGGGAAAACAGGGGAAACAGGGCTTACCGTCGATCTCACCTCCGTCGTTCTCGCCGCCGTGCTCCTCTGCGTTCACAGAGTCTTCCTCAGCAGTCCAAGCCTCCTTTCGAACTTGATTGGATTAAAACGATCGTCTGTGGCCGCACCACTACTTCAACCCTCTCTGTTTCCCTGAGAACTCACACCACTCTCCCACCGTAAGTTCTCACACAGTTCTCACTCACAAGCCACTCGCCAGTTTCCTCCCTTCTCTCTTCACTCTCTTGATCACCAGAACTCACAATACACTCTGCAATTGATCAATTTCTCTCTCAACTCACACTCTGTTTTTCCCTCTTCGAACACCGTTACACACTTCGAACAAACCAATTAATTTAACCCGTGCACTGCGTAGAACCCACTAGACCACTGCCAGGTGTCCAAATCCCATGATCCCATCTCAAAATATCCCAATCTCCACTGTACACTTGGCCTTATCTGATTGGCCCAATTCCCAAGACACGGAAAGACCAAAATACCCCTAATTGTTCAAATTCCGATTCTACCCTTCTCCGTTCTAGACCCTTATCTCACTCGTCCGAGGTCCGATGAAGGCATGCCGTGACATGACCCATCCCAATCCCCCCGGGATTACCATGGAATGTGCCCTGCTCCCGTCCAACCAGGGGTGTCAGACAAGGGATGACCAAGAGCCACTGCCCAAACGGGGCATCCAGAGTGCGCAAGGATCGATGGAGGAGGTGTGCAATGTCCCAGTCCCTGCTGCAATCGCATCCGTGAGCAACCTGAAGGGCATTAAAACCAAAAGCTGTGAGTGGACAAAAACCAATAAATTTGCCAAATACATTTATAAGACATTTATGCCCTCCAATAAAAACATATGCATGCCACCAAAACCAGTAACCAAAACGTTTGCTCAACCGAGCCCTTAGGGCCTTAGCCCAAAAACCGTTAACCAAAAACCAAGTGTGGGAACTCAGCCCAAAACCGTGGAATACCACCACCATACATATTAAAACCATGTGGGTCACCACCCACGACCATAAATGAACATCAATTCAAAATCCAAAACCATTTAGGGTCCCCGACCCTACATACCATTTCATAACCAATAATCCATTTTTACCACATAACACATATCCAACCAATAAGCCATTTTATTCATTAATCCATATTTTACCATTACCATCACCAGCATCCCAGATGCTTAGCGTCCCAGACGCTAGACGTCCCTGACGTCATATCTCACGGTTTCATAAGCTACGCGTGCTGCCCGGGGTCTCTCCGGGTCCATGTATCTGACATCCCTGATGTCTGACGTCCCTGACGTCAATCATAGCAATCCTGCTCCTGAGTCATCATACGGTCCGGCTGCTCCGTATAATGACCCCTCGCAGGCAATGCACCGTGACTTCCCCAGTGTCCCAGACATCTGGAGGAGACCATCATATATCCTTGTGTCCAGATGGTATATGGAAAACAGTTTTATTAAATCCTTTTATCACATTATTACCATTGGGCCCTGCCCGAAATTTCCATAAAACCACATAGTTCCATTTAGGGTCCTTGACCCAAAATCACAATTATTAAATATAGGGTCCCTGACCCGAAATCACCATTATAATCCAATTGGGCCTCATGCCCGATTTTATGAACCACTGGGCCCACGACCCGATTTGTAAACCAACTGGGCCCGCAGCCCGACTTTATAAACCCACTGGGCCCACGGCCCGAATTCACAAATCAACTGGGCCCCTGGCCCGAGAACATAACTCAAATGGGTCTCAGCCCGATTTCATACCAACCGGGCCCCTGGCCCGATTCTCAAATGGACTCCAAGTCCGAAATTTCCAAAACAAGTGGGCCTCAAGCCCGAGTTTATATTTCCAATTTCAAAACCATTGCATCACATTATATCCAAGTCACAAAAATGGAAAATCCATGTAAAAACCGGAAAACCTCGATTTACGTGCAAGCACGTAAATTGCCTCGAAATACGTGAAACCGTACAATTTACCAACAACCAAACCAACATCATACAATCACAATCATAATCCATGTAAAACATTTAAGCATGCATAGAATTTATAAAACCAAAGTCCACTCACAGACCGTTTTAACCGTGTGCCTCGATACGCGTGCCACCGGCCCTCCCGGGCCACACCACTATCACCGGGACTCCCAATCCTGTCCAAATCACATTAGAGGGTCACTAACCTCATCATTAACATCCTATCAAAGTCCCGTAATTTTCCCGAATTTTTACTTATTTTTAAACTTAATTTAAAACCTTCGGACATCCCGAACACTATCGAGACGGTGTCCGATCGACACGAAACCAATTCCAAAATGTCCGTTACATTAAATAGGACAGAAGTCATGTTGACCTCACCTCGAGATCCGTGCTCACGCGCCGTCACACGCCGCCGTGAGTGGCTGCGCGTGAAACTCACGCGCCGTGAACAGTGTCACCGTTCTGACCCGGTTGTCTGATAAACGGGTCACCGTGACCCGCGGCCCAACCCGACTGGTTCTCAGCCATTACTCGATCATTTTCAATTCCGTTTGTTCCTACAAGATCGTCTCAACAATTCCAGTTGGTCCATGCTTTAAAAACTGAGAAACCAATACGTTTGACTACCTGTTCGTGGAGGTGTGCAGACCGGCCACCTGCAACCGTCGTGCCTGCACGATCCCGGCCACCATTCCTTTCGAAAACGATCCCCAGAAGCTTGTCTCACCTTCTAGATCATCATCCTAATCACCAGATCGATCGAAACACGTTAAAACCCATCCTACCATTTTTGTACCCGAAAACAAACTCACGGGTTCGAGGCTTACCTCGCCGCCGTGGCTACCGCCGTGGCCACCAGCATGCCCAGTTCGACTCCATGAACTCCTTTCACCCCTCAAACACGATCAAAACCAGTCCACACTGATTTTCCAATTTCTGAGTTTTTGGACCTCTCTGTTTTTGTTTTGCCGCCGACGTCCCTGCCGTCTCCGTCGCCTCCCGTCGTCTCTCAAGCCTCACCGTAGTCAATTCACATTCCTCCGCACAGCCTCATGGTTACAGATGTGGTGGGGATGCGTAAGGGGGAGCCGTGTGCGGGTGTGCATGTGCACGGTTCTGTTTTCCGGTCACCACCGCCACCCACGGCGGTCACGCCGCCACGTGCGACACAAAACTCCTCTCAGTCTCCCTGTGTTCTCTCACGGTTCCAAAAACAGAAGGGGTTGTGTGTGCATGTGTTTCGGGTGGGAGAAAACAGTGTGAGAGAGAGATGAGTGTGATCAGAAATAAAGGAAAGGGAGGAGGTGTGGTCAGACAAGGGATAACCAAGAGCCACTGCCCAACGAGGCATCCAGAGTGCGCAAGAATCGATGGAGGAGGTGTGCAATGTCCCAGTCTCTGCTGCAATCGCATCCGTAATCAACCTGAAGGGCATTAAAACCAAAAGCTGTGAGTGGACAAAAACCAATAAGTTCATCAAATACATTTATAAGACATTTATGCCCTCCAATAAAAACGTATGCATGCCACGAAAACCAGTAACCAAAACGTTTGCTCAACCGAGCCATCAGGGCCTTAGCCCTAAAAACCATTAACCAAAAACCAAGTGTGGGAACTCAGCCCAAAACTGTGAAATACCATAACTATACATAAACAACCATGTGGGTCACCACCCACGACCATAAATGAACATTAATTCATTAAAATCACACAATCATAAATCCACCCGGAAAGCCATTTCATTAATTCGTATTTTACCATTACCATCACCAGCATTCCTGATGCTAGACGTCCCTGACGTCATATCTCACGGTTTCATAAGCTACGCGTGCTGCCCGGGGTCTCTCCGGGTCCATATATCTGACATCCCTGATGTCTGACGTCCCAGACGTCAATCATAGCAATCCTGCTCCTGAGTCATCATACGGTCCGGCTGCTCCGTATGGTGACCCTTCACAGGCAATGCACCGTGACTTCCCCAGTGTCCCAGACATCTGGAGGAGACCATCATATATCCATGTGTACAAATGGTATATGGAAAAACAGTTTTATTAACTCATTTCACAACATCACAATGGGCCCTGCCCGAATTTTCCATAAAACAACACATTTCCATTTAGGGTCCCTGACCCGAAACCACATTTATTAAATATAGGGCCCCTGACCCGAAATCATCATTTTAATCCAACTGGGCCCCATGCCCGACTTTATGAACCACTGGGCCCACGGCCCGATTTATAAACTAACTGGGCCCGCAGCCCGATTACGTACTCAAATGGACTCCAAGTCCGAGATTTCCAAAACAAGTGGGCCTCAAGCCCGAATTCATCTTTCCAATATAAAAACCGTTTTATCATATTATTTATTTAATCACAAGCACGCAAAACCACAAATAAACCGTTAATCCCGATATACGTGAAATACAGAAAACACCTCGAAATACATGCAACATACCCGAAATCAATGCTCACAAATACCATCATAGAAATCATGTATATAAACCATATAACACATTTAAGCATGCAAAGGATTTATAAAACCAAAGTCCACTCACAGACCGTTTTAACGGTATGCCTCGATACGCGTGCCACCGGCCCTCCCGGGCCACACCACTATCACCGGGACTCCCAATCCTGTCCAAATCACATTAGAGGGTCACTAACCTCATCATTAACATCCTATCAAAGTCCCGTAATTTTCCCGAATTTTTACTTATTTTTAAACTTAATTTAAAACCTTCGGATATCCCGAACAATATCGAGACGGTGTCCGATCGACACGAAACCAATTCCAAAATGTCCGTTACATTAAATAGGACAGAAGTCATGTTGACCTCACCTAGAGATTCGTGCCCACGCGCCGTCACGCGCCGCCGTGAGTGGCTGCGCGTGAAATCCACGTGCCTGCTACAGTGTCACCAGCCCAACCCGTTTGCCTAGTAAACGGGTCCAATTTGCCCGCGATACAACCCGGTTCAAAGTCCATCAATTCGGTCCTAATTCCTTCAATTGATCAATCAGTTAGTTTCGTTCTTAGTTCAATTACAGGTCTGTAACATCAATTACACGATAACTTACCCAAATTCCCACGATTCGATGATGAACACCAAGAACACTTTGAACACTGTTCATTCATGGAATCCCTTCAATGGCTGCAGGTTTCATCCAATTGATGATCCCAGAAGCATCAACGGACCCTAAGGAACAATTCCCCCACATCAATTGCATCAAACCTGTGCCCAATCGTCACGACTCAAGCTCGAGCACCGTCACTGTTCAACAATGGAGTTCTGTCAACCACAGCCGTTTTCCTTATATTGACGAACCCAGAAGCATCGTGGGATCATGAGAAGTAGTTTCCCCACCTCAATTTCGTCCATCGAAGCCTCCAACTTCACGACTCATGGTCGAATTTCCTTCTCTGTCACCAAGTGTGATCAGAGCCAAAACAGCACCAATTCATCTCGTTTCTTCGACAATTCTGATCGTTGTGATCCCAGGAAGCTGAATGTGAGCTCAATTGCGGTCCTCACGGCCTAATTCCCAGTATTCGAATTTTCCCCCCAATTTTCCCGAAATCCAAAATCCAAAATTCAACCCACACTCAATCCCTCGTGTTTCCCCGTTAATTCAATCATCTTAGTCTCTCAGTTTTCTCTCAGGAACAGCAGAGAGAGGGAGCCAATTCTCCCAATCTAATTCCCCCAATTTTGTGCACGGTTTAGGAACAAAGAAGAGGAAATGAGGGAGAAAATGGAGGAAAAGATGGAGGATGAATGATGATGTTGTAATGATGGTGTTGGGAGGGAAACATGGAGCTGGAAACAAGGGATGGGTGACACTTGTCACTCATCCGGATGTGCCCAATCAACGGTCACTATTCAATATTATATTATTATTTTAATCCGAGCCTCGGTTCGTTAGTTCGTTTCCTTGACCATAACGTCGTCGTCGAATCTCCGATTTCGGCATGCCGCCTGTCATTGGATTCGTATCGACGATACCTACGTAACGGTCCTTGGCCCTCGTCCATCGGACCTCCCGGTCAAAAAGTCAACATTTGGCCCCTAACATGCCAAATTACCAAAATACCCCTCAACTTCCGAACATCATAACTTTCTCTACGAATATCGGAATCGATCGTGCCACCTGTCTATGAACTCGTGACGTTCCGAACTACGTCACGGTCATCGGTCAAAGTCCATTTGACCGCCCCGAACAAAAAGTCAACATTTTGCCCACGACCAGGGGCAAAACGGTCATTTTGCACAATTTGTCCGATTCCGCCCTACTAACCACTGTTCAACCTCACTAATCAAGATTAATGACTAATCTAATCCCGGAATTCGGGACGGGTCGTTACAATCTTCCCTCCTTAATAAATTTCGTCCCCGAAATTCCAACCGCTCCAAACTCAAATGTACTTCCCTCCTTAATTAGTTTCGCTCTCGAAACTCGACTACCCTGATTCCACAAACACCCCGTGGAAAGTGGAATCGACCACGCAACACGTGTACACCCGTCCACCAACTAATCAGACAAAACTTTTCTGCACCCAAAAGTACCACTAGTACTCAAAACGCAACGATTACATTCGACCCCGTCGAATGACTGAAACTACTTGTTTCGAATTTGACACCACTTGTCAAATCAACCTTCTTGTTGACGCAACAACTCGACGGTTCCTTTCTCACTCCCACTAGGAGTCAGCTGACCCCACTCAACAATCTATGTTGACACATCCTGACAAACTCACCACACAGTTGTTGTCAGTCGAAAACTGACACTAGACTCACTCGTGGCTACACATGCCACCAACGTACTTAACTTAGTAAACATTTACCGACCTTTCACACGACCTGTGTCTAATTAAACACATTGGAAATACCATGACCCATTGCATAGTAATGTCCGGTCCACAACCAATCCCATGGTATCGGAACCAATCCGACTACCAACACGTTCACCAACACACCTCGGGTATATCCCGTATACCGTAACTAGACATCACAAGTCTACAAGGTATTGTACCTCGAACCATGTACGAAGTACACACATCTACCTAATAACCAGACTACTACCACCTAGGGCATAGCCGAATGCGTTCCAATAATGGAGTACGTTTGCCCAATCCAGCATGAGACAAATCGAAACTCCACCCAACATCTAGTTCCAATTCCGAATCTGAATCCGCAATTTCGTAAGAAATCCCGGATCCAAGCCCAGACATCAAATTTTAATTCTTATCCAAATCCGAATCCGAAATCATTATTCCGTAAGCTAGCATTTGGAATAATCATTCCGTACCCAAATCCGGAAATATACTTTCAAGTTTCAAAATCGAATCCTGAATCGTCACCCAGAAATTCGATTCCAAATCCCGAAATCTCGTTCACATTTACCAAGACACACCAAAACCGAACCTATCAGTTACCCGCTCAATACACTTGATTGACTTCATAGGGAAGCCAATCCAACCTCCACACGTCTAAGGTTAACAAAATTCAACTACCTTGAAAACCTACTCACCCGAGTAGAATACCATACGGGCCCCACTTCGAAAAGAAGTTCAACCCCATCATTTACGACTCACATACCCAAGTTCGTATCGATCCTTGTCTTCCCACCTAGGAAAACCAAGGATGATCCAACACAATGACGCCAAAACTCATCCTACGTGGATGCAACCAAAACTCGATGCACTCACCACGCCATGTACCACAACATTGTCTGCCACCAAGCAGGAAATGGGAAATCTCGTTTACCTAATTTGATTACGCAACTCCCCCTGATGACCTAAAAACACACATGGGCCCACCAACCAATACACGCTCAACGTACTGGTAACTACACTCAACGTCTGCCAGGGCAGAAAACAAGAAGTCAACCCCTATGACTTCGGAATACCAATCACCCAAAAATGAGCACCACTCTCGTTCCCCAATCACAACTTTCCTCAAAACTAAGGTTCCAACCATGTTGGAAACAAACATGCTCCCAACAAGACGTTAAGTCTAACCAGTAGACTTCCTACCTCCTCAATTCACTTGGACAACCCCGTGTCCACAATCAATCCGTTATTGTCCCGTTCGTACATCCCAACCTTTACAGGTTCAACACTCGGTTTCCCAAGTTCTCAATTATACCTTTTATCCACTCATCGCTGGTTATCTCACCACCATTGGGACTTATCCCAACACATCACAATCTTAACTGGATCCCATCCAGTCCATCACTCAACCACTACCGAATCTCAAAGACCGAACATATGTTCATCATGACGGAGTCACACCTCAACTTGTGGCTCATCGTCAACACCATCACCGACACTAGCACCAGCGCTAGTACCAGCACCAACACACTATCAACAACACTAGAATCAACGCACAGGCATCCATACTAGCATCAGCACAAAAGTAACAACCCGCAAACATTCATACTTGCACACCGTGTGCAAATACGACAACCCTGGATCTCCGTTCATACCGAACGATGATCCCGTACCTCACGACTATGGGTACCACTATTCTGACAATCCTCATCAGGAAAATGAACGTTCCCAAAACGTCCCCTGATCCCCAAGTATTATAACCGCACCAATTACCCTCGATAGCCAGTCATCTCCATATGACTACCGACTAACTGTCATTGCTATCGAGATCCGCATCCACACATCACACCAATACCCGATCCAACACGGGATTCCATAATTTATCTCAGAACCGTATCCGTAAATCGAATCCCATAGTTCTGCCTAGACTCACCAGAGCCATCCCCATGGTCATCCATGACCTCAGCCGCTCGTCGCAGCACAAGTTCTCACCCACTAATCGCAATTAAGGTTTACCTTTTTAATACTAGGGTTCCACAATCACACCCTATGGTTCAACCGAACCAAACAGCTCCCCGTAATATAAAATTCACAACCTGACCGACCCCGCGGTCTAGACATCGAATAGACGTCAGATCCCATCCTACCATCAACTCAATGTGGGTTCCACCACTAAGGTCACCGGTCAACTCCGATGAACCAACATCTCTCACACCGACAACCACCACTAGGGTTCACATTTTAGACCATTACTCAAATGAGGTTCCCCGAACCTGGCTGCACCTAGCAGCACAACAATCCAATATCACATGACCGAACCGACGGTCCCACAATACCAGTTCATCACAATCAACCCCACCTGGGTCGAATCATATTAACGCACGGCGTATCGGGCCAATCACACTCCATCCACTATCCAAACCCAAAAACTATCTGTCAGGTTGATAACGAATTGCAGCACAAAGAGACATCACACCCTCGACCTGCGCGCACAAATAGAGCAACCATTCTCTGATACCAAGTTGACAGGACCCATCCCAATCCCCCCGGGATTACCGTGGAATGTGCCCTGCTCCCGTCCAACAAGGGGTGTCAGACAAGGGATAACCAAGAGCCACTGCCCAACGAGGCATCCAGAGTGCGCAAGAATCGATGGAGGAGGTGTGCAATGTCCCAGTCTCTGCTGCAATCGCATCCGTAATCAACCTGAAGGGCATTAAAACCAAAAGCTGTGAGTGGACAAAAACCAATAAGTTCATCAAATACATTTATAAGACATTTATGCCCTCCAATAAAAACGTATGCATGCCACGAAAACCAGTAACCAAAACGTTTGCTCAACCGAGCCATCAGGGCCTTAGCCCTAAAAACCGTTAACCAAAAACAAAGTGTGGGAACTCAGCCCAAAACTGTGAAATACCATAACTATACATAAACAACCATGTGGGTCACCACCCACGACCATAAATGAACATTAATTCATTAAAATCACACAATCATAAATCCACCCGGAAAGCCATTTCATTAATTCGTATTTTACCATTACCATCACCAGCATTCCTGATGCTAGACGTCCCTGACGTCATATCTCACGGTTTCATAAGCTACGCGTGCTGCCCGGGGTCTCTCCGGGTCCATATATCTGACATCCCTGATGTCTGACGTCCCAGACGTCAATCATAGCAATCCTGCTCCTGAGTCATCATACGGTCCGGCTGCTCCGTATGGTGACCCTTCACAGGCAATGCACCGTGACTTCCCCAGTGTCCCAGACATCTGGAGGAGACCATCATATATCCATGTGTACAGATGGTATATGGAAAAACAGTTTTATTAACTCATTTCACAACATCACAATGGGCCCTGCCCGAATTTTCCATAAAACAACACATTTCCATCTAGGGTCCCTGACCCGAAACCACATTTATTAAATATAGGGCCCCTGACCCGAAATCATCATTTTAATCCAACTGGGCCCCATGCCCGACTTTATGAACCACTGGGCCCACGACCCGATTTATAAACCAACTGGGCCCGCAGCCCGATTACGTACTCAAATGGACTCCAAGTCCGAGATTTCCAAAACAAGTGGGCCTCAAGCCCGAATTCATCTTTCCAATATAAAAACCGTTTTATCATATTATTTATTTAATCACAAGCACGCAAAACCACAAATAAACCGTTAATCCCGATATACGTGAAATACAGAAAACACCTCGAAATACATGCAACATACCCGAAATCAATGCTCACAAATACCATCATAGAAATCATGTATATAAACCATATAACACATTTAAGCATGCATAGGATTTATAAAACCAAAGTCCACTCACAGATCGTTTTAACGGTATGCCTCGATATGCGTGCCACCGGCCCTCCCGGGCCACACCACTATCACCGGGACTCCCAATCCTGTCCAAATCACATTAGAGGGTCACTAACCTCATCATTAACATCCTATCAAAGTCCCGTAATTTTCCCGAATTTTTACTTATTTTTAAACTTAATTTAAAACCTTCGGATATCCCGAACAATATCGAGACGGTGTCCGATCGACACGAAACCAATTCCAAAATGTCTGTTACATTAAATAGGACAGAAGTCATGTTGACCTCACCTCGAGATTCGTGCCCACGCGTCGTCACGCGCCGCCGTGAGTGGCTGCGCGTGAAACCCACGTGCCTGCTACAGTGTCACCAGCCCAACCCGTTTGTCTGGTAAACGGGTCCAATTTGCCCGCGATACAACCCGGTTCAAAGTCCAATAATTCGGTCCTAATTCCTTCAATTGATTAATCAGTTAGTTTCGTTCTTAGTTCAATTACAGGTCTGTAACATCAATTACACGATAACTTACCCAAATTCCCACGATTCGATGATGAACACCAAGAACACTCCGAACACTGTTCATTCATGGAATCCCTTCAATGTCTGCAGGTTTCATCCAATTGATGATCCCAGAAGCATCAACGGACCCTAAGGAACAATTCCCCCACATCAATTGCATCAAACCTGTGCCCAATCGTCACGACTCAAGCTCGAGCACCGTCACTGTTCAACAATGGAGTTCTGTCAACCACAGCCGTTTTCCTTCAATTGACGAACCCAGAAGCATCGTGGGATCATGAGAAGTAGTTTCCCCACCTCAATTTCGTCCATCGAAGCCTCCAACTTCACGACTCAAGGTCGAATTTCCTTCTCTGTCACCAAGTGTGATCAGAGCCAAAACAGCACCAATTCATCTCGTTTCTTCGACAATTCTGATCGTTGTGATCCCAGGAAGCTGAATGTGAGCTCAATTGCGATCCTCACGGCCTAATTCCCAGTATTCGAATTTTCCCCCAATTTTCCCGAAATCCAAAATCCAAAATTCAACCCACACTCAATCCCTCGTGTTTCCCCGTTAATTCAATCATCTTAGTCTCTCAGTTTTCTCTCAGGAACGGCAGAGAGAGGGAGCCAATTCTCCCAATCTGATTCCCCCAATTTTGTGCACGGTTTAGGAACAAAGAAGAGGAAATGAGGGAGAAAATGGAGGAAAAGATGGAGGACGAATGATGATGTTGTAATGATGGTGTTGGGAGGGAAACATGGAGCTGGAAACAAGGGATGGGTGACACTTGTCACTCATCCGGATGTGCACAGTCAACGGTCACTATTCAATATTATATTATTATTTTAATCCAAGCCTCGGTTCGTTAGTTCGTTTCCTTGACCATAACGTCGTCGTCGAATCTCCGATTTCGGCATGCCGCCTGTCATTGGATTCGTATCGACGATACCTACGTAACGGTCCTTGGCCCTCGTCCATCGGACCTCCCGGTCAAAAAGTCAACATTTGGCCCCTAACATGCCAAATTACCAAAATACCCCTCAACTTCCGAACATCATAACTTTCTCTACGAATATCGAAATCGATCGTGCCACCTGTCTATGAACTCGTGACGTCCCGAACTACGTCACGGTCATCGGTCAAAGTCCATTTGACCGCTCGAACAAAAAGTCAACATTTTGCCCACGACCAAGGGCAAAACGGTCATTTTGCACAATTTGTCTGATTCCGCCCTACTAACCACCGTTCAACCTCACTAATCAAGATTAATGACTAATCTAATCACGGAATTCGGGACGGGTCGTTACAATCTTCCCTCCTTAATAAATTTCGTCCCCGAAATTCCAACCGCTCCAAACTCAAATGTACTTCCCTCCTTAATTAGTTTCGCTCTCGAAACTCGACTACCCTGATTCCACAAACACCCCGTGGAAAGTGGAATCGACCACGCAACACGTGTACACCCGTCCACCAACTAATCAGACAAAACTTTTCTGCACCCAAAAGTACCACTAGTACTCAAAACGCAACGATTACATTCGACCCCGTCGAATGACTGAAACTACTTGTTTCGAATTTGACACCACTTGTCAAATCAACCTTCTTGTTGACGCAACAACTCGACGGTTCCTTTCCCACTCCCACTAGGAGTCAGCTGACCCCACTCAACAATCTATGTTGACACATCCTTTTATGGTTCCCATGTTTTGATTAATGGTTCTTTTATGATTTCGGGTCGGGGACCCAAATGTATTTTATGGGTCATGACAGTTTATGGGAACCGGGCATGAACCCTTGAAAGGTTTTGAGAATATGTTTGACAAATGATTTTATGAACATTTGGTAAATGGTTTTTGAATGTATGCATATGCTTTTAGTGAAGGGCATAAATGTCTTTATGCGAAAATGTTTTTAAATAAAATATTATTTTGTCCACTCACAGTTTTCATGTTGTAATGCCCTTCAGGTTGATCTCGGATGCGGGCTGTAGCAGAGACGAATCGTCACTCCCCGCCTCCTACGATCCTGACGTACTCTGATAGCCCCAGCGAGGGCTAGAGTTGGAATTTTCCATGGCTTGACACTTTGTGTCAGACGGGATCAGGTGGTTCCCACGTTAATCCTGGGGGATTTGGGACCGGTCCTGAAAAATGGAGCCGTGCTCGACGTCTGAGTCATCACAACAAGACAAGTCTCAGAATTCGGAGCTCCTGGCTCGACGTCTAAGACTAACACCCAACCAACACAATCATCATAATATTTCACACATCACATGTACTGAGAAACATATACCTCATAACATATATCACTAACACACATAAAATCCACAATCAAACCCTCGAGCTTAAGCCCAAAACCAAACTATTACGTCTTTTTTGCTTGACTGGCTTATGGTTTGGATTGACGCGCAGCTTGTGGCAAGCAATAGCAGGGTCAATTTCCGATATGTCAGATGGTGACCAAGCAAAAATTTATTTTTCTTCTCATATGAATGCAGTGAGTTCTTCTATTTCTTTAACATTCAAGCGAGCACCAATGCGAGCATGTCACTCAAGATATTGAGGGTCAAGTTGGATCAGGGTGACGTCATCTTCTGGTTCCCATCCTTCTGGAGTTGGATGTCCTTCTTTTTCTTTATGATGCATGCATAAATGTTTTATATGTGTTTATGAACATTATTTGAGATGTCATGAGTGCATGTGTTTTAAATGTGAATTGTTTGGCATTTTCGGAGGAAAATACGTTATTGTACGTAGTTCGAGATTTATATTTTATAAAATAATTGGGCTTCGGTCGCGTATACTACGTGCATAAGTTATATGTGATTATGAAGGTTTCATAGAGAGGCGTGAAATCTAGGAACTGAATTATGATTTTGGAGGATTTCATGGAGATGCGTGAAATCGAGATTCGGGCACGAGTCCCAGTTGAACGATGATTGAAAATATTTTGAAAATGGGAAATGGTTTTCGGATTTGGAAATATCTTTCGGGCTTATGACTTAGTTGATTTGAGGTTTGACTTAGAGTATAGTCAAATGTGAGATAAGTTGGGCTGTGACCCAGTTATGAGATTTATGAAAGATATTTCAGGTATGAGACCCAGTTGTGAAATTGATAGGATTCGAGGAATCCTGAATTTTATTTCGGGCATGAAACCCAGTTGTGGATTTGATAGGATTCGTGGAATCCTGAGATATGAAGTGTCGTTGGACACTGGTTTTCGGGCTACGACCCAATTGATAATATTTTGGGTTATGACCCATTTGGTGATGTTTCGGGCTTGAGGCCCTACAAATGAAATTTTGGGTTAGAGTCCCGAATGATCGGGTTAGAGTCCCGGGCGATGATGATGACATTAGGGTTCAAGTCCCGAGTGTTATGACGCTCGCCTCCGGACTGCGAATGTGTTCCTTTCGGAAAGATCACGAGGCTGCCTGTTGTCGAGCAGCCGCTGGAGGCTATGGCCAAGGGAGGCTCGACTTAGGAGTGCTGATGTTATTCTCTGAGATCGATCGGTAATGGGTTCACGATGATCTAGAGATGGTCGTGGCAGGTGATTTGTTCACGGCGACATGCTGGGATTGTGAGCGGCCCTGAGCTATTTGCACATATGCTAATATTAGAATCGTGGCTGACACTAAGATGAGGATGGGATGAGTTCCCATGTGCTCTATGATTTGGACTGAGAGCCTGTACTGGTTTTCTATAACTTGGTTTTGGGCTGAGTCCCTGATAGGTCCTCAAATAAGCATGATTTTATATTATTTTATACCCTTTATACTTAGCTTTTAATATTAAAATAATAAATAATTAGATAAAATAATTTATTTTGTGTTATTTTTGTTTAAATAAATAAAATTTGTAATTTGGTGCATTTTGGCGAAAGAATCGTCTCGATCGGAATTATAACGAAAATATTATGGACGAATTTCGGTGAAATATTACTAAATTAGTTAAATTAATTAATTTCAGTTTTCTTACAGCCCAAATCCATAATCTGTGCAGCCCAAATACATTTCTTCAGCCAGCAGGCCCGCGGCCCGTGCAGCCCAGCGGCCCAACTTCCGCGCAGCCCAGCAGCAGCCCGCCACCGAGCCGCACTCCCCAGTCTCGGCGCGCGTGTCCCGAGCTCCAGCCCCTCCGCTCGGCGCGCGCCTACCGACGACAGCCTCTGCACTCCAGCAACCACCTGCCGGCCACTTCCTCCCTTTCCAGCGCATGCCTGCCGGCCCACCATCCCCCTTTCAGCACGCCCATGCCGAATATTCCTTCCCTTTTTAGTTGTTTCTGACAGTTTCTCTCCAGCAGCATTTCTTTTTTTTTTTTTTACATTTTTTTCCCCACAAACACCACCCAATCTCATCATTTCACTTTTTAATATTTTTATTGTAACTTTTATTTGTTTTTATTTATTTTTTTTAGTGTAATTAGCTTTTCCCCCCTATAAATAGGGAGGTCATTTCATGTATTTGGGGAGTCCCCAATTAGTTTCATTCTTCCATTTCTTTCATTTTTCTTAGTTCTAGTTCTTAGTTAGTTCTTTTGTTTCTCTCTTTTGAGAGACATTTTTGGGGACCATTTTAACTTCTCGTAGATTTTCTTATTAATTAGCTTTCTTTTAATTCTTTTTCTTAATTTATGTTATTTTTATTTTTCTTAATTTCATTTCTTCTTTACTTTGTTCTTGTGATATTTCTTTGAGATCTCTTAAACACATTTTTATGCTTTCCTTAAGAAATACCTAGGCCAAGTAATTCTAAGGCAATTCAAGAGTTTTAAGACCAAATTCCTCGTATTTCTTCTTCCATCTTCACAAGTTTCCTGCCGCTGTTCGGTGATTCTTGTGAAAATCCATATTTCTACTTAAATTCTTGTTATTGTTATTGGTTTTACTTATAATTCAATATATGTGTTGGTATTTTCTTTCTAACATTTGTAAGTAAGAATGCAATCTCCATGTGTTTTACTTTTTGAATTTCTTTTACTTCATATGTTTTAGTGCTTAAACTTCAATTCGAAGCTAAATGTTGATCCGCTGTTCGGGGCATTTAGAATAGAGTTGAAGAGATTTAATGTTTGATCGCTGTTCGGCGCATTAAGTCATTAACTTAAGGTGAATCATATTGTAAGTAATAATCCGCTGTTCGGTGCATTTATTGTAACAACCCGAACTTTCGTAATTATTATTTTATTGTAAAATGACTGTTTTGCCCCTGAGGGGGGGAAAGTTGACTTTTACCTCGGGAAGTATTTAGGACTTTGACACGTGACCGTGACCGTGACGTAGTTTAGGACGTCACGAGTTCATAGGCAGGTGGCACGTCCGATTCCGACGTTCGAGGATGAAGTTGTGACGTTCGGAAGTCGAGGGGTATTTTGGTAATTTGGCCATTTGGGGGCCAAATGTTGACTTTTGACCTGGGAAGTCCAACGGACGAGGGCCAATGACAGTTACGTAGGTCTCGTCGATACGAATCCGTAGACAGGCGGCACGCCGAAATCGGACTTACGACGAAAAAGTTATGGTCAAGAACGTAACCGAACTAACCGAGACTCGGAATTAAAATAATATTAAAATAATGAAATCTGGTTACTTTATTCAAAATCGATCTGGGCCCTTGATGAGTGACACATGTCACTCATCTACCTCATCCACATCATCCCCTAAAACCAGGATCTATGTCTGCCTGTAGATTAATTAATTAATTAAACTTCCCTAAATCCTCACCCTTCATCCTTAAGTCAGACTCAATCCTAGCCGTTGGTTTCTAATGCCTATGCTATTTTTAAACTCATCAGACTCACACTCTCACATTTTCATTTCTCTCTAAACCGTGCACCTTCTCACTCTCTGCACAAACACACCAGCGATTACACCACCTCTTAGCCTCAACCCACACACCAGACTACCTCTCAGCCACCTCCAGACGGCCATCACCACCACCACGGACGGCGGCATAACCCGGAAACCCCACAAACCCGAGAAGGAACCCGTGCAGCCCAAACTAACCAAACCGTCCAAACCTTCGCCCCTGCACTCGAACTAACTTAGGGATGGGTCAACTGGAACCATAGGACGACTCAGGACCGGACTGGGCAACCCACGGCGGCGACACGGCGGCGGTAAGCCCATAAACCCGAGAGACACCGATTTCCTTCCCTGTTTCGAAACGTCCGTTTTTGACGTTGGAAATGTTTGTTTGCTTTTGAGACATAACCCAGGGAACTAGACGAGCATTTTGGACCAGGGTTCGTGGCTGAAAGCTTGACGGCTCGCCGAAGAAGACGAACCAGAGCCGGCAGCCGATTTCCCGTCGATTTTCAGGTGGTTTCTCGAACTTAAAAACCTGTTTTAATCCCACAGAACCATAGAACTTGATTAGACGAGTTAATAGGAACAAATCCCATCGATTTTGGTGGTCGGGTTGATGAGAACCGATCGGGTTGAACCGTGGGTCTGCGGTGACCCGGTACTGTAGCTGATGACGTCATCATGCTGACGTCAGCAGTGACGTCATGATGATGTCATCATGTCAGAAAACTGTCAGACCAGGGACCAATGGGCTGTTGACACGTGTCCTCTGACACTGTCAGTGATGACATCATGCTGACGTCAGTAGTGACGTCATGCTGACGTCAGCATCACTGTAGCACTATTGACCAGAGGGTTGACCGGTGCGTGGGGGGCGCGTGTGAACAGTATTTTGTGTGGGACCAGTGCCATTTTCAAGGTTTCGACGTTACGGATCCAATGGCGGTGGTTTCGTGTCGATCGAAGATCGTTAAGTTAGTCAAATTAGGGTTTGACGCCTTGGGAAGCGTGTTCGGACGGCTTTCCCGGGCCGGTTTCAGTCTAGGGTTTCTTAGTTGTTTAGTAGGGACTTAAAATGACCTTTACGTATGCTTTGGACATGACAGGAATTGTACTTTAACCCTTGGACGGGGCTTTACGCTCGGGATTGTAGCGGGATTGTACTGTGAGTGGGCCTTTGATTTCACTAAACTTCGGCATGCATAACTGTTTTACTTTCTACTATATCTATATGTGATTCAAGTAAAAGTATCTGTTTATCTTGAGTATGATTTATGGCACGTATTACGATGTTTGGGCATGAGACCCGTCTGGTTGTTTATGAATGGGTTTGAGTCATGTATATGTATAATGGATCTCGATATTATCTGTGGTACTGCACTGTATAGATCTACCCTAGGATTCTATCTCCTCCGGATGTAGGTACACCGGAGTGGTCACGGCGCATTGCCTGTGAGGAGTCATTCTACGGAGGGACCGGACCGTAGAGTGACTCAGGAGCAGGATTGCTACTATTGAACGTCTGGGACGTCAGGCATCTAGAATGCCATGCTCGGACTGGGTTCGGGATTTGGACTCGGGATTGAGACCCCGGGTGGCACGCGTAGCCATGGGACTGTGACCTTATTGGGCGTCTGGGACGTCGGGCATCTGGGATGTCAGGGTTGGGATGTATAGTGCAGTGACTAAGATTATATTATGTTGATGTTATTCTGCTTATGATTATATGGTTTTGTGGTCTATGATACTAATGCATGTCTTTTCGGCAAACGGAGGGGAAAAAAGCTATATGTTTTCGAAATGGTAAACTATTTTGTAAACCTTGAGTTTCGGCCCACTCACCTTTGTTGTTTTACTACCCCTCCAGGTAGTGCTATTGAGGAGGAGGATCCCGAGGAGGAGGAGGAGGAGGATCCCGAGGAGGAAGAGGCATAGGTTTACGTTGCGTACCTGAACCCTACTGCTGGGTAGGTTGGCACGTTGTGTGTCTAGAGTCGTGCTCAATAAACTGTATTCGGGAACTATCCCTTGTCTGACACTATTTGTATTCGAGTATTTGTGTGGCGTGCTATGTATGACTTAACTGTGGATTTTCTTTATGCATTTTATCTTCAATAAGGGTATTTTTGGTATTTTAATGTCGGGTGTCAGACGGGAGCAGGGCACGTCCCGGGTGGTCCCAGGGGGATCGGGGCGGGTCCTGTCAACTTGGTATCAGAGCACTAGGTTGTGGTCAACATGCTAGACTAGTGGTCAGTACTTAGTTTAAAAGATGTCAGTATCTAATCTATGCCTCTTAATAGCGGGTTATGCCTCCAAGGAGAATTCCTCAAACACGAACTGACGAGGAAATCGCGAGAGAGATGGAATGTGCTAGCATTGAGCGGGCTCAAAAGGTTGGGAGCCACACCTTTCAGCGGGGGATCAAACCCCGAGGATGCCCATGAGTGGATTGCGAAATGGGAAAGAATCTTCACCGTGATGCACTGCCCACCTGGCGAGCGGGTGGCACTGGCGGCCTTCTTACTGGAAGGCGGGGCTTATCAATGGTGGCATGGTCTTGAGATGTCAGGGTGGACTGTTCACACCACCACAATGGAGGTCTTTCGTGCCCGATTCTTAGATCAGTATTATCCGCGTTCATTTCGGATGGCACGAGAGGCAGAGTTCCTGCGGCTGGAACAGGGAGATATGTCACTGGCAGATTACGAGCAGACTTTCGGGAAGCTTTCCCGTTTTGCCGCAGCTTTTGTGAGTACTGAGGAGGAAAAACGTCAAAGATTTGAGTTGGGACTCCGAGGAGAGTTACGGGCAAGTGTGACGGCTACTAGTTACGCGACTCTGAGGGACATGGTCGACGCTGCAGTTCGTGTCGAGGCCAGTCTGGCGGCACACCAGGCGCGACAATCATCAGGCGAGGGGTAGCGCCGGGATCGTCCACATCCTAGACCAACCGGCCCAAAGATCTCTAAGGGGGGAAATTACCGAGGAGCACCCTCATCTTTACGTGGTCGTGGCTGGTCAGGTCGACATGGAAACTCTCAGAGGGGCGGACCGAGATTCAGTTCTGGACAGCATCAGGCTTGGAGTGGTGCATCAGGAGGGTCTTGGGATGGACCGAGGACAGTTAATTGCTTTGCTTGTGGAGGAGCGGGCCACTATGCCCGAGATTGCCCTTTACTGTCAAGGAACAACGAGACTAAAGGTGTTAGTATGACACAGAGTTCGGCTTCCCACCCTACCAGAGGCCGAGGACAGAGTGCTGAGCGTGGCGCGCGTGGGCGCGGACAGACTGCGGGACCCAGAGGTTGGTCGCGAATGCGGGCTGTAGCATAGATCGAGACATCACATGCCACTACCGATCCTGGCGTACTCTAGCTAACCCCGAGCGGGTGACGAGTTCATCCCTAGTCTGACATGCGGTGTCAGATGGGAGCAGGCACATCCCACGATAATTCAGGGGGATTATGATGAGTAATGTCAGACCGGAAGTGTACCAGTGAGGATGATGGGCCTCAAGGTGGGTGGATTGCAAGACCAGTGAGCTTATAAAGTAAGAATGGTGAGAAAAATTCATGAGCTTGGAAAGTAAGAACGGTGAGTAAATGTGACAACCCGTCCCAAATTAACGGGATTAATTAAGGATTAATAACGGATTAGCGAGGCTAATCGGGGATTACACGAAGATTAGCGGATGTTCAAGGCAAAATGACGATTTTACCCCTAAAATGGGTGAAACGTTGACTTTTTGTTCAGACGGTCAAATGGACTTTGACTGATGACTGTGACGTAGTTTGGGACGTCACGAGTTCATAGATAGGTGGCACGTTCGATTCTGACATTCGTGGAAGAAGTTGTGATGATCAGAAGATCGGGGGCATTTTGGTAATTAGGGTGAATAGGGGCCAACAGTTGACTTTTGACCCGGGAGGTCAAATGGTCGAGGGCCGAAGACCGTTACGTAGAGCGAGACGATACGAATCCATAGACAGGCGGCACGTCGAATTCGGACGTTCGACGACGAAGTTACGGTTCACGGAAGTTCGAAACGTACTATTACACGTTTTACGAGACGAAAGCCTTTTTGGCATTTAGTGGGTCCCAGATCTTTCTCAGGACCAATGGATGAATGAAAAGTGTCATTCATCCATTCCCCATCATTTTCCCTTCATGCATATCCCATCCCCTTTGCATCGATCATTTTCTTCCTTTCCAAGCCCAAACCCGATCGGCCTTCACCCCCAAAAACCAAACCCTTCTACCCTATGATCACTGGTGAGACCAAAGAGAGTGAGAGGAGGACCTGGTGGACGTGGTGGTTGGCCCAGGCAGCACCGTCGTGGACGGCGGAGGAGGAACCGATCGAGGTAATCGGTTTTACTCGATTTTGTCCATTTTCGATTTCTGTTATTATGGGTCATTTTGGGTGATTCTAATGAATTAAATAGGTTGTTAGGAGGTTAATAGGAAGTTTTGGAGAGAGGTTAGACGTTGAAGAACACTGGGGTGAGTTTTGGAAATTTTGGACCGTGAAGAAAATCTAGACCGTTCGGGTTTTGAAGGATTTAGGAGTTTTAATTGATAGGTTTAGGTTCCTAGGATGAAAATGTAACGACCCGTCCCGAATTCCGGGATCAGTTTAGTAACTAATCTTGATTAGTGAGGTTGAACGGTGGTTAGTAGGGCGGAATCGGACAATTGTGCAAAATGACCGTTTTGCCCTTGGTCGTGGGCAAAATGTTGACTTTTTGATCGGGCGGTCAAACGGACTTTGACCGATGACCGTGACGTAGTTCGGGACGTCACGAGTTCATAGACAGGTGGCACGTTCGATTCCGACATTCGTAGAGAAAGTTGTGGTGTTCGGAAGTTGAGGGGTATTTTGGTAATTTGGCTTATTAGGGGCCAAATGTTGACTTTTCGATCGGGAGGTCCGATGGACGAGGGCCAAGGACCGTTACGTAGGTATCGTCGATACGAATCCAACGACAGGCGGCATGCCGAAATCGGAGATTCGACGACAACGTTATGGTCAAGGAAACGAACTAACGAACCGAGGCTCAGATTAAAATAATAATATAATATTGAATAGTGACCGTTGACTCAGCACACCTGGATGAGTGACAAGTGTCACTCATCCCTTGAAACCAGAATCCTTGTCTTAGGGGAAACATCATTATGATGTTTTATTATTAATTAAATTAATTCATATTTATTTTCTCCATTAATCTCCTTTGTTCTTCAAACCGTGCAAAATGGGGGAATCAAATTGGAGAGAGTTTGCTGCCTTCTCTAACTGGGTTTGAGGGCAAAATCGAGTGCTTGTTGAGACTAACTCAACTGGGTAAACACGGGAGATTGAGGAAGGCTGAGGAACTGAAATTCGAAAATTTGGATTTTGGGGGGGGAAGTTCGGATTTTAAACTTGGGGCTGTGAGGATCGAATTGGTGATTACTTCGAGCTTTCTGGGATCACAACGATCAGTTTTGTCGAAGGAACGAAGGGATTTGGCCACCAATTGGCTCTGATCACATTTGGTGACAAAGGAGGAATTTCGAAGTTGAGTCGTGGAATTGGAGGCTTCGTTGGACGGAATTGAGGTGGGAAAATTACTTCTCATGATCCCACGATGCTTCTGGGTTCATCAATTGAAGGAAAACGTTGGAGAATGGCAGAACTCCATTGTTGAACAGTGACGGTGCTCGAGCTTGAGTCGTGACGATTGGGCACAGGTTTGATGCAATTGATGTGGGGGAATTGTTCCTCATGGTCCATTGATGCTTCTGGATGCATCAATTTGATGAAACCTGCAGCAATTGAAGGAATTCCATGAACGAACAGTAACCAGGTGTTCTTGGTGTTCATCGTCGAATCGTGAGGTTTGAAGTATGTAATCGTGTAATTGTGATTGCAGACCTTTAATTAAACTAATAACGAAACTAACTGAATGATCAATTGATGTAATTAAGGCTGAATTGATAGGATTGGAACCGGGTCATGTCGCGGGTGAATTGGACCCGTTTACCAGACAAACGGGTTGGGCTGGTGACACTGTAGCAGGCGCATGAGTTTCACGCGCAGCCACTCACGGCGGCGCGTGGCGGCGCGTGGGCACGAATCTCGAGGTGAGGTCAACATGACTTCTGTCCTATTTAATGTAACGGACATTTTGGAATTGGTTTCGTGTCGATCGGACACCGTCTCGATATTGTTCGGGATATCCGAAGGTTTTAAATTAAGTTTAAAAATAAGTAAAAATTTGGGAAAATTACGGGACTTTGATAGGATGTTAATGTTGAGGTTAGTGACCCTCTAATGTGATTTGGACAGGATTGGGAGTCCCGGTGATAGTGGTGAGGCCCGGGAGGGCCAGTGGCACGCGTATCGAGGCATACCGTTAAAACGGTCTGTGAGTGGACTTTGGTTTTATAAATTCTATGCATGCTTAAATGTTTTATATGGATTATGGTTGTGATTGTGTGATGTTGATTTGGTTGTTGGTAAATTGTACGGTTTCACGTATTTCGAGGCAATTTGCGTGCTTGCACGTAAATCGAGGTTTTCCGGTTTTACATGGATTTTCCATATTTATGACTTGGAAATAATATGATGAAATGGTTTTGAAATTGGAAATATAAACTCGGGCTTGAGGCCCACTTGTTTTGGAAATTTCGGACTTGGAGTCCATTTGAGAATCGGGCTGGGGGCCCAGTTGGTTAATGAAATCGGGCCAGGGGCCCAGTTGGTATGAAATCGGGCTGAGACCCATTTGAGTTATGTTATCGGGCCAGGGGCCCAGTTGGTTTACAAATCGGGCCGTGGGCCCAGTGGTTCATAAAATCGAGCATGAGGCCCAATTGGATTATAATGGTGATTTCGGGTCACGGACCCTATGTTCAATAAATGTGATTTCGGGTCAGGGACCCTATGTTTAATAATTGTGATTTTGGGTCAGGGACCGTTCGTTCCTTCGACAAAACTGATGGAAAATTACGGGTGGACCCTAAATGGGAGGCCCGGTGATAGTGGTGCATTGCCTGCGAGGGGTCATTATACGCAATTGGGTCCTTCATTATACGGTCCGTTCCTTCGGGTCACGGACCGTATAATGACCATTCAGCTTTTGATGAACTTATTTTTAAACTTAATTCCAAATCTGAATCCGCAATTTCGTAAGAAATCCCGGATCCAAGCCCAGACATCAAATTTTTAATTCATATCCAAATCCGAATCCGAAATCATTATTCCGTAAGCTAGCATTTGGAATAATCATTCCGTACCCAAATCCAGAAATATACTTTCAAGTTCCAAAATCGAATCCTGAATCGTCACCCAGAAATTCGATTCCAAATCCCGAAATCTCGTTCACATTTACCAAGACACACCAAAACCGAACCTATCGGTTACCCGCTCAAAACACTTGATTGACTTCATAAGGAAGCCAATCCATCCTCCACACGTCTAAGGTTGACAAAATTCAACTACCTTGAAAACCTACTCACCCGAGTAGAATACCATACGGGCCCCACTTCGAAAAGAAGTTCAACCCCGTCATTTACGACTCACGTACCAAGGTAAGAGTGATATACTCTCCCCCTATCTGAATCATCAAGATCACGACCCAGATAGACACTGTGTCCCTGACAATAACGTCAAAATCCTAGATCGCCACAACGATCGACAACCGACTCCCACAACTAGACAGATCAGTCAACGACGAGACACGTCGAGACTGCGGATTCTCACAGATTACCTTGTATCAATCCTTGTCATTCCACCTAGGAAAACCAAGGATGATCCAAAACAATGACGCCAAAACTCATCCTACGTGGATGCAAACAAAACTCGCTGCACTCACAACATCCTCTGCCACCAAGCAGAGAATGAGAAATCTCGTTTACCTAATTTCGAATACGTAGCTCCTCCTAATGACCCACAAACACACATGGGCCCACCAACCAATACACGCTCAACGTACTGGTAACTACACTCAACGTCTGCCAGGGCAGGAAACAAGAAGTCAACCCCTATGACTTCGGAATACCCATCACCAAAAACGAACACCACTCTCGTTCCCCAATCTCAACTCTCCTCGACACTAAGGTTCCAACCATGTTGGAAACAGACATGCTCCCAACAAGACGTCAAGTCTAACCACTAGACTTCCTACCTCCTCAATTCCCTTGGACAACCCCGTGTCCACAATCAATCTGTTATTGTCCCGTTCGCACATCCTGACCTTTACAGGTTCAACACTCGGTTTCCCAAGTTCTCAATTATACCTTTTTAATCCACTCACCACTGGTTATCTCACCACTATTGGGACTTATCCCAACACATCACAATCTTAACTGGATCCCATCCAGTCCATCACTCAACCACTACCGAATCTCAAAGATCGAACATATGTTCATCATGACGGAGTCACACCCCAACTGGTGGCTCATCGTCAACACCATTACCGACACTAGCACCAGCGCTAGTACCAGCACCAACACACTATCAACAACACTAGTATCAGCACACAGGCATCCATACTAGCATCGGCACAAAAGTACCAACCCGCAAACATCCATACTGCACACCGTGTGCAAATACGACAACCCTGGATCTCCGTTCATACCGAACGACGATCCCGTACCTCACGACTATGGGTACCACTAATCTGACAATCCACATCAGGAAAATGAACGTTCCCCGAACGTCCCCTGATCCCCAAGTATTATGACCACACTGATTACCCTCGATAGCTAGTCATCTCCATATGACTTCCGACTAACTGTTATTGCTATCGAGATCCGCATCCATACCTCACACTAATACCCGATCCAACACCGGATTCCATAATTTATCTCAGAACCGTATCCGTAAATCGAATCCCATAGTTCTGACTAGACTCACCAGAGCCATCCACATGGTCATCCATGACCTCAACTGCTCGTCGCAGCACACATTGGGATGGGTCCTGTCAGAAAATATAAAGGATTGGATTGATTAGGGAAGAAAACGGTGAAAACTGGACCGTGTAAGGGCCTGGACCGATCACGTCGGTCCAGTTGCAGAGAAAATCGGACCGGACCGGTTCGGACCGGTCTGACTGAGGACAGGGGTGACACTGTAGCACTAGCGTGTGGCTTCCACGTGTAGCCACTTCAGGCAGCATTTGGGGGAGAATCTGAGGAAGGTTCCAACATGTCAAATCATCTATTCGATGTAAAGAACATTTTGGGACTGGTTTCGAGTTGATCGGGCATCGTCTCAATATAGTTCGGGTTGTCTGAAGGTTTCGGTGCGCATTTAAAAATAGTTAAAAATCCGAGAAACTTAGGGGGCTTTAGTGATGGGTTAATTAAGTAGTTAGTAACCCTCTAAAGTGATTTGGACAAGTTTGGAAGTCCCGGAGACGACAGTTGACCCGGGAAGGCGTACGACGCGCGTATCGAGGCAACAGCACGGACGATCTGTGAGTGGACTTTATTTATGAAATCGATGCATGCATAAATGTTTTATATATGTTTTAATATGTGTTTTGGGATGGCTTGAGTGCATTTTGGTGTGTGTTTACGTATGGACACGTACTTCGAGGTTTTCAGGTTTTATACGTGCTTATACGCGCTTACGCTTTCGGTTTTCGATGAAATGGTTTGAAAAGTAAAACGACCCATTTGGTCTTGATTTTTACTCGAGCATGAGATCCATTTGGATTTGATTTTGACTCAGGCATGAGACCCTATTGACGACCCGTAGGTCGGAGTCGTGGTCGCGATGGGTGCTGTGTGCACGACGACGGACGACGTGACGCTCGCCTCCGGATTGGGATACGTTCCTTCCGGAGAGGTCATGATGCACGTCCCATTGTCGAGCAGCCACTGGAGGCTCGACTTTGGAGCGCTGACGGTTTAGAGGATCGATCAGCGACGTGTACACCATGGTCTCGAGATGGTAGCGTCAGTGATGTGTTCACAGCGACATACCAGGATTGAGAGCGGTCCTGGATTGATGGTTCTACGCATCGCTATGATTGGGATCGTGACTGACCCTGAGATATCAGGCTTGATGCCCAGTTGATTCAAGTTCGGGCTCGATGCCCAGTTCATTGTGAAATCGGGCTAGAAGCCCTATTGAGTCTTATGTTCGGGCGGAAGGCACAGTTGAATGGTGTTTCAGGCATGAGTCCCGTTTTTATGGTTTTATATACTGGTATGTATATACCCGCCTTATGAGATTATTGATTGGTCTCCTCCAGATGTCGACCTGGAGAGTCACGATCCACATACCAGAGTAGGTATCCCCATATGGATCCCGTTCTAGGAGTGGGCGTTATGATGTGGTACCGGACCAGATTCCGGGGAGATGATCGGATTAGGTTCGAAGATGAGCCTCCCAGATGGAGAATTTCTGGGAGAAGACTCGGAGTGAGACCCTGAGTAGTATGCATACTTATATATATAGAGACATCGTGACTATATCGGGGATGTGTTCCCTAGGGGTTGTGTGCCCCGAGTTGGCATCTTCTCTGGAAGTGCCTAGGATGGGTTATATATGTATATATGTATATGTGGATGAGTTTTCACTGAGATGGCGCTGGGCTGAGACCCTCGCGTACTGGTTTGGGGACGAGTTCCCACGTGTTTTGGTTTGGGTGGAGGTCCCATGTGTTGTTTGACTGATTTCGGGCTAAGGCCCAAATGGTTTGATGGTTCATGACGGTTTATGGGAACCGACATGAACCCTAGAAATGGTTTTTGAATGCATGCATATTTTTTTAATAAAGGGCATAAAGGTCTTTTATGAAAATGTTTTTATAAAATATTTGTTTTGTCCACTCACAACTTTTGTATTTTGAATGCCCTTCAGGTTGATCGCGGATGCGGCTGTAGCAGAGACGAGACATCGCATTCCTCCTTCGGATCCTGGCGTACTCTAATAGCCCGGTTGGGCAAAGGATGAAAATATCCTTGGTCTGATACTTCGTGTCAGACGGGAGTAGGCACATCCCATGCTAATCCCGAGGGATTTGGGACGGGTCCTGTCAGTAAGACATGTGAGCTTAGAAGATATGATCGGTGAACATTCTCACATTGCTCAGGGAGGAAAATGTGAAATACCTTATATGTGTCTATTATAACGACCCGTCTTGAAATCCGGGATTAGATTAGTGACTAATCACGATTAGTGAAATTAATCGGTGATTAGGATCAAAATCGGACGAACGATGCAAAATGACCATTTTGCCCCTATAATGGGTAAAACGTTAACTTTTCGTTCAGGTGGTCAAATGGACTTTGAACGATGACCGTGGTCCGGGACATCACGAGTTCATAGACAGGTGGCACATTCAATTCTGACATTCGAGGAAGAAGTTATGATGTTCGGAAGTTCAAGGGCATTTTGGTAATTTTAGTTAAAAGGGGCAAAAGGTTGACTTTTGGACTGGGAGGTTCGATGACTGAGGGCCAAGAACCGTTACGTAGATCGGGATGATAGAAATTCGTAGACAGGCGGCACGCTGAAATCGGACTTCGAACGGGGAAGTTATAGGTCACGGAAGTTCGATTTCACTATGCATATACTTCGAGACGATGATGACTTGGCCTATTCTGATTGGCCAGATATTTTAAGTGGGTCCCATGGATGAGTGACAAGTGTCACTCATCCCAATGGCTAAAACCCCTAAATTGTGGATCTCACTAATTAAATATTATTATAATTATTATTTTATAATTAATCCTACCCTCCACTAAATCCTAACCCTCCATTCCAAATTAATCTCTCAATCCTCACCACTCATCTCATCCCATCTCCCTCTCATCTGATCAGCCCTCATCTTCTTTATTTTCTCACAAAAACCTGAAGGCCTTGTCTCCATTTCTCTCTAAAACAAACACCAAACACACACCACACCACCATGAACCTCTGTGCTCGTGTGTGACCGTGAGAGAGTGAGATGATGAGGACAGTGACGGGATGGACGGCGGCTCACGGTGGTGGACGGCGGAGGTGAGAAACCGAGAGCCTTTGAATATTCAAAAGTTGGAAGTTGGGTTTTAAGACTTTTTGATCAAGGCTGATGACTGGGTCGTGTTTCTAGGACCCAGGGGAGTCGAGTGGTGCCGGATTCGAGGACTGGAGTGGACGGAGTTGACGGCAGAAGTTGGTTGCAGGGGCCGTCGCCATGGCCGATCTTTGAAGGTTCGTTTTGGTTGTTTTTCTTATGTTTTTAAGAGTGAAAAAAGATAGGAAATAGGATTAGGAGGATATTAGGATCAAAATGGAACAAAATGGGATTAGAAATGGACAGTTTGGGCCTTGAACCGATCCAGACCGGTTCGGCCAGTTCACACCAGTCAAACCCGGTCTGACGCGTGAGGAAGATGATGAATAGTGCCAGCACGTGAGTTTCACGCGCAGGACCTTCTTGGGGCGCGTGAGGGCACGTGGCCCATAATTTGGGGATGTCTTCAACACGTGAAATCTTTTATTCGATGCAACAAACATTTTGAGACTAGTTTCATGTCGATCGGACACCATCTCGATAATGTTCGGGGCATCGGAAGGTTTAGGTTCGGGATTTAAAATAGTTAAAAATTCGGGAAACTTACGGGGCTTCAATGAGAGGTTAATAAGGTAGTTAGTAACCCTATAGATTGATTTGGACAGGTTTGGGAGTCCCGGTGACGATGATTTGCCCGGTGAGGCTTACGACACGCAAACCGAGGCGACATCATAGGACAGTCTGCGAGTGGACCTTGATTTCTAAACTGTGATGCATGTATAAATGTTTTATATGGTTTATGAATGTGATTATATGATGTTGAATTGGATGGTTGTGAATTATATGGTTTCACGCTTTACGAGGCAATTTACGTGCTTGCACGAAAATCGATGTTTTCCGGTTTTACACTGATTTTCCGTACTTATGGTTTTGGATATGATTTCATGAAATGGTTTTGGAATTGAAAAGGTAAACTCGGGTTTGAGACCCATCTGTTTTGGAAACCCTCATACTCGAAGTCCTTTTAATGACGTTCTCAGGCCGGAGACCCAATTGATTCTTAAATCGAATTCGGATTTGCAATTATGGACTTGGGCATGAGACCCATTTGATTTACGAATTCTCGAAATTGAGGTCCATTTGATTTAACGAGGCATCGGGTCGGAGGCCCAGTTGGTTTACAATTCGGGACGGAGGTCCAATTTGTATATGGATTCGGGCCTAGGGCCCAGTTATGTGTTACGATGGTGATTTCGGGTCAGGGACCCACAAATGGTTTTTATTGTTCATAACGGTTTATGAGAACCGACATGAACCCTTGAAATGGATTTATGGTTCATGACGGTTTATGGGGATCGGCATGAACCCTTGAAATGGATTTTATGGTTCATGACGGTTTATGGGGGCCGGGCATGAATCCTTGAAAGGTTTAAAGAATGATTTCAAAAGGTTTTTTGTATGCCATCCTTTATATATGATTGTCTCCTCCAGGGAGGGTTGTTGGCCTAGGTGGACCCCGGAGTAGTCACGGAGCACTGATTGAGTGGAGTCGCCCCCCATTTGGGTTCCTTACTCTCAGGAAGGGTATGGTTCGTAACCTCCAGGGAGGGTCATTGATCTACGAACATTAACCCGGGTGGAACTTGGAGAGACTTGGGTTTGAGACCCCGGTTGGCATGCGCGTAGCTCTATATTACCGTGACAGGTTTGGTGATATGAAATATAATGGATAAACATGATTTCAATTGGTTTGGGAAATTGTGTTTTATGATGATAAATGGATTTGGGCTGAGATCCCGCATATGTTTACTATGTTGTGGTTTTCTCTGAATAGTTTGGGTAGAAGCCCGTATGATTATGGTTGTTTAAACATATGTGATTGGATAAATGGTTTTACTATGCATGCATGATTTTTAGTGAAGGGTATAAAGGTCTTTATAAAATGTATTTACGAACTTATTACTTTTTGTCCACTCACAGTCTTTCTGTTTTCAATACCCTTCAGGTTGGATACGGTGCAGACTGTAGCAGAGACCGAGATATCACATACCTCCTCTGGATCCTGGCTTACTCTGGAAGCCCGAGAGGGCTAAGGTCAGAAATTTCCCTTGTCTGACACTCTGTGTCAGACGGGATCATGAGCGTTCCTCACATGTGAGGACGGGTCCTAACATATATAATATCTTCCTAAAAACGGAACCTTTTGGGAGCTCACTAGTTTTGGATTCCTGGGGAACCCAAAAATTAAGCGAGGTTGGACTGTAGTAATCCCAGGATGGGTGACTCACTAGGAAGTTGCATGTGAGTTCATCGAAACAAAGTTGTGAGGGCATGAGCCAAAAGCGAACAATATCATGTTAGAGTAGTTGGGTTGTGACATGAATTCCACGCGGAAAATATCATGCTAGGGGAATCGGATTGTGACATGAATGCCATTGCAGCAACAAGGTCTCTGTATCCAACAATTCTAGACTTTTCCTCACAGTACCTCTGAATGTAATATTGGAGGGTCTCTTTTGATCTTTATCTAATGGTGAAGAGATGATCATATTTCACTTCGGCCGTGCAAAGTTGTGAGTACTCTTTCACAAATGCTAGGGCTAGCTCTTCAAAAGATACGATCGACCTTCAAGGCAAATGATTGAACCACGTCATGGCTTGGCCTTGCAGTGAGGCTTGAAACACTTTGCATATGAGTGCATCCTCGGTAATAATCAATATGCTTTACTAGGTCAGAATTTCCTTTGAACTGATTAAAGTTCGGAGTTGTGAATCTTTAAAGGAATGTCTCCTCCTCAATGTCTCACACAAAGGGTGATTTATTATTGAATTTGGCAACGTAGATCGTCTCCCAGATCGCCATCGCGTTGGACGTGGAGGTGTCGATCCAAAATTATTTGGACATCATCAGTATACAGCTCACATCGTTGAGGTGGAGAGTCATTATATGCTAACTTTCAGTGACTTCCTCGAGCCTCAGCTTTTGATTTTTGAGATCGTGTGGATGAGTACGTCTCGTCCCCTTCCTTGCTGTAACAGTTAATATGTCTTGGAGTATTTTGAGAAGTCATGTGCTGCCTCCTGCTCACATGTGAGTGTTCATCTCGCAATGATGTCCCTACCCGGTTTCCAAGCTGATCATGCACTTATGGCTTTGGGCGTTGTGGGTTCCTTGTTTTGTGAGTGCAACTTTCTTCTCCGGAGTCACTCAGCAAAGTGTCTTTAGACATCATTTGACATTAGACTATCTCTTTTCCTAGGTGCCTTGGAACATCCTCTTACCTTCCACATGATGTGGAATGTCTCTTAGGCTCCTAAGTTGTTCATTCTACTAAGAGCTACTGCATAAGCTCTGGCTGAATTTGAAATTTTTTGCTCAACCTTTCAACTTGTTGATACAAGTTGTCCTTAGGGGTTGGCATCGAGGTGTTTGCGATTGACGCGTATCACGTCGAGACCTACGCCTTAAGAGTTGTTGGTTTATATCAAGTCCAACTTGTGCTCGATTTTTCCTTTACATGTCATGGGGTCTATCCAGAAAATTCCGCATATCCCTATTTTCATAGGGCTGACTCTGTCTTAACGCTTCTCCCAACAACCGCACATCGGTTTGTTGAAAAGTTATAGATTATTCTCCTAATGCAGGTATTGGAGTTGTTGGGACAGGAAAAGTTCGAAATTCAAAAATTGGAATCGGTCGTCGCGTCTTCATGGGCGCCTCGATAATCACACGTCAAGTATGACTTTGGTGTTCCTCCCAAGTCATAGTGTGCGCTCCGTTACCAGTTTGAACTGCAGAAGCTGAAACTTCATCTTCAACTGATCAAACGAATCGATGATCCCTAACCGTGTTGAATAGAAGGATTGAACGAAAATTTGTTTAACGAACGATGAACTATGTTTCAAGAACTTCGAACAATTCCGATGACTGACGAACGAAGTATGATGAACAATGAACAAGGTTGATGAACGTTGAACAACGTTGATGAACGATGAACGAACGTGAGAGCTCTTCTTGAGTATTTCTCAATTTTTCTCTCAATGAAAGCACCAATTGTTTAAAGCTATCATTTGCTCTATCGAGACCTCGAGGGGTTGTTCAACTAAAAATACTTCAATACATAAGTTAGCTTTGAGAGAAAATCATAAGAGTTTAAGTGGCGTTGAATCGAATTATTTTAAAAGTGAAATGAAAATCTCTATTTATAGAGAATCCTTGGGAGTCACGGAGCGTCTTGATTAGCCGTTCGATTTTGTAATTAATAAATCATATATATATTTTAAATAAATTATTTAATAATTACAATAATTGCTCATTATGATGATAATTATAATAATTGATCATTATGATGATAATTATAATAATTGATCATTATGATGATAATTATAATGATAGTTATAATAATTGCTTATTATTAAAAATAATGACAATTAATTCTCGGGGATAATATTACTATTTTTTAGGTTTTAACACAATTAAATAACATATTCAGCTGGTAAATATATTATTTAATGTGCGGGCATCTGTAAGTCGTTAACGTCATTATTATTGATATTTTGGACATTTTGGAAATTATGAGCACATAACAACTCCATAATTTTCAAGTGATTTTGAGTTTCACACTTTTAGACTGAAAAACAAAAAAAACAACTTGAAATCTGAAATAAAAATGCTGGCACAAACCCCTTTCAAATTTTGTGTGTATTTTTAATATTGTAGTAAAAAAGATATTTCATTATAAATAGCGTTATAGACGAATATAAATTTACTATTTAAACCAAGGTATAATAGGAATACCAACAAATCAAGGCGACCATATTAATTAACGTAGACAAAAGTCGTATTAACAAGTAACAACTAAATAATGAAATAAAGTCAAGTAACAATTAAATAAACCGGCATCACCATTAGAATTATCCAAAACCAACCAACCCAACCGCCCTTAATTATAATCCTAACTAAACTCCCTTAAACACCGGCTATTATGTACTTGCATACATGGGCTGTCAATTGTTTTGACATGACATAACACAAATGACAAGATTGATCAAAAAAAAAAAACACAAATGACAAGAAATAAACTGCTTTGAATTGTTCATAAGAATGCTTCATAACGTAGTACATAATGTGTATAAGTTTATAACATAATAATATAATTTCAGTAGAGATGAACATTGTGTAATTTGATATGGATATTGGTAATATTTAAATTCAAATTTTAAAAAAAATTAATGGTTCGATGCAGTTTTGATTTTCTAAAATTAGAAATTAAACTGTTTCGATCTAAATCATTACTAACGGTTCAATTTGGATTGATACAGTAGGCATAAAATAAAATAAAAATAGTACGGACATAAAAAGAAAAAACAAAGATACAAAAAACAGCAGAACAATCAGTTCTCAAAATTTTGTATATTAAGCTTGTGCATGATTTGATTATAAACAATACCACTATATTAAGATTTATCAAACAAGTATTACCACTTAATAATTTTTTATTATACTCTTATATGAATATACATGTATTTATCACTTAATAAATTTCAAACTAAGGATTGGCCAAACTAAATTCTCATATAGGCGCAAAATAAAAGATTACGAAACTAAATACCAGCAAAAGATGATATCATTTATCTGGATACACATGTTCTATCTGGGTAGCCACAAACATTATTAATAAAAGAAATAATAGATTTCCAAATAAAAATTCAATTCCAAAACATTATTAACAGAGCAGCTTGGATTCTCAGCCGTTTAACTTTTATTCAGTAAAACCTAAACTTTTGGATAAATAACAGTTTGAAACAGATAACTTAGCGTTTTTAACGGATTCATACCCACCCCTAACTACTAGATCCATATGAAATTTCATTTTAAATGCGTGACAATTTTATTTTATAATTGTGGAACCCAAAATCATCCGAAAATTATGGAGCCGCCACGTGTCCCGTAATTCCCAAAAATGACCAAATTGCCCTTGGCAAATAACGCTGATCATTTGAAAAATACACACACATTAAATAATATATTTACCCGTTAAATACGTTATTTGATCGGGTTAAAGTCTCCGTAGTATTGATATTCTCCCCGAGAGTTAATTATCGTTATTCTTAATAATGGATAATTAATATTAATATTAAAATACAATAAATATCATTACTATCATGATGAGTCATCATTACAATTATTAAATAATATATTTAATAATAATATATTATTTACTAATTAAATATTCAACCGACCAATCAGAACGCTCCAAGGCTCCCAAGATTTTTCTATAAATAGCAAGGTACATTTCATTTCCAAGGTACGTTGATTCTTCGTTTCGAAGTATATCCCTTTCCTCTCTCAAAGCTAACTTAAGCATCGGAGTGTTCTTGGTCGAACAACCCCCGGGTAAATCGATCGAAGCAACGATAGCTATTTGTTTGCTGTTTGCAGGAATTGTGAGGACTTTTCGCGACGAGTTCAATCTTTGATTCAACAATTGGTGCTTTCATTGAGAGTTATTGAATTATACTCAGAAGAAGCTCTCTCATTTGTTCATCGTTCATCTTTCTTCGTTCGTCGTTCATCGACATTGTTCAAAGATTTTGAACGTTGTTCATCGCTCATCGAAGAATTTGTTCATCGTTCATCTTTCTTCGTTCGTCGTTCATCGACATTGTTCGAAGATTTTGAACATTGTTCATCACTCATCAAGAATTCGTTCATCATTCATCTTTCTTCGTTCGTCGTTCATCGACATTGTTCGAAGATTTTGAACATTGTTCATCGTTCATCTCCCTTCGTTCGTCGTTCATCGACATTGTTCGAAGATTCTGAACGTTGTTCAAATTATCCATCAACAAGCTTTCCAAATTCAAAATTCTTCGAATCAGCATGGCTAAGGCTCGTCGATCCGCTCAGTCAACCGGAGAAGGTGTTTCTGCCTCAACAGCTCAGACGAGGAATGAAGCTCACATAGAAACTCCGGAGAAGTGCCTGGCTCAACTCAGGCGCGTGTCCATAGAGGCGCCCATTGAGACACTCGAAGGGAGGCCAACTTTCAGTTTTGGAGCATTCCCCTCTCCAGCTAACCAAGTACCCGCGCTAGGGGAAGGAACTTCGACTTTTCAACAAGCGAACGAGAGGTTGATGGGAAATGCATCACGACATGATCGACCCACAACAAACGTGGTCCTAAAGGACTTTCTGGACGGATGTCATGACATCTCAGGGAGAAGTCGTCACCAACCTCCCCAGGACAACTTGGCGCAACAAGTTGAAGGGTTAAGCAAACAAGTTCAACTTCGGTCAGAGCTCCTGCAGCAACTCCTAGCAGGGAGACCAATCCAGGAGCAGGACAGACGATCCACGTCACATGGCCGACAAGAGAATGCCCAAGAACGTCCTGGGAAAGAGCAGGCTCACTGCCAAACAATGTCACGAGATACTTCGCTAGGTGACTCTGGAAAAGAAAGTCAAGCTCATCGAGCAAAAAACCCACAACACCTAAAGCCGTTAGTACATGAACGGCTAGGAGGTAGGACTGGGGCAACTTCATGGGCAGAGCACTCACAGCACTCACATGGGAGTAGGGGGCAACTTCGAACTCTATACAAAAACCCAAAACGATCTGCCCACGGCAGTAAAGGGGAAGATGAAGCCTACTCCCCTACACGATCCCAGAGATCAGGGGGAGAAGCTCAAAGAGATTCTCAACAATTAGCAAAAAAGGACTCATCGCCTCAGCAAGGAGCGTTGCGGGCTAATGATGTTCAAAAAATGCTGGACATGCACCTTCGTGCTCAACAAGGTGGCGATCTAGAGGACGATCTACGTCGCCAGATACAGCTCTCTACACCCTTCATAAGGGATATTGAGGAGGAGCCATTCCCCCAGAGGTTCGCAACCCCAAACTTCACTCCATTCAAAGGAACCTCGGACCCGGTAAAACACATAGATTATTACCGAGGAGTCATGATCCCCCACAGGTCTAACGATGCGCTCATGTGCAAAGTTTTTCAAGCTTCCCTTCAAGGCCAAGCCATGACTTGGTTCAATCATCTCCCCCCGAGGTCGATTGAGTCCTTCGAAGAGTTGGCTTTGGCATTTGTGAAGGAATACGCACAACTTCGGACGATCGAGGTGAAAGATGACCATCTTTTCTCTGTCCAAAAGAGAGCAAAAGACACTCTGCGACAATACATACGGAGATTTTGTGAGGAGAAGTCTCGCATTATCGGCTGTAATGACCTTGTTGCGGCAATGGCATTCAAGCAAGGACTCCCTCGAGACAGCCAGCTTTACGGGGACATCGTCATGAGCAATGCGCGAAGTTTTTCCAAAATACTTTCGCTAGCAGAGCGACATGCAAGTTGGGAGGACGAGAAGAGCGCCGCTCATACCCATGACCATGCCGGGACTAGTGAAAGGGCCTCCAATGAGGATGAGCCTCATGGAAAGTCAGCAACTGGAAAGCTCAACAAGCGAAAGGCAGGGCAACACTCCCAAACGCCAGTTATGGGAAAGCCTAACTTGCAGCTATCTTTACCAGCCCATCAGATCCACAATGAAATTAAGAACAAGCCATGGTTTGAGAAGCCGGAGCCAGTCAAAGGCAATCAAGAGAATGCTGATAAAACCAAATGGTGCGCCTATCATGAATGTTATGGGCACAATATCAGCACATGTATATCTTTCGAAAGATATCTCCGGAATCTCCTGAGGGAGGGGCATTGTACAGACTACATCAAAATGAAGACTGTAAATCACATGGATAACAAAGAGCCAAACGAACCAGCTTCAAAGGTGATCCGCATCAACTAGACGCAAGTCAACATTAGAGAGACATAAAATTCCATGGAGCTTTTCAATTTTGCTTTTCAAGTTGTCTTCTAAATTCAAGTATCAATGAAATGAGATTGACAAATTGATTTGTTCACCATGTACAAATTTCAAAGCTTATTCTCTCTAGTGTAAAAAGCCTTCTTCATCGAAGCACCTAAGCCTTCGTCATCGAAGCATCCAAGCCTTCGCCCTGCGAAGCATCTAAGCCTTCGACATGCGAAGCACCTAAGCCTTCGTTATCGAAGCATCCAAGCCTTCATCATCGAAGCATCCAAGCCTTCGCCCTGCGAAGCATTCAAGCCTTCGTCATCGAAGCATCAAAGCCTTCTGAGTCCTTCAAATTTCTGCGCAGCAGGGAGAGCTCATCTCGAGCGGTATCTCGCTCATTCTCTATCAGCATCCTCTCTGCACGGCTCATCTCCAACTCGCCCATTTTGGCTTCCGATGTGAAATTGGGACCTCAAGTTTTCTTAAGTTATCGCAATCTCACATCAACAACATAACTTTCCATTTCTGCAGGCCCTTCGGGTCAAGATGGTACATTCGCGGGACCAGTGCAGATAGGTTAGGAAAGAAGTTGCTCGGTATGCTTATAGGTTAGGAAAGAAGTTGCTCGACATGCTTTTTTCTCCCAAGAACCAATAGGTCCTTGTTTATCGTCCTTCTTCAGAACAACGGTCTCCTTCGAGCACGGTGGAACGCACAACCACTCCTTGATCGGGATGTCTGAAGGCTTCCCGCCATTCATGGAGAGAGTAGCCGGCTCATGTCCCGAAACTCTGGAAGAAAATCTGTCGCCAAGCTCCACGAGAAAGTCGTTTGGAAGGGCAATTTGATTGCGAACCTTCCACTCCATGAAGTCTTCGGGCTTCTCAGAATCCATATCTTTCCCTCGGAATGGACTTAGGCCACGAAAACCGCCACGCTCCCACAGGGCAAATTTGCTGGGACTCTCGGCATCTTGACGCATGGCGAGCATGTATGTGGTACTAGCAAGAGTCACAGTGAGTATGATCCTGCCTACCGATGCTCACTAGTCACGTCTGCAAGCGCACTCAGTCGCCACCAAATTCCCGTCTTCTGTTCTTCCCCAATTCGACACGATTCCTCTTCGTTTTTGTTGCAAGGAGTTTCGTTTTGATCCTAGGAGCTTAAATTCAAACCTCAAATTCCCTTCTCCTAGCTCACAAATTTGAATTCGAATTTCCCTTGATTTTCTGAATTTTCGAACTCTGGATACACCCAGTTCTCTCAGTCCCTCGATTTCCTCTCTCTCAATTCAGTTCCTTAAGCTTTTAAATTGCTCAATGACGGTGAGACAGTGGGATATCACGGATCAATTTGGACAAAATGATTACAATTACCCTTAATTAAAGGTGAGTATCATTACCCCCAAAACCGGATTCCATGTTATCTGGGGTAAGAAGAAGACAAAGGACAGGTGTCATTGTCTGATCAAGGTTAAAAGACCATTTTGCCCCTGGTTCGACAAAATACCATTTTGCCCCTAGCCTTCCGTGACCCGTAACGTTCGCATCTGAACTCCATTTTCAACGTGACGAGCAGAAGTGTGAGGCAATCCTCAGGTCCGGGGAGGCGTGTTTGTCCCATGCACCGCCAACTTCGATACAGTTAACTCTGTATGTGCTGTCATTGAACTCCGTCCTAAAAAATAGCTCCGCTTTAGGTACGACCCGAGAAAGCCGACCGCCGACAGGGTTTTTTTCTCTCATGCTTAAAAAGCCTTCATGGAAGAACATCTGTCGCCAGGCTCCACAAAAACATCATCTGGAAAAGTAATTTGATTGCGAGCCTTCCACTCCTTGAAGATTTCGGGTTTCTCAAAACTCCATATATTTCCCTCGGAATGGACTAAGGCAACAAGAACCGCCACGCTCCCACAAAGCAAATTTGTTGGGTCTCTCGGCACCTTGACGCATGGCGAGCATATTTTGTGGTACTAGCAAGAGTCACAGTGAATGGGATCCAGCCTACCAATGCTCACTAGTCACGTCCGCAAGCGCACTCAGTCACCGCCAAATCCCCGTCGACTGTTCAGCCAAACTCCGCCCACCACGTGGCGCTGTTTGTACACCCGCTTCAACAAAGTTTCTAAACACCTTCGACGGACTCTTGACGTATAGGAAGCATTTTGTGGTACTAGCAAGAATCACATTGAATGTGAGCCAGCCTACCAATGCTCGCACACACCATCCAAACCGCTCGCTTTCTAAGCTGCACGCGTTTCCGTAATTTCCGACGCTTTCCAGGAATCTCGAATCCTGTCCAAAAACATCATAAAATGTCAATAATAACTCTATGAGTATCATATCAATCTCCCACAATTTTTTGGGTACTAAATATTAATTTAAAACATAACCTAAACCTTCGGTGAACAGTGATTTGCTACAGTGCGCGGTAGATAGTGTTTTTCTACAGTGCACGGTGAACAGTGATGTGCTACAGTGATCAGACTCTTCAAACACTCAAATACTCACTCTCATGAACAATTTTTGTTGTTCACGGATTGATGAAGGAAGAGGAAGATTAATGGTGTTTAAATAGGATTAGAGATGGATTAAAAAATGATTAAAACATGATGATGATGTTTTCCATGAAACATGGATTAAAACATGATGATGATGTTTTCCATGAAACATGGAGCACATTTTAAGGGTCCTTAAATCAAGGGATGGGTGACACTTGTCACTCATCCAAGTGTTCACAATCAACGGTCACTATTCACAATTTAATATTATTTTAATCGAAATCCCGGTTTGTTCAGTTAATCATTTTCGTCCCCGAGACCACAACTTCGTCTACGAATCTTCGATTTCGGCATGTCGCCTGTCTATGGATTCGTATCGATTCGACCTACGTAACGGTCCTTGGCCCTCATCCTTTGGACCTCCCGGGTCAAAAGTCAACATTTCGCCCTTACCTTTCAAAATTACCAAAATACCCCTCGACTTCCGAACGTCGTAACTTCTTCCTCGAATGTCGGAATCGAACGTGCCACCTGCCTATGAACTCGTGACGTCCCAAACTACGTCATAGTCATCAGTCAAAATCCATTTGACCATCCGAACTAAAAGTCAATATTTTTCCCACGCTTGGGGGCAAAACGGTCATTTTGCACATTTTGTCCGATTCACTCCACTAATCCCAGATTAGTCATTCTAAATCATAAATTAATTAATATTTCATCTCGATACTCGGGACGGATCGTTACACCCCGCCTTCGCAGACCCATAACTTTCGCATCCGACCTCCGATTGACGCATGCCGCCTGTCTACGGATTCAGCGCCTCGGTACCTACTCAGCAGTAACAAGTAAACATGGTAAAACAAGATTTCAAACAATGTACGTCCCTTCGGATTCCCTGAATTCCGAATCGATGTGGGGGCATTTGTGGAACCCAAAATCATCCGAAAATTATGGAGCCGCCACGTGTCCCGTAATTCCCAAAAATGACCAAATTGCCCTTGGCAAATAACGCTGATCATTTGAAAAATACCCACACATTAAATAATATATTTACCAGTTAAATACGTTATTTGATCGGGTTAAAGTCTCCGTAGTATTGATATTCTCCCCGAGAGTTAATTATCGTTATTCTTAATAATGGATAATTAATATTAATATTAAAATACAATAAATATCATTACTATCATGATGAGCCATCATTACAATTATTAAATAATATATTTAATAATAATATATTATTTACTAATTAAATATTCAACCGACCAATCAGAACGCTCCAAGGCTTCCAAGATTTTTCTATAAATAGCAAGGTACATTTCATTTCCAAGGTACGTTGATTCTTCGTTTCGAAGTATATCCCTTTCCTCTCTCAAAGCTAACTTAAGCATCGGAGTGTTCTTGGTCGAACAACCCCCCGGGTAAATCGATCGAAGCAACGATAGCTATTTGTTTGCTGTTTGCAGGAATTGTGAGGACTTTTCGCGACGAGTTCAATCTTTGATTCAATAATAATAATTGCTCCAAGATTGCAATTATTTTTTATTTTTAATTATCAGTAAGAGAAGTCGTTTAAGTTAGAGTCATACGAAACTCACAATTGTCGGGTATGTATATATGAATTTAGTAGAATGATATTTTCGTTTCATGGTGTACTTTATATTGTGAAGAACTTCTCTACCCATCTAGTATACATGTTATTCTCAATTGCAGCATTTATTAATAAAAAAAAAAGTTAGATAAAATAATCTTTTAGATTTATAAGGCGATAAAAAATCATAATAACTTGTCCAAATATTTTCAGATCTTTGGAAAACGAAAATAAATATTCAAATTAATATGAGATAAATGAATTGGGTGAGTTCGATGGATACTACAATACCTAATTTTTTTTCCGTTTTCTTAAAATTTGGGGTGGGTAGCACTCCCAGGTGGGCTAAAACTTCATAAAGACTTTGTCAGCATAAGGGTATGTTTGGATGAAATTTTTTAAGAAAACTAAAAATTTATAAAATAATGGAATTTAAATTAACAAAAATTAACTTTTTAGTATTTGTAAAGTTTGATAATATAAAAATAGAATGAGATTTAATTATATAATTTAACGTATATACATAAATTGTAGTTATAAACATGAAACTTGAGAAATAACACATTTTTATATGGAAATTAAAGTGAAGATTTAGTTATAAATATGAAATTTGAGAAATATCACATTTTTATATGGAATTTAAACTGAAGATTTGAGGTATCTAAATTTCTTATTTCTATTTTTTTTGGAATTTATAAATTCCAATTTTTATTATCCAAATAACAGAATTGATACATAGAAATTTAAAATTCCGACTTTTTATCAAATCTCTTATTATTTTCCTTTATCAAAATATACGCTAAGTATCAGACCAAAAAAAAAACATACTGCCAATTGGTCGTTCGATGTTGTTCCCATAACTGAGAAAAAACATTGGCTTTTAATTCCATAACGTCGCAGTAGAAAGGCGATTCGTGCCGGTCCTTACAAAGGCTTTCCAAAATCTCGGAAGGCGCTTTCCGGTCGAACTCCACGCTCTCGTAAGTTAAAAATTTCAAAAAAAAATAGTACAACAATCTTTATTACAGCCTCATACTTTAATAGTTTAATTTTGGACTGATCTCTAAACAGTTAAACTCACAATCTATACAAACATAAATTGTCCTAACTGTTGAGGTGTGAGGGAAATGTCCCACATCTGAAAAGCACAACTACAATTTGTATCTTATAATATCTTAGGCTACTCCACCATTGCCAATTGGTTTTTGGGTGGAATCTCAATTTCTTACATGGTATCATGTGAGGAGAAGGTGTGTTGAGATGTGAGGAAAATGTCTCACATAAAAAAAAACACAAATACAATTTGTGCCTTATAAAATCTCGTGCTATTCTGCTATTGCCAATTGATTTTGGCCTCAACTTTTTACCCTAAGTGATGTAGGCTAATTAACTAAAGGTAGGTTACTAGGTATATATTGTAACTTTTGTAGTAGACCAAGGGTGGGTTACTAGGTATGTATTGTAACTTTTGCATTAGAACGAGTAAGGTAAATTATGCGGTTCAAGTTCCCACTTCCCAACGTGATCGATTGACAGGTTTGAGCGATTAAGCATATGGCCTATGCCGTATGGTAATGGTGGTGAAAAGAAAGGAGAACGGGTGGTATGGTAACAAGTAAGGTGGTAACTCAAGAAGTAAGTAAAAAGTACAAACGAAGTGTTTGAAGCATTGTTGGACCCCACATTCTCAGGCTGAGAGCCAATGAGAGTTTGAAACGTAGCGGAATGTCAAGTCACAGTATATAGCTTGGCATGCACTAGGCACCTCTATAAAAACGGGGCTACGACCAACCTTTTATTCACGTCTCAGCCTCTTTTACACCGTGTAAACTACCGCCTCGCCCTCCCCAGCCTCCCTCGCAAACACCCACTTTGGGTCTCTCAGGTTTCTTGGAAAAGAAAGTAAAGTGTGGTCGTCTAGTCGTTTTCACCATGTGAATAATAAACAAAGACCACAACAACAACAAACACCGCCACTTTGGCTTATACTCCTAGTACCCATCAAACAAAAACAAATTACTATTATTACTATATATCAATCTGTCCATTATTATTATTCTTTTTTTGTTACCCTCTTTTCTCATGGACGATTTTTTCAGGCTAAACCCAGCTGCAGGTGGAGGCTCCGGTGAGCTTCCTCAACATCATCATCATCAAGTTTTTACTATGGCTAGTGGTGGTGGCGGCTATCGTGTGGGAAATAACCGTGATGATCACGTGCTTCTCTTTGATCAGACGGCTCAGGGTATGGGATCATCATCCTCATCGTCATCATCCCACCACATGTCTGATCTCATGAAGACCCAGATAGCCAATCACCCTCGTTTCCCTGAATTACTCGCTGCTTACCTTGAATGCCAGAAGGTTCATTAAAACACCGGGTTCTCCTTTAATTATTCATATTTTTAGTATAATTAATTTTCAGTAAATATATGTAACATTTTTTTGTATTTATAGGTTGGAGCACCACCGGAGACAAAACATATCCTTGAACAAATGGGAGCGGTGGGCCACCCGTTAACCAGTTGCAGTGAGATAGGAGCTGATCCAGAACTTGATGACTTCATGGTATAATTTCATAATTAATTCATTAATTAAAAAAAAATTATTTCTGTAACCAAATGGAATGGATTAATATATTATGTTGTGGTTGTTTTGTGAAGCAAACGTATGTGGAGGTTCTTCGTAAATACAAGGAGGAGCTAACTAAACCGTACGATGAAGCGACTGAGTTCCTCAACAACATTAAAACCCAACTTAGCAACCTCTGCAACGGCACCTCGGATTGTAACTCTGGTATAAATATGATCATAATTTTATTCATCATGATCAGTTTAATCCTATCGAAACGGGGTCGTATGGGATTGAACACCTGGCTGGCTTCATGTATTTAATTGCTTTTGTTCTGTCTTGCATACATAAATCTAGGTGTTTATGATGCCCTAGAAAGAAAGAGAAATATATTTTTGAAAGTTTCAATCTTTTCCCTTTGATTATTCACGAAAAGAAGCAAAATTAGGTCAAATGGAGTCCCTTCATCTTACACAAAATTAGGTCAAATGTATGGATATCGAAAGTAAATTCATTTTCCTAATTAAAATATTAGGGTTGGATTGCATACTCGGATTCGCTAGAGTAGTGGATGTGTTCCTCCTACTCGTCTGAGGTCCCAAAAATTTGTAACCTCCTCCTTGTAGGATATATTATTAGACTCAAATAGATTTAGGGTCTATTTCTATTAGAAGTCAGTATAAATCCGTTAAAACTATTGGCCAAATTCCTCGAAATCACTATTTGTTTAACGTTAAGTACTAAATCAAAAGTCAAATGATTTAATAATCCAGACTCCTATGTTAATAATGGTTCGACTTTGGATTTTTATTTTAGAAAACCGTTAAATTCAAATGGGACTGTTAAAATATATATTAATTTTTAAATCTACCATATATCCTTCTGTACATAATAAGTACACTCTAGTAGTTGTGTTTTATTGGTTTATTATATCTTGGTAAAAATATTTGAAGCAAATTTGTTAAATGTTGTTGTGTTATGTTAGTTTTAAAGACTTAAAATGTTACTGTATTTTGTTGGTTTTAATGTTGTTACGTCTTCTATATTTTTGTTGAAATGTTTTGAAGAAAATTTTGTTTGAATGTTTGATTTTACCGATAATGAATGTTTGAATTAAAAAACCTTAAAATAGTTTTGGTTGGGAATGTGACATAGAGCTCATATGCTCTACATGTACTACAAATTTTTTATTATGCACAAACTGTCAATATTAATTCAAATTGAATCATTAATAACGGGTTGATTTGAGACAGTCTAATTTTTAATTTTAGAAAATTCAAATCGTATCGAACCATTAAAATTTTAACAGTTTGAATTTAAATTTCGTCAAATCTTATATCGAACCGTACCGTGCTGGGCATTAATTTCTATTCCAGATAAGTAAATGTGCATGTCATGTTTGATGATCTCTGTTGGATTTATTTTTTGAATTTTAAAAAATGTCTTCAATATTACTAGTGATTTTGTAAAGCTTAAGATATTACTAGGGGATAACAATAGATTTTGTGTGTTGCAGATGAAGGCGCTGGAAGCTCGGAGGAGGAAGGAAGCATTGGTGAGGTGGAGGCGGCGGCAGCAGCTGCAGTAGCAGCAACGGAGAGTCTTGATTTCTTCGGTGGAGGTCCGATCGCCGACCAGGATCTGAAAGATATGCTGCTGCATAAGTACAGTGGGTATCTCGGCGGTTTGAGGAAGGAGTTTCAGAAGAAGAGGAAGAAAGGGAAGCTACCAAGGTCTGCCAGGATCCAACTTATGGAATGGTGGACCACTCATTATCGGTGGCCATATCCCACGGTAACTAATATTTGTTCGAACTAATATATGTTGTTACAGGCTCACATCTATATATAGCGAGGGTCTTAGGTAGAGAAGAAACATGTAGCATGATATGTTGTAGATCGATCTAGTAATTAATCATATGTTATTGAGTTCTTCACAATTTTTTAAGTAATTATGCTATGATATGCTTTTGCAATAGGATTAGATTCTAATGAAGTACTTGTTGTCCCTTGATTAGGAGGCTTAAAAGTGGAATATTTTTTCTTTCTTTAACATAAAAAGGATAAATTTGAATTTTTATACAAAATAAGGAATATATTTATTTTAATTAATGTGCGTAATTATATTCTAAAATTTCGAATGCAAGTTAATTTTCTCAACTAATATGTGGGTATATAAAAATTAGGAATTAAATTCATGCAAATGTGCATGTGTGTGGATGTAGGAAGAGGAGAAAGTGAAGCTGTCTGAGATAACAAAGCTGGACCAAAAGCAGATCAACAATTGGTTCATTAACCAGAGGAAGAGACACTGGAAACCATCTGAGGACATGAGGTATGCTATTTTGGAGGGTGTTGGCGGTGGAGCACCGCCGCCTATGGCCTTCGACGCCCCCGGCGTTGGAAATGCAAATATCAATCATCGTCGGTGATTTGTTAGTCTGAATAATTACGTTTTGTTATTGGAGCACCGCCACCCATGTCATTTGACACCACTGCCACTGCCGCCGCTGCCGGAGGTCCATTTTAATGATTCCGTCATTTAGTCTTAGCTATTAGCTTTTATTATTTCACTTGTAATGTCTTTTTTTTCATTTTTTTTTTTGGAGAACCTTGCAACCTGCTAATTAATGCTAGCTTAATTCTAGTGTACATTACCTCCTCTATATTAGCACGGCTGTGTAATTTATCCTTTTTAATATTATTGTATTAAAAATTATAATAAGTAAAAAGATATTATATATATGAATTGATTAAATAATAATCATGCTGCGTAATTTATCCTTTTTAATATTATTGTATTAAAAATAATATAATAAGTAAAAAGATATTATATATATAATTAATATTAATTAAATAATAATTAAGTTATATTTCTAATAGTCTATTCTTATATCATCTTTTTTATTTATCAATTAATTTTTATATATATATCATAATTGCAACCGTTTATAAATGGAACAACTAATACGAAATTTTTTATTATTATCAAATACTTTTGATTTGTTTAATACATTTGTAGGATTAAAAGACATTCAAAATTATTGATTTTTACGAATATAATCTTAAAATAATTATAAATAATTAAATAACTTTAATTATATAATATGTATACAAATTATATAATATATATACAAAGATTATTTCATATATAAAAAATAATATCACAAATTATCACTAAGATAGGATATAAATATTATCATACTGCTTTTGCATCCGGTGAGAATTCTTTGGGCCCTTTTTTTTGGAAGAATGTTTTGGTCTGCGATGATATTTTCCCGTTTTGGGCTGGGGTGATATTTTTCTTTGTTGGGCTATTCATGCTGCTAATATACCAATTATAATTGTTGGTCTTGGGCCTCAGACACATAAGTAAAGGAAACTTGGATTATTAGTTTGGCCCACAAGTTTTTAATTATTAAATTTAATTTTCAGCCAATAATGTGAAAGAAGAACATACACATTAATCTAAGATGAAAGCTTGTACAATATTGTGGTTTTTATTTTTATTTTTTATACTCAAAACACTTTTAAGGTAGAGCCATTTGAACTTACTCATAATCAATAAATTAGAATTCCCCATACACCCCTTACAACTACTGTGAAATTTTTAAATCAGGATTTGGCGAGTATAGGTGGGATTGGAAACGATAATATTTTGGAAGCATATAATAAAAAAAAAGTACAATAATTCAAGGCAAACTAAAACATCAATTGATGAATCGATTTTGTCATGGTTTGTGTTCTCCCATTTCTTAGCTACTTGGGTCTCAGAACAATATGAAGCGTGCAAGGCAGCAATTTCGTACATGAATGAAAATATTAAATACATATTATACATCTACTTACACCTAGTAGCTAATATACAAAGGCCTCGTAGGTGGTAATAATAAAGTTTAGGGATACACTTCAAAAGGACTACGTCCTATAATAATTAAAGATTTTTTTAACGTTAGCCGATATTTTATCACAAATGTTTAGAATAAGTCATAATGTACATAAGATATATAAAATATAATGATATTTTGCACATATTAATAATCAGTCATAATTTGAAAACACTACGTTAATTCCAACATAATAATTTTGTTTAAGAGTTGTAGGCTACTTAATTAGTATATTGTAAGCTAATAATTGGCTCAAGAGGATGTTGACATCTTTGGAGAGTTTGAGAGTCTCAAGGCCCTGAAATTTTGTGATGCAACTCGATCCTACATTTTTTTTTTTTTTGTGACTTGCTCTTCCCATGGCAGCTGATGTCGACATTATGAGAAAGAGCTTCAAAGTTGAGATCTGCAAATGACAACACTCAGCACTCTAAAAGCCCCCATTTTTAAACTCTTCCAACATTCCCTTTATGTCGACATTACACATATTATTTTCTCCGCATGCATCCACAAGACAAAACCTCACTTCGCAAACCCTAATCCTACTCACGATTCTCGCCATATGTAATTAATTTTTTTTTTGTAACCCTATACTTCGGATGATTAAGAGCATTTAATAACGTCTATTTAAACTCTATAAAATTACTTGAATTTTATATTTTATAACTATACTCAATCTTAAGAAGATAATGTCGATTTCTCTTTGAATTTGAACAATTATTACTAAATGCAGATTTCGACCAACCTTGTGACATTGACATCGGAGATGGCAAGATCGATGGAAACAATACATTATCTACTCAGAATTCCAAGGCATTATTTTGAGGTATGAGTTGTCTGACTATGACGCATTGTTATATATTTCATATTTCTTACATAATTGTGCGTAATTGATTAAAGATAACTAAAATAGCATATTTCAACCAGTTGTGTGAGACAATAATGTATAACGTACTTATTGGTCAGAAAATAGAATGATCAGTTGGGAAAATGTTAAATGAAATTGGAGGGTTTTTTTTTTTTTTTTTGGATCAGGCAGTTCTTCATTAAAGGGCTGGAGGTTGAAGAAGAAGACATGAAACAACTTAATTTATATAGATGTGACTGGAATTTAGAAAGTACGTAACTGCTAATCTACAGATATATTAATTGCTATATATGGACAAACTAGTTACAACCATGCATGAATGATGAATCCACCTTACTTCTTTCAACAATTCACAAGACAAAAACCACGAAAAATCGATTGTTGTTTTCCTAAACGAAAGATGTTCTCTCATCAATTTAATATTTCTTCACCCGGTGATACACTGATGTACTGATCCGTCGAATTGCGGCAGAATCCAACAAAATTATGGTTCTCTCTCTCTCTCTCTCTCTCTCTCTCTCTCTCTCTCTCTCTCTCTCTCTCTCTCTCTCTCTCTGAGCTTCTCAACCGGCCCTTTTTCTCTTTAATTTCTTCCCTAATAAAGGTTCATCGGTCCTCCGCTCAATATTGTGATCAAAACCCTAGAGCTTATCCGCTTTATACATCAATAATGGACAAAGGACCTCCTCAACGTTCGTTCTTAATTTCGCTAGCCAAACTCAGACTGATTGGCGCTTGGAGCAGATAAGTCAAAGTAATTGGAAATCATACAAGTTATATTTATCAAAATATATAATGTAAATGACTAATGCAAAATGATGTGACATATTAAATATCAAACTTCAGATGCCTTTTTAATTAGCCCTATGCTTATTGCTAAATGCTAATTGATCTTGTAGTTAATCATATCGCTTTAGCTAACCCTAACCATCAGAATTGTTCACAATTTTTTGAATCAGAGCAAGATAAAGCAACAAGGCATATGAGACTATAACAAGGTTAATTAGCTAATTAAGACGGTCAATAATAATAATTAAGGATCCATTTCCATGTAATTTTATTACAATTTAGGACTTCCATCGCAATACAAATTGGACATGACACAACTGATCGACATGATATATAATTAAGCAGCTAGATAAACAAGTCAGATATGCATTAAACACATACAAAACCAAGCCAATATTAACTGATGGATCGATCTTATTCCATGCATATGATGAGAATCGAAGCAACATATATAGATGAAGGAAAATGAAGCAAAGTTTTCATGATCAACGCTGCTCCTCAAAGCCCAATTCCTCAATAATCATGTTGCCATGGTTGAGGAGGGGATTGAAGACTTCAACCTCACAATAACACTTGCTTGGAATTTTTATAGGGCAAGTAGCATTAAGCTCCTGAGCATCAATTGATGAGTGATGCGTAGGCATGGCACATTTACGCGCAATCACGACGGAGTTGATGACTTCATCGGTGGGATGGAACACCGAAAGAACCTCAAACCCTCGGAGATCATCGCGAGGATCAACCACTGGGTACAAAAAAGCCCTTGCACCATGAGCACTCCTTAGCATCAAAGTTGCCCCCGGGGCCATGTACTTAGCCAAATGATCAATGATTTTGAGCTTCTCCATTTTGTCCATCCCCACAAGAGCTGCCAAGAACACAACTTCATATTCTTTTAAGTCACTTGTGACATCCATTATGTCGGTGGTGTGGAAGATCATTCTCTTGGACAAGTCGGGATCGGAGGAGACCAACCCTAGAGCCTTGGAATTGGCTACGGGGTCAATGTCATAGTTGTGGAAAGAGGTGGTGGTGAGGTGGTTGGAGGCCAAGACGATGGAGGTGAGAGGGAGAGGACCGGAACCCACAAAGGCGATTTTGGCGGGGACATGGTCGCTAGTGAAGTGTTGGGTGAGGATGTTGAACTCAAGCTTGCCAAGCTTGAGGTAGTTGGAGTAGTAAGGGAAGATGTTGAGGTGGTGAATAGGGTTTTCAAATGAGGCTAAAATGGTTGAGAAATGAGTCTCCAAAAGACCCTCGGCCTCCCCACAAAGCCTTATAAGTTTTGACCTTATTTCTTGAACCCCTTGACACAACTTGGAAACATCAATTTGGGTAGGTGGGATGCAAGTGAGAACGAGTTGTGTGAAGAGCATGTTGACATCTTGAGAGGGTTTGAGGCTCTCGAGGCTAGAGATTTGCTCATAGAGCTCGCAGACTCTTTGAACCAAAGCCTCTCCATGGCAACACATGTCGACACTATGAGGATATATCAAAGACGACTCTTTCTTACTACCAAAGGATGAATTGAATTGAAGAAAATCAAAACTTGGCGACATCCTTCAGCCCTTTGGAGGGTCATTATTTATGGGGCACTTGTGGGGTCCATGTTGTGAAGGGCTTTTGTTTATTAATATACTGTGATTGTATATTTGTATGTGGGTAGTCCATCTCGCCTCCATTGCCACCTCAAATAGTGTGTGTCAATTGTATCTTTATTTTGATTGGAGCAACAATTAGCAATATTTGATTTAACAAAAAAAAAAACAATTAGCAATATTCATAAGTATTTTGTACCTCAGGAGAGATCATATTTATATTCATTTGTAAAAAATTATAAATTAATACAAATATATATATATAATTATAATCCGTCACTTTACAAGTATAAGAAAGTATAACTTAATATATTATGCATGTGACACAAATATAATCTACGATTATGATCTCTTAAATATCTTCCAAATTTAATGAGATCATATAATTATGTTGAATTATTTAATACTCTTTTATAACCGATGAAGGCAGTGTGGTGACGGCCCCTACATTAAACATGGTTATGGAGGCCATGATCCCAATGCAGACTGCAGAGGCAGGCATATAGGATATAGCTAGGGTTCAGAATTACAAGACCCTCGATACCGTTATCTATCCCTAACTGTATATATACAGCACCAATGGTAGTTATTATTTGCAGCATTATGTAATGTCGGGGATGGGAAAAAATGATGCCATTGCTGTCTCTTTCTTACCTTCAATGCACAAATATGGGACACCCTATTAAACGACAAAAATTTAACCTTTCAATTACTACCATTGGAGAAATGGGTTACCCAACTTAACCAAAAAAAAAAAAACTTAACAAAATAAATAAATAAATGGGTTACCCGGCCACTCTTGGGTATTTCGTTATATATTAGGGTAAATTTGTTCTCCGTTTATTATTGTTTACTAGGGTGTTATCGGGTGAGTTCGATTTGAAAATGTAGAAATAAACTAAAATTTAAATAGAACGTGCGGTAAATTACTGCATTAATCTTCTCAAATTTTTGCATAACAATAATAAATTCAATGTAAATAGACTCAAATGATAAATAAAATAATAGTAATATGAAGTTAGGGTTACATATCCTCTAATCACCTTTATTCCTTGTTGATACCATATCGACCGACCCGACCAAGACTTGAAAGATCACTCGAACCAAGCTCGGCCCACCATCATGGCCCATCACGGTATAGAAGGCCACCTGGACTAAGCTCATCAACAAAGCCCACGCTTAAAGCCCATTACTAGACTCATCACCTAAACCTAGATATTTCCTATAAATAGGGAGCTCCCTCCCTCATTTGGGGGATCCCACTCTCTCTCTAGAGATAAACTCTTCCTTCTCTCTATATTCTTATTCTTTCTCTAAGGCTCAAGGCCTCTTATATCATGTACAAACACTTATATCATTAATGAGAATAGAGCAACACCGTGGACGTAGCCCGATTTAGGTGAACCACGTACAACTCATGTCTTTTAGATGTGTGCGGTCTTCACGGACTAAGTTGATCCATTTCGTGCATCAACAGTTTGGCGCCGTCTGTGGGAATCGATACAAGAAGTTATGTCGGTTCTTTCTTATTTTCCTACCCGCTGAAACCCACAAATTCGAGACCATCATCCATGCCTTTCACACAAGGGAAAAACCTCTCTGTCAGAATCTCTCTCATAATACGTGGGAGAAATTGAATGTTCAAAACCACTCCAAAGTGAATTGAATATTTGATCAAAACAAGCCACATGCAAAGCACTGTTCTCACAAAATCAGTCAACAGATCTTTGGGGAAGCTCGCACGACTTCCTAGCCGGTCGGCATCAAGGTTCAATAATTCACATTTCAAAGGTTCATCAAGTCCTGTCCCGTCAGCTTATATGTCTCATTGATGTTGTCAAATTAGCAAAGAGGAGGGGACCAGTGTGCAATTCTTAATTGCTTATCAATGAATAGTCTCCCAAGTTCAGAGACCATGATGGGCTATATACATATTTAATATATATATATTGGCTACTAGGTTGAAAAGGGGGGCACATCCCACGTAAGATGCAAAAGTAAATCAGGGCATGGTGGGCACCCATCATGTGAAACCACCTTTTCAATAAACATATATTATATTGTAACACATGTATATATGTAAGGGGAAGTAGAATTCTTCCTCTTTCTATCAAAGCCAACCCACAGGAAATCAACCGATCAGCACTCCCTTCAAACCACGAACAGACTGAACGGGCTGACCAGGCAACAGGCACAATTCCACAGCAAAAAACCGCTCTACATGCTAAGTCCTTATCGAAGAAAATTCACATGAAGACAAGACCAATTAGCCCAGGTAATTAACTTATCCATTACAATCGGCCATACTCAGAGAGGGCTCGCACGATGTCCTAACCGATCGGCCTCAACTTCAAAATAATAATAATAATTATTATTATTATTATAAATCTTGTTCGTCCAGTCAAGGAGAGACTCCACACGGTGGCTATGCCGATCGGTTTCTTTCACCTCCAAATTAAAAAAAAAAAATATCCATGATCATCCAACCTCTAGGTACACCAACATCTCATCTTGGTCGGCCTATTCCATCTACCTTGCTTAGCCATGAAGTGGGGAAGCTCGCACGACGACCAGGCCGATCGGCCTCCTACGTACGACAAGGTCATAAACATAAATCTTAGTCTTCATCCCCAACTTAATCATTGATGATCATCCACCTACTACACAACCACGCGATTGGCAGGCCGATCAACCACCATATCAACCTGCAGGTTCATAATTCTATATTTACATATTTGTATGGAAGGAAGGGCGGACGACCAAGTTCAAACTAGAAGACTACAATAATTGGTTATGTAAAGTGGGCATACCCCACTTGATATTATATACAAATATACATATGCATGGAGTGCATGTTGTATGTTTGGTAAGGTCAACAATGTGAGAAGCCTTGGTGGGCACCCCCCACGTGAATCAATATCAACATGATATTATTATATATACATATGGAAACTTGGACTCAATATCTTCACCACACATCAGAATTTGTCCCCCTTTCTTTGAATTTTGGGCAACCAAGAAAAGTAGTATTGATCGGCCATAGAGTATTACAACCCCACCAATTGATATCAAGTGGGCCCCTACTGAGTCAAAAAAAAAAGAAAAAAAAAAAGAAGTTGTTCTTGGTTCGCCTTCGTCTTCACCAGGGCCGATCGGCCACCTCATCGTGCGAGGATCCGCCAAGTTTGGCCGAAGAGACCTTGGTCGGCCAACCCTCACTTTGGTCGGCCAACCCTCCATGTGGTCGGCCTACCACCATTGACGTGGTCTTCCTCTCGTCCACTCACTGGACCCTTGGTCGGCCAACCCTCATTTTGGTCGGCCTACCCCCTTGGTCATCTAAGGCATCCCAATGGGTGAGTTAATCTTTTCTTCTCACCCTTTACTATACCCGAGTCATATTATTGAAACATCATGCGCATCATTATGTGCACTCATGCTCATATCATTGCCCATGACATATGAGCATCATATTTACATCATGTGCACATGCACATCATTATGCTCACATCATCACCCATGGCACATAAGCATCATATCCACATCATTGGATCTTGTCCATATGCATCAACATGCATGCATCACGAGCTCACAGGCATCCCCTGTCTGAGGTCACGTACCCTCACCTTGAAAATGGCTCACGGTCAACCATGGACATTCCTCGCCGATCAGCCAAGTACAGTGCATCACACAAGTTTTCCTCCGCATCCTACCTCAACCGAGGACTTGGGGGACTGGATATAGTGCACCTACAGATTGATAAACAAAGTTGTTCAATCAGTGCAAATCTTGTTACAAGTCCTCCCTTGAGGCAATCTACCTAAATCAACTTGGAGGACTTCCTCCGGGAAGCATGCTCCGATCAGCAAACGCTATCAGTAGCTACTGATCGGGCGTTCCATTAGACTTCCTCCGGGAAGCATGCTCCGATCAGCAAACGCTATCAGTAGCTGCTGATCAGACGCTCCATTCGACTTCCTTCCGGAAGCATGCTTCGATCGGCAAACGCTATCAGTAGCTGCTGATCGGACGCTCCATTCGACTTCCTTCGGGAAGCATGCTTCGATCGGCAAACGCTATCAGTAGCTACCGATCGGATGCACGAGTTTACTTCCTCCGGGAAGCATGCTCCGATCAGCAAACGCTATCAGTAGCTACTGATCGGACGTTCCATTAGACTTCCTCCGGGAAGCATGCTTCGATCGGCAAACACTATCAATAGCCACTGATCGGACGCTCCATTCGACTTCCTCCAGGAAGCATGCTTCGATTGGCAAACGCTATCAGTAGCTACCGATCGGATGCACGAGTTTACTTCCTCCGGGAAGCATGCTCCGATCAGCAAACGCTATCAGTAGCCACTAATCGGACGCTCCATTCGACTTCCTCCGGGAAGCATACTTCGATCGGAAAATCCAACAAGTAGCTACTGATCTGATGCTCTGATCTGCATTCTAGGGACTAGGAGGTATACTTCTCTAACCGGTCGACATGCATCGGCCTGGATTACAAGTCCTCGACCGAGGAAATCCACCTCAGTCAATAACTTGGGGGACTTCTGTTGATACCATATCGACCGACCCGACCAAGACTTGAAAGATCACTCGAACCAAGCTCGGCCCACCATCATGGCCCATCACGGTATAGAAGGCCACCTGGACTAAGCCCATCAACAAAGCCCACGCTTAAAGCCCATTACTAGACTCATCACCTAAACCTAGATATTTCCTATAAATAGGGAGCTCCCTCCCTCATTTGGGGGATCCCACTCTCTCTCTAGAGATAAACTCTTCCTTCTCTCTATATTCTTATTCTTTCTCTAAGGCTCAAGGCCTCTTATATCATGTACAAACACTTATATCATTAATGAGAATAGAGCAACACCGTGGACGTAGCCCGATTTGGGTGAACCACGTACAACTCATGTCTTTTAGATGTGTGCGGTCTTCACGGACTAAGTTGATCCATTTCGTGCATCAACATTCCTCATTATTGTTCTTGAAGTCTTCAGAATTGATGATTGAAGTTCATCTGAAATACAAAATTAGCGTAGTCGTCATTTATTGTATTGTGATGTCTTATTTTTCTTTTTTCTTTTTCCTTTTTCCTTTTTCAAAGGGGATTTTTATTCATGCTACGAATTTTTTTTTAAGATTATGCTATTATTTATTAAGTTCACATTTGGGTTATACGTTCTTTTAATAAAAATCTTTTCTAACCAAAACCCTAAAAATAAATGAAGTTAGGATTATGTTTTCGTTGTTTTATATATATAATATAACAAATAAAATAAGAGGAAGAGTTGAAACAATGTGTCCTTGGCACGAAGGGCTAGCTTGAACACCATGAACTCCACGAATGATATTGATGGAGATGGTGTGGATAGTTTGGCTAAAGAGATTCTCTTATTTATGCTTTCACACAGTAGGAATGGAAGAAAATACAAGTAACTAGTAAATTAGACATTTTGTTGATCGAGTAGTTGAGTTGCGTACTGACCTCTCAGTTATAACTTACGTACTGTCTATCAGAATATCAATCATTTCACACTAGCTATTAGCTTGTACCAATTTATTATCAACCCCACTTCTCTGACCGGCCTACAATAAGTCTTTTTTTTTTTTTTTTTTTTGTCTGAAGGCCTACAGTAAGTCTATATCATAAACAATGACTTGGGTCCTCAAAGTGCCTAGCTACTAGCTTCCACTATAGAATTCTTGTTTGTGTCCCAATTTGTTGTTAATATTTTAGGAAATTAATTATACATTAATTTTAATCGTTATAAATATTGAACATAAAATATGAACTTTTACGATTATCACAATTAGAGATAATTAGTAATATTAATTTTGCCGTATATATACGATTCTTTCTTTACTGCCAGAGATTTCGTTGGCTTTACACAAACCGAATGGTCACTATATATAATTCCAATCTCTTAAGCCCCTAATCAAACTCAGCATCCTACGATACTGTTAATTATTATTATTTCTAGCTTCTTTTTTCCCCTTCTTTATCTCTCTTTCAACTTCAACGGTTTAAATACTAGCACCAATCTTTTACTCTTTAAGTAGTGCAAGCTTTCAATCGGATGCTTTTTGCCTTTTGGAAGTTTCTTTTTGTTTGACCAAATTGTGAACCTCTAAATGAAGATGGATATATCCTTATAAATTATAAAGCAAAGACAATTTGGAAGTCCATGAGAATCATTTTCATGTCCATGCGTGACTTCTTCTCATACAACTAGTTATTAATTAATTCCATATTTTTTATACATGTCACAATTAAAGATGAAATTATTACTCGTATAGCGAATTTTCTAATATTCAGGGGAGTATATTCAATTAGAATTTTAGAGAATTTATTTTTAAATGACATTGTAGAAAATTATGAATAATTTATATATGGTTATCCAAAAAATTATAGAATTATTCTTCATTCCTCTTGTGAATTAGTATGAATTTATGTCATAAATTATTAATTTGAATTTTCCAATAATATTATACCCACTCAGCCATAACAACTCGATCTCATCGAAGAACCCACGTACCAGCTTTTAGCAATTTGCTTGCTCAAAATCAATAAAATGATCGAAGGAACATTAACTCCTCCATTTTGCTAACCCCCATCAGCTTCGAGCTTCGAGCTTCAAGCCATAATATCATTATTTTTTCTCATTCCCTTTAATTACACCATACTATGTCGATCTACTTCCCTTCTCTTTTTTGTTTGCTCCTTCCTCTTTCTGTCTCTCCCTCTAAAGTCCATGCTGAAAACCCCATTTTTCATTCTTCATCATCATCAGCAACACATTAATGCAAAAATTTATTTGCAATGGCAACTTAGAAATTTCTGTAACAAGAAAAATCAAGTCAATGGTTTTTCTTGTTCTTATTATTCTTCTCAGTGAATTGCCATCGAAATAGAATCCACTGAGCGAGGTGGTAAAGCACAGAACACAGATGTAGACAATTGAAATGTAATATAGTTTTTGATAATGTTTTTGTGTCTTCCTTTTGGTCGGAAGAAAAGAAAGCCTCCATTTTTTTTTGTGGGGTGTACCAATTTGGCCACTTTCACAGCAGTAACGCGACTACTCGACATTGAAATTGGTAATCTCCTTTTAAAATGGCAAAGGGCTCAACGTTCCCATTTTTATTTTTACTTTTCCTTCCTTTTGATAAATGATAATTAAATCATTAATAAATTTACTTAAGCCATTTGATTTCTAGTTTTTATATTTGAAATATAAAAGTAGACAAGGAAAATGATTTTGATGAATATGAAAATGATTTGAAACTGTACTGAAAACCTAATCTAACAACCAAAAATTATTATTGTAGATGATTTTTTTTTTCGGATTTTTAAGATAAATTTTACTGTCGAAATTTTACTATCAAAATAAAGTTATGAGAGCAAAATTCATAAGTAAATACGGTAATATTAGCGTGGACAATGTCGGACTATAACAACTAATAAATCTACATCATTAAAAATATGTAAAATTAGAATTAAGCCCACAAAGTCCAAAATAACCAAAATCCTAACAATACCTATAACCTAAATAAACTATCTTTACTAAAAGAAAAAGTCATCATCATCAAACTCATCACATCTTATATTGAAGAATATGTAGAATATGACGGATATGAAGAAGGCTTGATATTCGGCTATCCAATTGTAAAGGACCAAAAAAGTCACAATCTAACTGTTGTGATCACCAAAACCAATAGGTGATATTGCGGAAAACTCCTCCAATAATAATATAGAATAAGATTTAGGAAAAAAGAAGAATTTTTAAATGAAGATTTTAGGCAAGGGGATGATTAAAAAAATAGAAAAATAACATAATAGATAACTCAAATCTAAGCCTAACTCGAACCTCAAATCATAAAGTCATTACACATATATTCTTATTATTAAACCACAAAAAAGAAGAAGATAAAAACGATGGAGGAGATTAGCGAATAAGATACTCCCTTTTAATTTGCTTTTTCTTTTAGATTGAGAAGAGACAAAATGGAGATTAGGATTTTTTTTCCTAAGAAAACTTATTATGCTTTAATTAATTTATTAATAGATGTATTGAATTATGTTTGAGAAGTATTGCATATTAATTATTTCTCTTGACCATTAAAACTCACATTGAGTTTTTACATGAATGTATGCAATCATAATTGCATGCTATGATGCACTACTTGTTCGATGTAGTGCTTCTTCTTTATTTTTTTCGCTTTGCTTGTTTTTTGAATTTAAAAATAAAAGTATCGAAATCAAAGATAGGGCAAGAGCATTTTGGTTGGTTAAGCTAAAGTCAAATTCAGTGGCCATTTGATGCAATGGGTGTGTGTCCATCACACGACTCCACGTGCCATACGCTGGCCCTGGGCCCCTGAGAACGATGGGCCTTCTTATATTCTGGGCTCACACTCTTTCCTGGTCTAAATAACACCAGCTCTCAAAACCCAACAATAATTCATATTCCCTTTCAAATCTCCTTTCATGCTCATACCAAATTCAAATAATTCTTGTCCCATCTTAATCATCCCAAAACCTTAAGAGGACTTCAAATGATTTACCCATCGAATTACCATTCTTCCAACATATATTTTCGGGCCTATGCCGCGTATTGAATGAAAAATTTCTCCTTTTAAGTCTCCTTCAGCAGGCAATTAGTCTCTCTTTCATTATATTGCATTATCTTCAACTCGACAGTTAAGAGAACAAAAAAAAGGCCCTCGGTTGTACTCATATCAGGTTACTCCCAACATACAAAATACCACTGCCTTCACCAATGTATAGTAAGACTCACAAAACCAACTCCCTTATTCAACTCTGGCCTGCCCAGTCTATGAAAGAATAGCCCATCTCAATCTACTAATCTAGTATTGCTTCTGCTGAAGGTGCGGCCAACTCTGAGCTAAAGGTTTCAAGTAGTTTATATAGAGAAAATTTCAAGCCTGGAGGCCCAAGGTATTGGTTAAACAAATATGTACCATGACAGGTACACAAATGGAAAGAATTCGATTGCAAAAAGGCGTTTATAGAGGAATTTGAAAGAAAACTTCAGTGCAAGAATGATGAATGCAACTGTCTTAGACATACCATCTGTAAAATTATACACATGCTTGAATGAGTCGCTGAAACTACGTTCATATATAGTATCTACAGAATAATTGAAGAAAATCAGAGTAAAAGAATAAAACTAAAAAAGGAAGGAACCTAATTCATTCACCTCAGTTCAGAACGCTCATATGTTTCAGATTCAGAGCCCCCATATTGCTCATATGTTTCAGAGCCCCCGTATTGCTCGTATGTTTCAGAGCTCTCATAATTGGGGGCTTCATAAACATTAGAATCATCAGAAACTTCAAAAGCTTCACGAACTTCACTTTGTTCAGGTAGACCGAATCGGAGTATGTAATTGACTCCATTGATCACATCATAGACCATCAAGCCAATCCTACCTCCTACCCAACTGCCCAATTGACTTCCCACAAGATAACCAAATCTACCAAGCCTTTGCTCTCCAAGAAAACCTCCCGCATAGGTACCAACCAAGGTGCCAATGCCCCTCGTAAACCCTTCTGCCATTCCACCACCATAGAATATAGCTTCAGAAAAGTCCCATGCAGAAGAGATAATAGGACCTGTTATCCGCTTGGTTTGCCGACTTGCCAACTTTGCTGCTTTTTTCCCAGCTTTCTGTGCTTGCGTGGCTGCATCTTTAACAGCTATCCCCTGTGATAATGCATCAGCCAAGGCAATTTCAATTGCTTTAGTCCTTACTGCCTCAACATGAGAAGCTCTCATATTGTTAACATAGAATTTCACTGCCTCTTTCACAGAACAAGCTAGTGTTCCAGTACCCATATCAAAGCAGTTCAAGAAAGTAAACTTCCCACTCTGGGATGCACGTTCTTCACCAACTATCTGCCGGCATTTTTCAGCTACGACGAAAATAAGAACAAGATATCGTCATATTCTCCACAAGTTAAAGTACTTGCTACACAAATTCTCATCTTATAAGACCACAGAATGTTTCGAAAAACTTAGAATAAGTATAAATTCCAGACACTGAGTAAGAACATTTGTTTAAAGCGCCATTCAACCAGAAAGGATGCAATCTTACAACAATTACAGGCATTCACATAAAAATGGTGTTTCATCTTTCCAGCAATCAGCTCAGGTCTATTACACACAAATCAACTACCGCCACCCCTTCAACAGATTCATTTCAAATTTGAAATAAAAGAGAATAACCATACGGTCATTGATAAAAAAAAAAAAGAAAAAAAGAAAAAAAGAATAACCATACGGAAAAGGAAAGCGACAAATTTTCTATTTTGCTTTTATTCTCAAAGAAGCCACAAATCACTCATAAGGACTTGGCAATAAGACATAAACCATAGCGTTATTGTAATGGGAGAATTCTTATTCATATTGTGCTTCATAAATACAACTAACGAAAGTACAAAGATCATAACAGAAACCTCATTCTATATCCATGGATTTTCAATTGCTCTCATTCAACTTGATTGAAAGATCCGTGTTGTTAAATATCCTTGCATTTTGTTTGCAACCAAGTAAGATGATTTCATAGCCAGCCAAATACGAAAAGGGTAGATCTTTACAGAATCAAGTAAGAATTTTCATTGCCCAGCAAAGAGTAAAATAAAGTTTCAATTTTTGAATTCTAATTACCTTTCCCATCGGTTTTCTCGTTAAGATAAACAAATTATTGACAGCAAAAGAAAACATTGTGGATATGTCGAGAGTACCTGTGATACTGAGGACGATGATGCCAACTATGAAGACCAGTAATTGGGTTCTTTTCTTCTGGAAATCCATGGAATTTCAAGCGTTTAGAAGGAAAGGAAACCCTAATCGTAACTTTGGGTAGCGTGATGAAGGGTGACGAAATCAGGTGATAATTTGAAGCTAGGAATTGAAACGACTTCAATAACAGGGAAGAATCTCTGAGCCGTGGGTGTAATGTGTTATGACAGACTCCAGATTTCCAAACTTAATACTTTAATTAATAGAACCCTTATAAGGTCGCGATTTCAGTCAATAGGCTAAACGCAGCGTTTTGAAGTAGTTCTGATTCCTGAATGTTTTGGTTCACTTTTTCATTATACAATAAAATTCTACTCTAATAAAAACTCTTATCAGACTCCACCTCTGCTTTAAGAAAAAATATCTATTATATATCAAACTCCACCTTAAATCCTACAATATATAATTTACTCCTATTTTATGAGATAAAAAAAAATTGAATATGAAACTTTTCAATCCTTACAAGTAAATAAAAATCTCACTAAATATGGTGTTATTTTTTTTTTCAATAATCAATCTCATGTCAAAATTCACAAATTGACCAACCCAATTATAATTTAAGCCCAAGAGTTGTTATTCTATTAAGCCCTTATTGTACCTAAAAACTCAAAATAGAACTTCCTTTAGGCCCCAAGGACTTGGAGCAGCCCAATTGAAATTTTTATTACTTTTGAGGCCCAATTGTACTACTCCAGCCTTGGAGAATTAAGTAGGAACACTTGGAGACTTCTATGTGTTTCCTACTTACACACACACAACATAACCGAGAACCGCTACCTTCGATGCTCGAGTTCTAAGGTATGAGTGCACTCTTCATTCGCAAACTGGAAGAACAAAACAACCACATCTTCCTCCCTCACTGCTTTACTCCGATCGTGCACAATTTCAAATTGTGATCGTGAACTCCAATCACTCATCCCGGGCGACACGGGCTAGACAAACTAGGACCTAGATGACACCAGTAGGCCCGTTGTGTCATCTCATGGTTGTTGGATGCATATGGGAGCCATGATGGCTACCAAGCACGAACGGCAGACCGACTCGACTCAAACCTGTTGATGCAGAAATCGTCCGGTCTCCTAAAATTCCTTCTAGATCCCTACACACAAAAACGAAAATCAAACGGGGTTAAAGTTGAATCCCGGGGGGGGGGGGGGGGGGGGGGGGGGGGGGTGGTGGGTGGGGGGTTGGGTGGTTCAACCGTACCCCCAAAATGTTTGCAGGAGTTTTTTATTACTTTTAGTCAGTTTTCTGAGAGAGAGAATAATCTGACAGAGTGCTTGCAGGAGTTTTTTTATTACCTTTAGAAGTAAGATGAAGTCTTCTATTTATAGTGAAACCTTGAGAGTCACCGGAGCGTCTAATTGGTTGAAGGAGAAAGTATTAAATAAGTGATTGCACCGAGTGTAACCACTTATTTTTTTAATGAATAAATAATTCGCTGGGAAGTTATTTTTCATTGACATTGATATGATTAATTAATAAATTTAGCTGGTAAATATATTGAATTAATGCGGAGATCATAACATGTCGTTTCCAATTTTACCAAGGGTAATATTGGCGTTATGAGAATTGTTGGCCACGTGACAACTCCAGAATTTTCCGATAATTTATGGTTCCACAAATGCCCCCACATCGCTTAGGAATTCGAGGAATTCTAAGAGATGTAATTTCCTTGTGGTTCCAGTAAACTACGTCTTAATATATTTACGTGGGGGTAGGATTCCTCTTTCCCAGGTGTAGCTAGAGATTGACCTCAATCTTGTCTCAAAAGAAATTCTTTGGGCTTGTGATCCTGCTTTGAATTGACTTTGCGAGCCCGATTTACTACTAGGGTTTGGTTAATTTTCTTTATTTAAATGAGGGCATGTGACTCTTATTTTTATAAAGAAAATCAAACCCTAATAGTGGTTTAGCGTTGAAGGGATTCGTCTGACATCTTCAATCTGCTTTGGTGATTGGATTTTGTGTTACCATCTATTGAGAGTAATCTTCTTTTATTCCTTCTTTATTATTATTATTATTATTATTTTGTCTCTATCACTCTCAACTTCCTCAGGTCTTGTCGGCTGAAGAAAATATTGCAGTGGGGATGTCTACAGTCCTCATGTTTGCTGGAGAAAATATTGTAGTAGGGGAAAAAGAGGGGGCCCAGGCGGATGAATGGTTGCAGGCAGGCTGGCTGGCGCGTGGGCGCGAGGTGGAGGACGACGCGCAGGCGTGCAAACTTGCCGTGATTTTTCTGCTTTTTACTTCTTCTTTTTTTAGCTGCTAAGCAGCAGCTTTTTGGAAGAACAAAAAACGTTTCAAGCTTTTGAATGAATGCTTGCAGCTTTTTCCTTTTTTTTTAGTGTTTTGTTATTTTCGGCAGATTTGACCTTTGTGTAGTAAATTTGGTCTTCTGACTTCGTTTTAGCTCCGAATTGAGTGCCATTGGTGGGGTTGGAAAGTTGAGTTCCATACCTTTCTACTTCCATCACGCTTGTTCCAAGACAACCCAAATCGAGCCCTGTAGGATTGGTCGAATGATGTGCTCGTGCGTTGGTTCGTGCAGTTGACCTTCGTGTATAAAAAAGTTCGCTGGGAACTCGTCACAACTTGGAATTGAGTGAGATCAATGACGTTGGAAATCTGACTTCCATAGCTTCCTAAATCCGTCAATCTCATGTCAGGGTGATCAAAATTCAGTGGTCTATGACTGAATGAATCTCCTACAAGTGCGCTGGTATGTGCAGTTGACCTTCGTGTACAAAAACATTTGCTGCGAATTCGTCACAACTCGGAATTGAGTGAGGTCAACAGCATTAGAAATCTGACTTCCATAGATTTCTAAATCCATCAACCTCATGTCAGGGTGATCAAAATTCAGTGGTATGTGATTGAATTAATCTCGTACTCGTGCGCTAGTATGTGCAGTTGACCTTCGTGTACAAAAACGTTCGCTGGGAACTCGTCACAACTCGGAATTGAGTGAGGTCAACGACGTTGGGAAGCTTACTTCCGTATATTTTTAGGGCCATCAAGCTCATGTTAGGGTGAGCAAAATTGAGTGATCTATGATTGAATGAATCTCGATCCTGTGCACTGAAATGCAGAATTGGACTTCGCATGTTAAAACATTTGCCCACTGTTTATCATGGCCTGGTGGTTGCCCCTCTTGGTGGGGTTGGAAGCATTTTTTTAGTAGCTTTCTGACTCCAACAAGTCAAGTTCTTGGATGGTTTCATGTGCCTCGCTGGGACGAGCCTTGAGCGCTTCGCGTGGCAAAGTAGTGGCGTGGTCCGCATGGTGAAGACTTGTTGTGCTTTGGGTGGCAAAAACTACGAGTTCTTCGCATGGCGAAGGCTTGGAGTGCTTCACATGGCGAAGGCTTGGAGTGCTTCACATGGCGAAGGCTTGGAGCGTTTCGCCTGGCGAAGGCTTGGAACGCTTCGCATGGCGAAGGCTTGGGTGCTTTGCGTGGCAAAGGCTTTGAATACTTAGCGTGGAGAAGACTTGGGGTGCTTCGTGGGGCGAAGGCTTGGAGTGCTTCGCATGGCGAAGGCTTAGAGTGATTCGCATGGCGAAAGCTTAGGTGCTTTGCGTGGCAAAGGCTTAGAGTACTTCACATGGCAAAAACTTTAGAGTGCTTTGTGTGACGAAGGATTTGAAGTGCTTCGCGTGGCGACGGCTTAGAGTGTTTCACATGACGAAGACTTAGTGTGCTTTGTGTGACAAAGGCTTTGAAATTCTTCGTGTGGTGAAGGCTTAGAGTGATTTGCGTGGCGAAGGCTTAGAGTGCTTCGCGGGGCGAAGGCTTGGGGTGCTCCGCATGATGAAGGCTTGGGGTGCTTCACATGGCGAAGGCTTGTGGTGCTCCGCATGACGAAGGCTTGGAGTGTTTCACGTGGCGAAGGCTTGGACTGTTTCGCGTGGCGAAGACTCGGGTGCTTTGCGTGGTAAAAGCTTAGAGTGCTTCACATGGCGAAGACTTAGTGTACTTCGTGTGATGAAGGCTTTGAAGTACTTCGTGTGACGAAGGCTTGGAGTGCTTCGCAAGGCGAAGGCTTGGGGTACTCCGCATGACGAAAGCTTGAGGTGCTTCGCATGACGAAGACTTGGAGTGTTTCACGTGGCGAAGGCTTAGTGCTTTCTAAACAAAAGCGTAGGTGATAAGACAATTTCATTAGACGTTGAAACGAAACATCTTGTGTAAGACCCGTGTCCTGGAGGGAATGGTGAACAATCCCACATTCCTGCGAGGAAAATGGTCTGGGAGAGGATGGTAGTGTGCCTTAAAGGTGTAGACACACACCTATCTAGCACGAGGCCTTTTGGGAGCTCAAGTGGCTTTGGGGGGGATTGGAACCCCAAAGTTAAGCGAGTTGAGGCTGGTGCAATTCCATGATGGGTGACCCCCTGGGAAGTTGCACCGTGAGCTCCCGAAAACAAAACCATGAGGGCAAGGGCAAGGAGGCCCAAAGCGGACAATATCGTGCTAGATGAATCGGGACCTGACAGAAGAGGGTCGGTTCCTGACATCTTGAATCTTATTGAAAGATGATATGTGAGAAAATTAGGCATTAAGCACTTTAATCATAAAATTCGTGCCTTTGATGATGAATTGGTCACTGATTCAATCCTGGTTGTTCCCTGCAACTCGGACTCGACATTGATGGTGTCCACGCGGATCATCTTTTGTGCGGGTTCTTGGGGGCCTTTATCTCCGAGACATTCCGTTGCCTTTTTTCTAACGTACTCGGTGCTATGTCCTTCCTTCAAGAGGTCCCAGAGGTATCTTTCAAAGGTCTGGAAGGAGCTTATGTCATGCCCATAACAAGTGTGATAGGCACACCATTTTGTCTTGTCAGCCTTCTCTTGGTCGCCTTTAACGGGAATTGGTTTTTCGAACCATGAGTTTTTCTTTATCTGATTGTATATTTGGAGGAGGGTACAGAAAATTGTGTGTTCAGCTTTGCACCAGCAAACGTATTAGATGACGGATTCCCTTTGCGTTTGTTGGCTTTCTCGACTGAGTTCCCGTAGTGGGCGCCGTCCTTTGGCTGCACAAATACCTTTGTGGGATGTTCATCTACCTCGACGTGGTCGGCGGCATGTGTGGTGTTTTTCTCGTCCTCCTAGCATGCATGTCATTCTGCTAGGGACAACATCTTGGTGAGACTTCGGGCGTTGCTCATGACGATATCTTTGTAGAGCTGGCTCTCTCGCAAGGTTTCCTTAGACTTATTTCGGTTGGTGAAGAGGTGGTCATCCTTGACTTCGACAGTGCGAAGCTGCGAGTACTCCTTCACAAAGGCCAAGGCCAACTCTTCGAATGAGATGATTGATCTCTGGGAGAGATGGTTGAACCATGTCGTTGCTTGACCTTGCAGTGAGGCTTGGAAAACTTTGTACATGAGCGCGTCGTTGTGCCTGTGAGGTACCATGACCCCCCGATAGTAATTGATGTGTTTCACTAGGTCGGAGGTTCCTTTGTACTGATTGAAATTGGGAGTTGAAAAATCGATGCGGAAATGGCTTTTCCTCAATGTCCCTCACAAATTGTGAAGATGTTGACGTCTGAATCTGGCGCCAAAGGTCATCCTCCAAGTCTCTGTCACGCTGAACACCTTGGAGGCGTCGGTCTAGCATCCTTTGGATGTCCTCAACATGCAATGGACCTTTGTGACAGGAATTTCTGCGTCAGGTCAAGTGGCGTCTACTCCCTCGATTTGCAGCGGGAATAACACTCGAGTGTGTTGGCGAGTAGGTCTCGTCCTCCTCGTTGTGATCGTCTGTGCTTATCGAGTTACGATCGGTCTGTCTATCTGAGTGAGTGTGTGACGCACGGGAGACTGCTTGATGTCGTCGGCTGTTGTGCGGGTACTTAGTGCGCGAAAGTGTTCCAGGGCGTCCTCTGAGTCGCTCTCGAGCTAAAAGCCTCGATCGTTCTTGGCCTTTTGCTCTGGGGGTGCAGCTTTCTTTCCCTGAGTCGCTTAGCAACGTGTCTCGGGACATTGTCCAGCAGCAAACATGCTCTTTGCCGGCGCGTCCCTTGGTGCTCCGCGAGGTTCACTGCACTTCTCGGATGTTCTGGATGTCCCGATGTCTCCCAATAGTTGTTGTAGGAGCTCTGATTGGGCTCGAACTTGGTTGCTCAGTTGCTCAACCTGCTGCATCAGTCCAAGTCGCGGAGGTGAGCCCCTAGGTGCTTGCTCATGATGAGTAGCATGTCGGGGCGCACGTCGGGCGCCTTCAGACAGATGCGACGAACCATGTCTCCCTGGTACCTGGGTTTTGGCCTGCGAGTTGCACATGGCGTCCAAGTGCCTCCTTAGGTCCAAGCCGACAGGGGGCTGATTCAGGAATCTTAGAGATGATTCTCCCGCCAGCAACCCGTCTGTTTGTTGAAAAAATGTCGTGCCTACCCCCGCCGCAGGTAGGGGGTTCACAGTAGCAGCGGCCATGGGGAACATTCCAAAACTGAACGTAGGTGTCCAATCCGGTATTCCAAATGGTAGGTGAATTGATGTGTGGCGCGGGCCGTGCAGGAGACATGAAAATGGTTCCTCCGGAATCTCAGGCAGTGGTTCGCTCATGGCAGCGATCGCAGCGGTGGATGTGGCAGCCTCGGAGGCTCGCTTGGATCGGCGTGTTCTCGCCATGTGAAGAACGGAAAGTGTCGAAAGTGTGATAATGGAGTTTTTTAAAGGAAAAACTAAAGAGCACGCTTTGAGTATTTCTCAAATAGGATCTCAATGAAAGCACCAGTTGTTGATGCAGAAATCGTCTGGGCTCGTAAAATTCCTTCTCGATCCCTACACATAAAAACGAAATCAAACGGGGTTAAGGTTGAATCTCGGAGGGGAGGGGGGGTGGTTCAACTGTAAACGCTCTGATGCTTAATTCAGTTTTTTAGAGTGAATAATCTGATAGAGTGTTTGCAGGATTTTTTATTACCTTTAGAAGTGAGATGGGGTCTTCTATTTATAGTGAAGTCTTGAGAGTCACTGGAGCGTCTGATTTGTTAAAAGAGAAAGTATTAAATAAGTGATTGTACCGAGTGTAACCACTTATTTTTTTAATGAATAAATAATTAGCTGGGAAGTTATTTTTCATTGGTATTGATCTGATTAATTAATATATTTAGTTGGTAAATATATTGAATTAATGTGGAGATCATAACATGTCATTTCCAATTTTACCAAGGGTAATATTGGCGTTATGAGAATTGTTGGCCATGGCAGCTCCAGAATTTTCCAGTAATTTATGGTTCCACAAAACCCAACTCGGACCCATATTTGAATCGACGATTTTGGGGCTTCTAGAGGCAAGGATAACCTCTTTGAACCAAACCACTATGTTAGTTAGATTTAGAGCTCTAACCTAACCTATTTACATGTTCGTTAAGATGTGAGGGCCACGACGGAGACGTTGTAGGAAATTACAGAGCCGTCATTTTCTCGGCGTCGTCTTAATAGGAGCATGTATCTTTTGAACCTAGAACTTAGTTGTTTGTACTCCTGGCATTCAGTTGATCAAAATGATTTACATGCCAGATTCGGCTTTGTTTTGAGGGATTTAGACCTTGTTTTCCAACGATTTTTTTTTTCTTCAGATTTCGGCCGCCGCAAACAACGACTACATCGGCGGTCTGGCCACCAGGTCTGGCAAGGCTTCGGCGGGGGCTGACTGTTAGTCAACCATTAGAATCGTTAGTCAACTAACGGTGTCATAATGGACTATTCTAAGAAGTGCAATAGCTCATTTTTGAGCCGTTTAAGTGCGTTTAAATTTTTTTAATTCGATTTAAGGGAGATTTATTGTAGTTTTACTTGAAATTCAAAAAGTAACCTTATGGTCAGATTCATTTAGGATTGTGATGAGTTTGAGCTTACATGATTTGACACGTTAGTTGATTTTGACTCCCTGACTAGTTTGTGAGCGGACCCCTTTGCCAAACTTTTTTTTATAATGCTATTTACTCGGATGTTTTACGATGTTTATTTTTATAGTACTTACCGAGCATTTTTGATTGACTATTTTGAAATACTTGTTGAGAATGATTGAGATGTTTACTTTAAAGTGCTTGCTCGAATGTACTAGCTTGTGCTATGATATGATGGTTTATGCGTGGTATGCACGTAATTGGGTTGTTTGTTGCATGTGCATATGAGTCCCTAGGGCATTATTGAGATAGAGATGTAAGAACCCACTCTAGGAGTCACTGGTATCTAGGAACATGTGGTGATAATGCTCAACACCCAATTTTCACGTAGTCGTGGTACGCGAGTAAGAATACTTAGTTATGTCATATACGTGTGACCCGAGCAGTGTTTAGTAGGTCGATATGTGACATAATTTTTATTTAGTTTGACTCATTTGATTTATCATTATTTCTCGTAGAACGTGCAATTCAAGGTTTTTGCTTATATGTTTTCTATTAACCTAGTTGACAATCCCGATGTCAGTCATAACCCATGGCAATAACTTAATCCAATCGTCGATAACTTCTTCGACCAATAGTCCTGCATATCCAGTAAACCATCGGCTCCATTACCTCTACCTGAGTCCCCTATCAAAATCTCGACTCACACCAAAGTCCCATTTCGGTATCCTGACTTGCATGAACCCAATCTGCAATCCCGACTCATCTAGAGTCCTAATCTGTTATCCCAACTCGTCTAGAGTGTACCTCAAAAATTACCCCGTAAAGTTCGAACTTCTTGGTAATTTATACTCATTCTGAAGTATCGTGCATCAAACACCTCAACTAATATCCAAACACCCTAATCAAGGAACCAGTAAGTCCGCGGAACCATGGAAATACACTATTACTTAGATTCCCTTAACTCTAGGTCCAAAACCCAACTCGTACAAGGCAACCAATCTGGAATTTATTCTAATAGGGCTCCAACCAGCCTCTAAAAACCCCGATACCACAAAATCAAATCCAAAAGGTCAAAAATCTATGAGTATGCGTGTTGACTTTTTGATTGGTGGATCAAACGGACGTTGACCGATGATCGTGACGTAGTTCGGGACGTCACGAGTCCATAGACAGGTGGCACGCCCAATTCAAACGATAATGGAAAAAGTTATGATGTTCGGAAGTTCGAGGGCATTTTCGTAATTTAGACGAAAAAGGGAAAATGTTGACTTTTTGTTTGACAACTAATTTTCACACGATTCGAGGACCGTTAGGTAGGTCTCGATGCCATGAGTACAACGACAGGCGGCACGTCGAAAATGGAGCTCGGATGCGAACGTTACGGGTCACGGAAGTCTAGGGGCAAAATGGTAATTTGACGAACCAGGGGCAAAATGGTCTTTTAACCATGATCAGACAGTGACACCTGTCCTTTGTCTTCTTCTTGCCCCAGAGAACATGGAAACAGGTATTAAGGAAAACATAATCATACTTACTTTGGACATTAACCCCTAAATTATGGCTTGTCTTCATCATTGTCAAATTAATAGCTGATAAACCATTGTCTCAGCTTCATTGTGTAATTGTGAGATTGAGGAATTCGAATTGAGAGAAAAACTCGAAAAAGACAGAGAGGCCACTGGGACAATTCAGAGCTCGAAAAATCTTGAAAGTAGAGGGAAATTCGACTTCGAAATTGTGAGCGGTGAGGATCACAATTGAGGCTTGAATTAGACTTCTGGGATCAAAACGAAACTCTCTGCAACAAAAACGAAGGGAATTTCTGTCGAATTGAGGAAGAACAGAAACTTCCATAGCTGCTTAAAATCGAGCTTGGGTTCTACTAGCTTGAGGTAAGGAATTATCAAATTGATCTTGTAAAAACGTTCCTTACACTCTCACGATACTCACTGTATGAATTAATTTGAAAATCAGGGACGAAATCGGTAAACCCGAATAGGAGACCCGTCGAAGGTTGATCGTGAAGTCGTGAGGTTTTAAACCCTAATTGAGGTAATTAATCTTACAGAACTTAAATGGAGATGGATTGGAAGGGATTAGTTAAAAGAATGGTTTGAATTGGGGTCGAATTGAATGAGTTTGAATCGGGTTCTATCGCGAGTTTTCCAACCCGTTTACTAGACATCCGGGTGAAGACGACGTACTGTAGCAACATTGTGCTACGCGCGTGGCTTTCACGCGCAGCCGCTTGCGGCGGCGCGTGAGGGCGCGTAGATGGGAATTCGGAGAAGTGGTCAGCATGAAACTTGATGTTCTCGATGATACGAACCTATCCGCGTTGGTTTCGAGTTAATCGGATATGGTTTCGAAGTAGTTTCGAGTACCCGACACGTTTAGTTTATATTTAAATAATATTATAAAATTCCAACGATTAGGGGATTCTTATATGAGGACCATATGATAGTCTAGTAACCTTAAATCACTTTGTTTGACAGGCTGGAATATTCCCGGGACGTCAGAAGAAAGCGAACAGCTCGAGGCTGAGCAATCCAGACGGTGTGTGTGAGTGGACTTTTGTTTTTCTAACCGTGATGCATGCATATATGTTTTAAATGTTTTATTATATGATTTTATATGCTTTGGCATGATTGATGTTTCAATCCGGTGATTTCTCGATTTTATGGATTATTATATTATTTTTGGCACAATTTTCGAGAAATTATGAAATTGATGTTTTGGTCGTAGGCCCGGGATTGAAAATGATGTTTTGACTCGGGTTATGAGTCAGGAATAAAAAATGATGTTTGGACTCGGGTTATGAGTCAAGGATTGAAAATGATGTTTTGACTTGGATTATGGGTTAAGGATTTGATTTCATGGATTTATATGAAAATGGCAATTAAGGTTGCATTCGCACGGATTTGCGTGAAAATGATATTTTGGGCTTGAGACCCAATTGGATAGTGATTTTGACTCGGATTTGGAGTCACATGTGAACATGATTAAATTGATGATTTTGATTTATAAAGTGAATTCTGGACACTGTTTTACGATGATTTGTAGAACTTGTTTTGTGAAAGCTATGTCTTGGGCATAGGCCCTATTGAAATGTTTTTGATTTGATTTGAGACATAAATGATTTTAAAACGAGATTACTGGATTTGGTGACTGTTCCACATATACCATCCTCTGTGATTTGATAGTCTCCTCCAGACGTCGTAGTTCCTGGAGTAGTCATGATCCACTGCCTGGAGATGAGTAGCTCCGAGGGAGGCTCACTCGTAGGAGCGTGGGACCACTGCCTGGAGATGAGTAGCTCAGAAGGAGGCTCACTCGCAGGAGCGTGGGATTATGTTGATATCCTCCAGATGTTGTTGATTCCTGGAGTTGATGTACTCGGACGTGAGACACCGAGTTGCACGCGTTGCATTGATATCGTGACGGGTTATATGGATATTGAGATTGGATATTGAGGATTGGTGGTATTATGATTTATTGATACTTTAGAAAATGATGTTTTATATCATGAACTGATTTCATACTATTACTCATGTTTTATGTTATGCATGCATGTTTGTGAAAACTGGAGGGTAAGAAATGTGTTTTGGTAAATGTACTTATCAAACTTTATTTTTGTCCACTCACACCTTTGCTGTTTTATGCACCCTCCAGGCCAGTGCACAGGTACGGGGGCTAGAAAAGAGGCAAACGAGGCAAAAGAATAAGTAGACCGTCACGCACTCAGACACTCTACAGAGTAGGATTTTGATCCTTATCTGTAATAGTACCTATGCTCTGTAATGTCGTTGACTAGTCAAACTTGTGACATCAATGGTCTGTAAAACTTAACTATCCCTTGTCTGACAATGTTTTGGAGTTTGTTGTGTGGCATATGTATATATGTTTGGTTACTTTTGGTACTTTTCAGTTGTTGTCAGACGAGAGCAGGATCCATCATGACTATCGAGGGATAATCGGGATGGGTCTTGTCAATGCGACGTCGTGGCCGTGGAACTGTCCCATGTGCCTCCATGCGCTGGCTATAGTACCCTATGTGCGCCTACGAGCCTGCTAAAGTGCCCCGCGCGCTGACTCATTGCTGACATGGCACTAACACACTAACACATTTCTACCGTGTGGCACTGACATGGAAGCCACGTATCACTAACACCTTTCCACATGGCGCTGCTGACGTGACACCAAATAACTTGACACCCTTGATACATCCCTATCACGCCTTGCCACGTGGTACCCAACCTCATGTTGACATCACCTAGTGATGTCATCATGCTGATGACACCATCCTATTGGAGAAGATGATCGGCGCAACCGCGCAGTGCCGCGCGTCTGATTCACTGGAGATTGGCAGTAAACTGCCATTTTTGGCCGACCTTCAAGTTTTTTTTTCCAGTTTTCTCAAAACTCCACCAAAAATTATGATCCACATATGGATCTTAGCCTAGTCGATGAGAGGAATCTGAAAAATGAGCTCAGAGGTGAGAAACCATTCCTAGTTTGACCGTAAAAAGGCCGTGAACATCCCAGCCATTTTTTCGTCGATGACCTGCCACGTCCAGTCACTGTTCCACTCTCAAACTGCCACCATTTAACTCGCACAGCCACAGGGAAGCCATCCTAGCCTCATATTCGTCCAATTCGACCCCAAAATGGGTCACCCACGAAGAGGTGTGTAGTAATCACACGGGACAAGAGAGAAAGAGAGAGAATCAAATTGGCCAATCTCCTGAAGAGAGAGAGACCTATCCCTTTTATACCCTGGACTTTCCCCAAAATTACCATTATGATCAAACTGACAGAACCCATCCCAATCCTCCTGAATTATCACGGGATGTGCCCTGCTCCCGTCTGACACCACGTGCCAGACCAGGGATAAAATTGTAACCCGTTCGGGGTAACCAGAGTGCGCAATGCTTTCCAGAGTACGCGGTGGCATGTGATGTATCGGTCTCTGCTACAGCCCGCATTCGCGATTAACTTGAAGGGTGAAAAAAACAACTGAAAGTGTGAGTGGACAAAAATAAACATTTATTTAAATAATTTTCCAAAATATTGATTTCACCCTCCGTTTTCACCAAGCATGCATGCATATCAATTTAAGAACCATTTCTTTCCTGTAAAACAGAATATACGAAAACAAGTACTTTCATCGTAAAATTGACATATGTTAAAATCTCTAGACACAAATTAATGGTTTAAAACCCTGCGACCCATTTTTTTATCCAACCTCTGTCACATCTCATATCATTATCTCACATCATTATCTCATATAATCATCAGTCATGTCATCCGTGTAACGCGTGCAAATAAGCTCCAGGACCGCTCCGATCCGAGTATCGTGAACACATCACCAGTCGACGTTCCAGATCGTCGTGAACACATCACCGATCGATCTCCACATATACCATCATTCCTGAGTCGAGTCACCCTCGGATGCGTGACAACAGGCAGTACTTCGTGACCTCTCCCAGCGAACACATCCCATCCCGAAGGTGAGCGTTATCTCCAGGGTTCTCTACGGGGAAACATATTCACAACCAGAAACCCTTTCATACTCATCATCTCAGAGAATGGTCATAGTAAAAACGGTGGAAACATACTTTCATTCTTCAAATAAAATCAGTTGTATTGCACAGGGTCTCGGCCCAAAACATGGTTTCCACAAAACTCATAAAATTAGTGTTCAGTTCTCATTTCGCAATCTCAAATCATTTCACAATCAAATCATGTGTTCCACGTGGGATCTCTACTCAAAACCGAATCTCAACAGGGTCACAAGCCCAAAATTTCAACATAATTGGGTCACAATGTAACGACCCGTTCCGAATTATCAGGATTAATTAAGAATTAATGACGGATTAGCGAGACTAATCGAGGATTAGACGAGGATTAACGGACAAACATGGCGAAATGACGATTTTGCCCCTAAAATGGGCGAATCGTTGACTCTTCGTTCAAGCAGTCAAATGGAATTTGGCAATGACTGTGACGTAGTTCGAGACGTCACGATTTCATAGACAGGTGGCACGCCCGATTCCGACGTTTGAGGAAGAAGTTATGATTTTCGGAAGTTCGGGAGTACTTTGGTAATTTAGTTGAAATAGGACAAATAGTTGACTTTTGACTAGGGATGTCCGATGGCCGATGACCGTTACTTAAATCGAGGCGATACGAATCTGTAGATAGGCAACACGTCGAATTCGAACGTTCGACGGGAAAGTTACGGTTCACGGAAGTTTCGGGCCACTATTGCACGTTTTACGATACGAATGCCTTTTGGCATCAAGTGGGCCCAGATATTTTGGGGCAGGCCCAATGGATGAATGACACTTGTCATCCATCCATTGCCCACCCAAATTGATTTATGCATCCCCCATTTCTTTGTTCGTGAATACCAAACCCAAACTAAACCCGAGCAAACCCAATCCAACCCAATCCCAAACCATTCCCCATTTGATCTTTTGAGAAACCCAGAGAGTGAGATGAGGGTCGTGATGATGGTGGCTGGCCAGGATGGCGCCGCCGTGGACGGTGGAGGCAAAACCCGTGCAAGGTATCGGTTTTGCACATTTTCCTTTTATTTTGATTTTGCACGTTGGGGACAGTTTTGAATGATTAGAATAGGCTTACAGGCCTCTAGGAAGGTTTTAAGGAGGTTTTTGATGGGGTTAGACAGCTGAGGAACCGTGGGAGGGAAATGGAAAAATGGGCCGTGAAGGAGAGTTTGTATGGATCAGGTTTTAGGGCGTTTTTGTTAGTTCTTTTTTATAGGAATAGATAGGAATTGATGAACTAGGAAGAATAGAATTAAAATGGAAGCAAACAGACCGGATTTGAGAGAGTTAGGATGGTGAACGGGTCACGCCGGTCGGACCGGACCGAATTGCAGAAATAAACCGGACCGTCTGGTTCGCTGTAGGTTGAAGATACACAGTGCAGGGCGCGTGAGCCCCACGCGCAGCCCCTTTGGACGGCGCGTGGAGGCGTGTGAGACATAATTTGGGAAAACTTCCAACATGTAATTTCATCTATTTGATGTAACAGACATTTTGTGACAGGACCCGTCCCAATCCCACTGGGACAACCCGGGGACGTGACCCGCTCCCGTCTGACAATGACTCTAAACATACCAAAATTACCCTTAAATAAAAACCGAATACTTAAATAGATAGATAACGTATAACTACAGTGTTTAAAGCGATACTGTCAGACAAGGGAAAGTAAAATACAACATGTGAGCACACTAGTCAGAGTACATTTATTCGGTGCTCAACCTACCCACAAGTGGGTGTACAGGTGCACAGCTAGGCAAACTAAACCTCTGCCTCCTCCTCCGAGTCCTTCTCCTCTATTTCCGTGTCAGGGTCTGGAGGGGTCAGTAAAACAAGGGTGAGTGGGCCAAAAATAACAGTTTAGAAATCAATTTAATAATAAAATAATCATAATGTTTTACCCCTCCGTTTTCCAAATCTTGCATGCAGTGAAAATCTAATATTATAATGAAATCATAGCATATAAACCACAATAATAATCGAAAGGTGAAACTAACATATCAGTGCACTGTAAAACCCAACCCAAATGATGTCACGGTTCTAAGGCTACGCGTTGCCACTCAGGGTCTCACACCCGAGACTCTCTAGGTACATCAGCTCCCGGTATCCCGGTCATTGCCCGAGGTATATGAACATGCCTTCCTGAGAGTAAGCAGCCCAACGGGGGTCAACTCCACTTAGTCAGAGCCCCGTGACTACTCCAGGGTCCACCCAGGCCAACGACCCTCCCTGGAGGAGATAATATACATAGGTAGGAAAGTACAGTACAGTAACAGTATAGTTTACCCTATGTCCCCCGGACATCCCAAACAAAATCCACATATAATCCAGACGGGTCTCATGCCCAAAACATAGCATATATAAACAGTTCATAAGACTCATCAGTGGAAATAGTAAAACAGTTTATGCATGCAAGCCTTTTATAAATCAAACAGCCCACTCACACTCGGTCCTTGCTGCTCAACGATCTCTATAAACCTGTATTATTATTCCTGAGGGTTACTTAAGGACCCTATAACATCAATACCAAGACCCTAGAACAGATCCGCCTCAAAATCGCATCTCGGACACTATTCCCGGTGCTTCAAACCCCATTTTGACTAACATAACGATCTCCGATCGACACGAAACCACCTCCATTGGATCCATATCGTCGAAACCTTAAAAATAGTACCGGCCCCACCAAAATCACTGTTCACACGCGCCCCCACGCGCCTGGTCAACGCGTGGGTCAACGCTGCTACAGTACTGCTGACGTCAGCAGTGACGTCATGCTGACGTCATCACTGACACTTGTCAGGTGACACGTGGCATGTTCTGATTGGTCCTTGGTCTGACAATATCTGACAGGATGACGTCATCATGACGTCAGAAGTGACGTCAGCATGATGACATCATCATGCTACAGTACCGGGTCAGACCCGTTTGACTGGAACCGGGTCGCCGTCGACCCACGACTTGACCCGATTCAACCGTACAATTCCGGCCACCATTTTCGACGGGGTTCATCCCTATAGGGTCGTCTAGGTCTGTTCTATGGTTCTACAACCTCAAACTAGAAAGAAAACGGGAGAAAACTCACCAGTTCGTCGTTGAAACTCACGGCCAAGGTCCGATCGTCTTCTCCGGTGATCCACGCCGTCTCCGTCGTCCAAACCGGTCCTGATCAACTCGTCTCTCACCCTAGGACATTTCCATAAACAATAGATCGATTTCTAGGCATCAAAACAAGTTGGTTCGAAATAGGGGATCAAAACGGGGCTTTCGGGTTTTCGACCTTACCGCCGCCGTGTCGCCGCCGCAGGCCGCGCCGTCGTCCAGTTAAGCTCCTGGGGTCCTCACGGTGCAGACTGGAGCTTCCCCTGCGTTGAGGTGGTGTGGCTGTCGAGGTTTGCTTCTTGGACCCGTTTCCGTCGTGTTTCGGGTCTGAGTTTTGGACAGCCGTTCGGGGTAGGGAAATGGGGTGGCTGTCGCCGGTGCTGCACGATGATGGTGAGCAGATGATGGTAGTGCTGTGGGTGGTCGTCTGGTGTGATGAGGATGGCTGGTTCGGGTGTTTGGTTTGAGAGAAAATGGAAGGAAGAATGCACGGGTGATGGGGGGATGAATGTGTGTGTTTGTAAGAAAAAGGCAGAGATGATCGTGCATGAATAAGGGAAGCAGATGAGAATGAAGGGCCAGGATGCATTTTGGGCAGAAATCCAATGGCTGGAAACAAATGGAGGGAAAAATAAATAATATAAAAATAGATTAAATAGTGTAAGTTGCTTTATGGGAATAGTGTAGGCTTGGATGGGTGACACTTGTCACCAATCCACTGGTTGGATTTAAATATTAGGTTAGCACGGATTCCCGTAATAAATTAATATTTTATTCCGTTGTTCTCGGTTCGTAAATTCCGCTAAAACGCTTCCTTGACCATAACTTCTTCATACGAACTCCGATTTCGGCGTGCCACCTGTCTACGGATTTGTGACGTCCCGACCTACGTCATAGTCATGAGTCAAAGTCCAAATTGTTTCCCGGGTCAAAAGTCAAAGTTTCCCCCCTTCAGGGGCAAAATAGTCTTTTTACATTAAAATATTATTATTCTCGGTTCGGGTCGTTACAACCTACCCACCTTACAGGAATTTCGTCCTCGAAATTTACTCAAACAAGTATGGGTACTGCCCTCTCATCAATTCCTCGGGTTCCCATGTCGCTTCCTCCACCTCGTGGTTCCGCCATAGTACTTTAACCAAGGAAATCGTCTTGTTCCTTAAGACCTTTTCCTTCCTATCCAGAATCTGCACTGGCCGTTCCTCGAAACTCAAATCTGTCATCAGTTCCAGTGGTTGATCTGGCAGTGCATGAGAGTCATCCCGAAGATACTTCCGTAGCATCGATACATGAAATACGTCATGTACTCGGGAAAGCTCCGAAGGTAGTGCTAAACGATAAGCCACTGGACCAATCCTCTCGACAATCTCATATGGTCCGATATAACGAGGACTCAATCTCCCACGTCGTCCAAATCGGAGAATCCCTTTCCACGGCGATAACTTTAAAAAGACAAAATCACCAACCTCGAACTCTAAATCTCGGATCCGCCGATCCGCATAGCTTTTCTGACGATCCTGGGCCGCCTTCAATCTTTCCCGAATAACCCGAACTGTCTCCTGGGTCATATCCATCAGATCCGGCCCCACTGCGGTTCTTTCTCCGATCTCCATCCAGCATACCGGTGTTCTGCACTGTCGACCATACAGTGCCTCATAGGGTGCCATCCCTATACTCGCATGGTAGCTGTTATTGTAGGCAAACTCCATCAATGGCAATCGATCAGCCCACAAATCCTGGAATTGCAACACACAGGCTCTCATCATGTCCTCGAGAGTTTGTATTGTCCTTTCAGACTGTCCATCGGTCTGTGGGTGGAATGCTGTACTGAAGTACAATTTCGTACCCAAAGTAGTCTGTAGACTCCTCCAAAACCTGGATGTGAAACGCGGATCCCGATCCGACACGATCGACTCTGGGGTACCGTGTAGTCGGATGATCTCATTAATGAATAGCTGGGCCAAACTGTCAGGACCCACCCCGGTTTCACCCCGAAACCCGAGGTAAATCCCGCTCCCGTCTGACTTCCCGACACAAAACTCAAGTAAAACTCCCTCAAATCCAGTCAAACGCAGGAGTAATTAAACACAATGTCCCGAAGGTAACATTTACAGAGCATAGTACGAAAATACAAGGAAAATAAAACCGATGAATACACGCACACGGAAGCCTTTAAACTCTTCTAGGATCCCTCACGTCACTTCTATGCCTCGGACACTGCCTCGACGTCAAGACCCCGCGCTCGCTCCACAACCTGGAGGGCAATTTAAAACAAATGGGTGAGTGGACCATAATAAAAGAAAAGTTCTAAAACATTTATCAGAAAACCAAGTTTCACCCTCTGTTTTGAAAACCACATGCATAACCCATTTCCGAAACAGTTATAAACCAAATTACCGTAAATCACATCATAAGAAACAGAAACATTATAAAACAGTTAGAAAAAAAACCACAGCATGTGAATCATAAAACCATATCAGAAACCATAAACATCAAGTCCTCAATTCCCGATCAAACCTGCTGGACCTATCCGAGTCTTTAAACTCCCGAGTCTTTAAACTCAATCCAGGCCTTAATCATATCCGAGTCTTTAAACTCCCGAGTCTTTAAACTCAAGGCCTACGGGGGAAATCAATATATATCCGAGTCTTTAAACTCCCGAGTCTTTAAACTCAATCCGGGTCTTTAAACCCAATCCGGCCGGTCCCCCGTCACATATATCCGGGTCTTTAAACCCAATAACCAGATCCAGCAAATCCAATCCCAAAACCATTTTGAAAACCATGTACCAATCCACATCCAGACCCGAATCCGAAATCACTGGCCGATGTCCTTCCGGCATCCAGAACCGTCATTCCGAACCCAAATCCGGAATCCACTTTTCCACTTTAAAACCAAATTCCGTTTCCGAAATCATAGTTCAAAATCCCTTTATAAACATTTAAACCACTTATCCACTGAAATCCCAAATCCATAACCTCATATTCAGAAATCACACTTTTCTCTTAAAACGTGCTGAAAACCGAACTTTCTCAAAAACCGTGCAATTATGTAAAATCAACAAGGCATATCCGATAAACATAAAATCATAATTAAAACCATAAACAATTATAAAAAAACAGTTATGCATGCTCGAGTTTAGAGAAAGGGTCCACTCACAGTACTGAGCCCTACTCGCGTCCCGAACGTCCAGCCCGTTCCTCGGCTTCCTCGGGAAATCCCGATCCTGTCAATCACCGTCAACAAACGTCACTAATACGTCCATGAAAATTCACCTAAATTCCCTCAAAAATCCCCGAATCGAAAACCTAAAACCCGGGACCCTAAACACTCCCCCTCGCGGAACTAAACTCAAACGACGTCCGATTGACTCGAAACCAACTCCACTGAACTCAACACAATTCCTAGACCAAAAGTCATGTTGACCGTTTCTCCCAGAACCGCCGCACGCGCCTCCACGCGTCGCCCAAAGTGGCTGCGCGTGGCCCTCACGCGCCTGCTACAGTGCACCGTCTTCCTCAGACAAACCCGGTTCGCCACAGTAACCTGCAACTCAGACCGGCGTCAACGGTTCACCGCCGTGCCTGCACAATTTCTCTCCCTTTCTTCATCAACAACATCGTCCAGACCAGCCCTATTGGTTCCCCAGCTCCGTTCACCTCGTCACTGTCCCTAGCCCGTCGACTGAACTCGAAACCAGACAGCCCCAATTCCCCTGCTCCACGATCCAGCCACCCAGCTCACCCCCTTCACGGTGGCTTCACCAAACTCTTCCCCGGACCTCACTGAACCTAAACCACCCCTCCTAGACCTTCGACTCAGCCCCAAGCTCGACGACTCGCCGTTTCAAACCCACGGCCAAAACAGAGGACACAGACACCTTCGTCGTGCCTGCCGCCACCGTGCACCACCCATCACGGCAGCACAACCAAACTACTCCTAGGACTCAACTAAAACCCTTAGACCACTCTAGACTCATCGATTGAACCTCCCAAGCCACGACTTCCACGTTGAAACTCAACAGGAAAACAGAGTATCGGCATGGAAATGAGAGAATTACCTGCCTCCAGTCACCGTCATGAGCTCTGCTGGTAGTGGTTGACTCCTCGCAACCCGCACGACACCACCACGGTCTCAGTTGCCCCGTACACGGCCGCCACCGCCACGATTCTCACGACCTCCCTGCCTTTCACTCCTAGTTTTCCCGCAGTTCCCAACTGCCCAACCACACGATTACCTCACCTCCCAACCTTCTTACCGTCTCCCTTTCCTTCTCTGAACACCCACACACACTCACAACTTACCAGCTCCCTCAATCAACCCTTCTCTGCTCTCAATTCCCTCTCACAATCTCCCTCTGTTTCTGTTTCCTTCTGCGCACAACCACGAACACGTGCACGGGTACACCCCAATAATAGAACCGTGCACACACCTTAGAATCCCCCAGAACCCACTACACACTTGCCACATGTCACCATCCCCCACTCTCTCTCACCCATGTGGCCCAATCTCAGCCGTCCATTTTGCTTTCTCTGCACAAATCTCCAGAAGCCAAAAAGACCAAAATACCCTCCAGTTTTACACATTTTTACGGTTTTACCAAAACTTCCTAGACCCGTAACTCTCACCTCGTAAGTCCGATGAGTACGTGCCGCCTGTCATCGAACTCAGGACGACAAGAACTATCTAACCATCCTAGGTCAACCTACCAAAACACGATTACTCAAAAAGTCAACTATTCCCCCTAATTTACTCAAATTACGGTCATGCCCTCAACCTTCTGAACATCACAATTTCCTCCTCGGATGTCGGAATCAGGCGTGCCACCTGCCTATGGATTCGCGACGTCCTAAACTACGTCCTGGTCACTGGTCAACCCCCATTTGACCACCCGAACTAAGAGTCAACTATTTTGTCCAAACTAGGGGCAACATCGTCATTCTAAACTTACGGACCTATCGGGACCAACTAACCACGGATTAACCTCACTAATCACACCTTAATCACTATCTTAATTCTGGCTCTCGGGGCGGGTTGTTACACAAACGGTTGAGCTTGTACGTCTCACGTACAGGCAGAAAAATGTGCTGATTTAGTCAACCGGTCCACTATTACCCAGACCCCATCAACTCCACTCCTTGTCTTCGGTAACTTGAAGACAAAGTCCATTGTAATATGATCCCACTTCCATTGCGGAATTGGAAGTGGCTGCATAGCCCCGTACGGACGCTGCCGTTATGCCTTGACCTGTTGACAGATCAAACATTTGCTGACAAACTCAGCTATCTCCCTCTTCATCCCTGGCCACCAATAATAGTCCCGGAGGGTACGGTACATCTTTGTCCCTCCTGGATGCATAGCATAGGCCAAACTGTGGGCCTCGTCTAAAATCTCTCTCCTCAAATCTGGTACCGCAGGTACACACAATCTCCCAAGCTTCACTAACGCTCCATCGCCCCTGACGGAGAAATCTTGTCTCTGTCCGGATTCAACCTCGTTTCTGTAGTCACAGAATATCTGGTCCTGTAGTTTAGCCTCGATGATCCTGTCGACCAACACGGGTCGCACATGAAAGCTAGCCAACAAGGCTCCCTGATCGTCCATCCCTAACATAACTCCGCTCTTCCGAAGTTCCACTAGCAAAGGAAGATACACCAATCTCAAATGCGCAACTGATCCCGCCGACTTCCTACTAAGTGCATCAGCTACGACATTTGCCTTGCCAGGATGGTACTCGATGGTACAATCATAATCCTTCAACAATTCCAACCATCTTCGCTGTCTCATGTTGAGTTCCTTCTGAGTGAACAAATGTTTAAGACTCTGGTGATCGGTGAATATTCGACATGTCACACCGAACAAATGATGTCTCCAGATCTTTAGAGCATGAACCACCGCTGCCAATTCCAAATCATGAGTAGGGTAGTTCAACTCGTGCGTCTTCAGCTGCCGGGATGCGTAAGCAATCACTTTTCCATTCTGCATCAATACAAAACCCAAGCCCTGCAGCGATGCATCACTATATACCACGAACTCTCCACTGCTATCTGGTAATGCAAGGACAGGTGCAGTGGTTAATCAGAACTTTAATTCCTGAAAACTTTGTTCACACTGATCGTCCCATACAAACTTCACCCCTTTCCGGGTTAACCGAGTCAATGGTGCGGCAATCTAGGAGAAACCCTCTACGAATCTCCGATAGTAGCCTGCTAACCCAACAAAACTTCGCACTTCCGTCACTGTGGTCGGTCTTGGCCAATTTGTCACAGCCTCCGTTTTCTGAGGATCCACACTTATCCCCTCGGGTGATATAATGTGACCCAAGAATCCAATACTATTTAGCCAAAACTGACATTTGCTTAACTTAGCATACAGCTGCTCCTGTCGTAGTTTACCCAATACCATTCGTAAGTGCTCCTCATGAGCCCTGACACTCTTGGAATACACCAAGATGTCGTCGATAAACACGATCACAAATTTATCCAAGTATGCTCGAAAAACCCGATTCATCAAGTCCATGAATGCAGCTGGTGCATTCGTCAGTCCAAAGGGCATCACCAAGAACTCATAATGCCCATACCTTGTTCGAAAAGCTGTTTTCTGAACATCCCCCTCGGCTATTCTCAGTTGATGGTATCCTAACCTCAGATATATCTTGGAGAAATATCGTGCTCCACGTAACTGATCGAACAAATCATAGATCCTGGGTAAGGGATACTGATTCCTTATCGTAGCCTTGTTCAACTGCCTATAATCCACACACAACCGTACGCTACCCTCCTTCTTTTTCACAAATAAGACCGGCGCTCCCCATGGTGATGTACTGGGTCGGATAAACCCTAGATCCACCAGTTCATGTAATTGGATTTTCAATTCCCGTAGCTCCGCCGGTGCCATACGATACGGTGCTTGTGAAATCGGTCGAGTCCCGGGGAGTAACTCGATCGTAAAGTCGATCTCCTTGGGTGGTGGTAATCCAGGTAAATCTCCTGGAAAGACATCAGGAAATTCCCTCACAATCGGAATATCCTCAATACTCAAAGATTCATCCGTAGACTCTACCACATAAGCAAGAACACCCTGACACCCCTTCTGTAACAGTTTTGTAGCTGTGAATGCAGATATTACCTTGGGTGATGCGTCTCCACACTCCCCCTGAAATATCACTTCCGGTAATCCCGAACCTCTCAAAGTCAACCGCATGTTACTACAGTCGATGAGTGAATTGTACTCTGACAACCAATCAACTCCAAGTATCACATCGAAGTCGTGAACATTCACCATAATTAAGTCGGCCGGAAATTCGACTCCCTCAATCTCCACAGGACAAGCTCGTATCTCCTGGTTCACTTGGTAGGTCACACCCATCGGTGTCCCCACACCCATCTCGTGCTCAAGTGCGGTCACCTCACGGCCCAACAGACTCGCACAACGCGGTGAAATAAAAGAATGAGTTGCCCCCGAATCCATCAATGCACGAACAACCATGCCATAAATATGTACAGTACCTATCAACACTCCCGGAATGGATCTGGCCTGCTGCTGGGTAACAGCATAAACACGAGCCATAGACTCTGCAGGTCGTCCCCGTCCTCTAGCTCCTCGATCACGGCCACGCACAACACCGCGTGTCCGGCTGCTGTCAGTCTGAGATGCTGAGCTCTGTGCTGGGGTAGTACTGCCTCGAATCAGTGGACACTCAGAAGCATAGTGCCCCGGCTCACCACAAGCGAAGCATGTGACCTCCTTAGGTCGACCCGAGTATCCTCCCGGTGAGATGCTCATCGGTGAGTACGACCGCTGCCAAGCTCCAGAACGCTGTCCAGACCGCTGAGGAATCCTGAACTGACCAGAACGTCCTCGGCTGCCAGAAGACGAAGATCCACCAGAATGTCCTCCCTTCGAGCCACGACGGCCCGAGAATCCCAAGTGTGGGTGATCACGTCGCCGTGTCTCCCCCTCAGCTCGCTGACGAGCCAGGATACTGTTCTCAACCCTGGTCGCCGCATCAGTCAGATCCCTCATGGAAGCAAAGGGTGTTGCAGTCACCATCGCCTGAATCTCAAGTCGCAGGCCCCACTCAAATCTGTGACATCGATCTGCCTCGGTGATCACGAAGTTCTCAGCAAAGAGAGACAACATCAGGAAGGTCTCCTCGTACTCTGCTACAGTCTGATCTCCCTGCCGGAGTTGCAGAAACTCCGCCTCACGGGCGTTGCGGAACGACCGTGGATAGAACTGGTTGAGAAACCGCTCTCGGAAGGTCTCCCATGGAATGGTGTGAACAGTCCAGCCGGCCAAAACAAGGTTATGCCACCATCGATAGGCGCTCCCATCCAGTAGGAAAGTCGCCAGTACGACACGCTCCTCCGGTGGACAGTGCATGACCTCGAAAATCCTCTCCCAGCGGTCAATCCACTGGTGTGCTTCCTCGGGGTCGGTACCCCCACTAAAGTGCGTAGCACCCAGGCGCTGAGCCCGCTCAATGCTCGCAGTGTCTTTCCTCCATTGCCCTCGTCAACACGTGCACGGGGTTCACGTCGGGGAGGCATATCCAACTGTTAAGAGGCAAACAGGTTAAAAGACATCGAAAGCGACCATGTACAAAGTACAAACCGCTAACCTAGTACTCTGACTACTAATCCTAATGCTCTGATACCAAGCTGACAGGACCCGTCCCAATCCCACTGGGACCACCCACCCGCTCCCGTCTGACAATGACTCTAAACATACCAAAATTACCCTTAAATAAAAACCGAATACTTAAATAGATAGATAACGTATAGCTACAGTGTTTAAAGCGATACTGTCAGACAAGGGAAAGTAAAATACAACATGTGAGCACACTAGTCAGAGTACATTTATTCGGTGCTCAACATACCCACAAGTGGGTGTACAGGTGCACAGCTAGGCAAACTAAACCTCTGCCTCCTCCTCCGGGTCCTCCTCCTCTATTTCCGTGTCAGGGTCTGGAGGGGTCAGTAAAACAAGGGTGAGTGGGCCAAAAATAACAGTTTAGAAATCAATTTAATAATAAAATAATCATAATGTTTTACCCCTCCGTTTTCCAAATCTTGCATGCAGTGAAAATCTAATATTATATTGAAATCATAGCATATAAACCACAATAATAATCGAAAGGTGAAACTAACATATCAGTGCACTGTAAAACCCAACCCAAATGATGTCATGGTTCTAAGGCTACGCGTTGCCACTCAGGGTCTCACACCCGAGACTCTCTAGGTACATCAGCTCCCGGTATCCCGGTCACTGCCCGAGGTATATGAACATGCCTTCCTGAGAGTAAGCAGCCCAACGGGGGTCAACTCCACTCAGTCAGAGCCCCGTGACTACTCCAGGGTCCACCCAGGCCAACGACCCTCCCTGGAGGAGACAATATACATAGGTAGGAAAGTACAGTACAATAACAGTATAGTTTACCCTATGTCCCCCGGACATCCCAAAAAAAATCCACATATAATCCAGACGGGTCTCATGCCCAAAACATAGCATATATAAACAGTTCATAAGACTCATCAGTGGAAATAGTAAAACAGTTTATGCATGCAAGCCTTTTATAAATCAAACAGCCTACTCACACTCGGTCCTTGCTGCTCAACGATCTCTATAAACCTGTATTATTATTCATGAGGGTTACTTAAGGACCCTATAACATCAATACCAAGACCCTAGAACAGATCCGCCTCAAAATCGCATCCCGGGCACTATTCTCGGTGCTTCAAACCCCATTTTGACTAACATAACGATCTCCGATCGACACAAAACCACCTCCATTGGATCCGTATCGTCGAAACCTTGAAAATGGTACCGGCCCCACCAAAATCACTGTTCACACGCGCCCCCACGCGCCTGGTCAACGCGTGGGTCAACGCGTGGGTCCACGCTGCTACAGTACTGCTGACGTCAGCAGTGACGTCATGCTAACGTCAGCATGACGTCATCATTGACACTTGTCAGGTGACACGTGTCATGTTCTGATTGGTCCCTGGTCTGACAATATCTGACAGGATGACGTCAGCAGTGACGTCATGCTAACGTCAGCATGACGTCATCATTGACACTTGTCAGGTGACACGTGTCATGTTCTGATTGGTCCCTGGTCTGACAATATCTGACAGGATGACGTCATCATGACGTCAGAAGTGACGTCAGCATGATGACGTCATCATGCTACAGTACCGGGTCAGACCCGTTTGACTGGAACCGGGTCGCCGTCGACCCACGGCTTGACCCGATTCAACCGTACAATTCCAGCCACCATTTGCAACGGGGTTCATCCCTATAGGGTCGTCTAGGTCTGTTCTATGGTTCTACAACCTCAAACTAGAAAGAAAACGGGAGAAAACTCACCAGTTCGTCATTGAAACTCACGGCCAAGGTCCGATCGTCTTCTCCGGTGATCCACGCCGTCTCCGTCGTCCAAACCGGTCCTGATCAACTCGTCTCTCACCCTAGGACATTTCCATAAACAATAGATCGATTTCTAGGCATCAAAACAAGTTGGTTCGAAACAGGGGATCAAAACGGGGCTTTCGGGTTTTCGACCTTACCGCCGCCGTGTCGCCGCCGCAGGCCGCGCCGTCGTCCAGTTAAGCTCCTGGGGTCCTCACGGTGCAGACTGGAGCTTCCCCTGCGTCGAGGTGGTGTGGCTGTCAAGGTTTGCTTCTTGGACCCGTTTCCGTCGTGTTTCGGGTTTGAGTTTTGGACAGCCGTTCGGGGCAGGGAAATGGGGTGGCTGTCGCCGGTGCTGCACGATGATGGTGAGCAGATGATGGTAGTGCTGTGGGTGGTCGTCTGGTGTGATGAGGATGGCTGGTTCGGGTGTTTGGTTTGAGAGAAAATGGAAGGAAGAATGCACGGGTGATGGGGGGATGAATGTGTGTGTTTGTAAGAAAAAGGCAGAGATGATCGTGCATGAATAAGGGAAGCAGATGAGAATGAAGGGCCAGGATGCATTTTGGGCAGAAATCCAATGGCTGGAAACAAATGGAGGGAAAAATAAATAATATAAAAATAGATTAAATAGTGTAAGTTGCTTTATGGGAATAGTGTAGGCTTGGATGGGTGACACTTGTCACCAATCCACTGGTTGGATTTAAATATTAGGTTGGCACGGATTCCCGTAATAAATTAATATTTTATTCCGTTGTTCTTGGTTCGTAAATTCCGCTAAAACGCTTCCTTGACCATAACTTATTCATACGAACTCCGATTTCGGCATGCCGCCTGTCTACGGATTCGTGACGTCCCGACCTACGTCATAGTCATGGGTCAAAGTCCAAATTGTTTCCCGGGTCAAAAGTCAAAGTTTCCCCCCTTCAGGGGCAAAATAGTCTTTTTACATTAAAATATTATTATTCTCGGTTCGGGTCGTTACATTTTGGGACTATTTTCGTGTTAATCGGACATCGTTTCGATATAGTTCGGGATGCCCGAAAACCAGGTTTGCGTTTAAAAATAGTTAAAATTTCCGAAAAATTACGGGGCTTTAGTGAGGGGTTATTTAAGTAGTTAGTAACCCTCTAAATTAATTTGGACAGGTTCGGGAACCCCGGATGAGGCGATATGCCCGAGAGAGACTTATGACGCGAGTATCGAGGCGCTGCTTCAGACGGTCCTTTCTTTCAAACTTGATGCATGCATAATTTTTTATAAGTGTTTTAATATATGTTTTGTGATGCCATGAGTGCATTTGTTTGTGGTAGCCTAGGATTTACGTATTTACACGTATTTTCCACGTATGTGCATTTGCTTGTGGTAGCCTCAGGGTAGAATACGAGCCCACAGTTACAGCACCTCGTATCGCATTCCTCAAACCCTGCTCAAACCGTCGACACTTATCCTCCTCAGTAGCCACATACAGAGGAGCGAAACTAGATAAGTGCAAATATTTCTGCTCATAATCGACCACTGACAGATTCCCCTGCTGCAATTGGAGGAACTCAACCTCTTTAGCGTTCCGAAATGAGCGAGGGTAAAACTGATCTAAAAATCGCTCTCGGAATGCATCCCATGCCAACGTACGGGCATCCCAACCAGTCAACTGTAAACTATGCCACCACCTGTAGGCATAGCCATCGAAAAGAAAAGTGGCTAAGGGCACCATGTCCTCCGGGGGACATATCATGACCTCAACAATCCTTTCCAATCGAGTAATCCAATCATCGGCACCATCCGGGCCCAAATCACCACGAAACACAGTGGCTCCTAACCGTCGAGCTCTCTCAATATCGGGGTCTTTTCTAACACTATTCTCGTCTCACTCATCTTCAGGCCGTGCACGGGGCACACGTCTTAGAGGAATGACGTAACAACAGAAATCAATAACCAAATGCTCTGATACCACTTTGACAGGACCACGTCCCAACTGGATGTCAAAAACCGTGCCCAGTCCTACTCCCGTCTGACAAGTCAACTAAAGGCCTGAAACTACCCTTCAGTGCTTGTCAGACAAGGGATAATTGCGCTGATTTCTGCTGCTACCTCTGCCTCACGATCAGCCCCGAACGTTGTACCACGACCTGGAGGGTCACAAAACAGAAAAGGTGTGAATGGACAAAAATAACCTCTGATAAAAACATTTGCCAAAAATAGATTCTTACCCTTCAGTTTTCACAAACTTGCATGCATATCATAAAACATGAGTAATAGTATGAAATCATTCAAGTATGAACAGTGGACCGATAAAATCAAAACATATTTTCCCATGATCCGTAAAAACTCATGTTCACCAGATCAGTTCATGTTATAAAACTTCAAATCCCGGCTCTCAGGCCAAAACATGTGAAAACATAATCACCTGGCGACAAAGACCAAAAATCCGTACTCAATGGCGGTACGTCATCACAATCAACATCAATCCGCACTAATCACAAGTGCACAGTCAATCAATCAATCCAATCGATCTGCACTACTCACAAGTGCACAAACTATCACAATCACATCTGCACTACTCACAAGTGCACAATCAAACCATCAACTGCACTACTCACAAGTGCTGCACTACGCGTAGGCCAATATCCAGCCACACTCTCGGGATCAGACACCTCTGGGCTCAACCCTCGGGCTCAGTCACATCTGGGCGAACACATCCCTAGGCTCAGACACATCCGAGTGGTACATCCAGACTCAGTCACATCCGAGAAGCTGGTTACCATAGGATTAACTCATAATCCTACAATCACATCCCCCAAGCTCCGGTCGTCTGGGTAATCCCCCCCAAGCTCCGACCGTCTGGGCATTTCACAATCACAAGGAAAACCATCTCGGGAATTACATCCCAAAACATTTCAATCAAATCTTGACTTCATACAAAGTCAAGATCATTCTCGACTGGGTCTCAAGCCCAAAATACCATTTACACATAATTCTTTAAAATCACATTTTAAAATAATAAAATAATCCAGAATTCAACATTGACTCACCAACTAAGTCAAAATATCATTTTAGAAATCATTTAGACTCTGGACCTAGCCCAAAACATCATTTGCACGTTCCTCGTAAAACGTGTCCGAAAGACTGATTAAAATAATCATAAAATCACAAGAAATCATACAAAATCCTCAATTTCATCATATTCACAAGTAACTCCAAATCCGACTCAAAATCACTATCCAGTTGGGTCTCACGCCCAAAATATCATTTTCACGCAAATCCATGCATTCGCAACCTCAGTTGCCATTTTCACGTAAATCCATGAAACCGATCCTTGACTCATTCCCGAGTCAATACATCATTTTCAATCCATGACTCATAACTCGATTCCAAACATCATTTTCAATCAATTTCAATCCCGGACTCATAAACCAAGTCCAAACATCATTTTCAACCAATTTCATAGTTTCTCGAAAATCGTGCCAAAATATAATAATATAATAATCTATAAAATCGAGAAATCACCGGATTGAAACGTCAATCATGCTAAAGCATATAAAATCATATAATAAGGCATTTAAATCATATATGCAAGCATCACGGTTAGAAAATAAAGTCCACTCACACACACCATCCAAAACGGTCCGTTTTTGAGCTACACGTTTTTCCGTAAATTCTGGAAATCACAATTCCTGTCCAAAATCATTATAGAGGGTTAATAACATCTCAAAATACTTCATATAATTTTCCCCAATTTTTCTGGAATTTAAATACGTATTTAACACGTAAATCAAAACTTCGGATACGCGGAACATTAACAAAACGATATCCGATTTCCTCGAAACCAGTGTCAAAATGTTCGTTACACTGAGAGGATTCACAGTCATGTTGACCTCACCTTGAAACAAGCCCTTACGCTCCCTCACGCGCCACCGTGAGTGGCTGCGCGTGAAACCCACACGCCAGCTACAGTACTGTGAACAGTTGTCGTCTTCGCCCGTTTGTCTGTAAAACGGGTCCTTTTGCCCGCGAACAGACCCGACTGGTTTCCTATCAATTCAACATTAATTCCTTCAATTGGACATTCACACAATTTCGATTCAAGTCTAATTACATTTCTGTAAAGTTAATTACACAAAAACTTACCTTAATCCAATCAAACTGAACTCATTCCTCGAAGGACATCGAATCACTGTTCATCCTCGAATCTCCATAATTTCCCAATGTTTTCCTTCAGTTGATGCATTCATTAGCATCGTGTGATCTTACTGAACATATTCCCCAGTCCAATTGCATCAATCCAAGCCTCAAATTCCTCGACTCAAGGTCGAAAATTCAGAAAGTTCATTCCCTCTGTTCTACCTCAAATCGACCCCAATTCCCCTCAAATTTCACTGGGTTCAACTCGTATCAATCCCAGGAAGCTAAATGAAGCTTCAATTTCGATCCCCAGAACTCAAAACTTGGAATTCGAATTTCCCCCCAAAATTCCAAATTTTCGATTTCTAGTTTCCAGCTACCCTCTCTGTCTCTCGTGTTTTTCCCAGTTAATTCTGTCTCTCAATTCACTCAATTCTTCCCTCACAAAGTCAGCTGTGGAAGGAAATGGAGATGGGAAGAAGACTCACACCCACTCTCTGTTTTTCAGTTGTTCACGGTTCAAAGAACAAAGAAGAAAATATTTGAGTGATGGCTAATGATGATGATTAAACATGATTAAAGATGATTGAATGATTAAATGATAATAAAAAAATATGATGGTGTTTTCCCCAAAACATGGAGCTGATTTTTGGCCTTAAATCAAGGGATGGGTGACACTTGTCACTCATCCAGATGTGCTCAGTCATCAGTTACTGTTCACAATAAAATAATATTTTAATCGAAATCCTGGTTCGTTCGGTTAATCGATTTTGATCCCGTGACCATAACTTCGTCGTGGAATCTCCGATTTCGGCATGCCGCCTGTCATTGGATTCGTATCTACGCGACCTACGTAACGGTCCTTGGCCCTCGTCCATTGGACTTCCCGGGTCAAAAGTCAACATTTGGCCCCTTTTTAGCCAAATTACCAAAATACCCATCAACTTCCGAACGTCTTAACTTCTTCCTTGAATGTCAGAATCGAACGTGCCACCTGTCTATGAACTCGTGACGTCCTGAACTACGTCACAGTCATCGGTCAAAGTCAACATTTTGCCCACGCCCAGGGGCAAAACGGTCATTTTGCACATTTCGTCCGATTTCACTCAACTAATCCCAGATTAGTCATTCTAAACCATAATTAATTAATATTAAATTCCGATATTCAAAACGGGTCGTTACAGTGTGCACACTAGTATAGATATGAATCGTGACATATATTGGGGATGTGTTCCCTAGGGGCTGTATGCCCCGAGTTGCCATCTTCTCGGAAGTGTCGCGGATGGGTTATACGTATGAGTACATATGTGGTTCTTTAGAAAGTGATTTGGGGCGAAGACCTCGTATTCGATGTTTTAGTATTTCACTGAGAACAGTTTTGGGTTGATACCCATGTTTACTGGATTTGGGCAGAGTCCCAGTTGTGTTGATTTGGGCTGATTTCCCATGTATTGATTTATGGTTTTAAGATTATGATTTCGGGTCGAGGACCCATAAATGGTTTTATGGTTCATGACGGTTTATGGGGACCGGGCATGAACCCTTGAAAGGTTTTGAGAATGTTTTCAAATGGTTTTATGAACGTTTTGATAAATGGTTTTTGAATGCATGCATATGCTTTTAGTGAAGGGCATAAATGTCTTTGTATGAAAACGTTTTTACTAAAATACTATTTTGTCCACTCACGACTTTTAATGTTTTGAATGCCCTTCAGGTTAATCGCGGATGCGGGCTGTAGCAGAGATCGAGACATCACACTCATCCTCCTACGATCCTGGCGTACTCTGGAAGCCCCGGTGAGGGATAAAGACAGTTTTCCCTGGTCTGACACTTCGTGTCAGACGAGATCAGGCACATCCCACGTTAATCCCGGGGGATTTGGGATGGGTCTTGACACACAAGCCCGACACATCATTTTAATAAGATCACAAGACCGAAACATAGTTTCATAAAACATTTGACTATAATCTCAATCAAAACCGTAATCCAACTGGGTCTCATGCTCAAAGGCCATTTTCACGAAAATCCACAAATCGTTCAAAACCGATAATCAACCAGCATACAAAACATTTATGCATTTCATCAATCCAGCCATATGCAAACATTGCATTTCATACCATATTTATAAAACATTAAAACATTTATGCATGCATCATTTATAAACCAAAGTCCACTCAAGCTTGGTCCACGTTGTGCGTTCCAAAATTGCGCCGTAAGCTAATCCGAAACTAATCCACAGTCTTCAGGACGTCCGTATCTATCCAAATCATACTTAAGAGTCGTTATTCATTGATACAAGTCCTAATCATAAACCCTCAAAACTCCCAAAACAGTCAACGTGTCCCGAACACGCTTCCTGAAGTTAACAACCTTCAAATGACCTATCAAACAACCTCCAATGGACCTGAAACCACCACGTGTTGCTAACACATCAACTCTAACAACCTGACACACTACCACGTGGCACCACCTTGTTGGTCGATGTGATTTGACAACGCTGACGTGGACCTGCCACGTTAACTGCTAACTCATTTGACACACTCTGACATATTGCCACGTGGCACCACCCCACTAGTTCACATGGTCTGACATGGCACCACCATGTCACTGCTAATTGGACCTGACACTTGGCCATGTGTCACCCTCTAGTTGGCCACGTGGCTTGACAGGTCTGACAGTTGATGACATAATCGTCAACCTCTAGCAGGGTCAACCCGTTTGACTGTAACAGGTCGTTTGACCCGTGAACTCAACCCGTTCGTATCTCCCTCATCTCTTCACCAAAATCCCTCATTCTTTTTCCATTCTGCTTGTAATCTACCCATAAATGGATCTACGAGGTTGAAAGTAGGTAAACTTACCTGAAAAGTTTGGCCCTGATTGAAGCTTCATGGGTCCAGGTTTGAACTCGAACCCAGGCCCTTCTGGTTGTCCTTTCTCCTTCATTTTTGGTCCAACACACTCGCGGGGATGCATGGAAGGTGAATATGATCATAGAAGAGGGTTTCAACCCCTAAAATCCAAACCTAACGAGTTTCGGGTTTACCTAGTTTCATGGCCAGCCACCGCGTCCTCTGTCTTCCTCCGTCGTCTCGTCCGCCCACGGTCTACCTCAGACTAGTTTCATGGCTAGTCTAGCATGCTGACCATACCCTAGTACTGACCATAACCTAGTGCTCTGATACCAAGCTGACAGGACCTGCCCCGATCCCACAGGGACCACAAGGGGACGTGCCTTGCTCCCGTCTGACACCCACTAATTCATACCAATTTTAACCTCAAAACATCAAATGCATAAATAATCAAATTTAAGTCATACAACAAATCCGAATTAAACAGATGTCAGACAAGGGATGAAATCCAAAATTACAAGTTGCGAGCACGACTCTAACATAAACCTGCGGGTAAACCACCCAGCAGGGGTTCAGGTACGCAGAAGTAGATCTATGCCTCAGCCTCAGGTTCCTCCTCTACCTCAGGATCACGACCTGGAGGGGTTACCAAAAACATCAAGGGTGAGTGGACCGAACTCAAGTTTATAAAATCATTTGAAAAGTAAAACATATAATTTACCCCTCCGTTTTCCAAACATGCATGCAGCATCCTTTAAAATCATAAATAATATAATATGAATCATAAGGCATGTAATAAAACCATAACCATAATTTTAGCCACTGCACTATACACTCCAATCCGACATCCCTGATGTCTGACGTCCAATAAGGTCACAATCACGAGGCTACGCGTGCCACTCGGGTCTCAATTCTGAGTTAAATCCCCGAACCCTGTTCGGTTACAGCATCCCCGATGCTTAGCGTCATAGACGCTGGACGTTCTAGACGTCCGTGACCTCTCCGGGGTACCTCATCCGGAGGAGACAATATAATATGGAAGGATCTATACAGTGCAGCACCAAATACATTTTATTGATATCCACATGCAACATATATGTATATATAGGTAAAATCTGAACCGATTGTTACGTTTCATCACACGGGTCTCATGCCCAAATACCGTGAAACGTGCCATAACCGAAATCTCAATATCATCAAAACCATTTATAGATTCCAGCATGTGAACATATAAGTAAATCAGAAAACATTTAAGCATGCAAGGGTTTAATGAAAACGGGCCCACTCACAGTACGATTCCGCTGCGAATCTGCGCGTACGGACCTGTACCGAGATTATCGTACAATTCCTGTCAGTTCAAATCACATGTAAGGGTCACTACAAGTCTTAAATGTTTAACCACAAAGTCCGAAATAGAAACCGGCCCGGGGAAACCGTACAACACGTTTCCCGAGGCAACCGGCCCTAAACTGACCCATCAAAGCTTATCTCAGATCAACATGGTTAAATCACCAAAAATGTTCAGAATGATGAGAGGAACAAAAGTCATGTTGATCGTGATCGGAGATAAGGTCCAACGCGCCCTCACGCGCCGCCCAAAGTGGCTGCGCGTGAAAGTCACGCGCCTGACACTGTAGCTACAGTGTCACCTCCTTCACCCGTTTGTCTGTAATACGGGTCTGCCACCCGCGGCTTGACCCGGGTGAATACCCATCAATTCCTACTCGATTTCAATCCAATTTGATCCTAACATGTTCATTAACTATCCAATTTAGGTTCTGTGACAAAAAATCAACCTCGACACATCCCCAAACGACCCATCGACCCGCGATCAACCAAACGGGTCAATCACCAGAACTTCCTGGTTTCAAACCCATTGTCCAATTAACTTCACAGGAAGCATAACAGGATCAAAACGAACCAAAATGAACAATCAATTGTGTCTGAAAATACCTGTAGGTTGTCGTCCCAAGCTCTGCAACTTCCCCGAAAACAGCAGCCTCCGTCCTAGCTCAACCGTGACTGTTAGCCTTCAATTTCGATGTGGTTGAGTTCCAAATACTCCCAGAAGACTAAACCAGGCCTTGGTTTGGTCCATCAAGCACCATAAATTAAACTCCGAAATTCCCTCCAATTTTCCAGAAACTGAATTCTCTGGTTTTCCTCTCCAATTCTCAGCCCTCACTGCAACAGAGTGAAGCACACTTAAATCCCACTCAGTTTAAACAATCCTTGCCAGCCAACAGCTCGTGGAAGCCTCACTGTCCACTGAGAAATGTTTCCCGCAAAAGTTCGAATCTTGAATTAACAAATTGTGTCCATGATCAGCCACGTTCTGATGTTTATAAGGCTTTAAACAATCCCAACTTTCCAACTCACACACTGATTTAACAATTGAGACTCAGAACCACCGCACACGGTGGTGCAGCAATTGTTCCCCCGCGGTTGCTACAGTGACCAGGGGTGAAATGACCAAAATGCCCTTCAGTTCCTAGGCCAGTAACTCAGCCATACGAAGTCCGATTTTGGCGTGCCGCCTGTCTACGGACTCAGGACGTCAAGACCTACCCAACGGTCCTGGAGTCGTGTGAAACTTAATTGTTAAACGAAAAGTCAACATTTTCGCCCGTGAAGTCCAACTTACGGTAATGCCCCTGAACTTCCGATAGTCATAACTTTTTCCCTGATCGTCCGAAATAGACGTGCCACCTGTCTATGAACTCGTGACGTCCCGTACTACGTCACGGTCATAGGTCAAAGTCCATTTAACTCATCAATCAAAAAGTCAACAATTTGGCCATACTAATCATAAGGGTAAAAGCGTCAATTCACACATTAAATTGAAATATTAAAATCCTCGAATGTCCGGGGTGTTACAACCTTCCCCCCTTAAGAAATTTCGTCCCGAAATTTCAAAGAAACAAATGAGGAAATTGTTCTCGCATCTGAGCCTCATGCTCCCATGTGGCTTCTTCCACATTTTGGTTTCTCCAAAGAATCTTCACGAGAGGGATCGTCTTCCGACGTAGTACCTTGTCCTTCCGATCCAAGATCTGTACTGGTTGTTCCTCAAAGCTCAAATCCCCCCGTAGTTCGACAGGTTGTTCCCTAAGTACATGAGAAGCATCACGTACGTACTTCCGCAGCATCGATATGTGGAAAACATTGTGAACTCTAGATAGTTCTGGAGGTAGTGCCAATCTGTAAGCAACTCTGCCGATTCTCTCCACGATCTCATATGGTCCGATAAAACGCGGACCAGTTTCCCTCGTCGACCGAATCGGATAATCCCCTTCCACGGTGATAACTTCAGGAAGACAAAATCTCCCACTTCAAATTCCAAGTCTCGAATCCGTCGATCGGCATAACTCTTCTGGCGATCCTGTGCCGCCTTCAATCTCTCATTGATAACACGAACAGTTTCCATGGTTAAGTCCATCAATTCCGGCCCTACCGCCGCTCGCTCTCCTATCTCCGTCCAGCAGATAGGTCTCCTGCACTGTCGACCATACAGTGCCTCATAGGGTGCCATCCCGATGCTTGCCTGATAGCTGTTGTTGTAAGCGAATTCCATCAATGGCAAATGAGTATCCCAAGAGTCCTGAAACTGTAGTACACATGACCTCATCATGTCCTCCAGGGTCTGAATGGTTCTTTCAGACTGTCCATCGGTCTGTGGATGGAAAGCAGTACTGAAACGTAGGGTTTTTCCCAGAGTAGCTTGCAAACTCCGCTAGAACCTGGAAGTGAAACGCGGATCACGATCGGACACGATTGATTCCGGCGTACCATGCAATCATATGATTTCCTTCACAAACAATTGAGCCAGTCGATTAGGTTTATAGGTCTCCTGAACTGGCAGAAAATGGGCTGATTTGGTTAACCGATCCACGATCACCCATACTCCGTCCACTCCGCTCTGAGTTCTCGGTAACTTAAAGACGAAGTCCATGGTGATGTGATCCTACTTCCACTCGGGAATCGGAAGTGGCTGCATAGCCCCATAAGATCTCTGCCGTTCCGCCTTAACCTGCTGACAGGTTAAGCATTTGCTTACGAACACGGCAATATCCTTCTTCATTCCTGGCCACCAATAATGGTTCCAGAGGGTACGGTACATCTTTGTACCTCCCGGATGCATAGCATAGGCCGAACTATGGGCCTCCTCAAGAATCTCGGCCCGTAACTCTGCCACTGCAGGTACACACAAACGGCCCAACTTCACAAGTGCTCCATCGTCCCGGATGGTAAAATCCTGTCTCCCATCCGCATCGACCTCAATTCTGTAAATACAGAGTATCGGATCCTGAAGTTGTGCTTCGATAATCCGATCAATTAGTACTGGTCGTATATGGAAGCTGGCCAACAAAGCTCTATGATCATCCGTACCCAAAATAACTCCCGCCTTCCGGAGTTCCACCAGCAAAGGAAGATACACCATCCCTAGGTGTGCAACTGATCCCGCAGATTTTCTGCTGAGTGCATCCGCCACCACATTGGCCTTACCCGGATGGTACTCGATCGTACAGTCATAGTCCTTCAGCAGCTCCAACCATCTCCGTTGCCTCATGTTAAGCTCCTTCTGAGTGAATAAGTATTTAAGACTCTGGTGGTCGGTGTATATCCGACACGATGCGCCGAATAGATAATGTCTCCAGATTTTCAGGGCATGAACCACCGCTGCCAACTCCAAATCATGGGTAGGGTAGTTCAACTCGTGGGTCTTCAGCTGCCGGGATGCATAGGCGATAACCTTGCCAGTTTGCATCAACACGCAGCCCAGACCTTGCAGCGATGCATCACTGAAGACCACAAACTCTCCACTGTCATCCGGCAATGCAAGGACAGGTGCAGTGGTCAATCGATCTTTCAACTCTTGAAAGCTCCGATCGCACTGCTCGTCCCAGATAAACTTCACTCCCTTCCGAGTCAAACGAGTCAATGGTGCAGCAATTTTGGAGAAACCCTCCACTAATCTCCGGTAGTAACCTGCTAATCCGACGAAACTCCGCACCTCGGTCACTGTTGTCGGTCTAGCCCAGTTGGTTACCGCTTCTGTTTTCTGGGGATCCACGCAAATCTCATCCGTCGATATCACGTGTCCCAGAAAAACAATACTGCTCAGCCAAAACTGACACTTGCTCAGCTTGGCGTACAATTGTTCTTGTCTCAGCCTCTCCAAGACCAACCGTAGATGTTCCTCATGTGCACGGGCACTCCTCGAGTACACCAAAATATCATCGATGAACACAATCACGAACTTATCCAGGTAGGGTCGGAAGACCCGGTTCATCAGATCCATGAATGCTGCTGGAGCATTCGTCAAGCCAAAAGGCATAACCAGGAACTCGTAGTGTCCATAACGGGTTCGAAAAACAGTTTTCAGAATATCCTCCTCCGAAATCCTCAGTTGGTGAAACCCAGACTGCAAATCAATTTTCGAGAAGCACTGAGCTCCCCGCAACTGGTCAAAAAGGTCATCGATCCTGGGCAGAGGATACTGGTTCCTCAGCGTCACCTTGTTGAGTTGTCGATAGTCAATACACAAACGGAGACTTCCCTCCTTCTTCTTTACGAACAACACCGGTGCTCCCCACGGTGAAGTACTTGGTGGGACATATCCCAATTCCACTAACTCCTGCAATTGAGTCTTGAGTTCTCGTAACTCGGCCGGCGCCATCCGGTATGGTGCCTGGGATATAGGTCGGGTACCCGGGAGTAGTTCAATAGTAAACTCGATCTCCCGCGATGGTGGCAATCCAGGTAAGTCTTCCGGGAACACATCCGGAAACTCACGCACCACCGGTATCTCGTCGATACCCGGGGTATCAACCTGATCCGACACGACATGCGCCAGATAACACTGGCATCCCTTCCGTAGAAGTTTGGTAGCAGTAAGTGAAGAGATCACTTCAGGAGGCGAACCGTCACGTTCCCCCTGGAAGATAACCTCCGGCAAACCCGGGCTTCGCAGAATCACTTGCTTGCTACAACAATCGATGAGCGATCCGTGCTCCGATAGCCAATCCATCCCTAGGATTATATCGAAGTCGTGGATATCCAGAATAATTAAGTCTGCTGGTAAACCCACATCCTCAATTCTTACCGGGCACCTCCGAATCACCTGATTCACAAGGTACACGATGCCCATCGGGGTGCCAACACCCATTTCGCAATCTAAAGCTGATACCACACAATCAAGCATACCAGCACAACTCTTCGAAATAAAAGAATGTGTAGCCCCCGCATCCATCAATACACGTACAAGAAGGTTTAAGATATGTAGTGTACCTGTGACCACGCCTGGGGCAGTCCTCGCCTGTTGCTGGGTCATTGCAAATACTTGGGCTCTCGGCCCTCCGTTCCGTCCGCGCCAGCGCGCACCACGCCCAGCACCACGGTCACCTCCTTGACCGCGACCTCCATTAGTGTGGGAAGCCGTGCTCTGCACCACACTAGAGCCCCCAGCGTCGTTGTTCTTGGACAACTGCGGGCAATCACTGGCATAGTGGCCCTCCTCTCCGCAAGCAAAACAAGTTACTGGCCTCGGCCTGTCTGAATGGCCACCAGAAGCACCGATCCAAGATGAGCGCTGCCCATAGTTGTATCCAGATCCTCTGCCCTGAGAGCCTCCACGTCGACCTGACCAGTCACGACCCTTGAAGGATGAGGGTGCTCCCCTGTAGCCCCCTCCCTTATTGTTCTTATGGACTGATGGCCCACGATGTGGGCGATCCTGACGTCGCCCCTCGCCCGAAGGTTGTCGTGTCTGGTGTGCCGCCAGACTGGCCTCGACACGCACCGCAGCGTCGACCATATCTCTCAGAGAAGCATGAGTAGTAGCAGTCACACTTGCCCGGATCTCCCCTCGGAGTCCAAGCTCGAAACTTTGGCATTTGTCCTCCTCCGTGCTCACGAATGATGCTGCGAACCGGGAAAGTTTCCCGAAAGTTTGCTCGTAGTCCGCAACGGACATATCACCCTGCTCCAGCCGCAGGAACTCCGCCTCCCGCGCTGCGCGAAAGGATCGCGGGTAGTACTGGTCCAAAAATCTGGAACGGAAAGCTTCCCAAGTAGTGGTATGGACAGACCACCCAGACATTTCGAGTCCGTGCCACCACTGGTAGGCTCCTCCTTCCAGCAAGAAGGCCGCCAAGGTTACCCGTTCGCCCGGAGGGCAGTGCATCACCGAGAAGATCCTCTCCCACTTGGTGATCCAATCATGAGCATCCTCGGGGTTTGATCCCCCGTAGAAAGAAGTGGCTCCCAAACGTTGAGCCCTTTCAATGCTCGCGCATTCCATCTCCCTTTCCAGATCCTCGTCAGTTCGTGTATGAGGAATTCTCCTAGGAGGCATAACCAACTGTCAAGAGGCATAGATCAGATAACAATATTCTTAAAAGTCGAAAAGTAACTAGTACCAATCGCTAGTCTAGCATGCTGACCATACCCTAGTACTGACCATAACCTAGTGCTCTGATACCAAGCTGACAGGACCCGCCCCGATCCCACAGGGACCACAAGGGGACGTGCCCTGCTCCCGTCTGACACCCACTAATTCATACCAATTTTAACCTCAAAACATCAAATGCATAAATAATCAAATTTAATTCATACAACAAATCCGAATTAAACAGATGTCAGACAAGGGATGAAATCCAAAATTACAAGTTGCGAGCACGACTCTAACATAAACCTGCGGGTAAACCACCCAGCAGGGGTTCAGGTACGCAGAAGTAGATCTATGCCTCAGCCTCAGGTTCCTCCTCTACCTCAGGATCACGACCTGGAGGGGTTACCAAAAACATCAAGGGTGAGTGGACCGAACTCAAGTTTATAAAATCATTTGAAAAGTAAAACATATAATTTACCCCTTCGTTTTCCAAACATGCATGCAGCATCCTTTAAAATCATAAATAATATAATATGAATCATAAGGCATGTAATAAAACCATAACCATAATTTTAGCCACTGCACTATACACTCCAATCCGACATCCCTGATGTCTGACGTCCAATAAGGTCACAATCACGAGGCTACGCGTGCCACTCGGGTCTCAATTCCGAGTTAAATCCCCGAACCCTGTTCGGTTACAGCATCCCCGATGCTTAGCGTCATAGACGCTGGACGTTCTAGACGTCCGTGACCTCTCCGGGGTACCTCATCCGGAGGAGACAATATAATATGGAAGGATCTATACAGTGCAGCACCAAATACATTTTATTGATATCCACATGCAACATATATGTATATATAGGTAAAATCTGAACTGATTGTTACGTTTCATCACACGGGTCTCATGCCCAAATACCGTGAAACGTGCCATAACCGAAATCTCAATATCATCAAAACCATTTATAGATTCCAGCATGTGAACATATAAGTAAATCAGAAAACATTTAAGCATGCAAGGGTTTAATGAAAACGGGCCCACTCACAGTACGATTCCGCTGCGAATCTGCGCGTACGGACCTGTACCGAGATTATCGTACAATTCCTGTCAGTTCAAATCACATGTAAGGGTCACTACAAGTCTTAAACGTTTAACCACAAAGTCCGAAATAGAAACTGGCCCGGGGAAACCGTACAACACGTTTCCCGAGGCAACCGGCCCTAAACTGACCCATCAAAGCTTATCTCAGATCAACATGGTTAAATCACCAAAAATGTTCAGAATGATGAGAGGAACAAAAGTCATGTTGATCGTGATCGGAGATAAGGTCCAACGTGCCCTCACGCGCCGCCCAAAGTGGCTGCGCGTGAAAGTCACGCGCCTGACACTGTAGCTACAGTGTCACCTCCTTCACCCGTTTGTCTGTAATACGGGTCTGTGTAACGACCCGTCCCGAATTCCGGGATTAGATTAGTCACTAATCTTGATTAGCGAGGTTGAACGGTGGTTAGTAGGGCGGAATCGGACAAAATGTGCAAAATGACCGTTTTGCCCCTGGTCGTGGGCAAAATGTTGACTTTTTGTTCGGGCGGTCAAATGGACTTTGACCGATGACCGTGACGTAGTTCGGGACGTCACGAGTTCATAGACAGGTGGCACGTTCGATTCCGACATTCGTAGAGAAAGTTATGGTGTTCGGAAGTTGAGGGGTATTTTGGTAATTTGGCTTATTAGGGGCCAAATGTTGACTTTCTGACCGGGAGGTCCGATGGGCGAGGGCCAAGGACCGTTACGTAGGTATCGTCGATACGAATCCAACGACAGGCGGCATGCCGAAATCGGAGATCCGACGATGAAGTTATGGTCAAGGACGTAAAACGCGATTAACCGAGACTCGGAATAAAATAATAATATAATAATAGAATCTGTTTACTTTAACCAAACCAATCTGGACCCTTGATGAGTGACACATGTCATCATCCCTTCAATCCTTAAATCAGGGATCTATGTTGGCCATTTAGTTAATTAATTCATTAATCTCCTCAAATCCTCACCATTGGTTCTAAGCCCAGATTCAATCCTGGCCATTGATCTCATCTGCACCTTCTGATTTAAACCATCAGACTCACATTCCCTCACATTTTCATTTCTTTCAACCCGTGCACTCTCACTCCTTGCACGATCACTCCACCACCTCACAGCCCAGCCTCACACACCAGTCAGCCCCAGACGAACCCCAGCCACCTTCAGACGCCGGCCACCACCACCACGGCCGCCCTGCACGGCCGGAAACCACCCAGACCCGAGAAGGAAACCAAACAACCCGATCAACCCAAATCGATCCAACCGTCCAAACCTTCTTACCTGGACTCGAACCAACGTTGGGTTAGGATCAATGTGACCTTAGGACGACTCAGACCACGACTGGGCAGCCCACGGCGGCGACACGGCGGCGGTAAGTCCAGAAACCCGTGAAGACCCGATTTACTTCCCTGCCTTGAAACGTCCGTTTTTGACGTTATGAATGTTTGTTTGTTTTTGGGACATGTCCTAGGAACCTAGACGACCATTTTGGACCATGAACCACGGCCGGAATCTCGACGAGTCGCCGGAGATGATGACCTGAGTTCTCAGCCGATTTTCCCGTCAGTTTTCAGGTAGTTTAATCCACCTAAAAATTAGTTTGGATGTCACAGAGCCGTAGAGGAGGTTATGACGAGTCCATAGGATCAAACCGCATCAAAAATGGTGGTCTGGAACTCGATCTGTGATCGGGCCAAGCCGCGGGTCGACGGCGACCCGGTTACAGACCCGGTTTCAGAACCCGGTTACTGTAGCATGACGTCATCATTGTTGACCTGAATGTTGACCTGGCGCGTGGGGGCGCGTGAAGGGTATTTTGGGGAAACTTCCAACAAGACTTTTAATCTATTCGATGTAACGGACATTTTGGGATTGGTTTCGTGTCGATCGGACACCGTCTCGATAGTGTTCGGGATGTCCGAAGGTTTTAAATTAAGTTTAAAAATAAGTAAAAATTCGGGAAAATTACGGGACTTTGATAGGATGTTAATAATGAGGTTAGTGACCCTCTAATGTGATTTGGACAGGATTGGGAGTCCCGGTGATAGTGGTGTGGCCCGGGAGGGCCGGTGGCACGCATATCGAGGCACACGGTTAAAACGGTCTGTGAGTGGACTTTGGTTTTATAAATTCTATGCATGCTTAAATGTTTTACATGGATTATGATTGTGATTGTATGATGTTGGTTTGTTTGTTGGTAAATTGTACGGTTTCACGTATTTCGAGGCGATTTACGTGCTTGCACGTAAATCGAGGTTTTCCAGTTTTACATGGATTTTCCATATTTATGTCTTGGATATAATGTGATGAAATGGTTTTGAAATTGGAAATATAAACTCGGGCTTGAGGCCCACTTGTTTTGGAAATTTCGGACTTGGAGTCCATTTGAGAATCGGGCCGGGGGCCCAGTTGGTTAATGAAATCGGGCTGAGACCCATTTGAGTTATGTTATCGGGCCAGGGGCCCAGTTGGTTTACAAATCGGGCCGTGGGCCCAGTGGTTCATAAAATCGGGCATGAGGCCCAGTTGGATAATAAATGTGATTTCGGGTCAGGGACCCTATATTTTATAATGGTGATTTTGGGTCAAGGACCCTAAATGGAATTATGTGGTTTTATGGAAATTTCGGGCAGGGCCCAATGGTAATAATGTGATAAAAGGATTTAATAAAACTGTTTTCCATATACCATCTGGACACAAGGATATATGATGGTCTCCTCCAGATGTCTGGGACACTGGGGAAGTCACGGTGCATTGCCTGCGAGGGGTCATTATACGGAGCAGCCGGACCGTATGATGACTCAGGAGCAGGATTGCTATGATTGACGTCAGGGACGTCAGACATCAGGGATGTCAGATATATGGACCCGGAGAGACCCCGGGCAGCACGCGTAGCTTATGAAACCGTGAGACATGACGTCAGGGACGTCTAGCATCAGGGATGCTGGTGATGGTAATGGTAAAATACGAATTAATGAAATGGCTTTCCGGGTGGATTTATGATTGTGTGATTTTAATGAATTGATGTTCATTTATGGTCGTGGGTGGTGACCCACATGGTTTTAATATGTATGGTGGTGGTATTCCACAGTTTTGGGCAGAGTTCCCACACTTGGTTTTTGGTTAACGATTTTTTGGGCTAAGGCCCTAATGGCTCGGTTGAGCAAACGTTTTGGTTACTGGTTTTCGTGGCATGCATGCGTTTTTATTGGGGGGCATAAATGTCTTATAAATGTGTTTAATAAACTTATTGGTTTTTGTCCACTCACAGCTTTTGGTTTTAATGCCCTTCAGGTTGATCACGGATGCGATTGCAGCAGAGACTGGGACATTGCACACCTCCTCCATCGATCCTTGCGCACTCTGGATGCCCCGTTTGGGCAGTGGCTCTTGGTTATCCCTTGTCCGACACCCCTTGTTGGACGGGAGCAGGGCACATTCCACGGTAATCCCGGGGGGATTGGGATGGGTCCTGTCAGTCTGCCACCCGCGGCTTGACCCGGGTGAATACCCATCAATTCCTACTCGATTTCAATCCAATTTGATCCTAACATGTTCATTAACTATCCAATTTAGGTTCTGTGACAAAAAATCAACCTCGACACATCCCCAAACGACCCATCGACCCGCGATCAACCAAACGGGTCAATCACCAGAACTTCCTGGTTTCAAACCCATTGTCCAATTAACTTCACAGGAAGCATAACAGGATCAAAACGAACCAAAATGAACAATCAATTGTGTCTGAAAGTACCTGTAGGTTGTCGTCCCAAGCTCTGCAACTTCCCTGAAAACAGCAGCCTCCGTCCTAGCTCAACCGTGACTGTTAGCCTTCAATTTCGATGTGGTTGAGTTCCAAATACTCCCAGAAGACTAAACCAGGCCTTGGTTTGGTCCATCAAGCACCATAAATTAAACTCCGAAATTCCCTCCAATTTTCCAGAAACTGAATTCTCTGGTTTTCCTCTCCAATTCTCAGCCCTCACTACAACAGAGTGAAGCACACTTAAATCCCACTCAGTTTAAACAATCCTTTCCAGCCAACAGCTCGTGGAAGCCTCACTGTCCACTGAGAAATGTTTCCCGCAAAAGTTCGAATCTTGAATTAACAAATTGTGTCCATGATCAGCCACGTTCTGATGTTTATAAGGCTTTAAACAATCCCAACTTTCCAACTCACACACTGATTTAACAATTGAGACTCAGAACCACCGCACACGGTGGTGCAACAATTGTTCCCCCGCGGTTGCTACAGTGACCAGGGGTGAAATGACCAAAATGCCCCTAGTTCAGAAATTACCAAAATGCCCTTCACTTCCTAGGCCCGTAACTCAGCCATACGAAGTCCGATTTTGGCGTGCCGCCTGTCTACGGACTCAGGACGTCGAGACCTACCCAACGGTCCTGGAGTCGTGTGAAACTTAATTGTTAAACGAAAAGTCAACATTTTCGCCCGTGAAGTCCAACGTACGGTAATGCCCCTGAACTTCCGATAGTCATAACTTTTTCCCTGATCGTCCGAAATGGACGTGCCACCTGTCTATGAACTCGTGACGTCCCGTACTACGTCACGGTCATAGGTCAAAGTCCATTTAACTCATCAATCAAAAAGTCAACAATTTGGCCATACCAATCACAAGGGTAAAAACGTCAATTCACACATTAAATTGAAATATTAAAATCCTCGAATGTCCGCGGTGTTACAGTCTGTCTACGGACTCATATCGTCTTGATCTACATAATTGATCTCGATCCACATGCAATTGACTTCACGGGTCAAAAGTCAACATTTTCACCTGTTCAGGGGCAAATTCGTAATTTTACCCTAAACGTCCGATAATTCTCAAATTGTCTCGCTAATCTTCAATTAATTCCGTAGGTTCGGGATGGATCCTTACACCTATCGTTTCAGACCTGTAACTTCTATTCCCGAACTCTAATTTTTGTGTGTCGTCTGTCTACGAACTCATGAACTTAAGACCAACGGATCAGTCAAAGAAAAATGTCCAAAAATGTTTCCAAGAAAAAGTTGACCAACGGACCCCTTCGAAGCCAAGGGCAAAACCATCCTTTTCTACATAAATTCCAAAAAATGCCCCTAATTTCCGATCCGGGTCGTTGCATTATGTACCCTTACAATCAAAGTTGCCCCGAGGTTCCCTTCCCTGCAGCATCCATCCATAGTATCTAAGAAAGAATTGCTACCTCGATCATGCCATCGTAACAATAAGCAGCAATTGGTGCATTAAATTTTACAACATTCGGCCAAAGCGTTGATTTCTGATGTCCTCAAACAACTCTCTAGCTTAAAAATTTCATCCAGCAAACCACAAGCCTTATCAGGTTTCCCAATGCAGCAGATTTCATTGAAAAGTGAATTATATGTAATCACATTAGGATTCAAACTCAGCTTCATAGCTGCTGCTACATTATTGCCTTGAACACCTTCATAGCTGCTGCTACATTATTGCCTTGAACACCTTCATAGCTGCTGCTACATTGCCATCTTTACAAAACCCTTTAATCAAAGTATCAAAAGTGAGCTCATTTGGGCAAATGCTATTTGTCACCATCTCCTTCAAAATTGAGTATTATGAGCAACCAAACTTAATCTCAATACTAGAAGTGAACAAATGATCCTCGATCCTCCTTCTAATCATCTCTCAGTACACATTCAACCTACCCAGTTTCATTTTCCTTCAACAAAGGGTACCAATGACAAAACTGACAACTTGAACACATAATCACCAGCTCTCTAAAATGCTTGAAAACACAACTTGAATCCATATTTCGCACATGCCAACATCAGCATATTAATTATAATGGAATTTTGCACAATATAATTGATACACATCGAAAGCATGTGAAAATTGAAGAAATCAATTACTTTTCGTTGTTTTTTCTACTAAAAACATCTAAGAAAGCCCTAATCTTTGAGTATTTATTGGCAATGGCGAATTGGCGATTTCCAGTTAGTGCAAGAGGTGAGTTCAAGATTGTTTTTTAACATTGAGAACTTTCAGGGACCAGCTGAGTAGCTTTGTATATCTCCGGCGTGAAGCAGTTGGTGAAGAAGTCGAGATGGTTTTGAGTTCTCATCAGTGGTGCTTAGCTAGTAGATCTAAAACGAGTGGAATGTTGAAAAATTGTGAGTTCGGTATTGAAGATGAGGAACAGACAAGCCCGGGGACTCCGGTTGTTTCGCGGGAGTGTTTTAAGAGATCTTCTCGAAAAAATTCTGGGTTTTTGGATGCAGATTTCCGCCGCCAAACGAGCCGTGTTCTCATTTTGGTGTTCTTTAAAAAAATGAGGGGCAATTTCGTCAACTATAAACAAGGGTTTATGAAGGGCTTTAAGGCACCATCCATGTGAAAAAACCCGTCTCAGTTTCAAGTTTCGACCAGTTTTAATCTCTACAGCAATGGCGGTTCTTTTCTGACGGAGAACCCACTAGAGCATCGAAAAGTTTCTCGCCTTGAATTGGATATCCGATTTTTCATACGGTTTCAATCGATTCACTACCGTAACGAATGCTGAAGCTCCTCTCTTCTTCTTCTTCGTCATGCCTCCAGGCCCGAGTCCACAGCTTGCGCCCTGTACCGGGCCTCCGGCCAGGACCCACAGAGGCTGCCTCTCCATTTCTTCGAGTTATTGGCTCGCTCACAGGGTTAACGTGGCCTAATTCCGTTCGTCGAGCTTTTTATTGCTCCGACGCTAGCGACGGGTCTGATCAGGTGGCGAAAACTGACTTGAAGAAAGCGGGGACGGAGGGCGAGGCGGAGTTGAAATCTTCATCAGCAATTGTGCCCACGAATCCTCGACCCGAAGATTATCTAACGGTTGGTTGGCTTTGGAGCTTTTGGTTTTGCTAAATTAGTCTGTTTGGATTATGAGAAAGTGAAGGAAAATGCTTGACTTTCTCACTTGTTGTGTTTGTGAATTATATATTAGTTATTTTAATTTTTTGGTGTTTCTATTGCTAGAGATGCTCTTAGTTCCTTGAATGGTTTCATTAAATTCTTCAACTTTGTATGATATCTCTTATGCAAGTGCTTGCTTTGCAAATTGATCTTGTAACATTTTCAAATTTAGTTGAAAACGAGCAAAATTGTGCCTTTACTAAGCCAGCATCTAAATTGCTTGATTGTTTCTTCCATGTTCATCCTTTAACATCTCTGTTCCTGTTATCTTTGGTCAGGTTTTAGCTTTGCCGTTGCCACATAGACCGCTCTTTCCAGGCTTCTACATGCCAATATATGTGAAGGTACCGGAGATTATTGGATACACTTAAATTAAATTGGTCTTTTGGTTAAAACTTTTAAGTATTGCCATATTTGATTATTGTTGGATTAATTCTGTAGTTTCTGTTACTGCAACGTGTATACAACAATGTTAACTTACTGAACCAACTAATGTATTGTTTTTCGTGTAGGATGCTAAAGTGTTAGCAGCTTTACAAGAAAGCAGAAAACGACAAGCTCCATATGCCGGCGCTTTTCTTCTCAAAGACGAGCCAGGAACTGATCCTAGTGTGGTCTCAGGTTCTGAAACAGAAAAAAGCATATCCGAATTGAAAGGAAAAGAACTATTTAATCGCCTGCATGAAGTTGGTACTCTTGCTCAGGTATCTAGTTTCCCCCAAGTTTTGTATGTCCATATTTCTGTGGATTAGCTACTCATGCGTTAATTATATTTTTCTTTCAATATTTGACGCCTTGCATATTGATTGTTTGCATATCAGATTTCAAGCATTCAAGGAGACCACGTAGTTCTTATTGGTCATAGGCGACTTCGAATTACAGAGATGGTGAGGGAAATAATCAGTAAGCATGAACTTTTGATTAATGCTTTCAAAAGGCATATGTAGCATCTTTTTTTATTTTGTTATTTTGGTCTCATTATCTCAAGTATGTCTCGTGATTCATTTACTCCAATTTAATTAACTGATTTAAAATTTTAGTCCTGTGAATCTTTTCAGAATTAAAGTATGTGCCCCTGGAGGTTTTGTACATGCACATGTATAATACAAATTAGTATTTATTTAGAGATAAAGATAGTTAAACTAAGCAAACTTATTGTTTTCTGCAGGTTGATGAGGATCCCCTGACTGTAAAAGTAGACCATCTCAAGGTCCACATTTGTTTTATCTTTTATTAGTTCAATTATTAAGTTTTGGAGATTTCACATATAATCAGGTTTTCCTTTTACTTATGGGCTTGTACTACATTGCAGGACAATCCCTATAACAAGGATGATGATGTCATAAAGGCAACATCATTTGAGGTTATTTCTACTTTAAGAGATGTACTGAAGACTAGCTCCCTTTGGAGAGATCATGTTCAGACATACACTCAGGTTTAGTTTCTCATGATATTAAGAATTTTGTGGCATCTTTGTACCTTGACTTTTTACATGCTTCAAAAGAAATATCTTTTCTTGGAACTTTTTGTCCTCTTATTTTGGGGTTTCCTCTATTTAATTTGTGCAGCATATAGGTGATTTTAATTTTCCAAGGTTAGCAGATTTTGGAGCTGCTATATCTGGTGCAAACAAGTTGCAATGCCAGCAAGTGCTTGAAGAGCTAGATGTAAGCATCGGTTAATCAAGTCTTTACTGGGATGAAGAATTTATTTCAAGCTTATTATATTGAGAATGCTCCTTGACTATGCAATTTTTTGCTCAGGTTGATAAACGTTTAAAGCTAACACTGGAGCTAGTGAAGAAAGAGATAGAAATCACCAAGATTCAGGTATTCCAATATGCCATCATTTTGTATTTAACGTATATTACCCACTATAGTTTCATTCTCTTTTGTTGATTCTTTTTTGTTGACTTAGGAATCCATTGCAAAAGCAATCGAGGAGAAGATAAGCGGTGAACAGCGTCGCTACTTGTTGAATGAGCAGCTTAAAGCCATAAAGAAGGTACTGTGTTTTTGCTCTCCATCGTGATCAGACTCATTCTTTCTTCAATAACATCATTCTGTGTCTATGATAAATTATTAATGATCAACTCTTTGTAGTGGATTTTGTATAGACTTCTTTATTTAACCCTTGGGCTTATAGTATGGTAATTTATTAAGGATGAACTCTTCGTAGTGGATTCTGTATCATTTTCTTTATTTCACCGTTGTGCTTACTCGAACTTACTTGGTTTGGCATGATGCAGGAATTGGGATTAGAGGCAGACGACAAAACAGCACTCTCTGGTTAGTTTTTATTGTTTCATTCCTTATAATTTATCCCTCAGAAGAATTATGTGCATATGCATATGTGTATATTATATATTGTTGTCCCCCCACCTTTCAAATTTCAAAGGCTGTTAGATTACCATAAATCTAATCAAATAAGGATATATGTTAGGACTCCATATTGCAATAGATGTTTAGTAAGACAAAATGAAATTTAAGCATTGCATCGTGTTTGATTCATTCAATCAAGGACAGAGAATGACTTTTGTAACCTTAAATTTTTGTAGTGATGCTTGTCAGTTTGTGCACATCATGGTTGTATGCTGTTGGTGCTTTTTCATCATCATTTTTAGTTTGAGTATGAGTCACTATTTTGTATGCAAATATTGTTCTAAGTATTTTGAATATCGCCTGTTCATAGGCTAAATGGTTAACTGATGCCATATTTGTCATCCTGTGATGCAGGAAAGTTCAGGCAGAGACTTGAACCAAACAAGGATAAATGCCCACCTCATGTTTTGCAAGTTATAGAAGAAGAGCTCACAAAACTTCAGCTATTGGAGGCCAGTTCGAGTGAATTTAATGTGACTCGTAATTATCTGGATTGGTTGACTTCCATTCCCTGGGGAAATTACAGGTTTTTCTGCTACTCAATTCAGTTAATTAAATTGGGTCTTTGAGACTCCAATATTTGATGTCATATTAGTGGCTGGAATGCTGAAAGGTATTGACAAGTTTCTGGGACTATATTATTAGTAATTTATTGGTAAATAGAGCTATTTCTACCCTTGAATAGGAATTTTTGTAATGAGTACTCATTTATATACATCTAAATTACAATAATGGATCCTTGAAAAAAGAAAAAAAAAGAAATACAATAACAGATACTAGATGAGAAACTTTAAAGAAAACTATTGATTTTTGGTGGGCAGTTATACAAACAATATTAGTTAAGTTTCTGTATTCTAAGGATAATTCTGTATAAAACCAACTCTTCCTTATTGTATCTTTGACCTCAGAGCATAATTTCACATATTATAAGTTCTTTTATCTATATCTTAAATGCAGTGATGAGAACTTTGATGTTATTCGTGCTCAAAAGATTCTTGATGAAGATCACTATGGATTAACTGATGTAAAGGAAAGGATATTGGAATTTATTGCTGTTGGGAAACTCAGAGGAATATCACAAGGTTGGATTAGTTCTCATCTTTGTGGGCATCACCTCATTCATTGTCTTATCCTATTTCTCAGACGGATCTTTACTTATACTTATTTCTGAGGCTCTAATTATATGGCGATGGTGCAGATTATTGATATTTTGCTTATTATTGCAGGAAAAATCATTTGCCTCTCTGGCCCACCTGGAGTGGGCAAAACCAGCATTGGTCGTTCAATTGCGCGTGCCCTGAACCGTAATTTCTTTCGATTCTCTGTAGGAGGGTTGGCTGATGTTGCTGAAATTAAGGTATTTAACAAAGCTCTGTTCACTCAGATACCATTAATATTTGTCTGTCGTGAGCTTTTTCTTATAATTAACTTTTAAATTTGTCCAGGGGCATCGTCGAACATATATTGGCGCTATGCCAGGAAAGATGGTGCAATGCCTTAAAAATGTGGGAACTGCTAACCCTTTAGTTTTGATCGATGAGATTGACAAGGTAATGCATTGTTGGTTGGCTTGCTTCATATTTTATCCCGGAAACTTCTTGATGTGGGTCTCTTTTGTAATTTAGAGTGAGGAGTAGTTCATAAAATGTTCCTAAAACCAAAACTGCTTTGAATTTCAGAGTAAAGTTCATAATTATTTAACTTTCCCTTTTTTTCTGTGGCAGTTGGGAACGGGACATGCTGGTGATCCAGCAAGTGCTTTGTTGGAGCTTCTTGATCCGGAGCAAAATGCTAATTTTCTAGACCATTATCTTGATGTTCCAATTGACCTGTCAAAGGTTAGTTTGTTTAGTGATTTTAAGGCAGTTGATGTCCTACTTTTTTCCAGTGTTATAGTTCCAATGTACGGGCCATCTGATGTAGTGTGAGGGTTAAAGCGATAGATCTTTAGGATATTGAAGTGAAAGGGATGCTTTAGGTGTCCAATTTTGTTACTCCCTACCTAGTGCAATATAAGTGTATAATCATATATAATCTCCAACTTGGTATTACAAACATTGTAACATGAACTTGATCATAAAGAAGATGAGGGAACTGATTATGGATTTGGGATCTAATTATCTCATTTTGATGGATTTGTGCCTATAATATGCACATCGGACACATGTCCTTTCCTCACACATAGAGTGTTGTATCTGATGCATCTGGAATATGTCCACCTAAGTTATGGCATATATGAGGATTAAGGATTGTTTATCTTATTTCCTTTAGTCCTTAACTTGATACGTCATTCTTTGAAATATTTGTTGCAGGTTCTCTTTGTTTGTACAGCTAATGTTGTGGAGATGATACCAAATCCTCTCTTGGATAGAATGGAGGTCATTTCCATTGCTGGGTATATTACTGATGAGAAAATGCACATTGCTAGAGACTATTTGGAAAAGGCCACACGTGAAGCATGTGGCCTTGAACCTGAACAGGTACTGGTATCTATCTATATGTATTCCATTTTATTTGTATTAGTTTATATAGGTCTATATGTGCATATATATATATATATATATTATATATACTATATATTAAGATTAATATGTTTTCAGGTTGAAGTGAGCGATGCAGCACTTCTTGCTCTAATAGAAAATTATTGCCGAGAAGCAGGAGTTAGGAATCTCCAAAAGCATATAGAAAAGATCTACCGCAAGGTTTGTCACCAATGTCTAAATTTAGATCATTATTGCAATCTCGAAAGTTTTCATTATGATGAACCTTGGGAACTATATCCGCATGGTTTTAAACTCTTCCAAACAGTTTCTTTGGTCTGCGGAGCTACTACTTGGAAGTGTGGGTCAAATTTATGACATCTTTGAATGATGATATGCTTTAACTTTTCTTTTATGGCCTGGCAGATAGCTCTGCAACTTGTTAGGCAAGGTGCATCAACCGAACCTGCGGTTGCTGCACGATTGCAGTCTCCTCAGATTGATCTTCCAGATGAAGCTGTAGTTGTTGAAGCTCAGGTTGCAGAGACTGATGACGCCAAAGTAAAAGATGTCAATAAATTAGACCAAAATGTGGTTGCTAGCGAGAACCAGGCTGCAACTGGTTCCTCAGAGGTGGATCTCCCAGTTGAACCTGCAGTTGGTGAAATTCAGGTTGCAGATACTGATGAACCTATGGATTCGAAGGTATGTAATAATTTATGGCAACGGGTTAATCTGTATGAGAAATGTTGTAACCTGAGTGCAATCTGAAGAACTGTTATACTTCATGCAAGATCAACCATTATGGACCTCGGACTGGATATAGTAGGTTCATATAGTCTAAGGTTTAAGCATTATATTTTGTATTACCTGCCTAAAACGAACAAAATTTGTCATTTTCCAGACTTTCATAGTTTGGGAAATAAAGTAGTTTTACTAAATAAAACCTATGATAAATTATGTGCAAGTTTACCGAATGTTAAGAAAAGCTTGTTAAACTGCTATTTGGTGCTTATCTTTCCTCGTGAGCCACTCAATTCAATATTCCCGTTCAATCCATTTCTGCTGTCTGAATATATGCCTTCACCAACTGAAGGATTTCATGGTTGTAGTTGTCTTTACAGGAAGCAAAAGAAACTGAGAAAATTCCTGAAAGTGAAGAAACAAAAACAGTTGACAAAGTCGTCGTTAACGAATTGAATTTGGCTGATTTTGTTGGCAAACCTGTTTTCCATGCTGAACGCCTCTATGACCAGACTCCACTTGGAGTTGTTATGGGTCTCGCTTGGACTGCGATGGGTGGTTCCACCTTGTATATCGAGACAACTCAGGTTGAGGAAGGAGAGGGGAAAGGAGCCCTTCATGTAACTGGTCAACTTGGAGATGTTATGAAAGAAAGTACCCAAATTGCTCACACGGTTGCCAGGGCTATATTGCTGGATAAGGATCCAGGCAATGCTTACTTTGCCAATGCCAAGCTTCATCTCCATGTTCCTGCAGGGGCCACGCCGAAGGATGGGCCTAGTGCTGGTTGCACCATGATAACATCCATGCTATCCCTTGCCATGAAGAAGCCCGTCAGGAAGGATTTAGCAATGACCGGGGAAGTAACCCTAACTGGGAGGATCCTTCCCATTGGCGGGGTATGTTGAGCTATCCGACATTTATTAGGACTTTTTAAGTTATATGTTCCTTGTTCACATCCTTTATTTAGGAAATTTTATTGAGTTCGATGTTATGCTTTCGAATACATTGTGGTGCATCTCAAACTCGTGGAAATTTCATTTTCAATTTAGGTCAAGGAGAAAACAATAGCAGCAAGGAGGGGCGAAGTGAAGACCATCATATTTCCTGCAGCCAACAGGAGGGATTTCGATGAGCTTGCCCCTAATGTAAAAGAAGGTCTTGATGTTCACTTTGTAGATGACTACAATCAAATATTCGATTTGGCTTTCAGTGACGACCAGAAGAAGGAAAACTAACGCGCTCTTCCTCACTCTTCACAAGATGGAACTCTTCACAAGGTCATGCTGAAGCTAAGAGCTTACGTAAAATCAATTCGATGGGTGTAATGCACAAATTACCATTATAATTTTTGACCGTTCCCCTTTATTTTTTTACTATTCTTTTAAACTTGAAGCACCCTTTTGCCTCATTTGTATTAAGCATGGCATTATTCTTGAGCAGAATATTTGAGACCCTGATTCTGAAAAATAAGATAGGAAAGTTTTTGAATTTCTGGTTGTGTAATAATTCCGAGTGTTGGATTTTAAAAGCTCCTTTTTGAGACCGGATATGGATGATCGAAAACAGTTGGAATTAGACAGTTTTCGGTTCAGGCATTTTTTTCCCCTTCTAATCAGTAAAAAGAGGTGAAAATTACTTCCCTTGGAAGTAAAATTGATCCAATCCGAATTGTACCCTCCTGATAATATTAAGTGCTCATTGACGTGGCCATTTTCGTTATCCAGGGATCTTCTTTTTGTTGTCATTGACATTAAGATTCAGAAAGAAGCAGGCCCTATTTAGGATAGGCTCCTCCTTGTGGGTCTGCCTCGTGGGACCGTTAAGAGAATGGGTCGGTAACTTCTTTAGGTAGTCTCAACGGTTTTGGTGAAAAAGAAGAAGAAGAAAATTGAAAAAAGAAAGCCCTCGTTTCTTTATGGTGAGAGTGCGATTCTGGAGATTAAGACCTCCTCTCTGCAAATCCTTCCTCACAATGAGATACTATATTTTATTTTCTTCTAGTGGTGGTGCTGGGGATGTCCAATGAAAACCTACCATCCAGATTTAGGCCTTGTCACTCGTGCCATCTTTAGATTTGGGTTTCACTTTTGAATTATTGGATTTGGATGCATGTTATTTGTAATCATGGTTGTATCAAAGTTTGCAACTATCATGGTCTAAGTATGTTCGAAATCCAAATAGGTGCGGACCTGCGGTTTCACATGTCATTTTAAATCAGCAAATTTTTTTTTTAATCATGAAAGAAATATTGTATTAATCAGACATAAATAAGTTAGATCTTTAGTAAAAACAGACTTCGATTAAAAATGAGCTTCCTCAATCCAAACTACATCATTTTCACATTAAGTTTCCATTAAGGAAGGGCATGAAAAAGGCGAGCTTGCAAGGGTCTTCGAGACAAGTGATTAGCTTAGATCAACCACCAGATTGGTGGATATCTGAAGTCCCCCATTCCAGATTTAGGGTCACCTGGCTTTCGGAGGCGAAAGCGTTTCTCAAACGAGGGAGGAGTTCACTTTTCACCTAGTTTAAGTTATTAGTAATTACACATGACATATTAAGTTATATAACAATGAATAATTTTTAAGCTGGAAATGATTGGAAGTAGATTTTCCACTGAAGTGATTAGGGTGGGATTAGTATCTTTGACGAGAGTCAGACACTTTAAATTAGTTTGGAAACGAACAAAACTTAGTATCAATGATGACATAATGAAGATTACATGTATTCCTTTGCTTGCCATGTCATCACGCGTGCACACCTAGACACGTCAAATGAGCTGCACAAAATCAGGAAAGTTTAGTAGATAAGAACTTTTAATTGCATGTTAAGCATCAACCATGTACATTATAAATATTGCAATTTAGTGAAGCTTTCTCTAATTTTGGAAATAAAATTATGAAATAATCAATATGATGGGTTTGACATTTTTGTTAAGTATAGTATTGCCCAGCATAAGTTCATTATTTAAAATCTCAAATTTATATCACTACTAAAGTCTAAGCAGAAAAAAAAAAAAAACACCGTTCATGTACAATATTTTCACCGAAATCACTGTTTGCACAGAGAAATACCTTATTTGACTTTCCTTTTTTTTTTTTTCAATTTCTTCGTTGTGAGCAGATAAATCTCTCTCTTGCCCCTGGTCGAACTCATCTTCTTCCATATGCTTCCGCAGCTGCTTCCTCTTTGCATTCTTCTTCATCTATTCGCATCTTCGTCTACTGGCTCTAATGGACGTCGTCGCATTTCAAGCCAATTGTCACTGCTGCTCTTCATCCAACCCTCAAGCGCTGCTTCCTCTTTGCATTCTTCTTCATCTATTCGCATCTTCGTCTATTGGCTCTCATGGACGGCGCCGCATTTCAAGCCAATCGTCACTGCGGCTCTTCATCCAACCCTCAAGTGACAGACCTCCCAGTTGTTGCATCCAATCACGCTTGGACTCGCTCCTTCGAATGTGCGTGGCTGTCGATTTCACACCACGTCTTGCTTCCAATTTTGCCATCTCAATTGTCGACGCTGCTCTGTTTGGTGACACATTTTTTATCCTAACAATATCTCATCCATTTTTAAACCTCAATCATAACACCTTATCCTTTTTTAACCCAAACCTGAAACCTAATTTCGCCCCCTCCAAATTTCTCTTCAAAATCTCTGCTCATCCTTTCTTTTGCTTTTTTCTTCCTTTGTTTTTTACTTACCTCATTAGTATGGATATTGATTTGATTTTGTTGCATGTTTTTTTGAGGGTTCGTTTCACTAAGACAAAGGAAGAACATGATTGAAATTGTGGCTGTTTATATGATTGTTCCATGTAACGACCCGTCCCGGAAGTTGAGATTAGATTAGTGGTTAATGACGGATTAGTGAAGTTAATCGGTGATTAGTTGAGTGATTCGGACGGACGGTGCGAAATGACGGTTTTGCCCCTGGAATGGGCAAAAAGGTTGACTTTTAGTTCGGACTGTCAATGGACTTTGACCTATGACTATGACGTAGTTTGGGACGTCACGAGTTCATAGACAGGTGATACATCTGATTCCGACATTCGAGAAATAAGTTATGATGTTTGGAAGTTCGGGGGTATTTTGGCAGTTTGGTTGAAAAGGGGCAAACTGTTGATTTTTCATACGACATGAAATTGTCACGCATTTCAAGGACCGTTAGGTAGGTCTCGATTCCCTAAGTACAACGACAGGCGGCACGTTGTCATCGGACGTTGGACGGCTTGGATTTTGGTCTGAATGCCTTAAGGGGCAAAATGGTAATTTGTGCGACAAAGGGCATTTTGGTCATTTCGTCCTTGGGATCTATGCCCAGTGATAAGTGGACACTTGGCTGCCCTGGAATGGTGGTTAATGAGATTGGGACGCTTGTCCCATCTCTAGAGGTCTGTGGAACATTTTTCTCAACCGACTTAAATGGTTTTAAAAATTGGGAGCTTAGGTTGCACGGTTTGGCCGTGAGAGAAAAACAGAGCAAGGGACCGTGAAACCATTACCTTCGATTCTTCAACAATTAAGGATACTTGGTGAAGGAAAATGAGAGAACAGCTGATGAGGAGTGTGGTGGTCCTTCTACAAAGCGTCGTCGTGCACGGTGGTGGTAGAAAGAAGGTGAGAACCGTGAGCCCTGTTCTTGAATTCAAAAATAGGCTTTTAGTTTAGGCCACTACTAACGGTTCTAATCTATTAGATGGTGATCAGGAAGGTGAGACGAGTCTAAGGAGATTGGAAGAAGGGCCTGCCGTGGACGGTGGCAGTGAAACCCGAAAAAGGTAAGTGTTGGTTTGAAAATGGCAACTTGTGTCTTGATGGTTGTTAACCAAAATGATGGATCATGTGAGGTTATGGAGGTCGAGAGGAGTTCAAAGGGATTAAAATCGAGGCCTAAAGTGGCCGGGTGCACGAAAACACAGAGGAGGAAAAACTGGACATGTGACCTCGATTTGGAAGGTACTTTACAGACCTTATTTGTGAGTTTTGAAAACGTAGTAGTGTAGGAAATCACTAGACAAAACTAATGGTGAAACCAGGATAAAAAATGGACTAAGAATGGAAAAAATACCGTGAACGCCGGTTCAGGTCGGGACCGAGTCGGTCTAGATCGGTGTGAATCGGGTTCACCCTAGGTTGAAGGAGATGAACAGTTGGCGCGTGGCTCCACACACTGCCCCTTTGGACGGCGCGTGTGGCACGCCTTTTGAGGAAGGTTTCAACACTACTTTTAAAGTATTCGATGTAACGAACATTTTAGAATTGGTTTCAAGTCGATCAGACATCATTTCGATATGTTTCGGGATGTCCGAAGGTTTTAGGGCTCGTTTAAAAATAGTTAAAAATTCGAGAAAATTACGGGGCTTTAGTAGGGGCTTTATGAAGTAGTCAGTGACCTTAGAATGTGATTTGGATAGGTTCAGGAAGTCCGTTGATAGTGGATTAGCCGGGAAATCGAAATTACAAGCGTATTGAGGCGGCGACGCGAATGGTCTGTGAGTGGACTTTGCTTTCTAACTTATGATGCATGCATAAATTTTTTTATATGTTTTCTATACGTGATTTCTATGTTTATGATATGATATTGATGATTTACGATTTTGCACGTATTTCGAGATGTTTTACGTAATGATATGTGACAGGGGCGGGCCCAGATTGAGTTTAAAAACTCGGGAGTTTAAAGACTCGGATATTGTGATTTCTCCCGTATGGCCATTGAGTTTAAAGACTCGGGATTTTAAATACTCGGATTATATTGAGGCCTGAATTGAGTTTAAAGACTCGGATTGGTATTGAGTTTAAGGACTCGGATAGATCCAGCAGGTTCGATTGCTTGAAATGAATTTCAAATATATTCGGATTTCTGTGATAACTTGATGGTTTTCAATAATGGTTTTCAGATGTTTCGGGCTATAACTAGGATGATACGAATTTTGATGGTTTTGGGCTGAGGCCCGGGATTTGAAGAAAAGAAAATGATTTTAGGCTTTTGGTTCCATAAATGACTATATTAGCTTGAATATGAAATGGTTTTATGAAGTGGGTTTTATATGCATGCATTGGTCTTTTACAGGGCGGGTATAACTGTCTTTTCTTATGAACTGTTTTCTAAACTTATCCTTTATTTTTGTCCACTCACAGTCTTTTGTGTTTTTCGATACCCTCCAGGTTGTTGGCGCGGTACGGGCTGTCGTAAGAGAGACGGAGACATCACACATGCGATCCACAGTAAGGCTGCGAACTCTGGTTAACTCAAGTTGGTTTTTGGGACGTTGACCTGAGATCCCTTGTCTGGCTTGCGTGTTCCACGGGGGTTGAACAAGCGTTTAGCCTGCGTGTCGCACGTGAGTTAGACGGGAGCATGACTTAGCCCTTAATCCCGGGGGATTGGGGGTGGGTCGTGCCATTCCAGGTATGGTTACTTTATGATTTCCAATGTTTTTATTTCCAATTTAGTATCAGATATTCTAGGTCTTCGATTTTCGCTTTGTTGTTTTCTTTCATTGTTCTATTTCTAAGTTTCCGCACCTTTCACCACTTCTTCAAATTAATCGTTTGTTTGTTTACAATTTTTATATGATGTTGAGTACCAAACTTTTACAATTGTGCTCATGGTTTGGTTTTTATTTGGATTCATTTATTTAAAATGTTTTTTATGTTGTTGAGTACAAACCTTTTCAACTATACTGATAGTTTAGTTTTCATTCGTATGATTGTCATTAGCAGGATTTGTTGTTTCAATCAGAGCGCCATCTGGGTTCTTAGTTTGGTTACTCTTCTTCTTTCAATATTTTTTTTTAACAATAACTGTTTATTTGCCCCTCTATTATTTTCCTGTCATTAAAATTGAAGGCTTCCAATACATGCTGTGTACAATATTGTCTCAGTTTCTTCATTATTGCTGATCAATCAAAATTGTGGATTTACAACCAATGGTCTGTGTAAGGTAAATCTGTTTGGCTGTAAACTATGATCAAGTTTGGTTCGTTATTATTAATGATCAATCGAAACTATGGAATTCACATGCATTTGCTTTAATTAGCTATTTTGCTATTCTACATAGTTTTTTGTTTGGTTAATTTACCTCAATTTTGGTTGGTGGGTGGTACTTTTCAAGTAAAAGTGAAGGTAAAGTTGGACCTTTGTGCATGAAAGTTAAACCTTTGTAAGTAAGAAAATTATTTTAAGTAATTGTGTTGTTTTATTGGTTTAATTCCCCAGTTTGTTTAATCTTATTGTTCGGTAATTGTTATATACCCTGATGAGGTTCAAATTTTGGTATCTGTTATTTTGATCTTTGAATTTTGAGATGGATTTTCGCAGCGCTGCTTCCATTCCAAAGATTATGGTGGGAACCGTATCCAAATGAAATTGTCTTATAGTCTGTTTGCTGCCTTAATACCTAATGATTTATGTTATTTACCAATATCTTCATTTCTCTATTTGGATTTATTTGTTCTTGACTTTATTTCTTTCCCACTGAACTTGATTTCATATTTTGGGTCATTTCATTTGTTTGATCTATTTTTTGGTTTGGTTTTTCCGTGTTTGATTGTTGATGCAATTTTTAATTCACTTTTAATATGTATCAGAACTCTTAATTATGCATATTATCTTCATAATAGTTTATAGAATAAATTTTTACTTATTTATTTAATGATATTTCACTAATATCAATTCTTGACACTCATATTCTTACCGTTAAAAACCCTCGCGGCAACGCCCAGGACTTTTTACTAGTTTGATTACTATAAATGACCAAGTTGATTTCTATTACACTAAGTTAAATATATACAAGTCTGAGTTGGGAGAGTCCTTTCTAAATATATTTTCATTTTGAAATTTCTGTCTTCAAGAGTTAATTAATTCATTGCTCGTAAAAATTAGTCTAATCCGTTTCAGAAAAGTCGGTTCATTCCAATCTAACATCCTACACAAAACCAATATATCTATGTTTTAAATAATGATATGTGTATTAGTGTTGTATTTTTTTCAATTAAATTATTAATTATATTTATTAATGAAATTTAACAATACTATTAATTTTTTTCCTAATTTAATATATAAATTTAACCCACTTAAAATTTACATCCAAAAAATGGTGGCTAATTGGATATATAATTGAGCACAAACTCATCATCTCTTAGAGAAAAGCAACAATTTAAAAGCGGTGCCAATAATCATAACCTAAGCTCAAATATAACCTACTTTTGGAAACTAGCTTGGCTGCTAGAGAAAAAGGTGCAGCCTGCAAAGATGGAAAAATTCCAACTTTGAAGGATCCCATTAAGATCCCATGCATGAACCTTCGAGATTAAGCAGCATGCAATTAGAAAAAAACCACATGAGGGAAGATATATCGAAGAGAGGAGAGGGTCCACACTGGGTCATCATTCCACCATCCAAATATATGAAAGATAATGTCTTGGTTTTCAAATGTACGATAATGGGACCCCAATCAACACACTTCAATCTATGAAGCCATCGCTATCGATTCACTCGTGCTTTCCTTCTCATAAAAACCCAATCGCTTTAAGCACTATAGTACTATAGTTTAATAGTTGTTCTGTCTAAAAAATTATGCAGAAGGTTTAGAGTTGTTGTTTGGTGCTTTCTGATTGAAGAGCCGTCTTGCGTTCGAAGGAGCAGGCTTACTGGAATTTTAATTTCTTTGTCGATGAGTAGTGTAGTGACTAGCAGTGGATAGACTAAAAGTTGTGGGGTTCGAAACATTGATGTCACGATCTTGCTCTGAACGGATACACTAGGAAGTTTAGTCGCCTTAGGAGTGCCACTAGTAGAGACTGTACTAGACAGTTTGGTTGGGTTCCCTTTGCGGCCCCAAAACCTTTTTTTAATCAAATGATATATTGTGAGGCAAGGCAAAATTTATTTTGCAGTTATTTTCTATGCGTTTTCTAAATGTGTCAAAAGACTTTAATAAAAAAAAATTCAAGTCTAGTCCATGTCAATTTATGTTATGTCTGAAATGTCCATATTAGCAGGTTGTTATTTGATTATATGACAGTTATATAAACAAACTTACGTAAGTCAAAATAATGATATCGGATTAGAATACGAGAATGGTTTTATGACTTAGAATCAGCCATAAAATACATTGGTTGACATACCCCGAGTATCTCGATCAAACTTAAGAAACTTGTTGTATTGCAACTGAGGTGAAATACAAAAACTGATAAAGTAAATACTTGAGTATTGAACGTAGAAAGTAAATTATATCTTTCGCAATCAATCCTTGAGAAGGCACGATCTTCTAAAATTCATCAACTAGATGAGTTTCATGTCATAGGTTAGTAGAGTATTAAGAAGACGTTGAGATGTCGAGAGTTGAGTGCTTAGATGTCTCAAAGACCAAATTGAATGGTAGCCTAAATGAGGTAAGTGTTTAGGGATCTTCAAGACTAGCTTAAATGGCAAGTCGAGATAAAGGAGAGCTTTGTATAAGTGAGCATTGAGAGATGAGTTGAGAATATAACTAATTCTTGATCCTAGATTGAAAAAAACAGGTTGTGCCTAAATATGAAAGCTTTTGAAACAAAAAAAAAAACCTAATTTTGAGGGTTTACAAGTGTTTTGAAATTCATTGAGCTTGATGACAGGACCCGCCCCGATCCCACAGGGACCACAAGGGGACGTGCCCTGCTCCCGTCTGACACCCAATAATTCATACCAATTTTAACCTCAAAACATCAAATGCATAAATAACCAAATTAAAGTCATACATCAAATCCGAATTAAACGAATGTCAGACAAGGGATGAAATCCAAAATTACAAGTTGCGAGCACGACTCTATAGTAAACCTGCGGGTACACCACCCAACAGGGGTTCAGGTACGCAGAAGTAGATCTATGCCTCAGCCTCAGGTTCCTCCTCTACCTCAGTATCACGACCTGGAGGGGTTACCAAAAACATTAAGGGTGAGTGGACCGAACTCAAGTTTATAAAACCATTTGATAAGTAAAACATATAATTTACCCCTCTGTTTTCCAAACATGCATGCATCATTATTTAAAATCATAAACCATATAATATGAACCATAAGGCATGTAATAAAACCATAAGTATAATTTTAGTTGCTGCACTATACACTCCAATCCCGACATCCCTGATGTCTGACGTCCCTGACGTCAATAAGGTCACAATCACAATGTAACGACCCGTCCCGAATATCGGGATTTAATAATATTTAATGGTGATTTACTAATCTGGGATTAGTTGTGTGATTTCGGACGAATTGTGCAAAATGACCGTTTTGCCCCTGGGCGTGGGCAAAACGTTGACTTTTAATTCGGATGGTCAAATGGACTTTGACCGATGACCGTGACGTAGTTCGGGACGTCACGAGTTCATAGACAGGTGGCACGTTCGATTCCGACGTTCGTGGTGAAAGTTATGATGTACGGAAGTCCAGGGGCATTTTCGTAATTTGGACGATATAAGGGTGAATGTTGACTTTTCGACCGGGATGTCCGATGGCCGAGGGCCAAGGACCGTTACGTGGGTATCGTCGATACGAATCCAATGACAGGCGGCACGCATCAATCGGAGTCCGTATGATCGAGTTACGGGTCAGGATGCGTGAGGGGCATTTTGGTAATTTACTGCACAAGGGCAGAATGGTAATTTCACGGGTGTTTGAACGGCTACTGTAGCACCGTGGAGGGAACATGGCCAGCGCACGGGTGGTGCGTTTATGGAGCAAATTGATGGCCTAAAACTATTGTTTATAGGTTGTATGGATTGTTTAGTGGCATTGTGCGATGCCAGGCTGTGTGGGACGGTGGATTTGGCCATTAACTATGGCTGGTGCACGATGAAAAGCAGAGTGCTTCCCACATGTGTTCAGCCTTTCCAGGGCCCAATTGAGCGGATTGCAGTGGGCAATGTAGTTATGGGACTGAGTGAAGTGTTCTGGGATTGAGAATGAGAGGAAATGAGCAATTTTGGTGTGGAATTGTTCAAAAACCCGAAACTGGTTTTTGAAGAGTTCAATATCGAATTTCGGTTTTCAGGCCAGCCCAGGGCAAATTGATGATTCATTTTGTTCTCTGGGATCATTTCCAGCCGAACCAGATCAAATGGGGCAAGTTTGGAAGCTCCTAGGGCCGTGAACGGACGAGGTGGACGGCCGGAAAACTCAAGCTTGAGTTGTGACGATTGAGGTATTGTCGAGTTCAATTAATCATGCTAATTAGTTCGTATTAGTCCTTATTAACTTCCTGTGAAGTTAATTTGATAATGGTTGAGGATTGGAGGAGTTTTGGTGATCGACCCGTTTTGGGTGATCACGGGTTGTTGACACGATTGATCGATGGTTGATGCTAATCATGGACACAGAACTGAAATTGGTGGATTGATGATTGTTGTAGGATCAAGAACGGATTGAATTGATGTCGAATTGAGTGAGATTGAACCGGATCCTATCGCGGGCTTTTCGACCCGTTTACCAGACAAACGGGTGAAGATGGTGACTGTAGCAGTCACTGTAGCAGGCGCGTGGCTTTCACGCGCAGCCACTCACGGCGGCGCGTGACGGCGCGTGGGCACGAATCTCGAGGTAAGGTCAACATGACTTTTGTCCTATACAATGTAACGAACATTTTGGGATTGGTTTCGTGTCGATCGGACACTGTCTCGATATTGTTCGGGATGTCCGAAGGTTTTAAATCCAGTTTAAAAATACTTAAAAATTCGGGAAAATTACGGGACTTAAATAGGATGTTAATGATGAGGTTAGTAATCCTCTAATGTGATTTGAACAGGATTGGGAGTCCCGGTGATAGTGATTTGGCCCGGGAAGGCCTATGGCACGCGTATCGAGGCGCTCGGTTAAACGGTCTGTGAGTGGACATTGGTTTCATAAATTCGATGCATGCTTAACTGTTTTATGATTGTTATAATTATGATTAAATGATTTACTTTGGATATCGGTGAATTTAAAATGATTTCACGTATTTCGAGGTGAATTACGTATTGCACGTAAACCGAGATTTTTCTGGATTTTCACCGATTTCCATAAATGTGGTTGAATATGATTTCATGAAACGGTTACGAACTTGAATAAAGTAAAATCGGGCCAGGGGCCCAGTTGAACTATGAAATCAGGCCAGGGGCCTAGTTAACTTGTGGAATCGGGCCAGGGGCCCAGTTGAGTTCTACATGTGATTGCGGGTCGGGGACCCTAAAATGGAATTGAATAATTGTTTTCTGGTTTACATTTTATATATGTTCACATGCTGGAATCAATAAATGGTTTGATGATATTTCGGTTATGGCACGTTTCACGGTATTTGGGCATGAGACCCGTTTGATGAAACGTAACGATCGGTTCGGATTTTACCTATGTATACCTATATGTTTTGCATGTGGATATCAATAAAATGTATTTAGTACTACACTGTATAAATCCTTCCATATTATATTGTCTCCTCCGGATGAGGTACCCCGGAGAGGTCACGGACGTCTAGAACGTCCAGCGTCTATGACGCTAAGCATCGGGGATGCTGTACCCGAACGGGGTTCGGGGATTGAACTCGGAAATTGAGACCCGAGTGGCACGCGTAGCCTTGTGATTGTGACCTTATTGACGTCAGGGACGTCAGACATCAGGGATGTCGGATTGGAGTGTATAGTGCAGTGGCTAAAAATTATGGTTATGGTTATTATTATATGCCTTATGGTTTGTATTACTGGATTTATGAAATAGCTCTTGGATTGACTTTTGGAATTTGAAACTATGCTTTGGTTTCCGGGCTAAGGCCCTAATGGTTATTTCTAAATATATATGGGATTATTGGTTTTTGGTGCATGCATATGATTTTACTGAGGGGCATAAATGTCTTATAAATGTTTTAAACAGACTTGTTTATTTTCGTCCACTCATAGCTTTTGTTTTCAATGCCCTTCAGGTTGATTCCGGATACGACTGCAGCAGAGACTTGAGCATCGCACACCTCCTCCATCGATCCTTACGCACTCTGGAAGCCCGTTTGGGCAATGGCAATCGGTTATCCCTTGTCGGGCTCCTCTTGTCAGACGGGAGCACGTCACATTCCATGGTAATCCCGGGGGGATTGGGATGGGTCGTGTCGAGTGGTATCAGAGCAGGTTTTGCTCTTTTGTGCGCGAAGGACGAGGGTGTGATGTCTCTTTGGGCTGCAGTTCCGTTCTCAACCTGATAGATAGTTTTGGGTTTGTATGGTGAATTGGGTGTGTTTGTCCCGATACTCCGTGCATTGTTGCGATTCAACCCAAGTGGGGTTGTATACGATTAACTGGTAATGTGGGACCGTCGGTTCGGTCATGTGATGATGGATTGTTGTGCCACTGGGCACAGCTAGGTTCAGGGAACCCCATTGGAATAATGTTATGGAAATGCGAAACTCAGTTGAGTATTGGTCTAAGTTTTGGACCCTAGTAGTGTTGGCTAGTGTACGGGGGTTGGTGCATCGGAGTTAGCCGATGACCTTCGTGGTGGAACCCACGATGGAACCCACGTTGAGTTGACGATTGGATTGGATTGGACGTCTATACGATGTCAGGACCGCGGGGTCGGTCAGGTCGTGGATTTTACTGCAGAAGGCAGTTGGGTTCGGTGGAACCCTAGGGTGTGATCTTGGAACCCTAATTTATAATCGATGGACCGAAAGGTGAACTTTAAATGAGAACTTGTGCTGCGACGAGCGGCTGAGGTCATGGATGACCATGTGGATGACTCTAGTGAGTCTAGTCTGGATTATGGGATTCGATCCACGGATGCGGTTATGAGATAAAATATAGAATCCCGTGTTGGATCGAATACTAGTGTGAGGTGTGGTTACGGATCTTGACAACGATGACTGTTGGTCGACAGTTGTGTCGAGATGACTGGCTATCGAGGGTATTTTGTGTGGCTTTCACACTTGAGGATCAGGGGATGTTCAGGGAACGACCATTATCCTGATGTGCCAGTGGTCAAATTGGAGGTACCCATAGTCGTGGGGTACGAGTGCTGTTACGGGATCGTCGTTCGTAATGAACGGAGATCCAGGGTAACAACTTTGCACTCCGTGTGCTAGCATGGATGTTCGTGTGCTAGCATGGATGTTCGTGTGCTATGTATGGATGTTGGTATGGTGATACCTATATGCCAATACTAGTATGGATGCCTGTGTGCTGATACTGGTATTGATGATGGTGCGTTGGTGCTGGTGACAGTAATTGTGATGACGATGAGCCACCAGTTGGGGTGTGACTCTGTCATGATGAACAGATGATTGGTATCTGCGACTCAGTGGTGGTTGAGTCTTGGACTAGATGGGATCCAGTGGAGGTTGTGTCGTGTTGGGATAAGTCCTAACAGATATATGATGACAAGTGATGAATGGATCAAAAGGTATGATTGAAAATTTGGGGGAATCTTGGGATGCTGTCCCCTAGGTCATGTGTATTGGTGGATTTGGGGAGTTGTTGTCAACTCCGAGATTGGTATGATGGTATACTTCTTATATCCCCAGAAAGTACAAGGAAATTATTGAAATTGGAAAAGTCGGGGAAACCATTCGTGGTATTGATGTGGAATTTTGTGATTGTGAATCATTTGGAACCTGAGATTGAACCTGTTTAGGTTGTGATGTGAGACGAAGGCAGTATGGTATGCACATCCAGGCGGAGTTGTGGATTTCCGTTCGGAATCGGGGTGTGTGCATACATGAGTATTGGCGGACGTGGGGTCCGAGTAATGAATTGATCTTGGACACGTGGTGGTCCAAGTAAGGTATGGACATGGGCAGTCCAGTAGTTGGACTTGACATCTCATTGGGAGCATGTCTGTTTCCAACATGGTTGGAACTCCTGTTTCGGGGAGAGTTGTGGTTGGGAGACGAGAGGAGTGCTCGTTTCCGCATCGGTGATTGGTATTCCGAAGTCATTGGGGTTGACTTCATATTTTTCCTGCCGTGGCAGATGACGATTGTTGCTATCAGTACGTTGAGCTTGTATTGGTAGGTGGACCCATGTTTGGCTTGGGTCATTGGACACAAGAAGTAGTGTGTAATTTTGGATTTGGTAGTGAAATGCGAGGTCATCTTTCCACCAAGGGAAATTTGACGAATGATTCAATTGAGGGTGTAAGACCCTACGATCAGCTTCCAGATGATTTGTTATCTATGTGAGCATGTGTGGATCCTAGGTGGATCTGATTTTTGATGTTGTCGACTTTGGACGATGTGGCGATCTAGGATCGTGATGTTATTTGTCGGATGACGTAGCGATGGATATGGATTGTGATCTTGATAATCCAGATGGGTGGAGAGTTTATCACTCTTACCTTGGTATGTGAGTCGTAAATGACGGGGCTGACTTCTTTTCGGAGTGAGTCCATATGGTTTGTGACTTGGTTGAGTAGGTTTCCGATGTGGTCAGATTTTGTCAACCTTTGACGTGTGGATTTGGGATTGGCTTCCCTATGAAGTCAATCGAGTGTTTTGTACAGGTAACCGATAGGATTGGTTATGTTACGTCTTGATGGACGTAAACGAGATTTTGGGTTCTGGAATCGAATTTCTGGGTGACGATTCAGGATTCGATTGCGAAGCTCGGAAATGGATTACTGGATTTGGGTGCGGAATGATTATTCCAATGCTAGCTTACGGAGTAATGATTTCGGATTCGGATTTGGAAATGGATTAAAAACATGATGTCTGGGTTCGGATTCGGGATTTCTTACGAAATTGCGAATTCGGATTCGGAATTGGAACTAGATGATGGGTGGAGTTCGTTTGTCTCATGTTGGCTGGGCAAATGTACTCCGTTACTAGAACGTGTTTGGCTATGACCTGGGTGGTTGTAGGTGGATTGATGGATTGTACGTGCAGGGTACGTCGTACGAGGATTGGTACCTTGCAGGCTTGTTGTGTCTGGTGGCGGTACATGGGATGTACCAGTGGTGTGTAACTAATGTGTTGGTAATCGGCTTGGTTCTGATATAAATTGTTTGGCTGTGTTGTGGACTGAACATTGGATACTGTGCGCCGAGCAGAGTGATTTTGTCGGGTTCAGTGATTGTATGAGCAGGTGCTCTTAGCCACGGTTGGCTAGTGGAACCTTAGTATTGAGATGTGTGTTCACTGCTGGGCTGGTATTCAATGTGTTCTAGTTACACCACTTGTTTGAGTAAGTTGACGGTATACGTACACTCAGGGTGAGTGAGTTGGTGGTCTGAGTAACCACGAGTAGCCTTGTGTGACTTGATCACACCGTGATTTCCCAGCGTTTTGGTTCGCTGAGGTAGTCGGTGATTATGGACATTGAGGTTATTTTGTGTCGCAGGATTGGGCTTGCCCTGCGAATTGAGATCATGTGGTTGATCTTACGCTACATCGAGGGTGATGTAGTACGTGGTGTTGTCACGGACGGACAGATGGTTGGGGCTTTACTAGGGTGGTAAAGCTTTGTGGTGACAGTTTGACTGATGGTGTCAGCATGGACTGACAAATGAGAGTTGGTGACTCCCAATGGGAGCAAATGTAAGGATTTATTGGCAATGGAAAGGAACCATCTAGCTGAAGGAGTCAGCTAAATGGTTAAGCGATTTTATCGCGAATCAGGTGATTATGTCCACTCGAGGTGGTCGAGTGTTGTTGTTGTGACGTATGACTGTGATGGGATGTCTGGGTACAAACGAGGCTGGTGTTGTCCCAGTATGTGGGTGTACAAGTGTACACAGATGTGTGGTCGAAATGTTTTCCACGTGGTGGTTGTGGAATAAGGTTATTGGTAATTTCGAGGACGAAATTCTTTAAGGAGGGAAGGTTGTAACGACCCGTCCCGAATATCGGGATTTAATAATATTTAATGGTGATTTACTAATCTGGGATTAGTTGTGTGATTTCGGACGAATTGTGCAAAATGACCGTTTTGCCCCTGGGCGTGGGCAAAACGTTGACTTTTAATTCGGATGGTCAAATGGACTTTGACCGATGACCGTGACGTAGTTCGGGACGTCACGAGTTCATAGACAGGTGGCACGTTCGATTCCGACGTTCGTGGTGAAAGTTATGATGTACGGAAGTCCAGGGGCATTTTCGTAATTTGGACGATATAAGGGTGAATGTTGACTTTTCGACCGGGATGTCCGATGGCCGAGGGCCAAGGACCGTTACGTAGGTATCGTCGATACGAATCCAATGACAGGCGGCACGCATCAATCGGAGTCCGTATGATCGAGTTACGGGTCAGGATGCGTGATGGGCATTTTGGTAATTTACTACACAAGGGCAGAATGGTAATTTCACTGGTGTTTGAACGGCTACTATAGCACCGTGGAGGGAACATGGCCAGCGCACGGGTGGTGCGTTTATGGAGCAAATTGATGGCCTAAAACTATTGTTTATAGGTTGTATGGATTGTTTAGTGGCATTGTGCGATGCCAGGCTGTGTGGGACGGTGGATTTGGCCATTAACTATGGCTGGTGCACGATGAAAAGCAGAGTGCTTCCCACATGTGTTCAGCCTTTCCAGGGCCCAATTGAGCGGATTGCAGTGGGCAATGTAGTTATGGGACTGAGTGAAGTGTTCTGGGATTGAGAATGAGAGGAAATGAGCAATTTTGGTGTGGAATTGTTCAAAAACCCGAAACTGGTTTTTGAAGAGTTCAATATCGAATTTCGGTTTTCAGGCCAGCCCAGGGCAAATTGATGATTCATTTTGTTCTCTGGGATCATTTCCAGCCGAACCAGATCAAATGGGGCAAGTTTGGAAGCTCCTAGGGCCGTGAACGGACGAGGTGGACGGCCGGAAAACTCAAGCTTGAGTTGTGACGATTGAGGTATTGTCGAGTTCAATTAATCATGCTAATTAGTTCGTATTAGTCCTTATTAACTTCCTGTGAAGTTAATTTGATAATGGTTGAGGATTGGAGGAGTTTTGGTGATCGACCCGTTTTGGGTGATCACGGGTTGTTGACACGATTGATCGATGGTTGATGCTAATCATGGACACAGAACTGAAATTGGTGGATTGATGATTGTTGTAGGATCAAGAACGGATTGAATTGATGTCGAATTGAGTGAGATTGAACCGGATCCTATCGCGGGCTTTTCGACCCGTTTACCAGACAAACGGGTGAAGATGGTGACTGTAGCAGTCACTGTAGCAGGCGCGTGGCTTTCATGCGCAGCCACTCACGGCGGCGCGTGAAGGCGCGTGGGCACGAATCTCGAGGTAAGGTCAACATGACTTTTGTCCTATACAATGTAACGAACATTTTGGGATTGGTTTCGTGTCGATCGGACACCGTCTCGATATTGTTCGAGATGTCCGAAGGTTTTAAATCCAGTTTAAAAATACTTAAAAATTCGGGAAAATTACGGGACTTAAATAGGATGTTAATGATGAGGTTAGTAATCCTCTAATGTGATTTGAACAGGATTGGGAGTCCCGGTGATAGTGATTTGGCCCGGGAAGGCCTATGGCACGCGTATCGAGGCGCTCGGTTAAACGGTCTGTGAGTGGACATTGGTTTCATAAATTCGATGCATGCTTAACTGTTTTATGATTGTTATAATTATGATTAAATGATTTACTTTGGATATCGGTGAATTTAACAGACTTGTTTATTTTCGTCCACTCACTGAGGGGCATAAATGTCTTATAAATGTTTTTAACAGACTTGTTTATTTTCGTCCACTCACAGCTTTTGTTTTCAATGCCCTTCAGGTTGATTTCGGATACGACTGCAGCAGAGACTTGAGCATCGCACACCTCCTTCATCGATCCTTACGCACTCTGGAAGCCCGTTTGGGCAATGGCAATCGGTTATTCCTTGTCTGACGCCTCTTGTCAGACGGGAGCACGTCACATTCCATGGTAATCCCGGGGGGATTGGGATGGGTCGTGTCACACAAGGCTACGCGTGCCACTCGGGTCTCAATTTCCGAGTTCAATCCCCGAACCCCGTTCGGGTACAGCATCCCCGATGTTTAGCGTCATAGACGCTGGACGTTCTAGACGTCCGTGACCTCTCCGGGGTACCTCATCCGGAGGAGACAATATAATATGGAAGGATCTATACAGTGCAGTACCAAATACATTTTATTGATATCCACATGCAAGGCATATATATACCTAGATAAAATCCGAATCAATTATTAAGTTTCATCAAACGGGTCTCAAGCCCAAATACCGTGAAACGTGCCATAACCATATTTTCCATATCCTCAAAACCATCATTGTTTTTAGCATGTGAATAAGTATAATAAACCAGAAAACATTTATGCACGCAAGGGTTTAAGAAAATGGCCCACTCACAGTACAGTCCTGCTGAAAACCGAGCGTTTACCCTCGATCTGGTACAATTACAAAATTCCTGTCACATCCAAAGTATACGTAAGGGTAAATACAAACCCCTAACATTTAACCATGAAACCCTAGACCGAAACTGGTCCGGATAAGCCGCCCGAACGCGCTTTCCAAGGCAATAACTCTCATTTTGACCAACTTAATGATCTTCGATCGACCCGAAACCACCGCCATTGGATCCGGATCGTCGAAACCTAAAGAATGGTGGTGGTCCCACCAAAATTACTGTTCACACGCGCCCCCACGCACCTGGTCAACCCTCTGGTCAACTGTGCTACAGTACTGCTGACGTCAGCATGACGTCACTGCTGACTACGGCATGACGTCATTACTGACAGTGTCAGAGGACACGTGTCAGCAGTCCAATGGTCCCTGGTCTGACTGAATTCTGACATGATGACGTCATCATGACGTCACTACTGACGTCAGCATGATGACGTCATCAGCTACAGTAACCGGGTCACTGCAGACCCACGGTTCGACCCGATCAGTTCTCATCAACCCGACCACCATTTCTGATGGGATTTGTTCCTATGAACTCGTCACAATGTGTTCTATGGTTCTGTGGACTCAAAACTAGTTTCTAGGTTCAAAAATCTACCTGAAAATCGACAGGAAACCGGCTGCCGGCCCTGGTTCGTCTTCTCCGGCGAGTCGTCAAGCTTCCAGCCGCGAACCTTGGTTCAAATTGGTCGTCTGGGTCCCTTAAGTGTGTCTTAGAAGCAACCAAACAAATTCAACGTCAAAAACGGTCGTTTCGAAGCAGGGAAGAAAATCGGGTCTCTCGGGTTTTTCAACCTACCGCCGCCGTGTCGCCGCCGTACGTCGTCCAGTCCAGCTCTGGGTCGTCCTGCCGTCACAGTGAACCCAACCGTACGTTGGTTCGAGTCCCAGAGTAAAGGTTTGGATGGTTTGGTGACTTGGGCTGTTCGGGTTTCCTTCTCGGGTCTGGGAGAAAACCGGCCGTGCAGGGTGGCCGTGGAGTGGTGGCCGGCGTCTGGGGGTGGCAGTTGGCCGCCTGGTGTTGCCGTGAGTGTGAGGTTGAGAGGTGAGGTGCTAGAGTGTTTGTTCGAAGGGGTAGCCGTGCTCATGGTTTGAGATAATGAAATGTGAGAGTGAAATGTGAGAATTTTAAAACATATGGCTGGATGGAATGAAGGGCTGAGATTCAGTCTCAGCATAGGATCAATGGTGAGGATTTAAGAAAAATAAAACAATAAACTAACCTATTGGCCAACACAGATTCTTAATTTGGGGAATGTAGGGGATGAGTGACACTTGTCACTCATCCAAGGGTCTAGATTGAGTTGATTAAAGTAATCAGATCCTATTATTATAATATTAATTTAATCCGGTTCTCGGTTGGTTCGGTTAAATGCGAAATACTTCCGTGACCATAACTTCCTCGTACGAAGTCCGATTTCGGCGTGCCGCCTGTCTACGGACTCAGGACATCGAGACCTACCCAACGGTCGTCGAGTCATGTGAAAATTAGTTTCCAAGAGAAAAGTCAACATTTTCACCCTAACCGTCCAAATTACGGTAATGCCCCTGGACTTCCGATAGTCATAACTTTTTCCCTGATCGTCCGAAATGGACGTGCCACCTGTCTATGAACTCGTGACGTCCCGAACTACGTCACGGTCATAGGTCAAAGTCCATTTAATTTATAAATCAAAAAGTTAACAATTGACCATACCCATCACAAGGGTAAAAGCGTCAATTCAAACATTAATTTACAATATTAAAATCCTCGAATTTCCGGGGTGTTACACTTGATCAATTTTTTTGTTTGTTTGTTTGATTAGTTGTCTTTGAGAAAAAAGATTTCTTCTTTTTTTATAGGTAATTGAGGGTGAACTTGGCCTGTCATGTAGATTTCCATGTGAACTTGTTTGTAGTAACCTTTCCTTGCCTTATGACCGTTTTGGCTTCGACAGAGCCAATTTCCCTATTTTACACTCCCATTTCTTCATGTTCTAAAAGTGGGCGTAATTTAGCTGGGCCTTCTTGTAACGACCCGTCCCGAATATCGGGATTTAATAATATTTAATTGTGATTCACTAATCTGGGATTAGTTGGGCGATTTTGGACGAATTGTGCAAAATGACCGTTTTGCCCCTGGGCGTGGGCAAAACGTTGACTTTTATTTCGGATGGTCAAATGGACTTTGACCGATGACCGTGACGTAGTTCGGGACGTCACGAGTTCATAGACAGGTGACACGTTCGATTCTGACGTTCGTGGTGAAAGTTATGATGTACGGAAGTTCAAGGGCGTTTTCGTAATTTGGACGAAATAGGGGCAAATGTTGACTTTTTGACCAGGATGTCCGATGGCCGAGGGCCAAGGACCGTTACGTAGGTTTCGTCGATGCGAATCCAACGACAGGCGGCACGCCGAAATCGGAGATTCGACGACGAAGTTATGGATCACGGAAATCTGGGTTCGTTATGCACGCATTACGAGGCGGGGACACGTGGCATTTTCTTATTGGTCTGGGATCCTGAGTGGGACACGTGGACCACTAACCTTTAATTATGAACTCAGATCTGGATTGGTGGGATTGGATTAAATTATTGGAATAAAAAAATATAAAGAATTCCCACTTATTGCATCTTTTAATCTGGACCTTTAATCTCATTGGTGAGATTTAATCTGGGCCGTTGATTCTGTTTCCCCTCTCTCTTTAATTGTATCAGACTACATCCTCTCACTCTCATTTCTCTCAAACCCGTGAGCATGTACACGGCTCACACTGCACACCACCACCATATCTGTATCCATGGGATCGTGCAGAGGGCTGTGGGATGACTGCTGAGAGCTGGGCACGATGGGAGACGGCGGGAGCCGGCGGAGATGACGGCGGAAGGAAAAACAGGGGAGGTCCGAAACTCAAAATTTGGGGAGGTCGATGTCGACTGTTTGTGATCGTATTGATGGGTGGTGGATGTTCCTGTGATCAGTCCAGGCGTTTCGGTGGCCACGAGGGTGACCACGGCGGCGAAGTGAGCCTAAACCCGCGAGCCCGTTCTCGGGTCTAAAATGGAAGGATGGGTTTTACTGTCTTTCGATCGATCTAGTAACAAGGATGATGACTCAGAGGATGAGACGAGTCTATTGGGACCGTTTTCATCGAGAATGGTGGTCGGAGCTGAGAGTAGTCGACGGTGGAGTTGGCCGTGAGCTTCTCGATCGGGGAGGTAAGGATCTTGACGTTGTTCCTTGTTTTTGTTTCCACAGAACTCCTAGTTTAACTCAGACGATCTTGTAGGAGGAAACCCTGTCGAAAATGATCAAGGAACGGCGGAGAACCGATCGGGTTGGCCCGCGGGTCACGGCGACCCGTTTACCAGTCGTTCGGGTTGAACGACGGTGAACAGTACCCGGCGCGTGGGTTTCACGCGCAGGGAGTTCAACCGGCGCGTGGGGGCGCGTGTGAGGTAATTTTGGGAAACTTCCAACATAACTTTTGTCCTACACAATGTAACGAACATTTTAGCGTTGGTTTCGTGTCGATCGGATCCCGTTTCGTTATTGTTCGGGATGTCCGAAGGTTTTAAATCCAGTTTAAAAATACTTAAAAATTCGGGAAAATTACGGGACTTTGATAGAATGTTAATGAAGGGGTTAGTAATCCTCTAATGTGATTTGGACAGGATTGAGAGTCCCGGTGATAGTGGTGTGGCCCGGGAAGGCCTATGGCACGCGTATCGAGGCACTCGGTTAAACGGTCTGTGAGTGGACATTGGTTTCATAAATTCGATGCATGCATAACTGTTTTATGATTGTTATAATTATGATTAAATGATTTACTTGGGATATCGGTGAATTTAAAATGATTTCACGTATTTCGAGGTGAATTACGTATTTGCACGTAAACCGAGGTTTTCTGGATTTGCACCGATTTCCATAAATGTGGTTGGATATGATTTCATGAAACAGTTACGAACTTGAATAATGTAAAATCGGGCCAGGGGCCCAGTTGAACTATGAAATCGGGCCAGGGGCCCAGTTAACATATGGATCGGGCCAGGGGCCCAGTTAACTTGTGAAATCGGACTAGGGACCCAGTTGATTTCTACATACGATTGCGGGTCAGGGACCCTAAAATGGAATTGAATAAATGTTTTCTGGTTTACATTTTATATATGTTCACATGCTGGAATCAATAAATGGTTTTGATGATATTTCGGTTATGGCACGTTTCACGGTATTTGGGCATGAGACCCGTTTGATGAAACGTAACGATCGGTTCGAATTTTACCTATGGATACATATATGTTTTGCATGTGGATATCGATAAAATGTATTTAGTACTGCACTGTATAAATCCTTCCATATTATATTGTCTCCTCCGGATGAGGTACCCCGGAGAGGTCACGGACGTCTAGTACGTCCAGCGTCTATGACGCTAAGCATCGGGGATGCTGTACCCGAACGGGGTTCGGGGATTGAACTCGGAAATTGAGACCCGAGTGGCATGCGTAGCCTTGTGATTGTGACCTTATTGACGTCAGGGACGTCAGACATCAGGGATGTCGGATTGGAGAGTATAGTGCAGTGGCTAAAATTATGGTTATGGTTTATATTATATGCCTTATGGTTCATATTACTGGAATAACTCTTGGATTGATTTTTTTTTGGGAAATTGAAACTATGCTTTGGTTTCCGGGCTAAGGCCCTAATGGTTATTTCTAAATAAATGTGTGATCATTGGTTTTTGGCGCATGCATATGATTTTACTGAGGGGCATAAATGTCTTATAAATGTTTTTAACAGACTTGTTTATTTTCGTCCACTCACAGCTTTTGTTTTCAATGCCCTTCAGGTTGATTCCGGATACGACTGCAGCAGAGACTTGAGCATCGCACACCTCCTCCATCGATCCTTACGCACTCTGGAAGCCCGTTTGGGCAATGGCAATCGGTTATCCCTTGTCTGACGCCTCTTGTCAGACGGGAGCATGATACATTCCATGGTAATCCCGGGGGGATTGGGATGGGTCGTGTCAAGTGGTATCAGAGCAGGTTTTGCTCTTTTGTGCGCGAAGGACGAGGGTGTGATGTCTCTTTGGGCTGCAGTTCCGTTGTCAACCTGATAGATAGTTTTGGTAGATTGGGTGTGTTTGGCCCGATACGCCGTGCATTGATGCGATTCAACCCAAGCGGGGTTGTATACGATTAACTGGTAATGTGGGACCGTCGGTTCGGTCATGTGATGATGGATTGTTGTGCCACTGGGCACAGCTAGGTTCAGGGAACCCCATTGGAATAATGTTATGAAAATACGAAACTCAGTTGAGTTTTGGTCTATGTTTTGGACCCTGGTAGTGTTGGCTAATGTACAGGGTGTTGGTGCATCGGAGTTAGCCGATGACCTTCGTGGTGGAACCCACGATGGAACCCACGTTGAGTTGACGATGGGATTGGATTTGACGTCTATGCGATGTCAGGACCGCGGGGTCGGTCTGGTTGTGGATTTTACTGCAAAAGGCAGTTGGGTTCGGTGGAACCCTAGGATGTGATTTTGGAACCCTGATTCATAATCGATGGACTGGAAAAGTGAACCTTAAATGAGAACTTGTGCTGCGACGTGCGGCTAAGGTCGTGGACGACCATGTGGATGACTCTAGTGAGTCTAGTCATGATTTTGGGTTTCGATCCACGGATGCGGTTACGAGATATGTTATGGAATCCCGTGTTGGATCGATTATTGGTGTGATGTGGGGATACGGATCTTGACAACGATGACTGTTGGTCGACAGTTGTGTCGAGATAACTGGCTATCAAGGGTATTTAGTGTGGTTTTGACACTTGGGGATGTTCAGGGAACGTCCATTATCCTGATGTGCTGATGGCAAAAATTGGAGGTACCTATAGTCGTGGGGTACGAGTGCTGTTACGGGATCGTCGTTCGTAATGAACGGAGATCCAGGGTAACAACTTTGCACACTGTGTGCTAGCATGGGTGTTCGTGTGCTATGTATAGATGTTGGTATGGTGATACCTTTATGCCAATACTAGTATGGATGCCTGTGTGCTGATACTAGTGTTGATGATAGTGCGTTGGTGCTGGTACTAGCGTTGGTGCTGGTGACAGTAATTGTGAGGGCGATGAGCCACCAGTTGGGGTGTGACTTTGTCATGATGGACAGATGATTGGTATCTGCGACTCAGTGGTGGTTGAGTCTTGGACTGGATGGGATCCAGTGGAGGTTGTGTCGTGTTGGGATAAGTCCTAACAGATATATGATGACAAGTGATGAATGGATCAAAAGGTATGATTGAAAATTTGGGGAATCTTGGGATGCTGTTCCCTATGTCAGGTGTATTGGTGGATTTGGGGAGTTGTTGTCAACTCCGAGATTGGTATGTTGGTATACTTCTTATATCCCCAGAGAGTACAAGGAAATTATTGAAATTGGAAAAGTCGGGGAAACCATTCGTGGTATTGAGGTGTGATTTTGTGATTGCGAATCACTTGGAACCTGAGGATTGAACCTGTTAAGGTTGAGATGTGAGACGAAGGCAGTATGGTATGCACATCCAGGCAGAGTTGAGGAAATTTCCTTTTGGAATCGGGGGTGTGCATTCATGATTATTGACGGACGTGAGGTCCGAGTAATGAATTGATTTTGGACACGTGGTGGTCCAAGTGAGGTATGAACGTGGGCAGTCCAGTGGTTGGACTTGACATCTCATTGGGAGCATGTCTGTTTCCAACATGGTTGGAACTCCCGTTTCGGGGAGAGTTGTGATTGGGAGACGAGAGGAGTGCTCGTTTCCACATCGGTGATTGGTATTCCGAAGTCTTTGGAGTTGACTTCTTGTTTCCTGCCGTGGCAGATGATGATTGCTGCTACCAGTACGTTGAGCGTGTATTGGTAGGTGGACCCAAGTTGGGCTTGGGGTCATTGGACACAAGAAGTTGTGTATAATTCTGGATTTGGTGGTGAAATGCGAGGTCGTCATTCCACCAAGGGGAATTTGACGAATGATTCAATGAGGGTGTAAGACCCTACGATCAGCTTTCAGATGGATTGCTTGCTATGTGAGCATGTGTGGATCCTAGGTGGATCTGATTTGTGATGTTGTCGACTTTGGTCGATGTGACGATCTAGGATCGTGATGTTACTTGTCGGGTGACGTAGCGATGGATATGGATTGTGATCTTGATGATCCAGATGGGTGGAGAGTTTATCACTCTTACCTTGATATGTGAGTCGTAAATGACGGGACTGAACTTCTTTTCGGAGTGAGTCCATATGGTTTGTGACTTGGTTGAGTAGGTTTCCGATGTGGTCGGATTTTGTCAACCTTTGACGTGTGAATATTGGGATTGGCTTCCCTATGAAGTCAATCGAGTGTTTTGAGCAGGTAACCGATAGGATCGGTTATGTTACGTCTGGGTGGACGTAAACGAGATTTTGGGTTTTGGAATTGAATTTTTGGGTGACGATTCAGAATTCGATTGCGAAGCTCAAAAATGGATTACTGGATTTGGGTGCGGAATGATTATTCCAATGCTAGCTTACGGAATAATGATTTCGGATTCGGATTTGGTCATGGATTGATAATATGATGTTGGGTTCGGATTCGGGATTTCTTACGAAATTGCGGATTCGGATTCGGAATTGGAACTAGATGACGGGTGGAGTTCGTTTTGTCTCATGTTGGTTTGGGGCAAAGGTACTTCATTATTGGATCGTGTTTGGCTATGACCTGGGTGGTTATAGGTAGATTGATGGATTGAGGTGCGTACAGGGTACGTTGTACGAGGATTGATACTGGTTAGGCTGAGTGGGGCCTAATGGCGGTACATGGGATGTACCAGTGGTGTGTAACTAATGTGTTGGTAATCGGCTTGGTTCTGATAGCATTTGTTTGGCTGTATTGGGGACTGGACATTGGATACTGTGCGCTGGGCAGATTGATCTTGTCGGGTTCAGTGATTTTATGAGCAGGTGCTCTTGGCCATGGTTGGCTTGTGGAACCCTAGTATTGAGATGTGTGTTCACTGCTGGGCTGGTATTCAATGTGTTCCAGTTACACCACTTGATTGTGTAAGTTGATGGTATACGTACACTCAGGATGAGTGAATTGGTGGTCTGAGTAACCACGAGTAGCCTTGTGTGATTTTATCACACCGTGATTTCCCAGCGTTTTGGTTCGCTGAGGGAGTCGGCGATTATGGACATTGAGATTATTTTGTGTCGCAGGATTGGGCTTGCCCTGCGAATTGAGATCATGTGGTTGATCTTACGCTACATCGAGGGTGATGTAGTACGTGGTGTTATCACCGATGGACAGATGGTTGGGGCTTTACTAGGGTGGTAAAGCTTTGTGGTGACAGTTTGACTGATGGTGTCAGCATGGACTGACAAATGAGATTTGGTGACTCCCAAGGGGAGCAAATGTAAGGATTTATTGGCGATGGAAGGGAACCGTTTAGCTGAAGGAGTCAGCTAAATGGTTATGCGATTTTATCGCGGATCAGGTGATTATGTCCACTCGAGGTGGTCGAGTGTTGTTGTTGTGACGTATGACCGTGATGGGATGTCTGGGTACAGACGAGACTGGTGTTGTCCCAGTAAGTGGGTGTACAGGTGTACACATGATAAGAGGTCGAAATGTTTTCCACGAGGTGGTTGTGGAATAAGATTGTTGGTAATTTCGAGGACGAAATTCTTTAAGGAGGGAAGGTTGTAAAGACCCGTCCCGAATATCGGGATTTAATAATATTTAATTGTGATTCACTAATCTGGGATTAGTTGGGCGATTTTGGACGAATTGTGCAAAATGACCGTTTTGCCCTTAGGCGTGGGCAAAACGTTGACTTTTATTTCGGATGGTCAAATGGACTTTGACCGATGACCGTGACGTAGTTCGGGACGTCACGAGTTCATAGACAGGTGGCACGTTCGATTCCGACGTTCGTGGTGAAAGTTATGATGTACGGAAGTTCAAGGGCGTTTTCGTAATTTGGACGAAATAGGGGCAAATGTTGACTTTTTGACCAGGATGTCCGATGGCCGAGGGCCAAGGACCGTTACGTAGGTTTCGTCGATGCGAATCCAACGACAGGCGGCACGCCGAAATCGAAGATTCGACGACGAAGTTATGGGTCACGGAAATCTGGGTTCGTTATGCACGCATTACGAGGCGGGGACACGTGGCATTTTCTGATTGGTCTGGGATCCTGAGTGGGACACGTGGACCACTAACCTTTAATTATGAACTCAGATCTGGATTGGTGGGATTGGATTAAATTATTGGAATAAAAAAATATAAAGAATTCCCACTTATTGCATCTTTTAATCTGGACCTTTAATCTCATTGGTGAGATTTAATCTGGGCCGTTGATTCTGTTTCCCCTCTCTCTTTAATTGTATCAGACTACATCCTCTCACTCTCATTTCTCTCAAACCCGTGAGCATGTACACGGCTCACACTGCACACCACCACCATATCTGTATCCATGGGATCGTGCAGAGGGCTGTGGGATGACTGCTGAGAGCTGGGCACGATGGGAGACGGCGGGAGCCGGCGGAGATGACGGCGGAAGGAAAAACAGGGGAGGTCCGAAACTCAAAATTTGGGGAGGTCGATGTCGACTGTTTGTGATCGTAGTGATGGGTGGTGGATGTTCCTGTGATCAGTCCAGGCGTTTCGGTGGCCACGAGGGTGACCACGGCGGCGAAGTGAGCCTAAACCCGCGAGCCCGTTCTCGGGTCTAAAATGGCAGGATGGGTTTTACTGTCTTTCAATCGATCTAGTAACCAGGATGATGACTCAGAGGATGAGACGAGTCTATTGGGACCGTTTTCATCGAGAATGGTGGTCGGAGCTGAGAGCAGTCGACGGTGGAGTTGGCCGTGAGCTTCTCGATCGGGGAGGTAAGGATCTTGACGTTGTTCCTTGTTTTTGTTTCCACAGAACTCCTAGTTTAACTCAGACGATCTTGTAGGAGGAAACCCTGTCGAAAATGATCAAGGAACGGCGGAGAACCTATCGGGTTGGCCCGCGGGTCACGGCGACCCGTTTACCAGTCGTTCGGGTTGAACGACGGTGAACAGTACCCGGCGCGTGGGTTTCACGCGCAGGGAGTTCAACCGGCGTGTGGGGGCGCGTGTGAGGTAATTTTGGGAAACTTCCAACATGACTTTTGTCCTACACAATGTAACGAACATTTTAGCGTTGGTTTCGTGTCGATCGGATCCCGTTTCGTTATTGTTCGGGATGTCCGAAAGTTTTAAATCCAGTTTAAAAATACTTAAAAATTCGGGAAAATTACGGGACTTTGGTAGAATGTTAATGAAGGGGTTAGTAATCCTCTAATGTGATTTGGACAGGATTGGGAGTCCCGGTGATAGTGGTGTGGCCCGGGAAGGCCTATGGCACGCGTATCGAGGTACTCGGTTAAACGGTCTGTGAGTGGACATTGGTTTCATAAATTCTATGCATGCATAACTTTTTTATGATTGTTATAATTATGATTAAATGATTTACTTGGGATATCGGTGAATTTAAAATGATTTCACGTATTTCGAGGTGAATTACGTATTTGCACGTAAACCGAGGTTTTCTGGATTTGCACCGATTTCCATAAATGTGGTTGGATATGATTTCATGAAACGGTTACGAACTTGAATAATGTAAAATCGGGCCAGGGGCCCAGTTGAACTATGAAATCGGGCCAGGGGCCCAGTTAACATATGGATCGGGCCAGGGGCCCAGTTAACTTGTGAAATCGGGCCAGGGACCCATTTGATTTCTACATACGATTGCGGGTCAGGGACCCTAAAATGGAATTGAATAAATGTTTTCTGGTTTACATTTTATATATGTTCACATGCTGGAATCAATAAATGGTTTTGATGATATTTCGGTTATGGCACGTTTCACGGTATTTGGGCATGAGACCCGTTTGATGAAACGTAACGATCGGTTCGAATTTTACCTATGGATACATATATGTTTTGCATGTGGATATCGATAAAATGTATTTAGTACTGCACTGATAAATCCTTCCATATTATATTGTCTCCTCCGGATGAGGTACCCCGGAGAGGTCACGGACGTCTAGTACGTCCAGCGTCTATGACGCTAAGCATCGGGGATGCTGTACCCGAACGGGGTTCGGGGATTGAACTCGGAAATTGAGACCCGAGTGGCACGCGTAGCCTTGTGATTGTGACCTTATTGACGTCAGGGACGTCAGACATTAGGGATGTCGGATTGGAGAGTATAGTGCAGTGGCTAAAATTATGGTTATGGTTTATATTATATGCCTTATGGTTCATATTACTGGATTGATGAAATAACTCTTGGATTGATTTTTTTTTGGAAATTGAAACTATGCTTTGGTTTCCGGGCTAAGGCCCTAATGGTTATTTCTAAATAAATGTGTGATCATTGGTTTTTGGCGCATGCATATGATTTTACTGAGGGGCATAAATGTCTTATAAATGTTTTTAACAGACTTGTTTATTTTCGTCCACTCACAGCTTTTGTTTTCAATGCCCTTCAGGTTGATTCCGGATACGACTGCAGCAGAGACTTGAGCATCGCACACCTCCTCCATCGATCCTTACGCACTCTGGAAGCCCGTTTGGGCAATGGCAATCGGTTATCCCTTGTCTGACGCCTCTTGTCAGACGGGAGCATGGTACATTCCATGGTAATCCCGGGGGGATTGGGATGGGTCGTGTCACTTCTAAAGAGTTGAGTCTTTAATTTTTTCTGGTACTTGCTCTGGACTAAGTGAGAATTTTTTAGCGTAAACAATAATATTTATTTTTTATTTTTTAAATGAGGAAACATTGTTCTTCTACTCATGTTACATGTTATATTTTGAAGTGATTATTCTATATGACATCATTTCAATATTCATTTGAGATTAAAATGAACCGAATTAGAAATTTCTTAGATATTTATGTGCATTAATTAAATGGAAGATTTGACACGAAAATCTTAATTGTTACAAATATTATTGATATGATATTGATAATGACTAAATGACGTCCAATTTTGCTATTATGATCTTAAATTGATGATTTTGAAAATAAATCCTTCCAATAATGAAATAGCCATGGAAGTCAAAATCGACAATATTACCGAAATTGAATTTCAACGGGCCGGCATCAAAATTGATTCGTGAGTTACATGACAACGACGATCGTGATGAATGGCAGGCAAAACTTCACCTTACCCAGATGAAGTGAATGAATGTGCTCTCACGGTCTGAGTCTGCTGGAAACAACGATGGAGACAGATGAAAGTTTTTGGGTTTTCTTGGTCGTAATTTATCCTAAGGAGAGGATCAACTGCGGGTGAAGGCATGGATGGTCTATCCAAGGATGAAAATATCGATATCGACGGATGTATCGCCTCAAATATCTATATCGATATCGTTTACGGTCAACAAAAATAACGAAAATTCAGTATAAAAGTTGGAAATTTGGAATGAAATTTTGGGAAAAATTTAAATACCCAATGATGGTTATATAAGACTAATAAAAACTATAAAAGGAATTTGATATAATAAATATATGATGAATAATATGATACAATAGGGTTCTGCATATGACTAATAATATAAAATTTTAAACATAAACATAAATTGAAGTGAATTATTAAAATTGAATGTTAATATAGTTAAAACATAAAAATAAGCATAATAATGGAGTTTAAATTTACATAATAATTTAGAAAATCAGGGAATTTGTATTTACATAATAATTTAGAAAATTTGATATTAATTAGTGAAAATTGGACGTAAAACGAATTCTTATTAATCGTATGCTCATCTCATATTTGTCTAAAATCCATTAATATTCAAATTAACGATTCAAATAAGTTTCTTCAATTCAACATAATTTACTTGAATTGAATTCAATATAATTTGTTTCAATTCAACATAATTTGCTTCAAATTAACCATCTCTACTCAACGAATCATTCCATTCAATATAATTTGCTTCAAAAATTCATTAATATTCAAAGTAACCTTATATTTGTATTCCCAATTTTTTTTTATATCAAATACTAATTTAAATATAAAACATATTATATTAGATTTTCAGAAATGTACCCATATGGTATCCAATTAATTTCAAAGTTGTATCATTAAACTAAAAAAAATTATGTTGGACGGACGGCCAACGAACGCCGCACGAGCCGCCACGCGCCGGTGACGGCCTCTGCGCGTGGTGGCCACGCGCCTGCATAATGGTCGTCCCCTACCTCGAGTCGAGTCAGTGATTCGGGTTTCGGATCCGACGGCATGACCCGACTGGAAATTGATGATTTTACGTCCGATTTTCATGCAATTTGGCCCTATTTTGATCTTTTTAATCAAATAATGAAATCTATGAGCTTAAAATAAGGAAAAATGTCGAAATTTCGCTCAATATCTCCCCCCTCCTCTTATGTGCAGCTGGCCAAAAGAAACAAAATTTTGGCGAAGTTTCACCGATAAAATCCGATATTTTCATCCATGGGTCTATCTCGAGGAGGGGGTTTTGTTTAGTGTCGATGGTGCGCTTGATGGTGATTGAATTTGAAGGCAGTGATGTTGGTTGACATCGCTGGTCATAGAGAAGACGGATGAAGAAGACAATGATCGGGGAGAGAGAGAAGGAAAAAAATGGAATAATAATGATGTTTTGTAATTGGTGGGGGATTTTTACTAAAAAAACATATAATAATAATAAAAGTAAAGTAAAGATAGCTAATAATAAATAAAGATAAATCATTTCCAATTTTCCTAAATGGTTTATTTATGAAACAAAAATTTTAATGAGTTTAGTTTAGGTGTTTTGAATTTCGTTTTCAGAAATTTTATGCCAAATTCTCAATTTAAGTTAAAAATTTAGAGTTTAACTCCCAAATTAACCCGTTTTGTTCACGTAGTAACTTTCATACAAATTTCCATAACAAGTTATAACAATAAAATCTAATTAATTTATATAAATTGTTTTGTACAATTCATTATTATTTATCATCGGATCATATTATATATCTCATATTTATTATATTAAAATTATTTTATAATTTATGATAGCCTTATATAACCATTATTGGTTTTAAAGTTTCATTAAAATTTTATAACTTTTGGACTAAATTTCTACTATTTTTGTTGAATGTAAATAATATCTATACCAGTTTCAAAATATCAATTGAAATTTTTGTAATTTTGATTGCCGATATTCATATCGACATTAATATTTTCATCTGTAAATATAACTATAATGACAATTCGATAAATTGAAAGAATGAAATGTGAAAGTTACTCCAAAGTAGAATACTAAGTAATAAATTAAAGTTAAAATTAGAATGCAATTTTGTTTAAAATAATATATAAGCAACCGGATATTAAATCATGTGCGTTATGAGTCACCAGTGAAGGAAATTTACGCCTATGAAAAAAAAAAAGAGAGCAAAGTGAGTTATCTTTTCGCTGCCTTGCCTTTATATGGAAAATAGTAGGCGTCTGCCTAATCCACTACTCCATCCATCCCTTTTTTTTTTTTTTTTGGTTAAATCTACTCCATCCATCCTTCATTCCTTCCATCTCAAACCCTACCAACCCCTAATCCATTGCTCCAATCTGCCACGTGGCGCTTATAGCAACCTCATCTATATCAGTTATATCCACATTGTTGCCACGTCATGCAAGCCTTGCCAACATCATGATATGGGTTTTCTTTTATGCATTTATGCATTTCTCTAATTTAGAATGGATTTTCTTTACATCTTACGTCATAAATAATGAAAATTTTATTTAAAATCAAAATCCCCAACATGGTTCCAATTATATCCCGCCACAATGCCACATCATGCAAGACTTCAAGTTGCAACTACAATTCTTTTTGGTTGGGTTTTCTATTTACATGCTTCATATTTTCTTTTCATTGTAGAAGGAAAGAAAAAAAAATTATATTTTATTATTTGATATATTCTTTTCACTCATATTTTGAAATGATTGAGAATACTCCACCGAATTATAGAAACCAAAAATCTCAACAAAAATGCTAATCATTCCCTCTTTCCATTGAGAATTTGATGTTCACTTGCATAACATCTCAAATGCCCACTCATCAAGGTCAACTCAAGTCTTATTCTACTTCTAGTACTTAACGTGATATGATCTAGTGGTATTTCTCTTCATGTTATATAAGAGATCTCGGACTTAATATTTTTAAATGAAGTCAAAATTCAATATATATAATCTTACTTTCATAATATCATTGTATCAAAATAAAAAATATTGACATTAATTTTTATATTTATGATGCATTAATTTGAGCGAGTGAAGCTGTACTCACTAAATAAACCTTATTTCATACCATAATAATTTATTAATTATTTTTAAATAATTAGGCAAGTGAAGCTGTCAGGCATCAAATTATATGATTATATTATAAGTGTGGTGATGTATGAATCTCACCAAAGTTGTGATTGCAACATCATCGGCCACTTTGTGCATGGTTCATTTTTTATCAATTCATTTTACGACTTTAATAGTTGAATATCAAAGTCAGTCATCGCCCTTCAATGGTCCTCTCTAGTCAACGAACAAGACTTGCTATTTTGTTGATGTCACCGACTAATTTTTTTATTTATTTTTCCATCCTTCATGACTTTTTCTTATTGTTCACCGAAATTTGATAATATAAGTTAAATTCAAGACATTTTTATTTATATGTCAGAAATACGAGATGAAAAATTTACATTTATGTGAAAATTATAAAAGTAAAATGGAAATTTACATTTTTTTTTATCTTATTAAATGATCATACTGATGCAGAATTCGGGTGTACTTATGAGAAATAATTAAGTATTAAATGAAAAAAAAACATGCATTTAAATAAAGTTCTATATATATTCAAAGGGGCAATTTAATTGCTTTTAAAATAAGTGTTTATATTGACATAATGACGTGGAATTAGTTGCTAATGATGCGGAATTGGTTGCTAATGGTGTGGAATTGGTGCTAATGATAACCACTAGCGCACCCTATTCTTCTTAATCCATGTTGCTAATTACCCACTGAGATGAAATCATCCCCCTCTAACGTCTTGTGTGCTTCCATAATTGGGCACTAGGCAAATGCTACAGAGATAATTAACTATAATTACATGTGGTGACGTGCGTCAAATCTGCATCGACTTGCCTTCGTGTATCACGTGCCAAAATACTTCTTAAAAAACGATCACTTTAGCTTTAGGGCGCAGCCATGCTCTATTCACTATACAAAAACAATTAACTATGCCGACAAACAAAATCAGAAAAGAAAAAAAATTGATGAAAAATTTCCACTAATCAAGATCTTCGATAATTTTGTACATGGCTCTTGTAGCTCTTCGAAGCTTGTTTTCATTTTTGGGTCCGAAGAAAAAAAAAACTCCTAGCTTTGTAACTGGGTTGACTTCTTTTGGGGTAGACTTTATTTATTGAATTTGATGGGGAGCGCGAGAGGTTGGGAGACATTTTTTTGAGTCCTACTTTGATCACATGAATATGATTCTTATTCCTAACAAACTCATATGAATTCAAAATAACAAATAAATCTATTCCTTTTAGGTATTAATTCATTAATTACACACATATATATACATAACAAATAAGTTTAATTCTTTTACAAAAATTTATTTCCCGTAAAATAATATTTTATGGGGCATATTGAATAATTTCTCTTAGATATAAGTTGAACATTCTCTTCATTAATAATTAAGAACTTTAAATATTGGGATAAATAAAGCTTACCCAAAAAAAACAACTTGGGTGATTATAAAAATTATGCATTCTCCTTGAAAAAAAATATTAAATAAATATCACTTAATTTGTAGAACGGAAACTAATAAATTCAAATAAAATGAAAATCCATTTCCCCCCATTTTCAACTACCAAATTAACAAGAATGAGATTATCACTTAGGTCTCGACTATTTCAGTCAAATAGATTAATATATTCACCGAATATACTAACTATTTAACCAGAAGTTTGGTGTTCTACCGTATTAAAACACCGACTATAATATACTGGTTGGATTATACTATAGTAGGTGATGAAACATTTATATCATAAATATTAATTATGTATATTAATAGTATTAATAATAATTAATTATTTATATATTATTATTACTATTTATTAAATTAGCATTAATTATTATTATTATTGTTACACATTTCAAGATTGCTACCGACTATTTAAAACATACAATTTCGAGAATATTATTTTAGTGTGTCTGGACCGTATAAAAGTACTCAATTGTATTAATTTATATAATGATTAATTAATACAAGTGATATCAAATAATAATTTTATACTATATTATTATATTAAGTCTCTTATACAGCGTACCAAATATAACTTTAATTTTATATTCTAATAATATTCTTTCTCATATATCATATAGAGATCCTAAATTTAATTCTCGTAATTAAACGAGGTGGATACTATATGCATCCAATAATTGGATTTATCAATATCATTGTATAAAAAAAATAAAAAATAAAAGGAGAATTTTGCTAAAACCAAAATTGGAAAGCAAAAATCGTCCAACGAGTGAAGACAAATTTAATTGTGTTTCTTTAAGTGGGCCCTGGTAAAGAAGGAAAGCATAGACAGGTGTCAGCGCATGAGGTCAGCAGTCCAGCGTCAAAAGGAGTCCGTCTTCAAAGTTATAAGCCCACTAGAGTCGGCTCTGCCTCTGCAGACTCCAGTTTTAGTTTGTCACCCGAAAGTCCCGTTCTCGCTAACCTGCTCTGTTTTCATTCTGGTTTCCTCTGTTCACGCCGCCTCTTTCTCTCCTCCGATTTCCAGACTCAGTCAGAAAATACAAACACCATTTTACGAACCAAATTGAATCATCAATGCTCAGTTGGACTCGCCTCCAACTGGGTTTCGGCTAATTTAGTTTGTTCAGCGAAAAAACAAACGAAAATTATGGTTCATGGCGTTGGTGGCTTCCATGGCTCCACTTTCAAGTGGAATGACAATGGTGGGGAGGGTGACGTGGACATTCTGAGTGAAGATGGTGCTTCTGCTTCTTCCGAGCAGTCTCTGTCTTCGAAGCGTTTCTTTGATTCTTCTTCGTCTGACTTTGATATCCCAGAAGCCTCTCTTAAGAGGCTTAAGTTTGATGCGTCAGAAGCTGCAAATCAGAGGCTTAAGAAAACTCCATTGGATTCAACTGAGAAGGTTTAACTTTCACGAACTTTTACCATTTCTTCTTAGTGGCGATTTCTTTTCAAATATTTGAATCACCCTTTGAATCATTGTTTGAAGATGGATAGATTTTGATCTTTGTCAATTTTGAGATTCAATTGTTTTCTTGTTTGCTTTGCATGGATTTTGTCGTGAATATTCAAGTTGTATTTTTTCGTGGATTTTCATGTTGGATTTTGTCGTAGATTTTCCTGTTGGATTTTGTTGTGGATTTTCAAGTTCGATTTTGTTTTGGTTTTTCAAGCTCGATTTTTTTGGTGGATTTTCAAGTCGGAATTTTGTAGTTAAAAGGTTAACATTTTGATTTTTCTTCCCTTCATGAGTCTCTTTTTTTTTTTTTTTTTCCAAGAATGAGTCTCTTTCATTATATATATTTTTTAGGAATTTTAAGTTATTTTGTATCGCATTTTGATTTGTTTTTAATTTAAATATAGCGCGTGAGTGAGCGCGTAATTATATAAATTATAATGGATATATTTCTTTATAATTCATTCCTAGTTCTAATTCCAGTATGCATCAATTAGATTTGCTTAAAATGGTTGAAAATAAAATAGGTTTGATTAAATAATGGGAGATCTCGATTTCCTTTTTTTGAGCTATTTATAGAAAACATATTCTTTACTATTTTTTATTTTTAGGAGAATATGAAATTTCATTGAAAAATAAAAATATAAAATAGAAATAATTTAGACTACAACAACTTGACGACGAACATAGATATTACCTTTCAACATTCATCGAAAATATCGAGAAAAAATTATACACAAAATAATATAACTTGAATATTTTATTTGTTTAATAAGAGAATAGTATTGAATTCCTATTTTGTACCATCTTTTCATTTGCACTAATGGTATTATTTTGTTGTTTAGTAGACAGTGAGACTCATAATTTCTTGTTTGTAGGTTGAAATGGCCCAAATTCTTCTGAGCTTAGGTCCTCTTGGTTTGACATTAAACAACATACCTCCTTTCTTAGATGTGAAAATACCCCCAAAGCCTGCACCTGAAATGAATCATCACCCTAATCTTAAGGCGGTTCAGTTGATGACTGATAAGGAAAAATTGAAGGCTTCAAACCTCAGTGCATCATTACTCAAAATTGGTTCATGGCAGGTATGTTCCCCTTCCTACACTTTAACAAAACTTAAAACATAAAATAAGCATTTTCATTACAATCTGATGGTTTGTTGGATGACTTGTGTTCATGATTTTGTGCAGCGATCATCCCAGAATGAGGCTGATGTGGTGGCCAAATGCTACTACGCGAAGCGAAAACTGGTTTGGGAAATCTTAGATGGAAAGTTGAAGAGCAAGATTGAAATACCATGGTGTGATATCTTGGCAATGAGAGCTTTTATTCAACCAAATCAACCTGGCATTCTTGAAATTGAGGTTCATGCTTCTATTGGGATTCATATTTTTGTGTTCCTGTAAGTGTTTTTGCTAATATTTTGTTGTTTTGCAGTTAGCACAACCACCTTCATTTCACCGGGAGTCAGATCCCCAGCCAAGAAAGCATACTATGTGGAATGTGGCATCAGATTTCACCAATGGACAAGCTGTCATCAACAGGTCCTCCTCATCCTAATTCCGAATCAATTTGATTCATATGTGTTCAATATGCTCTTCATATTTCTCGAGCTGATATAGCTTTTTGATTCAGGAGGCATTTTCTTCAATTTCCCCCAGGTGTTCTCGACAAACACTATGAGAAGCTCATACAATGCGAAAGCAGGCTTTTCGAGCTGAGCCAAAGGCCTTTCCCAAGTCATAGCTCTCCTTACTTTCAAGCAGATATTTCTTTTCAATTGGAAAGACATGGCAGAGAAATCCCTTCCAATATACAGCTACCTTATCCATCTTGTATCCCGATGCGTATGGATCCTACCCAACAAATTCAGACATATGAACAACCAAAGCAATCTCTCAAGTCACCAATATCAGGTATATACTTTTATTGCTTCCTTCACAAGGCATTGGTTTTTTCTGAGGCCTTCAGCGCTTGAGAAGAGCTATACACTACTAATGTTGTTTGCATAAATATTTTTGTGATGTAGTGATGGATTCTTGTTCGCCTTTAGATGAGGTCGTCAACTTCCAAGGAGTTGAAAATCATCATATATCGACGTACTGGGATCAAGGGTTAACCAGAGCAATGACAAGTTGTGCAGATTTTTTAGAAAGAGGCCAACTTCCAGGCTCGGGTTCTGCAAATTCAGCAGCACAAGTGGATCCAGCCATTTCTTACCGGAACTTTAATTTATATAATCAAGGGTATGGACACTCTAATCTAGAGTCTCGAATTCTCAGTAACTTCGAAAACCAGTTGTTTATTGACTCGCAACATGAGTTCAGCCATAAGCAAGACTACTCTCTAATTAGATTCCCAAAGAAATTGAATCCTGGTGCAGTTGGAGCCGGTGGAGAGGGGGGGCTCACTGACTATGCACAAGGAATGACCGGGGGAGAGCTCATGGGGTATGGACAAGAGATGATTGGTAACAGAAACTGGGGACTGCAACCACCTCCACCAGCCAACAGGATGGTGCCGCCACAAAGTAATGCTGGGAATGGAGAGATGCATATGGCCCAGAACAACTCGACCTATCCATCATTCCCTCAGAATCCAACAGCGGTTGCAAATTTCAGTTACTTGTTCAACCGCCGCTGGCATGATGCACAATGATAGAACACAATCCAACTGCTGCTTAATCCATGTCCAGGCAAGAGGCAACTTGGCAAACTGAAACATCTTAATAGCCGGAGAAAAAGGAAGCAAAAGTGATTGATGAATGAAAAGGGGGAAAATCTGCCAGGGAAGAGTGTATATTTCCAGAGCTTCATCCCTTGTGTAGGTCAGTATTGTCCTTGGAGAGAGGGAAGAGAGGGATATTAGATAAGACTTTGATCCCCTTTTTGAATTGTTAGTCAGTGCTTCTAGCATTTTTAGTTTTTGACTAGTTTCCCAAAAGCATTCAGGTTTCAACATTGGAAATTGTTTGTCCTATACAAAGGCATTCATCTCAAAAATTTTCAATCACAAATTGCTCAATCTAATATAATCTGTGGCTTGTATTAAAAGAAAAAGCCAAAATCCACAAGAATCTGGAGAGCAAAGGATCAATCTGACAAAGGGTTTCATTTTCCAACTATATAGTATATATACATAAAAGGAGAGGCATAATAACTAAACATACTAATTTGTGTTACACGAGAGCAAAAAATTAGAGAATGCCATTTGTGTTACAACTGCTTAAAAATAAGCATGTAAGCATGGCTAATGGCTAAAGTGAATGGCAAAAGAGATGAACAAATTAAACTAGTCAAATATTGCAAGATGGAGTTGAAAAATCAGTCAAATTCTAAGTCTTCAAAACTTTTGAATCATCATCTTCAAGCATGGCAGCTGGAGGTTCATCAGACTTCGCTGCAACTTCTTGTTCCTCTCCTTCAACTTGAGCATCATTTACTTCACTGAAACCCCTTTTCTTGGATGCAGAATTAGATTTCTCATTTTCATGTGAATCACTTGCTTCTGTTTCCTTCGCTTTTCCCTTTGCTTTCCCTTTCCCTTTTCCTTTGCCCTTTCTCTTGTCATGGACAGTGGCATTGACATTGTCATTTTCCTTGGCTTCTGGAGGAGGAAACAGCGGTGGTTCGCGACCACTCAACCGGCAAAATACCCTTTCAACCGTTTGGTTGATTTCCTTTCCCATGCCATTGTTGTCTAGAATTAACTCCCACACAGACTTAGAGGCCTTTTCAAGCACTTGTGTTTCAAGCTCCTGCCTCAAAGCATCAAAAAGCTCTCTTTTTGTTTGCTTCTCGGCCCCCGGAGTGTTGAGAACTTTGCTCTGCTCCGCCATTTTAATGGTCGTGTTCTTAAGATCTTCCTGCAAATAGTCATTACCACCACAATTCACCACCAAATATACTATTTCTGTTCCAAATATTTTAACTTTTCTACAAAAATTAATAATAATAATAATAATAACAGCGAGAGAGAGAGAGAGAGAGAGAGAATTACATTGGCTTTGAGCTGATTGATGATCTTCAATCTGAGAGCGTCAATGGTGCCATCGTTCATCAACGACTCTAACACGTCTTCTGGGGTTATCACAGTAGAGGAACCCATTTTTCAATTCTTCTCCGACAGAAGAATCGCGACCCACAACCTTCTCAAACCTGCAAGCCCTAATTACTCCGATTACGATTTTGCGATTTCTCTCTGCGCGCGCTCTCTCTCTCTGTGCAAGCCCTAAATGTATATGGTGTAAACGACAAGTATTGACTACTATTTCTCGGAACTCTTTCGGGAATACAAGAAGAAGGGGCTTAACCAAATTAGGGAACGGGCTCCCTTTTGGGCCTTCACAAAAAATTGAGTGGAGGCCCACTTCTTGATTATTATTAACCAATAAATATTATCACCAACTTATTATGACATTGGAATAAAAGGGATTAAATTTTTTTTATCGTCCTAATTATTTAAGAGAGTCACACTCAATATCATTTATGACACAATAAAAAAATAAACACCACTACATTTTAAGCCAATGACACTAAGCAAGCTTAAGATATAAACAATAACCACGTAAATAAAACCTCGTGATTATTTGTGGAAGTTAAAATTATAAATATATGAATTTAGTTCCAATAAAAGTATCTCTTATTTGCTCAAAAAGAAAAGCATTCCTTATGCTCTTTTCATCGTGTAAAGATATTTTCTTTTCAATAATAATAAAGGTTGAAAGGAAGCACATTGTCAGTAAAAACATGGTTAATATGGGTATTCTATCTATCATTTCATTACAAAATCAGATATTACCGAAACTTTAGATATCAAAGAATATTGTAAGGTAATCTCACAATCCTAGTCTTTCACCTAATATACAAATTCCAGATATTCACCCCCTAAATTCGATCCTGCAGCTCCATTTAGGCATCATCTTCCTCTTTATCCAAGGAAGCTGATAAATAACTTAAGATGAAGCCATCTAGATCTCCCTCAAGGACAGAATCAGGATCTGACACTTCATAGTTTGTTCGAAGATCTTTAACCATCCGGTATGGCTGCATGAAGAAGAATATATCAAAAGTTAGTGTGCTTCGATTGTAAATGGTAGAAGATTGAGGTAGGGGTCGTTTACTGCTAGTTGCAGAGCCATACATACATGTAGCACGTAAGTGCGTATCTGGCTGCCCCAGGTTATGTCGGTAAGAGATTTTGAATACTGGGCGTTAATCTGATTCTGACGTGCCATCTCAAGCTGGTCTAGCCGCGACTGAAGAACAGCCATTGCTGAAGCCTTATTCATATGCTGAGATCTGTATGTAGGGGTAAGACAAAAGGAAACTTATAACTACGACGAAATTTTGCCAACTCTTAATTCTAAGTGGAAAAAAGAAAAACCTTCAATACCTCTCATTTTGACAAGTAGCAGTGATTCCTGTAGGAATGTGAACAATCCTCACAGCACTATCAGTTACGTTAGCATGCTGGCCACCAGCTCCTCCAGAACGAAAACGCTCAATGCGCAGATCAGAGTCATTAATTTGAACATGATCAGCTGTATCTCCCAGGATTGGGGTCACGGCAACAGCAGCAAATGAAGTATGCCTACGCTTGCTGCTGTCAAAAGGTGAGATCCGTACCAATCTATGCACTCCTACTTCTGCTTTGGCATATCCAAAAGCGTATTCACCATCAACTTTGATTGTTGCCCGCTGCAAAAACAGATTGGTCTCAAATCAGAAACTTACAACAATGTTCATTTTCAGGGCTATTCGATAATATATTCTGGGTGGGAAAGTGGATTAGCAGATTCTTGAGGAGTGATTTCTTTTTACTTTATTGGGTACTTAAGTACTATAGATGTTTCATGGATACATTTGAAGAAAAATTAAAGAAGGATTAGTATACTGAAGGATGGTAAGAACTTGAACCTTGATTCCTGCAATCTCACCAGGCATTTCATCCACCACAGTTACTTTATATCCTCGTTGTTGGGCCCACATTTTATACATCTGTATGACCATTGCTGCCCAGTCATTGCTCTCTGTACCTCCAGCTCCTGCTTGAACCTACAAAGCGTAAAGTTATTAAAGAGTTTGGTTGACATATATGCGACCAACACCCTGGTGTTCATATTTTAACATGTATGATACGTACCCAACAGACTAATTACGCCGACGCATGTTTTAAAAAACCTAGAAAATTTTGATGCAGATAAGACATAATTTGGATATAAAACGTACCTCTATGTAACATGTATGATACGTACCCAACAGACTAATTATGCCAACGCATGTTTTACAGAACCTAGGAGATTTTTGATGCAGATAAGACATGATTTGCATATAAAACGTACCTCTATGTAACATGGGCAAGAATCCTGCTCCCCAGCTAACAAAGCTTCAGTCTCTTTCTCCTTTAAAGTTCGTCTCATCTCTAGTAAAACATTCATGGATTCCTGCAAAAGAGAACCCGAGAACCCGTATAACTAAAAGGGCACAATGAATGCTATTCTAAAGTATCTTATTCAACTTTAAGGCAACACCTGAGCAATTCAACTGATGCTTCTTTGCAGTAATGTACAGTGTTTAATCAGCTGATGATAATGAAAGCAGGTATTTTATAGATTGTAAGCAATCCTTACCAAATCTCCATTGATTCTATGTATGCTTGTTCTGTTTTCCTATTCACTAAAAGAATGATGATCTACAAGTATTTAGTTCAAAACACCAGTTTACATAGCATAAGACATAATTTTAATCTACATAACTAGTGAATAAGACATAATGATGTTAATTGTTCAAGATGGCACAAACCATGAAACAGAGTGATAACATGCCTATGAGAAGTATTGAGAGCCCACCGATTCCAGCTCTGCATCTTTCTCTTCACGGGCAAGCTTTACCATGTCTACATGCTCAAGCAACTCCCGCTCAAATGCCTTCACTTCTTTCATTTTACCCACAAGTGAGCCATGCTCACGGCTTACCTTCCCTGCGTGAACAGAATCATTCCAAAGGTCTTGCTTATTCACCTCCATTGATAACAGATCCAACCTAGCCTGCAACTTCTTCCACTGCCACCATAAAAAGAAAAACACTTCAAAATTCAGCACGAGACAGGTCATATACAAACCCCAACCGAAATTGGTTCATCATTTAGTAAAAAGACTCAGCTAACATTTCTATTAGAAGGAGCTTTACTTAAATTCACTCCAATACAAACAGATTATCCATGAAACAACGAAATTAACCGTCTCTAATTCTATCTTGAAATTGAACCTGCAAACGTTTCTTAATAAGATGAATGGATTGGGCAATTGCAGCAGCGTGACTCCTCCAATCACTCTCATCCTCATCCAGAATCGACCACTCACTAGCAATGATTCGATCAACTGTAAGCCCATCACAGGTCGACGGCTCCACAGCAGCCTGAGTACCAAACAAGCAAACCAAGCCACAAGGCGCGAGACCGCCACGAGAAGCATATAAACGTTTCACCATTGGAATTTCGAAAACACCACACGCCGACCCGGTGATAATTGTCTCCGAAGCAACATACCTTGAGCTTAAAATCAGAAGCTTGAAGCCTGAAATGAAGTTATTGGTGTGATTCTGGAGAGACCCAGACGAGCTTTTTGAGGTATTAGGAGAAAATGAAGAAATCCAAGAATCCGAAATCCTCTGGTCTTCAATTGAATTTAAATTTTTTTGAGTTTTGAAGGGTTTTAGATTTCTGGGTTGGTGTTCAAAAAGAGAAGAGAAAAGTTGAAACGGAACAAATTGGGATTTGGCTTCAGGGTTACCGCAAAGAACAATCCACGATCTGCTACTTGCTCTCTTTCTTAACATGAAAGATGACATTTTTTCTTCTTCTAATTATCTGGTTTCTATTTGCTAACAGCAGAAATTTGGCTCCAACTTCGAATGAGTTTCAAATGTTTTTAGCTTTGGGGTTTAACAGACTCCAATTTCTTGCTGAGGGTTTTAAGCTGGAACCAAAAGCTAATGAGCGCTTCATTTTGAGAAAATTAGATAGAAGCTAAACGCTGTCGTATAAAATCAATTCGTGGACAAAAATGCCCTTCCTTCGTCCTCCTCTTCTCTCGTCCCAACTCCAAGTCTTCAACCCACCCGCCACTGTCTTGTTCACCCCCAAAGGCATTGTTTTTCTAAGCCGCAGCTCAACCACCATGTCAATCCAACCCGACGCCGTAAATCCCACTTCCCAAAATGCACTCCTACCTCTGGAAAATTACCCCGTGCCCCTTTCCCCAACTCTTCCACCCATCTCAAAGCACATAGAACTGGCAAGAGCCATGTCCGCCTCTTCCAAATCCAGCCTCTTTTCCCTCTCGAGGGACGATGTCGTTTTTGAAGACCGGTGGCTCATTGTTGTCAACAAACCTCAGGGAGTTTACTGTGAGGCCGTGTTGGACTCGGTCCCTCAGCTTCTGTGTGACTCGGCCGAGTCGGGTTAGCTTTTGTTTCTCGGTTCTGCTTGTTGTTCTCCTTTGGGATATTGGGCAGTCTTTGGGAGTGGGAGTTAAAAATTCAATTTCTGCTGATAAATATGCATGATGACGATTTAACTTTGTAGCTTTGTCGTAAATTTGTAATTAGAATCAATGTGCAACATATGTTTACTAACATTACATTCAATTTTTAGTTTCCTGGGCATAATTGGATTTTTATCAGTTTTAGTCTGAAAATTTAGATTATTAAGCTCAAAGGCATCATCTTTACTCGTATTGTTCAAATTTGCTAGCATTTGGTTGTGCTTTACTCATGCACGAATTTTCTTCTTGTGGTGACCATTTGAAATGGGGTTCTCAGCCATATTAGCTTCCTTTTGATTGACCATTGTCCTAGATTTTATCATTGATGAGCTTCTTAGAAAAATTGTTTAAACGAAGAACACTTAGTTATATTGTAGGTTCTCTGAGTCACTTCTGTTGATTCCCATTCAGATTGAACCTAAGCTCTGTATGTCATTAGGTTTGATGCTGACTACTTACAACTCTATAATGTACAGAAAAGTGCTTCTTTGAAAGCATTGGTTGTTACTCTTTCTTGGACATTGATCTGAGTAATTAATCAATTTCAGGGGCCCAAACAAACCAGCCAGAGCTCCATCTTGCAAACCGACTTGATCGCGACACTAGTGGACTAATGGTAATAACCAAGTCTCACAAAGTAGCTTCCAAACTCGTCAAGGCATTTACTGATCACAAAATTTCCAAAACTTACATTGCGCGCTGTATTGGTTTGGCTCCGAAATGGGAAAGAATCAGTCTTAAATCAGGTCATGGTCGGTCGAAATTTGGGGCCTGGAGAGTGTATGCTGCTTCAGATGTTGGCCGGATACTTCCAGGTGGATCAATGGTCAGAGACATGGAAACATCGTTTGAAGTATTATCTATAAATGGACATGGGAGCTACAAACAGCCATCTGAATTTAAGAAAGACGAAGCAAATATTGTAGTAGTTGAAGAGAAAGCTGTAATAGATAAAGACGCAAAGAAGGATGAGATTTTGGTTAGAGCCCGTCCTAGGAGTGGAAGAACGCATCAAATCCGCTTGCATTGCCAGTATCTTGGAATTTCCATTAGAGGGGATGTCAAGTATGAGGGTGTGTACGAGTGGAAAGGGAGAACTTATGATGGCCATGAACTTCATGCAGAGAGCTTATCTTTTGAGCACCCTATTACTGGTCTTCCAGTCATGTTTCAAGCACCTGTACCTTCTTGGGCCAGCCAGGCTTTTCAGCCATAGTTAAAATCTAAAGGCTCTTACTGCTGATTGTCTCGGGTTTAGAATATCATCTCCCAAATTACCATCAGGTTCCATGCATGAGAGGAGAATTCGTGTATTCCCAACTGCAATGTATAACTTGATTCAATGTGAAGGGCACTTTCTTTCCATATTTGTCCTTCCCACTTCAACGTGGTTCCTGCTGAAAAAGAGTTTCAGGTTTGATACTGAATGCAAGCACACGGAGGCCTCCATTTTTCGCGGCAGCCTTCCTCTTCACTTTACCAGCAAGTCAGCAACTCCTTATATTTAGCTTTGTGTGATCTTACTGGGAGTCTGGGAGCGTAGATTGGGATTGAAATTTCAAGAATCTTGTAAGTAACAAGCTGCTAGGAAAATTTGTTGAACCATGTTTTCTTCTCAAATTTTGCATTTCAGCTCCTATTTGGCTGTTTGTGTTGCTAATCTTCTGCCACTTGCATATATGTTTTGCTGGGGATAGTTGCTAATGTTGCGGGTGACTTTGAATCATCAATGAATCTGTGCCCCACTACCGGATCCACCCTCATGTCACTTTGAGAATGCCACTTTCCAAGAAGTTTACATTCTGTTTTATATTATTAACATAATGTTTTTTTTTTATCATTGAGTCTTCTAGCTGAAAAATTCCCCATTTTTATGACTCTGTACAGTCACATTGTTATCAATATTCTACTAGAAGGTAGAGTCTCCATCAAGGTAGAAAAGTCTAAGTAGTAGGTTTAGTGGTTGAGCTCCAAGTTCAATTCTAAACATTGTGACTGGGTAAAATAAAGATGCGTGGCAGACCCATCTTGGTGGCATGTATTATATTGAATTTTGTTTTACTAATTTGGGAATCAAAGACTTTAAGCCCCAAGTGGGGTAAACGTCTTTGTTTTGTAAAGTACAATCAAGAATTTTTTCCTCACTGAGCATATAATATTGCCCTTCTTAATCTTTTTATTTTCCAATATAGCATTACAAATTCTTATGCAAATTGAGATTTGATACTAGGAATTGTTTATCATACTGTAATGAGAATGCAGCATACATATAAAACAGTTGCGTACAGATGATAAAAGCAACAGAAATGATAAATAATCCTTGGCTTTGAGTTTTAAATTTACTAGCGAGCATCATGATGATTAATATACTAAATCAAATTGGTTCAATAAGTATTCATCTCAAGATATTTAAGCCACCTTTAAACAATAAAACTGTGATTTGCTAGGTAATTGTTGAGTTTGTCTTTATCGAGGGGGGTGCTGACTTGGCCACCGTTATCCATCGATGAGAAAAAAATTGTCCCTAAAGATAAAGATTGGTCCCTTGATAAAAACTTATACCAATTAATCAAAGCAACTAGTTGAGCTCTTAGGAAGAATCTTCCCCAATTCTCACCTGCCTTTCAAACCAGCCAGTTTGATACTTGAAATGGCCATGCAATACAAAACCCACTAAGATTTCCTTTGGATTTGGATAATGGCAGTTGTAATATTTATAACTTAGAGGCTCAAGTTCAAAACCCACCAAGCATTTGATTCCTTGCCATTATTTATTTCGTCTGCTCAGAAAGTTCAAGGAACAATTTGTTCTATTTTGAGTATTTGGAGATGGGTTTGCTGAGTGAGGGACTGACTCAGGTTCTGATACCTTTAGGTGCCTTGGTTGGGCTGGCTTTTGCTTCGCTTCAATGGTTTTTGGTGTCAAGAGTGAAGGTCTCTGGTAGTTATGATGAAGGAAATGGCTACAAAGACAAGCTGATTGGAGAAGCAGAGGAGGGTGTTGACCCTCTTGAGGTTACCATCAAATGTGCTGAAATTCAAAATGCCATTTCCATTGGTAATCTCTCTCTGTCCTTTGATATTTCTGTTTTGATTTCTCTAGTTATGATGGTTTACTTATGGGATTTCTAAAATATCCATTTCTATGAAAATTTTCTTTAAGAAATCTTGTTTGAAGGATATTTATTTGTATGTTGATGTCTGATCTTTGAGATGACTCTAGAAATTTATAAAAACAGTAGACAGATCATTCAAGAGGAAAATTCCCTATTTTTTTCTGCTGTACTTTTAGTTTATGCAAGTTATATGTGCAGTTAAATCTAACTTTCATTTGTATAATGTTCCTAGGGGCGACCTCTTTTCTATTTACCCAATACAGATACCTTAGCATCTTCGTCGGTGTATTCAGTGCCATAATCTTCCTCTTCCTTGGATCAGTGAAGGGTTTTAGCACCAAAAGTGAACCATGCACATATAACACAGGCAATATGTGTAAACCAGCATTAGCCAATGCCTTCTTTAGTACTATTGCCTTCTTGCTTGGTGCTCTTACCTCAGTCCTTTCTGGGTTTTTTGGGATGAAGATTGCAACATATGCCAATGCCAGAACAACTCTAGAAGCAAGGAGGGGTGTCGGGAAGGCTTTCATCACTGCTTTTCGCTCTGGTGCTGTGATGGGATTCCTTCTTGCTGCCAATGGCCTTCTGGTGCTGTATGTCACTATCAATTTGTTTAAGCTCTATTATGGGGATGACTGGGAAGGATTGTATGAGTCGATCACTGGTTATGGACTTGGAGGCTCTTCAATGGCACTCTTTGGAAGAGTTGGGGGAGGTATATACACAAAAGCAGCTGATGTTGGTGCTGATCTTGTTGGGAAAGTTGAACGAAATATCCCCGAAGATGATCCTCGAAATCCAGCTGTAATTTGCCACATCTCCCTTTTTCACTTTGTTTGCTCATTTCTTATAGATTTTCTCATTGCAAATCATGAATTTTGTGTTTCTTTGTCAGGTTATTGCAGACAATGTGGGTGATAATGTTGGAGACATTGCAGGGATGGGATCTGACCTCTTCGGATCATACGCTGAGTCATCTTGTGCAGCATTGTTTGTTGCATCTATATCCTCCTTTGGTATCAGTCATGACTACACAGCCATGTCGTATCCGTTGATCATAAGCTCGATGGGGATTGTGGTTTGTTTGGTAACAACCCTGTTTGCAACTGATCTGTTTGAGATCAAGAATGTGGGTGAGATCGAACCATCCTTGAAGCGGCAACTCCTTATCTCAACAGTTCTAATGACTGCTGGGATTGCCGCGGTCACTTTTGTAGCTTTGCCATCAGAATTCACTCTCTTCAGTTTCGGAACCAATAAGGCTGTCAAGAACTGGTATATATTCCTTTTTCCAGCTCCAATTTCTCATTCTTTCCTGGGCATAATTACTGTGTTTTGTGTAACATTTGACATTGTTATTTGAATTACATGTGATTTTGAGCTGCAGGCACCTCTTCTTTTGTGTTTCAATTGGCTTGTGGGCTGGTCTTGTTATTGGATACACTACAGAGTATTATACCAGTAATGCTTACAGGTGAGCCATTTTCCGCCATTTTTCGAAGGGTTATGATAAATATTACACTGAATGATATAAATCTCTATTGCTTATGACTATGTTCAATTTGCAGTCCGGTGCAGGATGTGGCAGATTCTTGTAGGACTGGTGCTGCAACAAATGTGATTTTCGGATTGGCTCTGGGTTACAAATCGGTCATCGTCCCTGTATTTGCCATTGCATTTGCCATATACGTCAGCTTTAGCTTGGCTGCCATGTATGGAATTGCTGTGGCCGCTTTGGGAATGCTGAGTACTATCTCCACAGGTCTTGCCATTGATGCTTATGGCCCCATTAGTGACAACGCTGGTGGGATTGCAGAAATGGCCGGCATGAGCCATGAGATTCGCGAAAGAACAGATGCTTTAGATGCTGCTGGAAACACAACAGCTGCTATTGGCAAGGTACAAACACTCAAAATGAGATTAAGTTTCGACTACAAATCCCTTCTTTCAATTGAACATGCTTCGCCTTATGTTTCAGGGATTCGCTATTGGATCAGCTGCTCTTGTCTCTCTTGCATTGTTTGGTGCCTATGTTAGTAGAGCAGGGATAGATACCGTTGATGTTTTGACACCAAAAGTGTTCATTGGCTTGCTGGTCGGAGCTATGCTTCCCTACTGGTTTTCAGCCATGACAATGAAGAGTGTGGGAAGTGCAGCACTCAAAATGGTTGAAGAAGTTCGCAGGCAATTCAATACGATTCCAGGGCTCATGGAAGGAACAGCAAAGCCAGATTACGCCACGTGTGTCAAGATTTCTACTGATGCTTCCCTCCGGGAGATGATCCCACCAGGCGCTTTGGTCATGCTTACACCGCTCATTGCCGGTACCTTCTTTGGAGTTGAAACCCTTGCTGGGATTCTTGCCGGTTCCCTTGTTTCCGGCGTGCAGGTAAAGACTTTGAGCTACCAATTTATGATTATAGTCTTCCTCATTCTGTACTGCTCTTTTTTGTTACTCAATGTTCTGTTTTTCTCCATAGATTGCCATTTCAGCTTCAAACACCGGCGGGGCATGGGACAATGCAAAGAAATACATCGAGGTAAAGATTTTTTCTTGCAGCTGTTGATCAGTTCATACTCTTCTTTGCCTGATTGACATAAATATGAGTCTTCGTGTTCGAATTTCCAGGCGGGTGGCTCAGAACATGCGAAATCACTGGGTCCAAAGGGTTCAGATGCTCACAAGGCAGCTGTCATAGGTGATACAATTGGAGATCCACTGAAGGACACTTCAGGTCCTTCACTCAATATTCTCATCAAGCTCATGGCTGTTGAGTCCTTGGTGTTTGCTCCTTTCTTTGCAGCTCATGGAGGCCTCCTCTTCAAATGGCTTTGAAAAATGGCAAATCAGTTTAACCTCGGTAAATATATAAATATATGTTTAAAATTCACCTGTACTTTGAGCAGTAATTTCAAATGGACCTTTTGTTTTTCCCTCTAATTAGTAGTTTCAAGATGTAGCTATATATATAGCCTTTCCAATTCCGCATTTTAGTATGCCTAAATAATATGTACTTCAATTTTCATATAATCCCTGCCAAATTTGCCATCTATAGATCGTCATGTACCTTATGGTAATAATAGACATCGATTTGGTATCCGAACTTGGTACACTTATCATTTTCTACGTCAATATATCTATTTAGGGGTTTGTGTGATCCGATTTGGTTTGATTCGGTTCACCTCATGTTTGATTCTGAAACCCAAACCGAATATAAACCAGCTTAGTTTGATTTTGGTTCGATTCCGTCATTTTTCGTCAGTTTGGGATGGAATTCCACGCTTGGTAAGAGGGATGGGCGTATGTGCAAGTGCAACCAGTTGCAGCATTGGTGTACGATGTCCGATTAGTAGTTGTTCAATTCGGTTCTAAATTGGAAAACCAAGAACCAAACCGGTCCAAAATTTATTCCCTATTTATCCTTGGAATTCCCGATGATAAGCACAAATGCCACTCATTGTAAAAACCTCAAAGGCTGTGTTGAGTGTTTTCCTTATTGTAAACAACCGAATGGAGTTTGAGTGACTTCAAATCTAAGCATCCAAAGAAGAGAGAAGTGCAGCGTACAGCACAACAAAATGAGTGCCGGCCCACGCCCAGCGTCTATAAAATCCACAAATTTAAGCCTGCCCTTAATTACATCTTATACAATGGAGCCATCTGCCTTTTTTATAACGTGTTTGTCTTAAGCAAGGTCGCAACGCGAATATTTTAGGAATATTATTCCTCCACTGGGTTAGGCCCTTTTTCTCCATTCATTTGGAATATGAAATTTCAAATTCAAAAAAATCCTTTCAATATTAAATCTCAAGTGCTTTTGCAAAATTAAAGATAATCTATATAATCATTTTCGTTTCATTTGGTAGCTAATTTTTTTTTTCTTTTACCGAATAATTTAACATTTCAAATTGCGAATTTTGATTATATAACATAATTAATTCACATTCTAACGACATAATTAAAAAAACCAAATAAGCACAAATCAAGCCCAACATTTATTTTAATTTTCCTTTTAATCAAATTCCCTCTAATATGCCTTATTGGAGCTTCCATACATACACACAAATACAAGTACGTACCACGTCAAAGTTAGCGAAACCAATAAGGTTTGGCAACTTTTTAGAGGGGTAGTTCTGTAAACTTGCCGTCGACTCTAACCTACGTGTCGTATCCAATTGCCGCAGTGTACAATTCAGACAGGGACCAATCGGATATCGCCACCTCAGACAAATGACAAGCGGGAATGACATGGCGGATTGTAATTGGTCATGCCATCCAGCAAGGACTCCAACCCAAAGCTAAAGCCCAATGCCTAACAACTAGAGTTATATATACCAGCCCTCAGAGATCGAGCTCTCCAACACTCTCTAGCTGCAGCTCTCAGTGCTGAAAACGATGGCGTCTTGGGGTCGAAACTCTAGCTTGCTGTCCCTGATCCTCCTTTCTCTCTTGGCCATCGCCTCCGCCAAGGTTTTCTTCGAAGAGCGCTTTGAGGGTATAACATATATCTCTCTCTGAAACTCACTCTGTATCTGTTGGTGTATGGAAAATGGATATCGTCGTTGTTTGGTCACATTTTCACCTGATTAGGATTTTAGAGGTCTTGTGTGCGATAATTGCGTTAAATCCCATGTCGTTTCTGGACGATCGGTGTAGTTAATGAGTCTGCGACTCGATCTGATTGATTTTAATATATAGGCGTCAGTGAATTACTGATTTGAAATGGATCCGTGAGAGGTTGATTTATTGTTCGATTTTGATCTTGGTTTTTTGTTCTGTTACGTTCCTAATATGAATGATTGGGCATATATGAATGTGATGATCATGTATTGGGTTGGTCTAATTTATGTAGCTTCATATGTATATAGCAATGTTAGCAGTAAGCAAGCATTAGGGTTTTGTATGAATGGATATGACTTGGATTGAACGAAGAAAATCAATTATTCTAGTGACCTAGTCCATTTCAGTTAAAAAATGTTACGTTCTCTGTTTGCCCAAGCCATGTATCCTGTAGGAATTGGGACAGAGAATAAGAGTTAAATAACATCCAGGCATTTAAAATTTATATACTAGTGTTTATCTTGGTATGGGTTTCCTTATCTTGTTGAGGCTCGTATCTTCATTCTGTTGAATTTATCAATCACCTTATGAATGCTTCAATCTTGCTGGATTTTAATGTATAGCCCTCGAAACTACAGTGAGGTTTTGCTTTGATATAGTATGTTGGACTGTCTTAATAGAATAGACATGGACATAAAGCGTCAACTGTTAACATGTGTTGGTCAACTAGTAAAAATGACTTTGAAAAGGGATTCAATAAGCTTATTAGTGTACATGTAAAATGCCTACTTCTCTGGTTCTTTACTTTTTACTGTTTCCACTGATCTTTATCTATTTCTGTTATTCTGATTCTATTTTCTTTTGCTTCTGATATTATTTGGCAAATACCAAAAGACGGATGGGATAAACGTTGGGTTAAATCTGAATGGAAGAAAGATGAGGGCCTTGCTGGGGAGTGGAACTTCACCTCTGGAAAATGGAATGGAGACCCAAATGACAAAGGTATCCCTTCATAACCGGTGCTATCTTTGTGGATTTATGTTCACTATGGATCCTTTTTTGGAGGTCCTGATGACAATGTCAATCAATTTGACATATTTGTACAGGTATCCAAACCAGTGAGGACTACAGATTCTATGCCATATCAGCTGAATTCCCTGAATTCAACAACAAGGATAAGACGCTAGTTTTCCAGTTCTCTGTGAAGCATGAGCAGAAGCTTGACTGTGGTGGTGGCTACATCAAGTTACTCAGTGGTGATGTTGATCAGAAGAAATTTGGCGGTGATACCCCATACAGGTTAGTGATATCCCCTTTTGGTCCTGACTATTTTCATTTCTTTCCCTTATTTTCCTTACCTCATTTTTCAACTGATGGTTTGCTTTATAAACTTTTGTTGTTTGCAGTATCATGTTTGGGCCAGATATCTGCGGATACACCACCAAGAAAGTTCATGCAATTCTTAACTACAACAACACAAATAACTTGATCAAGAAGGATGTTCCTTGTGAGACTGACCAACTCACTCATGTTTATACTTTTATCCTCCGCCCAGATGCTACCTACAGCATCCTTATTGACAATGTAGAGAAACAAACCGGTAGCCTCTACAGTGATTGGGATCTTCTACCTGCCAAGAAAATCAAGGATCCCGAGGCCAAGAAAGTAATTACCGATAATGGAACTCTTGAGATTTCATTTAACTAATCACAATTCAATGGTTGGGATAAGTGCTGACAATCTAATTTTATTTGACAGCCTGAAGATTGGGATGACAAAGAATACATTCCCGACCCTGAAGATACAAAGCCAGAGGTAGCGACACATTATATATACGGATCTCTTATACTTATGGTGTCTACCGTACTGAATGTTAAAACATAGAATCTTACTGTCTGTTTGTAGGGGTATGATGACATTCCCAAGGAGATAGCCGATGCCGATGCCAAGAAGGTAATAATTTAACTTTGGTTCAAAGTAATACACATATATGGAATTGTATTTTTTGTTCTCACCACTGCGGCTTGTATTTCAGCCAGAAGATTGGGATGATGAGGAAGATGGTGAATGGACTGCCCCAACCATTCCCAACCCTGAATACAAGGGTGAATGGAAGCCAAAGGTTCGTGGAATGCCGATTTGAATGATAGCTTGTAATCAACTTTTGAGCATGTGTTCATAATTTTTCTCCATCACCTACACAGAAAATTAAGAACCCCAATTTCAAGGGTAAGTGGAAGGCACCATTGATTGACAACCCAGCCTTCAAGGATGACCCTGATCTATATGTTTACCCCAACTTGAAGTACGTCGGAATTGAGTTGTGGCAGGTAATTAGTCTCTTACCTTCTGGTTTTCTATTTCCCCTCCCATGGTATTCAAATTTGAATAAGCTTAACCTGTAATTTGACAGGTGAAATCTGGAACCCTGTTTGACAACATTTTGGTCACTGATGAGCCTGACTATGCAAAGCAGTTGGCTGAGGAAACTTGGGGCAAGCACAAAGATGTATGTAAATCTAATATATGGTTTTCTTTAGGAAAATTTTCTTTTTAGATATCTGATTCAGTTCCATGAAACTTCAGGCCGAGAAGGCAGCATTCGAAGAGATAGAGAAACAGCAGCAGGAGGAGGTACTTCTTTCCTTCTGATTTTGTTCATGTAGTCCGCAATTATTTTTACCATTAGTAACTGTGTACTTTTCATGCTTATTAACTTGTTATCTTAATCCCTTAACCAGGAATCAAAAGAAGACCCAGTTGATTCTGATGTAAGCCTACGAAACTGCCACCTGATAATTTAAATTTTTTAAGCCCTGCGCTGGTCCTGACACCTTTGTCTTGCTTTTCAGGTTGAGGAAGAAGATGATGCTGATACCGATGATGCGGGTGATGACTCTGATTCCGAAACTAAACCTGACTCAGCCGAAGAGAGTGCCACCGAGACTGAGAAACATGTAGGTTTTCTTTCCTTATGCTGGTACTGAACTCTATATATATATCCCTCGTCTCTTTTTACTGAGCTTAGCGAATTGTGTTTTCAGGATGAACTGTAGGAAGTGAAGTGGTAGAGGAAAAAGCTTGGGCGTGAAGTGCACCATTTTTTTTCTTCTTATTGTTTTAGCTGTAGAAGGTGTTTAGAGGAAAAAGATAGTGATGAATGTTGCATGCCAGACTGCTTGACCTTCTGATGAAGATGATATCTTAATCTCATTTGAGCCGTTTGAGCCATGAGAACAGATGAGATGTGTTTTTCATTATCACATTCATGAGATTAGTTTAAACAAGTCTTTGAATTTTTATCTATATTTTTGTAATTGCAATTTTATTCCATGAATGATTAAGCATGATCTTAATTTCTTTCAGGAAGAGTCTCGGGGTGATTTGATAAAGGACAACTCACCAGATTATGAGTTGTCTCATACCAAATCACTCTGAACTTAGCAAGCTCGGTTAAGTAGTCAGAACCCTCTATATTTTTTAAATTTGACTCATATGTTATAATGGCAAGTGAACAAGTACTCAAAGCCCTCTTTTAAATTTGTGCTTCTTACGACTCTTACGGTGACAAATGAATAGGGGAGCCTAGTGCCAAACCCAAGAGGACTAGACTCCACCAATATCAATGTTAATGAAGCCCGCAAGCTTCAATACCAAGGATGGAGAAGACACAAACAACTACCCAGCAAACCATCATCACGTTTTCATTGTGTGGCCATAATCTTCGTAACGCACCGAGCAACCCATCATCACTTTTTCATTGTGTGGCCACAATCTTCATAACGCAAATGGAAACAACTATCATCAACAGTTGCCGTCGCACAAAACGGGAATAATATAAGGCACCAAAACCTAGTTTTTGTGGTTGATATTTGAGTTCAAGCCTTCAAAGTTTCAAATCCGAGTCACATGAATACGATAATAATTATTATTTATGTGTATAAATTCAATATTTAATTGGACGTGTATGATATTTTTAGATTTATCTATTTCACGTGTTAAAATATCATTATATTTCGAAAAATTTTGAAGTTGCATGCATATTGATCCAAATGTGGATCTACCTCGTATTGAATCAAATGTAACTAAGATGTCTCAAGCCCTACAACGTTAATGATTGATTAATTGCAGTAAAATTTGTCAAAATAAGCTAAATTTGGGAGAAATGTTCCTTTCGTTTCAAACATAAATTTTTTCGTGGACTAGTAGTGGAACACAGAATCTCATATCCTCTGCACCCAACAAACAAAATATACACAGTAAAAAAGAAACTCAAAATCCACCAATCTTGTAGTTGACACAATGGACAAGAGGCCTTTGGTCACATTACCTCGAAATCCATGAAAATGTAGTCGTACAGGGTGGTTCTGAAATTACCCTCCTTGCTATGATCACTCAAAGCTTTACGAAACTTGGTCAAAGGCCTCTTCTCCATTGTGTCAAACTTCAACAACTGCTCCAAGTTTCTTAAGATGCTGAGTAAAATTTCTTTCCATAAAAAATTTCTCATCACCTATTTTCTCGTCGCATTTATATCCGACTGATTGTTGCACTCCATGAGCTCCCTCAAGTTCAGGTATCAGTGCTAGTACTTTACATAACTGCGATCCAAGCAATGGTTTGTATACGACATCATCGTTTGGAGGAAGCTGCATTGACTGTGTGTTACCCACGGTTGCACATAGCTCGGAGTAAACACCAGCATTGAATTCTTACGGCAATAGGGAAGAACATATCTACCACATCCTCAAGAAGCTGAGCCAAATTGAATTCTTCCACTTCAAGTTGAACCTTTCCATCTTCGATTTTGCTAATATCCAAAACCGAATTCAATATGCCTAAGAGGTCCTTTGTGCAAGTATCCGCTTTTCTTAAGTTGCGTGCTAACTCGGAGTCATGATTGTCCACATCTTGTTGACTTGTTGACACAATTCTATTAAACCAATGATGGCTTCCAATGAGGCCCTCACATCATGATTTGCTCTGTTGAAGGCTTCGGTTTTGTTTTCACTCTTGCGCTCCGCTTGAAGATTTCCACTTCTTGTTTCCTGATGCGGGCACGTAAGGTCATTTCTCGTCTTGTAGCTCTAATTATTAAAAAGAATATGACTATGCAAACCAATGACAAAAATTAGACCCGATAGAAGGCCAAGAAGCACCACTGGTTTGTGGTCAAGGTTTGCTAGTCCATCGGTCGGGCAAGCCAACACTATGCCCACCAAAAAAAAATATTGCACCGATTCAAACAAGTGAAGTGAAAGAAAACGCTAGACACTTGCAAATAAAGTTCGATCAAATTGAAAAAACCACAACTAGTGCGTAAAGTCATACATACCGATTGGAGTTTCTCGATTTCATAGATGGAGCAATTAGCGGTATATATACTTGATTCCATTGATTCTCCATGGATGAATATAAGATTCGAAATCATCACCACCGCCAGCACTATATGATAACTGACCAACAGCGCTAGTGGCATTAGCTGTTGGATTAACGAGATGGAATCAAACCATGTTGTTGCTTATCTCTAATTGGGTTTCCAGAGGTGTTGTTTGCACAAACGAAAGCCCGAACCAGGTGAAAATTTAAAGGGGCCTTCATTTGATATGTACCTTATAGAGACTTACTAGTGCTTTAAGCCACGCGCTTCGCTGTGGGGTTGTAGAATGGGTCTCAAATTTGCGATGACACATAAAATGTTGCGCGAAGTAGACAAATATACAAGATGTGGAAGGTGAATGTTAATAGAAGATGAAAGAGAACTAAGCACCAATCTTTTTTTTTTTCCAAATATAAAAGAGGAGCAAGTACTGATAAGTTTTTGCAAGAAAATATTTGTAAGAAAACGCTTTCCAGCAAAGACAATCACATTTTCATTAGTTTGCCACTTCTTCAAAAGTTTCCTCAAAGTCATAACTTTGGGTCTTCTAAAACGGCACCTACATAGCAATAGTAAAATGAGAGAGAAGCCTCATGATACCAGTAAGGTGTTTCATTAGCTCCAAATCCAAAGAATAAGAATGCTCTGCAATTAAAATGAAAATACAGAAATTGAAAAGAATACACTATTGAACATAAACAGTAAACATAAAAATCACCCAATTCATACCCAAAATTGAGATTTTATGCGAAGAACACACCTTGAAAGATAACAAAGTGAAATGTAAAAGATGGATATTCTGCGACATATTGGCAACCATAGTTAGCCAAAAAAGTGTCAAAAAATCGAAACTTAAATAACTAAAGTAAACCAAATGAACAATTGATCAAAATTAAAGCGAAGCATATGCTGAAAGTACCCAGAATTGCACAATTTCACAAAAAAAAAAAAAACAATTTCAATATTTGTACACTTCAAATTGTACAAATAGATCACTAAATCAACCATTGGTTTTTAGAAAAATATGGCATATAGATCTTTATGCCAATTGTCTTCGTAGGCAATTGGACTAAAAGAAAAAAATTGGTAGTTTAACAACTATTGTTATACAACAGTTTTCAACTAATATACGTTTTCATAGAATTGTCGAATTCATATCAGCTAATCTCAATGTTCACAGAATGGTATGATTGCCGACTTCATATCGGCTAATCCCAATGTTCATCTCAATGTTCACAGAATGGCATGAGATTGCATAATATAATGAGGACAATGAGGAGATGTGTGTATTAAATACACCAATGTTTAGTTCGGAAATCAAATGGATAAGAACATGTTTGGGTTGACAACAATTTTATTGACATTAATTGCAGATACAGCTACAAACAAACGTAACTATCACAAAATGAAGGCACTGGCTATTTGTACATCCAGCAGAATATCAAAACTAAAGCCACATAACCAAAATGCAAAAACAGCTTACGCATTTAGTTTTTCACAATTTTTTTAGAACAATGTACCAAATGTATTGAATTCACACTTTCATATTAGAATCACAACTACCTGAATGAATATTAATATATTATTTTCAATTCATACTATTACACACAGTAGATTTGAATCTCAGCTTGCATTCAAATTCGTAAATGTTAATTCAAATTTTCAAACTGGACATTAACTCATATAAATAGTAGTCGTTGCTTATAAAACTTTTGTTCATACCATATCGGCCCAGACCGAGCTTGAAGCCCATACTGGCTACAGGCCCAGCCCATTGCCAAAATAGCACCAGTTCGGACCAACCTTGGAGGCCCAACCCTCTACTTGGCTCCGCGTGTCGGCCCAGACCGACCTAGAGGCCCAGCCCTCTTCCAACACCATGCCACCGGCCGACTCCAAAGGACCAGCTCCTCTCGATCGGTGAGTCGGCTCAGACCGACCGGTCGGCCCAGTACCACCGCCTAGCACAAGCCCAAGGGGTCCAGGCCCACTCATGCGAACAAGTCCTAGTCGGGTTTGGATGGCACCTCCACGTGTCAGTCCCACAGTGAATTGACATTTGTCCCACATCGGGAAAATACAAATATTATATTCGCCGCGCCCGTACAAAAGGGGTCCATTTGTCGTACAAAGGTAACCAAGAAATTTACTGTTTACTACTACTTTTACAGTATACTTTCCGCTACCCTCTAAATCTTAGACCGACCACTGACTTGAGCGTCGGAGTACCTTTGAGCCGGTACCACACCGGTGCCTATTCTCTCACCGACCGATCAGTTTCCTTCCATTTCAGGTTTACACAGGGCACGTGGCAAAGCAGCATTGGCTCCCTAAGTTGGCAAATTTTGTGCATCAACAGTTTGGCGCCGTCTGTGGGAAACTGACTAAGTTTGCCCTTTACTCTACGGAGCCTAAAACACTGTTACACTCCAAATCTTCCAGCATGCAGGACAACGTCGACGGCGAGATCACACCCGCGCCCGACCGAGGGCCAAGGGACACCTCCCCCGAGGTACTCCGGGCGTTGGAGAAGCTACAACGTGATATGGCCGAGATCCGCGCCAATGGAACTCAGGCCGAGGCACGATATACCGAGCTCAGCGGGCAGTACACCGAGGTCGTGGCTCAGCTGCAGGCCGCTCAAGTCGAGCTCAATGCCCGGCGCGCTCAGAACGAGATCCGTCAGGCTGACCGAGTGGTCGCTGAATGCATGGAACGCGCAGAGAGGATCCGACGGGATACGGACAAAGGAAAGGCGGCAGTTACAGCCGCACCGACCGAGAAAGGCCAAAAATTCTTGGTCATTCCCAGAAAGGGCACACAGGCCACCAGGATCTACCGCGATGCTCGCGAAGCCCTGAGTGGCACCTCCCGGCTGGAGCGCCGGCAAATCAGCCCAATCCGCCTGGAGTTCCCCGTGGACAAGGACCAACGGGCCACGGAGCAGACCTGTCAGACGAGACCCGGGGCGGGACTTCGCCAACATTTCCGTGGCGGGAACCCCACCATCTCGGTGACCGAGGGGTAGGATTCTTCCTAGGAAATCCTGAGTGCCCGAAGCTCCGAGTGCCCCCCGCGTAGTGTAAGGTCCCGGTGAGACCGAGGAAACTCGTCACGGTGGAACACGCCATTCCCTCAGCAGAGAACCGACCACCCCTGCCCGGGCAGGTCTCCCAGTGCTGACCCCATGGTAAAGAAACTCCTCGACCGCGTGCGATGCCTCAAGGCCGAGAAAGGGACACCTCCGAAGCATGCTTGGGGCGGACCTAGCCCGGGGTCGTTCACAGATCGGATCAACTTTTTCCAGCACGGCAACACAATCAAGCCGCTGAAGATCCCCCTCTATACCAGTCAGACCAACCCGATCAACCATCTCAACAACTTCCGGTCGGCCGTATCCTTCTCCAGCCTGACCGACGAGGCCCGCTGCTTAGTTTTCAGCTCCACCCTCACCGATGCGGCGATCAACTGGTTCTACCGACTGGAGCCCGGCTTGGTGAACTCCTTCGCACAGCTCACCAAGGTTTTTCTGAATCAGTTCATGATCCATACTGATAGGCTCTTCTCCGCCGAGGATCTATTCCTCTTGAAGCAGGGGAAAACGGAGACGCTGCGCGCATATGCCGCTCGGTTCAGTCTGGAGTACTCCCGGTGCACCGAGTCCGAAGACCGGACAGCTTTCACGGCGTTCAAGGACGGCCTACGCAAGTCCCAATTCAGGTACGCTGCACATACTCAGGGTTGGACTACTTATAATGAATTGATGAAACAGGCAGCCATCCACGCCAAGGCCGAGCTACTACCCAGCAAGGGCGGTGCCTCGTGACCGCTCGCCACTCCCATCTGTCGCGAAGTCGTCCCACGCTTCTATAAGCCGAACACTTCTCCTCTGCTCTCCTATCGGCGACTTACCTCGACCGAGCACTTGGGGGACTGAGGGACACACCGAGTCCCAGCACTCAGGAGGTATATGCAAGTCCTCAACCGAGGCAGATGCCTATACATGGAAACCCTTTTCCTATGGCTAAAAGCTCAAACATACCGAGCTAAAAATCATTGAACAGCGATTGTAAAGGCTTACCCTATCCTACCGGGTCGGTATAAATGACTGTTTGTTCACGCAAGTCAGTCTACAGCTAGCAATTAGTTGCACTACTCTACGAGGCAGACCGATGTACAATCGGAACAATCAACAATTCAAAGAATTTTCAAGAAACAGAATGTATATTGATGGACAGTTAGACCAATCGGTCGGCCACCGGATTACAAAAAAATACCCCTACTCTACCCCGACGCGCAGGTCGGACAGAAGAAAAACAAAGCAAAGAAAGCGAAAAAGTTCCGTCTGCTGGCGGGTCCGTCAGGGGCTAGTCGGCAGTCGGAGTCTGTTCGGCGGAAGGCAGCTGGTCGGCAGGATCCTCTTCCTCTTCCTCTTCACTCTCCCCAGGTTGCTCAGCACGGTTTATGAGCTCCATGGTCACCTTGAAGCCGAGCCAGGGGGTCGTGTCGAAGTCGAAGTCTAGGTAGGATCTGAATATGTTCTTGTAAATCCCTCTCTGCCGCCTCTGCGTACGCATCCTGCCGATCGTTGAAGTCCGGAGAGCGGAGATAGTCCGAGACGGCGTCCTACCGAGCAAATGTGAGTCGGTCTCGTAGCATGCACTTGTCCATTTCCCGGATCACCACCTCCACCTCGAGCAGCTCGGGTGCCTTTTTGCAATGCTCCGCCCGAGCCGACTGAAGCTCGGTCTCCGCCCGCTGCCTAGCCAGCTCTTTGTGAGACTGGCTGATCTCAGCCTTTCCATGCTCGACCTCCAGCTTGAAGTGATCCCTCTCATCGCTGACCTTTTCCAGCTCGGTCCTCAGCCGATCCGCCTCCTCAACCGCCCACTGCTTGGCACTGACCTCCTCAGCATACATGCTAAGCCGAGCCTCCAGCTCTGTCAGCATCTGCTCCTTTGCCTGAAGCCTCTGCTCCATTTCAGCCACTGCATCCCGAGCCGACTCGGCCTATGCCCTCAGCCTCTGCTCGGTCTCCAACGACTCCCGAGCAGTATTAGCAGCCTGCTCCTTCATCTGCTTGTTCTCTTCCTCCGCGGAAGCCACTCGGTCCAGACCAACGGAGTAGCTGACAAACAGCCGACCGAGGGACTGCACCAACGCACGAGTTAGTAAAATGCCAAACATAAGGAATGAAACGCAAGTTAAAGCAGACTGAGTTACTTACATGGGAGGAAGCAGCCCCCGACCTGTAAGTAACGCAGCTCCTTGGAGGCACCCGCCGCCATGTTGTCCACGACTAGCCGCATCCGCTCGCAGACCGAGGCAGGAGTATCGTCCCACCGATCTCCTCCAGCAAGCGGGTCACCCCGACTCGAGTACCGCTGGGCCGACTGCTTAGCTAGGAGAGTAGCCTCAGAGGGGCGCGATGGGACCGATCGAGACGGCTCAAACTTCTTCGGGCACACCTCCTGCTGCAGAAGTGCGCCTTGTGACTGAGGGCCGGTCGGCGGCGATACCCCCCGGGAAGTAAATGGAGGCTCGGGGAAGGCCATCTCGATGGGGTCAAGAATGGAAACCCGGGTTCTCACCTCCTCCGCGGTCTTGGCAAGCGCATTCCAGACCTGCCTCTCCCGCTAGACCTCATTCTCCGTGACAGTGATGCTGACCGGGGCGTCAGACAGGATAACGGGCTCGGGGTCCTCCTGACCCCCATCCAGATCGATAACCGAAGTCATGACCACCGGCTCGGTGTGTTCGGCCACCGACCCGGGCATCAGATTCTTCAGCTGCCTCGGCGCAGCGGGGATGGCCGCCGACACGGGCATCAGATTCTTCAGCTAGCTCTTCCTTCTTTTCTTCCCCCCGTCAATGCCGAACAGTTTGCCAAGTCTCTCGGCCGCCCTCGGGTTGAAATCAGGCGACTGCTGGTGACAGGACCCATCCCAATCCCCCCCAGATTAGTACGGGATGACCCTGCTCCCGTCTTACATGAAGTGTCAGACAAGGGATATTTCTGTCCTTTGCCCTCCCGGGCTATCAGAGTACGCCAGGATCCGGAGGAGGTATGTGATATCTCGGTCTCTGCTACAGTCCACATCCGATGTCAACCTGAAGGGCAGTCAAAACATTAAAAGCTGTGAGTGGACAAAATCAAAGTTTATAAAAACATTTCATAAGAAGACATTTGTACCCTTCACTAAAAAGCATGCATGCATTCGAAAACCATTTATCCAGAAAAACCATCGGTGGGAACTAAGCCCAAAACCAAGATTGAAAGAACCATAATGAAAACGACCATACGGGCCACTGCCCAAATCCATAAGGGACTCAGCCCAAATCATAAGAAACCAACCATACGGGCCACTGCCCAAAACCTGTGTAAACACACATCATATATCATATCATATATCTCATAAAGCATACATCATATATACATATAATTCACACAACCAATCCTGTCACGGTTTCCAAAGCTACGTGCGTGCTACCCAGGTCTCAATCCGAGTCTTCTCAAAGTCAAGATCAATGTCTGCAGACCACTGACCCTACCCGAGGTAATAGTAATCATAGCACTCCTGAGAGTAAGGAACAAGGAACCCAACTGAGGGGTGACTCCACTCAGTCGGTGCTCCGTGACTACTCCGGGGTCTACCCAGGCCAACGACCCTCCCCGGAGGAGATAATTGAAGTAAAGGAAGGTATATGAATACATATATATACATAACATAAACATTCATGCCCGGTTCCCTTGAACCGTCATGATCCATAACATCCATTAACTAAGGTTCATGCTGGTTCCCATAAACCGTCATGAACCAGAATGACCTGACAAAGGTTCATGCCGGTTCCCATAAATCGTCATGAACCACAATGACCTTTCCAGAGTTCATGCCGGTTCCCATAAACCATCATGAACTTGGAAATCCATCTAGGGTCCCTGACCCGAAATCATAAACCGTAAAATAACTAGGTTTCGTGCCCGAACATATGACATCAGCTGGGCGCCGTGCTCGATATCTAAGGTCATATGCCCGAGACAAAACCAAATGGGTCTCATACCCTAGTTTATCCTTTTGAAATCCAAAACCATTTCATTTAGACCGATAAAGAGATACCGACCCGTATAGGCACTGTATAGGGCTGAAACCTCGAAATACGTGCCTATACGTAACCACACATCCAAATGCACTCATGGCCTCACAAACAAGTATTTAAAACATATAATAAACATTTATGCATGCACCAATTTAGAAAACAAGGTCCACTCACAGACCGTCCGAGCTACCGCCTCGATTTGTGTGCCATAGGCTCTCCCGAGCCGATCACCGTCACCGGAACTCCTAAACCTGTCCAAATTTTAATAGAAGGTTACTAACTACTTAATTAACCTCCCATTAAAGCCCCGTAATTTACCCGAACTTTTAACTATTTTTAAACCGACCCTAAACCTTCCGATGCCCGGAAAAATATCGAGACGATATCCGATCGACACGAAACTAGTCCCAAAATGTTCGTTACATCGAATAGAAGATTTCCCGTGTTGAACACTTTCCCAAATTATAGCCCACGCGCCCGCACGCGCTCCTAGAAGGGCCAGATCACTATTCATCATCATCAACCTCAGAAAACCGGTCTGAACCGACGTGACCGGTTCAGTGCTTCCCCTCTTGGTTTTGGTCCGATTTCAACCCCAATCAATCTTATAATTCCTATTTTCATGTTTCCTATCTATTCTAATCCTTAAAACAACCTAAAAACACCTAAATCCTATGGTTTGATTTTGAACCAAACGGTTCAAAGTTTCCAAAAATCACCCACGGCTTCCCAGCCATCCAACCACCATAGAAACCTTCCTAATAACTTCCTAACAACCTATTTGATTCATTAAAACCATTAAAACTGGCCCAAAACATCAAAAATGGAAAATGGATTAAATGAGCATAATCGAGTACCTCACGGGTTCTTGCCTCCACGCCGTCGTCTACGGCGGTTCTGGCCATCCAGGCCGGCCACCTCAGCTTCCTCAGTCTCCCTGGTCTTCTGCCTGGTCATGGGTGAAGATTGGATGGGTTTTGGTTTGCACGGATGGGAGGAAAAGGGTGAGATCGGGTGGGTGTTTTGTGTGTTTGAAATGGAGAAGGTTATGCACGGTGTATGAATCAATATAGGTGGCATGTGGATGGGTGACACTTGTCACTCATCCATTGGGCATCAGGACAAATATCTGGGCCCACTAGAGTCCAAAAGCGAACTCGTCTCGTAATTCGTGCAATAGTGCACTTGAACTTCCGTGAATCGTAATATCGTCGTCGAACGCCCGAATTCGTCGTGCCTCCTGTCTATGGATTTGTATCGTCCTTATCTATGTAACGGTCTTCGGCCCTCGGCCATCGAACCTCCTGGTCAAAAAGTCAACATTTTGACCTTTTTAACCAAAATTACCAAAATGCCCCTAACCTTCCGAAGGTCATAACTTCATCCTCGAACGTCGGAATTGAACGTGCCACCTGTCTATGAACTCGTGACGTCACGAACTACGTCACAGTCATCGTTCAAAGTCCATTTAACCTCCCGATCAAAAAGTCAACATTTTGCCACCGCCTAGGGGCAAAACAGTCATTTTGCATCGTTCGTTCGATTTCGCCTAACTAATCACCGATTAGCCTCACTAATCGTGATTAGTCACTAATATAATCTAGGAATTTGGGACCGGTCGTTACAACCTTCCCTCCTTAATTAATTTCGTCCTCAAAATTCCAACCAACCTAATTCTAGCCGTTCTTCCCTCCTTAATTTAGTTTCGTTCTCGAAACTCCAACTATCCTGATTCCACAACCACCTCGTGGAACGTAATTAACCTTGCAACACATGTACACTAGTACACCGACTAACTAGAACAAAACTTACTGCAACCAGACGTACCACTAACACTCACGTTGTATCGATTACACTCGACCACGTCGAATCGCAGTAGTCATACGTTCCGAATTGACACCACTTGTCAAATCTACCCTTTCATTGACACAACAACTAGACGGTTCCTTTTTCAATCTCAATCTATCCTGACGTCTGCTCCTACTGGGAGTCATCAGACCTCACTCAACGATCCACGCTTACACCTCCGACAAACTGTCACCACTTGACAGTCGCCAGTAAAAAACTGACACTATACTTATTTGTGATTATACTAACCACCAAATTACTCAACCTGTGTGTAACTAGACCCATCAAAAACACTATGACCCAACGCACAGTATCCAATGTCTAGTTCACGACCTCGATTAATCCGATGGTATCAGAACCAATCCGACTACCAACACGCTCACCATCGTACTACTTGTATAACCTATATACCGTCACCAGGCACCACAAGTCTGCCCGGTATCATACCTCGAACTACGTACAAGGTACATACGTCCATTACTAACCAGACTATAACTACAACCTAAGTCGTAGCCAATCATGTTTCTATTATGGAGTTCACTTGTCCAATCCAGTATTAGACAGATTAAAACTCCGACCCATTATTTATTTCCAAATCCGAATCCGAATCCGCAATTCCGTAAGAAATACCGAATCCAAACCCAGATATCATATCCATATATGTCCAAATTCGAATCTGAAACCATCATTTCGTAAACTAGTATTTGAAATAACCATTCCGAACCCAAATCCATAAAAGAAAATCCAGTGTCAAGCTCTAGAATCAAATCCTGAATCGTCACCCAGAATCCGATTCCAAAACCCAAATCCAGAAGTCCTCTTTCAAGTTCCAAAATCAAATCCTGAATAGTCATCCAGAAATCTGATTCCAAAACCCGAAATCTCATTCTCGTCTACCGAGACGCACCAAAACTGAACCTATCGGTTACCTGCCCAACCGATTACTACCTTACCATCGATTGACTTCATAGGGAAGCCAATCCCAACATACACACATATCTAAGGCTGACCAAATCCGACTACGTCGGAAAACTACTCACCTGAGTAATATACTATACGGGATTCACTTCGAAAAGAAGTTCAGTCCCAACATCCTTAGCTCAAACATCCAAGTAAGAGTGATAAACTCTCCACCTATCTGGATCATCCAAATCACGATCCAGATCCATAACGATACCCAAAGTCCTAAACCAATTCCCACATCTAAACAGATTAGTCAACGACGAGACACGCCGAGACTGTGGGTTCTCACTGATTACCTCGTATCAATCCTTGGCATTCCACCGAGGAAAATCAAGGATGATCCAAGATAATGACAACAAAATCCATCCTACGTGAATGCAACCAAAACTCGCTGCACTCACCACGTCACTTAACCCAACATCGTCTGCCACCAAGCAGAAAATAAGAAATCTCAGTCACCTAACTTCGATACACTCAACCCCTCCTGATGACCCAAGACAAATCCCGGGTTCACTAACCAATATACGATCAACGTACTGGTGACAACAACCATCGTCTACCGTCATCCACCGTCATCTACCGTCATCTACCACGGTAGAACCTGAGAAGTCACCCAAAATGACTTCGACATACCCATTACCAATGCAGAAAACCCGCATTCCACTCTTCACCTCAATCGCAACCTCTCGCAATTCCGAAGTTCCAACAAGATTGGAAACAACATACCTGGACATCAACCACGTGTCCCTTAACCAATTTAACTCTATCCGTGATCCACTCCTGGATCACCGATACCAAACATATGTCCATCTCGACGGATGTGACTCAACGTCATCACAATCACCAGTACCAGCACCAACGCTAGTATCAGCATCAGCACACAAGCATCAGCACTAACACTAGCACACTATGTGCAAAATTGACAACCCTGGATCTCTGCTCATACCGAGCGACGACCCCGTACCTCTGCTCGAATAGGAGAAACTCTGCCTCCCTCGTACCCGACAACTATAGGTACAGTCACCCTGACAACTCATACGAGAAAATGGAACGCTTCCTGAACGTCCCCGATTCCCAATAACCATAACTACAACCACTCTCGGTAGTAGTGTCTGCCACAGACTCGTACAGACATAATCACCAGACATCTCGATATCCAGACTCCGTATCCAACGGAATCAATCGACCGTACAACTACTCCGTATCCCACGCAGGGATTCCATCGACAAGTACCAACCCTGGTAACCTGTCCAACCAATCTCTAACCAGTCGTAACCCGACTAAACCAATGTCACCTACCAGATCACCCATGATCTTAGTTACACCAAACCACAACTGTGTAGCACGACAACCAACTAAGTTTAACCGATAAAGACAACCTCGACTGCGAAGTGCAGTCCCAACACAATCTGAGATGACTAGATCGACTAACGAACCCCAAATCCGAATAGTCGTCCAAGTCAAAGCACTCGTCAACTCACATTCCCGAACCATACACATCCTAAGGTAGGGTTCCATAATCACACCTAGGGTTCCCTTGAACCCAACTGCGAAAAGCAGTAAAATCAACAATCTGACCGACCCCGCGGTCTTGACATCGTAAGGACGTCAATCCAATCATACTGTAAGTCCAACTAGGATTCCTCGAATTCGGCTGCTAACTGCCGACTGCAGTAACTCCATTTAACTCAACCAAATCCGATCATCAGATGGTCACAATACCAAACTACAGTCAAAACGATCCTACGACGTCGTGAAGACGATCCCAACTAACCGTGTAATGACCCGTCCTGGGAATCAGGGCTAAGACGGTGATTAGTAAAGGATTAGTGAGCTTAATCGGGGATTAGTTGATTCTGATAAGGTCGTTAGCTTAGAATGACGATTTTGCCCGTGGTTCGGGCAAAAAGTTGACTTTTAGTTCGGGCGGTCAATTGGGTATTGACCGATGACCAGGACGTAGTTTAAGACGTCATGAATCCGTAGACAGGTGGTACGCCTGATTCCGACATCCGAGGAGGAAGTTATGATGTTCGGAAGGTTGAGGGCATAACCGTAATTTGGCTAGAATAGGAGGAAAAGTTGACTTTTCGTATGATCGGGTTTTGACACGTTGACCTAGGACCGTTAGGTAGATCTTGTCGTCCTGAGTTCAACGACAGGCGGCGCGTGTTTATCGGAGTTAGGATGTGTGAGTTACGGGTCTAGAAAGGTAGTGGCACACTTGTAATTTTGACTTAAAAGGAAAGGCATTTTGGTCTTTGTGCTTTGGGCCTGGTGCAACAGAGAGGGACAAGTGGATGGCTGGGATTGAGCCACTTGTGAGAGAAAGGGGGAGGATGGTGACACGTGGGGCTTGACTAGAGGGTTCTAGGGAACACAGTCCAATTATTTGGGCATTGTGTTCGTTTGTGCCCGTGTGTGTGTGTTCGAACCAGAGAGAAACAGAGGGGGAGATTGCGGGAAAATTGGATGGTGGCCGGGAGTGTTGGTGTGATCTGGTGAGTGAGGAGTGACCGGAGATCGAGAGGGAGACAGTGAGGAGGTTTGGAGGTGCAGTGGTCGTGTGTGTGTGTGCGGTTGTGAGCCACGGGGAAACCAGGGGGGAAGCAAAGAGCAGAGAGGAGTTTTGAGTGGTGGTGCTACCATTTTCGACCAATCGAGACTGGTGGTGGCGTCAAGAGGACGGAGGAGGACGGGAGGAGATACTTACTCATGGCTGGGCTCACGACGGCGACCGGAGGGCAGGTAATTTCTGGTTTTCCTTTCGATGCTCTGTTTTGCCGTCGATTTTCAAATCGAAAGTCGTGGACTTAGGGAGTGAGTCGAGGGACTTGGTGAGTTGGGTGAGTATCAGTGAGGTTCTAGGAAGGGTTTAAAGTAGCTTCCGTGATGGGGGAGTGCACGGCGGAGTCCAGAACGCCGGAGAATACACGGCGTTCTGTCATGACCCGTCCCAAATATCACCTCGATACCCGGGACGAACCCTGCTCCCGTCTGACAATCACACTTAAAGTACCAAAACAACCTCAACCCAACCATAAGCATAACTATCAAACAAGGGAGAAATATAATACAACCGTAATTCAGAGCATAGTTTATACAAAACAGGCACAAAATCCTACTAGGCTAATTTCGCAACGGAAGAACGTCGTAAGCTCTATGCCTCGGTCCCTGCCTCAACGTTCACCCCAGCGCTATCACCATGACCTGGAGGGTAAATTAAAACCAAAAAGTGTGAGTGGACTAAAGAAATAAAAGGTTTAAAGCACGATAAAGCATAAAACAATTTAAAGAAAACGCTAAGGTTTTTCCCTCCGTTTTAAAATATGCATGTCTAACTAAGTACCAGAAAAACCACAATATAAAACAGTATGATAAATATGCTAAGATCATATCATGAAACCATGTTCGCAAATATCAAAATCCGATCAAACTTACTGAGTCTATCCGAGTCTTTAAACTCAACCAAGCCTCAAATGTAATCCGAGTCTTTAAACTCCCGAGTCTTTAAACTCAATAGGCCTACGGGGTAATATCATAAATATCCGAGTCTTTAAACTCCCGAGTCTTTAAACTCAATCCGGGCCCGTCCCCCGTCAATCAGAATCCGGGTCTTTAAACCCAATATCCAGATCCAGCAAATCCAATCCAAAACCAATTTTAAATCAATTCTAAATCCACATCCAAACCAGAATCCGAAATCCCCAGTTCGAAGCCTTCCGGCGTTCAGAACCGCCATTCCGAACCCAAATCCGGAAATCCACCTTTTCCGACTTTAAAACCAAATTTCGTTTCTCGAAATCCGATTTCAAAACCAAAACCTTGATTTCCAAAATCATACTTCATAATCCACTTATAACCATCAGAAAACAATTCTAGATTGAAAACATGAAACTTAACATCAAAATCAGAAATCCAGCTTTTTCTCGAAAAACGTGCAAAATCCCAAAAATATCTCGAAAAACGTGCAAACATATCAACCACATATAATCACCATCAAAAAACATAAAAACATAAAAACATATTTAATATCATAAACATAAATAAAACAGTTAGGCATGATCGTAAGGAAAGAAAGAGTCCACTCACGAATCGTAAGATGTCAATCGCGCTCCGTGCGCTCCTCGACCGTCTCAGGCATCTCCCGTCCTGTTAATAGGAACCAAATAGGGTCACAATTACGTTAAATATACTAACCCAATTTCCCCAATTTTTGGGAAATTTTTCTTAATTTAAACTTAAACCCTAAACCGTCCGGATTCCCGAACTATCCCGTAACCTCGTCCGATTAACCCGAAAATTGCACCAATAGATTCCTTATGACATTTAGAACCAGAACCATGTTGAAAGTTTGGCCGGAATCTTCCCCACGCGTCCCCACGCGCCGCCCAAAGTGGCTGCGCGTGGGCCTCACGCGCCTGCTACAGTGCTTCTTCTTCCTCGAGTCACCTGGTTCAACTGTGTTGAACCGGCGTGACCGGTTCTCCACCATTCCTCCACCATTCTTCTTCCTTTCAACCCCAATAACATCGTCCAGTCTCCAGCAACCTTTCCCCTCCTAACCTTTGAAAATCATAGCCTAAAACCCCTCGATTTCACCCTCGAAACAGACGGCCCGTGAGCCCTGTTTTGGCCGCCGACCACCCAGGTCCTCCACCGTCACGGCACCACACTCAGATGACTCTTGGGACCTCCAGGAGTCTCACCCTAACCTCCAAAACCTTCGACTCTAGCCCTAAGTCCACGACTTTTGAACACAATAAAAATGGGAAAACAGGGGATTCGGGGTATACCTTCGATTCTCACTCCGCCGTCTGCACCGCCGCGTGCTACGGTGCTCGTTGAGTCCCCTGCCGTCGTCTAAGCCTTCTATTACCTTGGATTAAGCCACCCCACGGCACAACCACCGCCACAGTGCCACCGTCTCTCTGTTTTCTCAGAAATCACAGCCTTCCACCGCCGTGTCTCCGTGCACGATTTCCACTCCCCGACTCGATCACCAACCTCCTATCTTCTTTCTTTCACTCTCACAACTCACCAAATTCTCACACCCTCACAGAATCGATCACTCCCTCTCAATATTCACTCTCTGTTTTCTGTCTCTCACAGCTAAGGTGCACAGGTTTGAATGCGTACAATGTGTGGTCGTGCACACATAGACTCTCGCAGAAGCCTCTAGCTCTCTCCCACGTGTCCACCTCCTCATGGACCAACTCAAAATATCCAAGCCCACTCAGCCACTTGGCCTTATCTGATTAGGCTTAAGGGGTAAAAGACCAAATTGCCCCTAGTGTTAAAATGTACCGTTTTACCCTCAAACTTCTTAGACTCGTAACTATTTCGTCCGACGTCCGATGACAGCGTGCCGCATGTCGTTGTACTCAGGACGTCGAGACCTATCTAACGGTCCTCGGTCTACGTGAAAATCACAAGTCCACTAAAAAGTCAACATTTTCCTCAATTAGTCAAAATTACGGTAACGCCCTCAATCTTCCGAACGTCATAACTTTCTCTCCGATTGTCCAAATTGGACATGCCACATGTCTATGGACTCGTGACGTCCTTAACTACGTCACGGTCAATGGTCAACACTCATCCAACCTGTAAATCAAAAAGTCAGCTTTTGAAGCACTATTCACAAGGCCAAAATCGTCCTTTTATACAAATCTTTACAAAAATTACATTTATACCCTTCCCGAAGGTACGGGTTATTACAGTTCTCTGTTTTTCAGTCTGGGTTCAAACGTTGAGTCGTGGGTTTAGAGTACGAGTCGAGGGTTCTGGTTGGTCCTAGTCGACTTCTTAGGTCCTTAGGAACCGTCTACGGTGGTTGCCGTGGCGGGGGAAGACCTGGTTGGCCGGGAGGAAGAACAGGGGACTGGTTCGAGTTTTGTTCGAGTTTGAGTCGAGGACTTAGAGGCTGTGTCGAGGTGTCTGAGCGAGGGGAATGGGTAGCTTAGGACGGGACGAAGAAGATGGTGAAGAAAGAAATTGATTTGGTGGAAGGACGGTGGTGAACCGTTCATGCTGGTTCGAGTTATAGAGACTGGTTCGAACCGGGTCGACCAGAGGTTGCTGGTGACACTGTAGCTGGCGCGTGAGGGCCACGCGCAGCCACTTTGGGCGGCGCGTGGGGGCGAGTGCGGCGGCGGTTGGGAAAACAGTCAATATGGTTTTTGGTCTAGGTGTTGTGACGAGTCCATTGGAATTGGTTTCGGGTTGTTCGAACGTCGTTTGAGGTTAGTTCCGCGAACGTGAAGGTTTAGGGTTCCGGTTCATTACGTTTAGGACCCGGGGATTTTTGGGGAAAATTAGGAGAGTCGTGGTAGACGTGTTAGTGACGTACTTTGGTGACTTGTGACAGGATCGGGAGTTCCCGAGGAAGCTGAGGAACGTACGAGACGTTCGGGACGCGATTGAGGGCTCGGTACTGTGGGTGGACCCTTTCTTTAAACTCGAGCATGCATAACTGTTTTCCTATAATTGCTTTATGGTTTTATATGTGATTGTTGGAGTTATGATGTTAGTTTTACATAATTGCACGGTTTTCAAGAAATAACGTAATTGACACGTTTTACGAGGAATGTCGATTTCTGAGTATAATACCATGGTTTTGGGGTTTTCAAATGATAAATGATTTCTAATGATTATAAGTCGATTTTGGAACATGAGTTCGATGATCAAGGTTTTCGATTTTAGAATCGGATTTCGGAAATCGGAATTTGGTTTTAAAGTTGGAAAGGTGGATTTCCGGATTTGGGTTTGGAATGACGGTTCGGGATGCCGGAAGGGCATCAGACCAGTGATTTCAGATTCGGGTTTGGATACGGATTTAGAAAAGGTTTTCAAACGGTTTTGGATTGGATTTGCTGGATCTGGTTATTGGGTTTAAAGACCCGGATTATATTTGACGGGGGACGGGCCCGGATTGGGTTTAAAGACCCGGATTGAGTTTAAAGACTCGGGAGTTTAAAGACTCGGATATATTGATATTTCCCCTGTAGGCCTATTGAGTTTAAAGACTCGGGAGTTTAAAGACTCAGGAGTTTAAAGACTCAGATATTATTGAGGCCTGGATTGAGTTTAAAGACTCGGGAGTTTAAAGACTCGGATAGGTCCAGCAGGTTTGATCGGATAATGATTGGTTGAGACTTATGTTTTATGATACGATTTTTATGATGTTTATGATATGATTTCGATAACTTTTTTTATAGTGTTTCTGTTTTATGATGAGGTTTATGTGATTTATAACTGTTTTTGTAACTGGGTTATGCATGTGATTTCAAAACGGAGGGCTAAACCCGGTTTTCTTATAAAATGGTTTTGGAAACTTTTCTTTTATTCTGGTCCACTCACACCTTCTGTTTTAAATTGCCCTCCAGGTCGTGGAGCTAGAGCGGGGTTTCGGCGTCGAGGCAACGTCTGAGGCATAGAAGTCACGAGAGCGATCCCGAAGTGTTTTAAATTGTCCGTAGTGCGTGTACTCTTTGCATCGGTTTTCTTTCTTTTGTATTTAGTACTATGCTCTGTAAAACTTGACTTCGGGATATGTATTTATTTTCTCCTGCGTTTGACGGTGTAGTTTAGTAGTTTACGTTAGTGTTGTGTCGGGGTGTCAGACGGGAGCAGGATTTACCTCGGTTTTCGGGGTGAAACCGGGGTGGGTCCTGACAAACCGTCTCACGACCAAAACCCTTAAGTACTATTACGTTAATCCCTTCAATAGGGTCCCACACTATCAACCACGACAGAACTATGGCAACCCCGGCATCAAATTCCGAACCAAGATATACCACGATACAGTCCTACTAACTATCGTACCGGCACCCTAACTATCAGGTTGATCAGGAACTGTAGCCCATTGAGATATCACATCCTCGACCTGCGTAAGGAGTAGTACGCAAAACACGCTCTGGAATTCAGAGTAACACGAGCAACCATGCTCTGATAAGCAATCCTATGCTCTGATACCACGTTGACAGGACCCATCCCAATCCCCCCCGAGATTAGTGCGGGATGATCCTGCTCCCGTTTGACACGAAGTGTCAGACAAGGGATATTTCCATCCTTTGCCCTCCCGGGCTATCAGAGTACGCCAGGATCCGAAGGAGGTATGTGATATCTCGGTCTCTGCTACAGTCCACATCCGATGTCAACCTGAAGGGCAGTCAAAACATTAAAAGCTGTGAGTGGACAAAATCAAAGTTTATAAAAACATTTCATAAGAAGATATTTGTACCCTTCACTAAAAAGCATGCATGCATTCGAAAACCATTTATCCAGAAAAACCATCGGTGGGAACTAAGCCCAAAACCAAGATTGAAAGAACCATAATGAAAACGACCATACGGGCCACTGCCCAAATCCATAAGGGACTCAGCCCAAATCATAAGAAACCAACCATACGGGCCACTGCCCAAAACCTGTGTAAACACACATCATATATCATATCATATATCTCATAAAGCATACATCATATATACATATAATTCACACAACCAATCCTGTCACGGTTTCCAAAGCTACGCGCGTGCTACCCAGGTCTCAATCCGAGTCTTCTCAAAGTCAAGATCAATGTCCGCAGACCACTGACCCTACCCGAGGTAATAGTAATCATAGCCTTCCTGAGAGTAAGGAACCCAACTGAGGGGTGACTCCACTCAGTCGGTGCTCCGTGACTACTCCGGGGTCCACCCAGGCCAACGAACCTCCCCGGAGGAGATAATAGAAGTAAAGGAAGGTATATGAATACATATATATACATAACATAAACATTCATGCCCGGTTCCCTTGAACCGTCATGATCCATAACATCCATTAACCACGGTTCATGCCGGTTCCCATAAACCGTCATGAACCAGAATGACCTAACAAAGGTTCATGTCGGTTCCCATAAACCGTGATGAGCCATAATGACCTTTCCAGAGTTCATGCCGATTCCCATAAACCATCATGAACTTGGAAATCCATCTAGGGTCCCTGACCCGAAATCATAAACCGTAAAATAACTAGGTCTCGTGCCCGAACATATGACATCAGCTGGGCACCGTGCCCGATATCTAAGGTCATATGCCCAAGACAAAAAAAAATGGGTCTCATACCCGAGTTTATCCTTTTGAAATCCAAAACCATTTCATTTAGACCGATAAAGAAATACCGACCCGTATAGGCACCGTATAGGGCCGAAACCTCGAAATACGTGCCTATACGTAACCACACATCCAAATGCACTCATGGTCTCACAAACAAGTATTTAAAACATATAATAAACATTTATGCATGCACCAATTTAGAAAACAAGGTCCACTCACAGACCGTCCGAGCCGCCGCCTCGATTTGCGTGCCATAGGCTCTCCTGAGCCGATCACTGTCACCGGGACTCCCAAACCTGTCCAAATTTGAATAGAAGGTTACTAACTACTTAATTAACCTCCCATTAAAGCTCCGTAATTTTCCCGAACTTTTAACTATTTTTAAACCGACCCTAAACCTTCTGATGCCCGAAAACATATCGAGACGATATCCGATCAACACGAAACCAGTTCCAAAATGTTCGTTACATCGAATAAAAGATTTCCCATGTTGAACACTTTCCCAAATTTTGGTCCACGCGCCCGCACGCGCTCCTAGAAGGGCCAGATCACTATTCATCATCATCAACCTCAGAAAACCGGTCTGAACCAGCCGAGTACTGTGCTGAACCGGCGTGACCGGTTCAGTGCTTTCCCCTCTTCGTTCTGGTCCGATTTCAACCCCAATCAATCCTATAATTCCTATTTTCATGTTTCCTATCTATTCTAATCCTTAAAACAACCTAAAAACACTTAAATCCTATGGTTTGATTTTGAACCAAACGGTTCAAAGTTTCCAAAAATCACCCACGGCTTCACAGCCGTCCAACCACCATAGAAACCTTCCTAATAAATTCCTAACAACTTATTTGATTCATTAAAACCATTAAAACAGACCCAAAACATCAAAAATGGAAAATTGATTAAAATGGGCATAATCGGGTACCTCACGGGTTCTTGCCTCCACGCCGCCATCCACGGCGGTTCTGGCCATCCAGGCCAGCCACCTCAGCTTCCTCAATCTCCCTGGTCCGCTTCCTGGTTATGGGTGAAGATTGGATGGGTTTTGGTTTGCACGGATGGGAGGAAAAGGGTGAGATCGGGTGGGTGTTTTGTGTGTTTGAAATGGAGAAGGAAATGCACGGTGTATGAATCAATATAGGTGGCATGTGGATGGGTGACACTTGTCACTCATCCATTGGGCATCAGGACAAATATCTGGGCCCACTAGAGTCCAAAAGCGAACTCATCTCGTAATTCGTGCAATAGTGCACTCGAACTTTCGTGAACCGTAACTTCGCCGTCGAACGTCCGAATTCGACGTGACGCCTGTCTATGGATTTGTATCGTCCTTATCTACGTAACGGTCTTCGGCCCTTGGCCATCGGACCTCCTAGTCAAAAAGTCAACATTTTGACCTTTTAAACCAAAATTACCAAAATACCCCTAACCTTCCGAACGTCATAACTTCCTCCTCGAACGTCGGAATTGAACGTGCCTCCTGTCTATGAACTCGTGATGTCACGAACTACGTCACGGTCATCGGTCAAAGTCCATTTGACAGCCCGATCAAAAAGTCAACGTTTTGCCACCGCCTAGGGGCAAAACGATCATTTTGCATCGTTCGTTCGATTTCACCTAACTAATCACCGATTAGCCTCACTAATCGTGATTAGTCACTAATCTAATCTAGGAATTTGGGATGGATCGTTACAGCTGGGATCCCGAGCTGGCGTCTGGGGCCTGCTTCCTCTTATGAGCGGAACTTGCCGACCCAGCCACCTTCCTCTGCTCTTCCGACCCAGACATTTTCTGCTCTGTTCTTGCCTCCTCAGCCGCTCGATCAATCCTCTTTTTCACGTCTTTAGGGACGACTTGCACCAAACACCAAGTGTTAAAAAAAATGTGTAAAGTATAACGACAGGGCTACTTACCAAGATTGGGGATCATGCCGACCTTGTGCAACAGTCGGGGTACCCGGAGCACGTCTCGGTGGTGCCACAGGGTGGTACATGTCTTCCTGACCCGCTAGCAGGCTTTCCTCTCTTCGACGGTGGGGATCGCCTCGGGAAGGGTACCTGCACAGTAAACACGTCGGTCAGCCACGTCCACCGACCTGCAAAATTGGCATTTAAGTTTCGAAGTAAAGACCGACCATCGGTGCCCAGATCCTGAAAAGATGACGGTATGCCCCGTCCTCCCTAGTTCCCACCGACGTAAATGAATTTGTTCTTATACGTCTTCTGGGAGGACGGTATGCCGTAGATGAACTCCCCCCACGTCATCTTGTCCTTGCACCGAGCATGCACCCAACCTGTGCTCTGCTGCAGCTACGCAAACTCGTACAAGTGGACGACCTGGGCGTAGGTCGGTGGTTTCTCCCCAGCTCTGGCGAAGGCAGCATACAGGCTTACCAGAATGATCCAGACATTCGAGTTCAGCTAACCGAGGGCCACGCCCAACCCTCGGATCATCCTCCTCAAACATGGGTGCAGGGGTAGTCGGACGCCGTGACTATACAGCTCGGTGTAAAGAAAAGCCACCATCCCTCTGGAGCCTCACTGGGTAGCTCGGTGGGACCGACCACCCGCATCTCCACGTCCTCCGGTACCCCCCATGCCGACCGGAATTTCTTCACAAACGCTTCTGTCTCTTGACTCTCAAAGGCGTCAATCGACCATACCACCGTGTCAGCCTCCTCGGTAGGCGCTTCAGCGGCCCGAGCCTTGCTCGCGCTGGCCACCCCTTTCTTACTGGCCGGGGTTTTCTCCACCCTCGACCGACTGGATACCGACACCCTAGTTTGATCACTCCTGGAAGCATTCTGGGCCCCTCGCCTCGTCGGTGTACCCTCCACCGAAGCGCTCCCGTCTACCGAAGAGCTCTGTTGCTCCCCCTCATCGTAGCCCCGCACTTCGTTGGATTGGCTATCCTCTCAGACATCGCACCACTGCGAGCAGGGAATACAGACAAAAAAGCAAACCTCTTAAACACCGACCCGTGTTTTACCAGGATTGACCCGTGTCCGAACCCCGGTTCATACACAGTTCATCCCCTAGAAACAAACAAGAATATATTGCAACAAACAAGCCAACGAGGAAGAAGAACGTCTTACCTTGTGAATCACAAACAAACAGTCCTCGTCGAAACTTGTACCACCGTGAAAGGCTATCAGAGCGCTCGCCGGAAATCGCCTGCACCAAAGACAAAGCACGCACCACCAGATTGCACGAAAGTAAAAGGGGTAAAAATGCTTTTTCACCCAGTATTTATAGGCCCAGGTCGGTAATCGAAGCGTCGCCTTGTTCCGTGTGACATTTATTACCGCAGACAATTGTCCCCCACGGGGCACGCGTTACCATAAATGCTGCTGACAACCAACGGTCGGGGATACAAATCGTCCGCCGACTGACACGTAACACATACGGCTCCTCGATTCCTTCAACTGTCATGTCCACTGCCCCATGGCGTAGGTGGCTCCTCGACTGCCACACCTATTGGCGTCTTCTCCCGCCCACACCGACCTACTCATGACGTCTCGGTCTACCACTCGCATTTTGTCACTGACGCATCTGCTCGTGTCATTCCCTCGCCTGGGGGACTTGGGGGACTGAAGGCATGTACATCTGGTCTGGGGCTCTCTTTTTTACAAGTCCCCAACCAAGAAATTCCACCTCGGTCACGAACTTGGAGGACTTCTGTTCATACCATATCGGCCCAGACCGAGCTTGAAGCCCATACTGGCTACAGGCCCAGCCCATTGCCAAAATAGCACCAGTTCGGACCAACCTTGGAAGCCCAGCCCTCTACCTGGCTCCGCGTGTCGGCCCAGACCGACCTAGAGGCCCAGCCCTCTTCCAACACCATGCCACCAGCCGACTCCAGAGGACCAGCTCCTGTCGGTCGATGAGTCGGCCCAGACCGACCGGTCGGCCCAGTACCACCGCCTAGCACAAGCCCAAGGGGTCCAGGCCCACTCAAGCGAACAAGTCCTAGTCGGGTCTGGATGGCACCTCCACGTGTCAGTCCCACAGTGAATTGACATTTGTCCCACATCGGGAAAATACAAATATTATATTCGCCGCGTCCGTACAAAAGGGGTCCATTTGTCGTACAAAGGTAACCAAGTAATTTATTATTTACTACTACTTTTACAGTATACTTTCCGCTACCCTCTAAACCTTAGACCGACCACTGACTTGAGCGTCGGAGTACCTTTGGGCCTGTACCACACCGGTGCCTATACTCTCACCGACCGATCAGTTTCCTTCCATTTCAGGTTTACACAGGGCACGTGGCAGAGCAGCATTCGCTCCCTAAGTTGGCACATTTTGTGCATCAACAACTTCAATGTCATTTTGTTAACAAATTCATAATCCACCTACAAATATCATTGGAATCAACCTATCAATTTGAATAACGATCATGACAACTCAATACGAAAGCCCAAATACACATCATTACAAACCAAGCTGAAAAGTCAATTATCACATATGCAAACAAACTAAATGAAAACCGGTGTTATATATTTGGTCCAAACGGTAGCAAGAACCCAGATGGTGCACTAAATCATACAACCGTATTCACAACAAATCTAAAGTAAAACCAAAGCATCAGTACAATTTTAAAACCTTCCTACTCTAAATCGCAAAGTAATATAAACATTCACCGATTGGGTAACTAGTAACCGTTATGGTATATAACATTTGAGTTATATAAATATTCACTTCGTCCACACCTCCTCCTCGTGCTTCCTACTCACATTCCCTCTTCCATGCTCACATAACCGCTTTGGGTATTATTTTTATGCCCCCAAATGTTAACCCAAGGCCATTCTTATGTTCATACCAATGTGTTATTTTGATGCAGGGTAGTATATAACATTTGGGTTATAACTAACCTCATCAACTAGTTCCTTATTTTGCTCCATTGCCTACCCATTATATCTATTTGATCACGGCTTCACGACAATCTTCCCTTAACACTTTCATCATCATACCGTACAACAGTGGAGCAAAGTTAAATCAAAGAAAACATAATCGAAAATAGAGTTGAAATCAAAGAAATTACAATTTAATGATCATATGCTAATGTTACCTATTCAAATTAAGCCGTACAACAGTAGAGCAAAGTTAAGTCAAAGAAAACATAATCGAAAATAGAGTTGAAATCGAAGAAATTAAAATTTAATGATCATATGCTAATGTTACCTATTCAAATTAAGAATTCTTCAAATCTCCTGCAGGATCAAACATAAATAAAAAGAAATGCTCGATTACATACACAATCGACAAACAACCAACTTCAAGAATGAATCAAATGAGGAAGCGAAGAAAATAGCAGAAATTAAAACCCAAGTTTTCACATTTAAAAGAAGCAGCCCATCAAATCAATCCGAACAATCTAACTAATAAAGTAATTAGCATAAATCAATAGCCTGGAAAATTCATATGAGTAAGAAAGACTAACAAATATAAAATATGGTTGGTAGCGGCAGCTCCCAACCTTCAGAATTCTTAAGAGAGGTTTGCAGATGTATGGAATATGATGTCCACCTGCGCATTTGGTAGAGAACCAACATTTCTTGTGTAGAAAATATGATGTTCACCCCTGGGATAACCTATACCTAAAGTGGGCAATGTGAAATCCACCACGAACTAACCATGAAAGGATAACCTATACCTAAAGTGCAGAATGTGAAATCCACAGACAATAAGGTAACCAACAAGATCCTAAGACAACCATACAGTTCATTGTAATGCAGAGAGGTTAACCGAAATGAAACGAAGCTGAAGACTGTATTACAAAGTAGTGGAATTAAAATAGTTAAAAAACCAAATCTAAACATTTTACTTGGGTGCTGGAGTAATCTGCAATGAAGCATAAAATTAAAAGAATTCAGCAACGGGAAACAAATTGAAAGGACAATAAAATTGGACAACAAAATATAAAAAAAATAACAAATAGCAAAATTAACTACGAACCTACTTGAATAATTTGTAAATAAAGCAGAAGTGAACAAACAAACCCATATCTCAAATCACACAAATTGCAATAACAATGAAGAAAGCAAAAATTCAAAATGAATGAGATAACATAGAAAGAGGAACAAACCTACTAACCTAAAAATAGCAGCAACAAACAGCGAAAACTAACCCATATTTCAATTCGACAACGAACCCATATCGGAGTTCCGAAACCCATATCTCAAATCGGAAAATTAGTAAACTTAGAAATAAATCCATATCTTAAATCGAGGAATTAGTAAACCTAGAAATAAAATAGTGATCAACCCATTTCTCAAATCCGGAAATTACTAAAAAAAATCACATGGTTGAACTTAATCCACAGAGCATAATGGTAGCGAAGATTAACTTATTCCAAGCGAATAAAGCTTGAAATTGTATTTGGAAATAAGGCAACTAAAATAACGAAACTGAAATCGTTGGGAGAACAGAGGTGAAAACTTACCTGGATATGAAAGAGAAACAAAGCAGAGATTGAAGAGGATTGGTTTTATGGTGAAGATTGAAGGCAGCAAAACATGTCGCATAAGTGGGAGGCGGTGATGACTATAGACGCAAGTTGATTGGCTGCAGTTGTCGCGAGGTGTGATGAAGGAATTGCGGCTGAGTGGAGCACCGATGCATGTACATAAGCCACAGTAACGGTGATGGGGAGGTGTCGAATAGGGAATGCAACAACGTTGAAGAAGAAGGTGTCCTAACTGTAACAACCCGTACCTTCGGGAAGGGTATAAATGTAAATTTTGTAAATATTTGTATAAAAGGACGATTTTGCCCTTGTAAATAGTGCGTCAAAAGTTGACTTTTTGATTTACAGATTAGATGAGTGTTGACCCTTGACCGTGACGTAGTTTAGGACGTCACGAGTCAGTAGACAGGTGGCAGGTTCGATTCGAACAATCGGAGGAAAAGTTATGAAGTTCGGAAGATTGAGGGCGTTACTGTAATTTTGATTAAGTGAGGAAAATGTTGACTTTTTAGTGGACTTGTGATTTTTGCTTAGACCGAGGACCGTTAGATAGGTCTCGACGTCCTGAGTACAACGACAGGCGGCACGTTGTCATCGGACGTCGAATGGAATAGTTATGGGTCTGAGAAGTTCGAGGGTAAAATGGTAATTTGTACACCTAAGGGCATTTTAGTCTTTTTCTCCTCAGCCCAATCAGATCAGAACAAGTGGCATAGTGGGCTAGGATATTTTGCATTTCAGCCCATGGAGAAGAGGACACGTGGGGCTGGTTGGATGGTTCTAGGGTGATCTCAAATACACACGGTTATACATTGTCCAATTTCAAACCGTGCCATTGTCTTCGACACAGAGAAACAGAGGGGAACAAATCGTGGGTGTTCGATCGATTCAGTGCAAGGGTAAGGGAGTTTATGACTGGTGAGAGTGACAGAGAGACGAGGGTGAGCTATTGATCGCGTTTTGGAGCTGCAACCGTGCACGGAGGCACGACGGTGGAGGCTGGAAGTTTTGGGAAAACAGAGAGGCGGTGACCCTGTGGCGGTGGTTGTGCCGTGTGGTGGCTCAAACCAAGGCAGTAGGAGGCTCAGGAGCTTGCAGGGGACCCAACGAGCACCGTGGCACGCAGCGGTGCAGACGGCGGAGGCTGAATCGCAGGTGAGACTCGAATCCCCTGTTTTTCTCGTGATATTGTTTTCAAAAGTCGTGGACTTAGGGCTAGAGTCGAGGGATTTGGAGGTTAGGTTGAGGTTCAGGGAGGTCCTAGGAGTTGTCTGAGTGTGGTGCCGTGACGGGGGAGGACCTGGGTGGCCGGCGGCCAAAACAGGGGCCACGGGCCGTCTGTTTCAAGGCCGTGAACGATAGGGTTTAGGCTTTGATTTTCAAAAGTTAGGAGGGGAAAGGATTTCTGGGAACTAGACGGTGCAATTGGGATTGGAAGGATGAAGAACGGTGGAGGAACGGAGGAGAACCGGTCACACCGATTCAACACAGTTGAACCAAGTGACTCGAGGTTGAAGGAGCATTGTAGCAGGCGCGTGAGGCCCACGCGCAACCACTTTGGGCGGTGCGTGGAGGCGCGTGGGGAGGATTCCGGCCAACCTTCCAACATGGTTTTGATTCTAAATGTCCTAAGGAATCCGTTGGTGTGATTTTCGGGTTAATCGGACGATGCTATGTGGTAGTTCGGGAAACTGGACGGTTTAGGGTTTAAGATTAAAATATTAATAAATTCCCAAAAAATTGGGGAAATTAGGGTTAGTATCCTTGATGTATTTGTGACCCTATTTGGTGCATATGGACAGGACGGGAGACGCCTGAGACGGTCCAGGAGCGCACAGAGCGCGATTGACTCGTCTTGATTTGTGAGTGGACTCTTTCTTTCTTTCGAGCATGCCTAACTGTTTTATTGATGTTTTATGATATTAAATGTGTTTTTATGCCTCTTTTTGATGATTATATGGGGTTGATATGTTTGCACGTTTTTCGAGACATTTCTGGGATTTTGCACGTTTTTCGAGAAAAAGCTGGTTCTCGGATTTTGATGCCATATTTGGGGATTTCAATCTATAAGTGTTTTCTGATGATGATAAATGGATTGTGAAACAAGATTGGTGATTAAATGTGGTTTTTGGTTAAACGTGGATTTCCGGATTTGGGTTCGGAATGACGGTTCGGAACGCAGGAAGGGCTTCGAACCAGGGATTTCGAATTCGAGTTTGGCTATGGATTTAGAATTGGGTTTACATTGAATTTGGATTGGATTTGCTGGATCTGGATATTGGGTTTAAAGACCCGGATTCTGATTGACGGGGGACGGGCCCGGATTGAGTTTAAAGACTCGGGAGTTTAAAGACTCGGATACTTACGATATTACCCCCGTAGGCCTATTGAGTTTAAAGACTCGGGAGTTTAAAGACTCGGAATATCATTTGAGGCCTGGTTGAGTTTAAAGACTCGGACAGACCCAGCAGGTTTGATCGTAAAATGATACCTTGATATTCACGTTTTATGATGCAGTTTTATAGTGTTTCTGTTTCTTATGATGTTTTACGTTATGGTTTTCTAATATGTAGTTGGGCATACATGTTTTCAAAACGGAGGGAATAAATAGTATTATTGTTTTTCGTAACTCTGATTTGATGAGCAACTGTTTTTGAAACTTTTATTGTTTCTAGTCCACTCACATCTTTTGGTTTTAAATTTTCCCTCCAGGTCGTGGTGATAGCGTCGGGGTGAACGTTGAGGCAGGAATCGAGGCATAGAGCTTACAACGTTCTTCCGTTGCGAGACTAGCATAGTAGGATTTTGTGCCCATTTTGTAGAACTATGCTCTGACTTACCGTGTATTATATTTACTCCTGCGTCTGATAGTTATACTTACGGTACTATTACGGGTATTCTGGTACTTTATGTGTGATTGTCAGACGGGAGTAGAGTTCGTCCCGGGTATCGAGGTGATCTTTGGGACGGGTCCTGACAACTGAAAAAAGGGTGATTGGAAGGGACATCGGCGTGGTTTGTTGAGACAGGAGGGAGAGGGTAAACTCGGGATTTTGATGCGTGAACAGTGTTTTGGATGAAAACATTGTACATGAACAGTGAATTCGACTGCTTGGGTTTTAGTAGTGATATAAATTTCCAAAATATCTCTTTTCTAAAAAGTTAATCTGAATTAATTTTTTTAATATATATATTTATAAAAATGACCTAATTTTATATACAAAGGGCAAAAAAAATATCTTAGTCATAATCTCATCGTTTTATTTATGAATAATTAAAACAAATACCTATGAAGAGCTCAACCAGTCAACCCACTCAAGCAAGCCTTTGAAAGCTTTTGAAAGCATTGCCTGAATCTATCTCTCATACTAAGGAAACTTTTGAAAGCTTGAATCTCTGAATCAGATATAACCCATTTACATTTGGGAAGCTATGTATACATAGGAATTGTATAGAAATAGAATACCAAATGTTGTGGCATCATATATAACCGATTTACATTTGGAAAGCTATGTATACATAGGACTTTTATAGAAATAAAATACCATATATTGTGGCATATCCAAGGAAAAATTTAATTTATATTCAATTTAATACAGTGTATAGTATGGGGCTGGCCGGCTGGGGCCCAGCTTGTTCGAGGTTTTGCCACCCAATATCCCTTTCCCTATCATCCTTTCAAGTTTCAAGTTTCAAGTTTCAACATCATCTTTCTTATCCTTTCTGAAATCTCTGATGACTCCGACTTCCACTACAATCCCCTTTTGTCTAGTGTCTGCTTTTTTCAAACAAAACGGCCATGATGCTTTCGAGTTCCAGGTTTTTAGTGTAGACTCTTTAGACTCTGGGTGTCATGCACATCAGCACATGTACGTATCTTGTCTTCATGTTCCTGCATTCAATTTGTGAAACATGTGAACAATAATTTCATGTACGTCCCTCAATAATTTTCACCACTCGTATATTGCTAGCTACTTTTTAAAAGTAGACCCAGTTGTGATAATTTTGTTCCAATAATGAAATATATATATATATATATATACAAATGAATCTGATATCGTCATATGGTAAATAATAAGGAAGAAGAAGATGATATCATTGTGATGTAACCCTACAAAACTGCAGCTTCATCTTGTTTAATTCAACTTGTTGGGTATTCAAAGGCTCGATAAGCAGACAAGCAGCAGACTGCAGACGGGGTTTGGTCAATATATACGTACGTACCCAGAACCATAGTATATTCTACTTTCTTGGGAATATTTGATCACATTCATGAGAATAATTAAAAAAGTCTTTTAATGTTATCTATAATAATTTCATTTTCAAGAAATTAAGTACAATTCAAGTATCTTGACTATCGATTGATGAGTCTTTAATAACATTAATATTTATTTAAAATTTTCCTAACTATCATAATAAATACTCAAACAACCTTTACAATTTTTAACCCTATTTAGTATTTTTTTTCTTTTTATTTTATAAAAATATTACTCACACTTATAATTTTTTTTTTCTCTTGCTATCATAGAGTCAGAAAGGGGATCCTCGGGGATCCTCTATCCCCATTGCTCTTTTGTTTTGGCTGAGGAGGCGCTATCAGGGGTTGATGTCAACTTAAGACAATGGTCTTTCCAAGCCAATCTCTGTTTCACAGGATTGTAGTCCACCTAAAATTCAAGAACACTAAACAAACCGCACGGATTTCATTTCTGATTTTAAATAAAAAAAAATTAATTGTAATACATAATTTAATTTATAAAATTATTTTAAATTTAATTATAAAATAGGTGTGACTACGACTGCTTAGTAAAATATATTACATATTATTCATTCATATATACAAATTAAAAATGAGCTGAATCTTGAATTTATTTTTACCATGTAAATTAGCCCAGCTCCGTTAAAGCAAGTTGATAATCCACCACTGTGTGACCGGCCCTTTATCTGTATGCTGCTCATTCATAAGTACATTATCCATTTCATTTAATACTCCAATGATCTTCTTATTAGATTTCTGATTGATTATTTGTTGGATAATATGTAAGGATCTCAAAATCAACAAGTAATACAATAGCAAGTAGAGTATCGTTTTAATTAAAAGCCTAATATTTTAATTAAGGTACTAGTTATATAAATATAAGTATCCAAATATATAATGTTATAGAATCAATTCATGCCCCGGTGTCTATATAATGTCAAAATTTGGCTATGTGCATTTTTATATCTTCTCGTGATTGTAATAGATAATTAATACTAAACGTGAAAACAAACCAAACTAGTACTTAAATCATTAAATTATCCGATATGATTTCTACTCTTTAGACTTAAATCTTGGTTCTATTAATTTGAATCATAAGAAGCCATATATTTAAGGAAAATAAACACGGGAGCATTGGGTTTCAACATAGCCAATCCAAACCAAACTATCTTGCACATTAACCCTATTTAGTTTTTAACTTTTTACTACCTATGTTGACAATGAATTTGAGCCTCTTTTATGGGTATATATCTATCAGATGAAGAAAAGGAAAGAGCTCAAGAAAAAAGTTTGAGTTATGGATGGTGAGTTGGGAGACCATTGGCCCCAGTTTCCAAAGAACTTGGGAGAACTTTGCTCAAGCACCTCAAAAGACCATTGTTGGTTAAAACGAGCTCAGCATGAATACACTCCGATACATGACAAAAAGTTCTAACATAAACTGAACAACACATACAAAATCTTGTGAATTTCCCAACTCATTCTCAGACAACAAAAGGCTACCGAGGAGGGTAAAGGTGGCAATTTTTTATACGACTCAAAATCCGCACTAAATTTATCCGGATCAACCAGCATGATTAAAATTTCGGGTCAACCAATTATGACACGTTTAATAAACGGACGAATTTCGGGTCAACCCGTGTAATTAACTATTAACTCGTTTAATAAGTAAGTCGATTTCGGATTAACCTGTTAACCCATATATTAACCAATTTAATAAATGTGTCATTACTAACTCATATATCTACCATTTATTTACCTAAATACCTATTAAATCTTGTAGCTTAAATAGGTTAAACATGTTGTTTGATCCTGAAATGACCAACTCGATGAGACCCGCTGGGGGTTCTAGGACCAGCCGCGTTGTGTCTCGGGCCCGCCGGGGGCGTTGTGGTTCGGCAGGGATCCTGCAAAACTAGACACCGGTGTGGTGTCGGCCAAAGGGGCTCCGATGCCTAAGTTAGTATCTGAATGCCGAGCGGCAAGTAAATACAGTGCTCTGGATCGGTTCTGAGAGTCTTCCCTTTGTGAAGGGTTTCGGGGTATTTATAGTAGCCATAACTGCGGTAGGTGGGCTACTGTTACGGGAGCAGGTGGTGCTTTGTGGCTGAGAGCCGCCTGACAAGTCCTGGACATCCGGAGGAGGCGCTAGCTGGAGTCCCAACCTGCCTCCGTCAGGGAGTTGGTGTGGCAGAGTTGGTTAGGTGACTGTCGCAGCCAGCTGTTGTCTGTTCACTGTCAGATGCTGAATGGCGGGTCTGCAGTACGGTGCCGATCGGCGGACCGTGGGTCGTGAGGGTGCCGATCAGGCGGTCGGTCGACGGCCTTCCTGTCCTGGTGGGACCTGTGCTAGGGTGGTCGGTCGATATGGTGTCAACATAAGTCCCCTAAGTCTTTGACTGAGGTGGGGTTCCTCGGTCGAGGACTTGATATGACGGCCGGTACCTGTCGACCGACCAGGGCGGTGCGCCCTGTATCCCTAGTAGCCCCCCAAGTCATGGAGCGAGGAAGTGCACCGTATGTCCGATTTGAAAAGAGTCCCCGTTGCCGAGTTCCGGAAGCTGCCCACCGTAAAGACCGAAAGATCGTGGAGAGGCGGCCGTGGGGAATGGCGGGGAGACGTCGGTAGCAGTGTGCTTGCCGACGAAGAGAGGAAGCGTGCCGTCGGGAAAGATGCCGAGAGGCTCCGGTCGGCAGGTGGTATGGATGCATACCGGTAGCGATGTACGTATGTACGTATGTAGTTGAGAATATACGATACCGATGGGTATACAGTATGACAGGACCCATCCCAATCCCCCCGGGATTACCATGGAATGCGCCCTGCTCCCGTCCAACAAGGGGTGTCAGACAAGGGATGACCAAGAGCCACTGCCCAAACGGGGCATCCAGAGTGCGCAAGGATCGATGGAGGAGGTGTGCAATGTCCCAGTCTCTGCTGCAATCGCATCCGTGATCAACCTGAAGGGCATTAAAACCAAAAGCTGTGAGTGGACAAAACCAATAAGTTCATCAAATACATTTATAAGACATTTATGCCCTCCAATAAAAACGTATGCATGCCACCAAAACCAGTAACCAAAACGTTTGCTCAACCGAGCCATTAGGGCCTTAGCCCAAAAACCGTTAACCAAAAACCAAGTGTGGGAACTCAGCCCAAAACAGTGGAATACCACCACCATACATATACGACCATGTGGGTCACCACCCACGACCATAAATGAACATCAATTCATTAAAATCACACAATCGTAAATCCACCCGGAAAGCCATTTCATTAATTCGTATTTTACCATTACCATCACCAGCATCCTTGATGCTAGACGTCCCTGACGTCATGTCTCACGGTTTCATAAGCTACGCGTGCTGCCCGGGGTCTCTCCGGGTCCATAAATCTGACATCCCTGATGTCTGACGTCCCAGACGTCAAACATAGCAATCCTGCTCCTGAGTCATCATACGGTCCGGCTGCTCCGTATGGTGACCCTTCACAGGCAATGCACCGTGACTTCCCCAGTGTCCCAGACATCTGGAGGAGACCATCATATATCCTTGTATCAAGATGGTATATGGAAAACAGTTTTTATTAATTCATTTCACAACATCATAATGGGCCCTGCCCGAATTTTCCATAAAACAACACATTTCCATTTAGGGTCCCTGACCCGAAATCACATTTATTACATATAGGGCCCCTGACCCGAAATCATCATTTTAATCCAACTGGGCCTCATGCCCGACTTTATGAACCACTGGGCCCACGGCCCGATTTATAAACCAACTGGGCCCACAACCCGATTACGTACTCAAATGGACTCCAAGTCCGAGATTTCCAAAACAAGTGGGCCTCAAGTCCGAATTCATCTTTCCAATATAAAAACCATTTTACCACAAGCACGCAAAACCACAAATAAACCGTTACTCCCGATATACGTGAAATACGGAAAACACCTCGAAATACGTGCAACATACCCGAAATCAATGCTCACAAATACCATCATAGAAATCATGTATATAAATCATATAACACATTTAAGCATGCATAGGATTTATAAAACCAAAGTCCACTCACAGACCGTTTTAACCGTGTGCCTCGATATGCGTGCCATCGGCCCTCCCGGGCCACACCACTATCACCGGGACTCCCAATCCTGTCCAAATCACATTAGAGGGTTACTAACCTCATTGTTAACATCCTATCAAAGTCCCGTAATTTTCCCGAATTTTTACTTATTTTTAAACTTAATTTAAAACCTTCGGACATCCCGAACACTATCGAGACGGTGTCCGATCGACACGAAACCAATACCAAATTGTCCGTTACATCGAATAGATTAAAAGTCATGTTGGAAGTTTCCCCAAAATACCCTTCACGCGCCCCCACGCGCCAGGTCAACAATGATGACGTCATGCTACAGTAACCGGATTCTGAAACCGGGTCTGTAACCGGGTCGCCGTCGACCCGCGGCTTGACCCAATCACAGATCGAGTTCCAGACCACCATTTTTGATGCGGTTTGATCCTATGGACTCGTCATAACCTCCTCTACGGTTCTGTGACATCCAAACTCATTTTTAGGTGGATTAAACTACCTGAAAACTGATGGGAAAATCGGCTGAGAACTCAGGTCATCAACTCCGGCGACTCGTCGAGATTCCAGCCGTGGTTCATGGTCCAAAATGGTCGTCTAGGTTCCTAGGATATGTTTCAGAAGTAAGCAAACAATCCTAACGTCAAAAACCAGTGTTTCGAAACAGGGAAGAAAATCAAACCTTCTCGGGTTTCTGGGCATAACGCCGTCGTTGCGCCGCCGTGGCTCGTCCAGTCGTGGTCTGAGTCGTCCTAAGGTTCCAGTGGTCCTATCCCTACGTTGGTTCGAGTCCAGGTATGAAGGTTTGGACGGTTGGATCGATTTGGGCTGTTTGGGTTCCTCTCGGGTCTGGGGAGTTTCCGGCCGTGCAGGGCGGCCGTGAGGCGGTGGCCGTCGTCTGAAGGTGGCTGGGGTTCGTCTGGACGTGTCTGGTGCATGGGTTGAGGCTGAGATGTGGTGATGTGTTTGTTCTTGGAAGGAAACCGTGCTCACGGTTTTGAGGGAGAATGAAAATGAGAGGTTGTGTGGTCTGATCAAATAAAGAGAGAAGGAATGAGATCTAACGGCCCAGATTCAATCTCCATATAAAATGAAGGGAGATGATTTGAGGAGAGGGAATAATTAATTAACCCAAATGGCCAGCAAAGATCCCTGAATTAGGGAATGAAGGGGATGATGACATGTGTCACTCATCACGGGTCCAGATTGGTTTGGATTAAAGTAGTCAGATTTTATTATTATATTATTATTTTATTCCGAGTCTCGGTTAATCGCGTTTTACGTCCTTGACCATAACTTCGTCGTCGAATCTCCGATTTCGGCATGCCGCCTGTCGTTGGATTCGTATCGACGAAACCTACGTAACGGTCCTTGGCCCTCGTCCATCGGACCTCCCGGTCAAAAAGTCAACATTTGGCCCCTAGTAAGCCAAATTACCAAAATACCCCTCAACTTCCGAACACCATAACTTTCTCTACGAATGTTGGAATCAAACGTACCACCTGTCTATGAACTCGTGACGTCCCGAACTACGCCACGGTCATCGGTCAAAGTCCATTTGACAGCCCGAACAAAAAGTCAACATTTTGCCCACGACCAGGGGCAAAACGGTCATTTCGCACAATTTGTCCGATTCCGCCCTACTAACCACCGTTCAACCTCACTAATCAAGATTAGTCACTAAACTAATCCCGGAATTCGGGACGGGTCGTTACACAGTACAAGGTATTCGTAGCCGAAAGGTGGCCGTATCGGCCTGGCGACCGTCAGATCGGAAGCGCGCATCTCGAGGCGGGCCAGGGGCCTATAAAAGGGGCGAAAGCTTTTTGACTTTTTCACTTTTTACTCAGAGCATCTGTGGAATAATTGCAAGTGCCGACTGAATTGGAGACTGCCGATCAAGAAGAAGACGCACGTGGAACCAATTCGACCGAGCAAAATTTTGAAAGGTATAATTCCTGCCGTTCGGCATCTCTGCTCAGCATGGGTTCCTTAGCGTAGGTGCTTAGTTGTAGCTTCTTTTCTTTTGGTAATTTGTAGATGTCAGAGTCAGAGTCAAACAGTGGATCTGGGGTTAGGTCCCCTCAAGCTTTTGGCGGGGAAACACCGTCCAGTTCGGCAACCGACGTGCCGAGCGGGCGCAGTGGGTCAACGTCTACTAGTGGGTCCACTAGCAGCACTTCGTCGTCCAGCAGTGGTGACAGCCTGGATGAGGCTCTCAGGTTGCCGCGGAAGGAGTTGAGGCAGCAGGGCGGATGCAGCACATCAGGTGCCGATCGGCCAAGTGAGAGGAGGACGTCTCCCCGTACTCCCCCCGTCGCCACCGTCGATTCCGAGGCTGAAGGTAGCGGGACGGAGATGAGCTCGCCGATGGAACTAGATGCCGACGGCGTGGTGAAGGTGGAGTATGCCGTGGACTACAAGATGAACACCATTCGGCAGTCCGACCTGGACCGGTTCCGGGAGCTGTACAATGTGCCAGCGGAGATTAAGATGACGGTACCCCCACACAGCAAGAAGCCGAGCAATCCTCCTGAAGGGTCGACATTATTTTACGTCGAATGCTTTGAACACGGAGTGAGGCTGCCTCTGCACCCGTGGCTCCAGGATATGATGGCGAGGGCAAACCTAGCCCTGGGGCAGCTGAACGCCAACGGCTGGATCATCCTGATCAGCCTGTACACGGCGTTCCGACTGGCGGGACTGCCGGAGCCGACCTGGGGACAATTGTGCACCCTGTACCGCTTCAAGAGGCAGACCTATGGGTCGGGGTGGTACCAGATGGAGTGCCTGCACAAGAGTGCGCGGGGTGCGTTCATCACGGATGTGCCGACGTCGTAGAAGAGCTGGAGGCATCGGTTCTGCTGGGTATCGGGGCCGTGGGAGGGGGACGTCAGTAGGGTCCGAGCGAGGATTCCCCGCCACTTCCAGTCTGGAGGTTGTCTGCCATCCGATCGGCCGTTGGCCATAGTGGGGTATTTCGGGTACCGAGGCGGAGTCTGATGGTGCGTTTTGTATGTGCAGGTCCGTCCAAGGCAACAGTGACAACGGAGGATTGAGAGGCGTGCAATCTCGTTCGGGGGAAGCTGTCCGACCTAGAGCGCAGTCGCTGCGTTCTGAAGCTACCAGCCAACCTGCTTGCCGTGGGTCTCATCGTTCCACCTGGTAAGTAGCAGCTGTTTGATTGAAGTAATGATGGGTAGGTATGCCGAGACCTTAACTGGGTTTTTTGCAGTTCATCCCTTCCTCGAACAAGCCGATCAGAAGAAGATGAGCGAAGCGGTGACGAAGCACGGCTCGGCTGCCGAGGGAAAGGGCAAGGAGTCGGAGGTAACCCCCCAACAGCCGCGGAGGCAAAAGACCGTGGCGGTGAAGCCCAGGGGTACCGGCCGAGAGGAGCCCCCGTCGGGGTCCAGTTTGGGCGTCCGGCCAGATGGGCCGCCAAAGCCGACAAGGCCTGATCCGCGGCAGGGTGCCGAGCAGGCGAAGAGACCCGTCCGGGGACTGAAGCGGCCCCTCATCGGCGGGCTGGACCAAGCCCGGGAGCGCCAGAGGAAGCTGAAGGAGGCGCGGCTTAGGCAGTCTCCCCCGACGGCAGGGGTGTCGGAGGGAGAGGGCTCCGACCGCCGACGCAAGAGGGAGGTGGCCCTCAAGGCTCCCGAGGCGCCGATGGAAAAGGCCAAGGAGGCCAGGGTGGAGATGCCGCCGCCGACCAAGGAAAGGGTGCCGAACAGCGTACCCGGCATTGCTGCCGTCTTCATGGATCCCGTGGAGACGGGGGAGGTTGTTCGGTCGGCAAGGCCCGGGGAGGCGTGGGTGCCGGTCACACAGCAGGTGCACAGGTCATTGGCGCCGGTTGTCAATGCCTTTGTGCTCGGCTCCCAGGTGACGCCGGCAGAGATTGAGCAGATCGGCACCGGCTCCCACCCGGGTCGGTTCGCGACCCTGCTCGCCGAGCAAGCCCATGTGAGTATTCGTGTGAGTTGGCTTTTTGTTTTTGTTTGTGCATTTATTGGATATATGTTTGCTGACAAGTGTGCATGGTTCGGCAGTGCTTTGGGCAGACCTACGTGGTCCTGCAGAAAGCCTCTCGGCGCATGCAGAGGCTGGAGGCCGAGCAGGCAGCTGCACGGCAGAGGGAGGAGAAGCTGCGTGCGCGGGAAAATGAGGGGTATGCTGCTCGGCGCCGTGTGGCTGAGCTGGAGATGGAGCTCCAACGGGAGAGGTCCCGAGCCGAGGTGGCCGAGCGGGGCATCGCCGAACGGGAGGAGACGGCGCACGCGTTCTCCCTGCAGCTGAATGAGCAAGAAAAGATCCTGGGGGAGCTGCAGGGAGAAGTGGAGAGGTTGAGGGGCCTGCTCGCTGCCGACCAGCAGAAGACCCTGGAGGATTTTATGGCCGACCCGGTGTATGCCAATCATCTTGACCTGGCCTTAGCTGAAGTGGAAGATGATTGCGTGCAGCGGGTGCTGTACTTCAACCCAGGCGTCACCCTCAACTTCCCATGGCTGGATGAGCCCCCGGCGCTGACCAAGACGTTCGCCCTGGAGGGGCAGGACCCTGAAGTCGGTCCGGCGGTGGGTGAAGGGGAGGTGCCGAGCGCTGGCGGGGAGGATGCCGTTGCGTCGTCCTCTGGGAAGGACCGAGCGGGGGAAGATGAGGTGGAGGTGGTGGTCGTTTGAGGGATGGAGGTGCCGTTTAGCGGACCGTGCCCTTGTACCTTTGCCTTTTAGATGAACATGTGTTTCCTGTAATCCGGGGAATGCCCCGTGTAAATGTAGTTCGGTAATGAAATCAATGAAGGTTGGACTTTATCTATCACTTTGCATCGTGCGATGACACTTCGTTTTTTTTTTTTGAATGCTAACTGCCGATGGGCGAGTACTTCGTGGGTTTGTCCACATGAGTAGGCATGTCGTTCCATGGGGCGTTAGACTAGTAAAGACCGATCGGTCATAGGCATATACCCAACCAGAACGTCCATGACCACCAACTAATCCAATCGTAATAGCGAAGACTTAATTGAATTTTGATTGTTTGGGCTAAGTGAGCTTCGGTCGGCATGGCAAGTATTGCCGTTTGTGTGACCGGTGGTGCCGTTCGGCAATGGTAAATAGGTTATCGGGTCGGTAGGGACTGCACTATCACTTAGAAATTTGAAAGAACATTAGGCCGGAAAGGCAAGTTCGACTGGAGATAGCCAAGTCGAATTACAATAAACGTAAAGCAGTGTACATGGGAAGTATAATTAAGTATAAAATAGCTTGAGATGATCCGCATGCCACAGGTGTGTAAGCAGACGTCCATCTGCAGTCTGAAGCTCATAAGTGCCTGGTCGACAAAGTCGGGTCACCAGGTAGGGGCCCTCCCACGCGGGCCCGAGTGTCCCATCGGCACGCTCCTTAGTGGCCAAGCTAACCTTGCGAAGGACCCAGTCACCGACCTGGAAACTGCGTTCGTGAACGCGCGAGTTGTAGTAGCGAGCAATTCGCTGTTTGTGTGCCACGTTGCGGAGATTGGCCTGTTCACGGGTTTCCTCGATGAAGTTGAGATTCTGAGTGAGGAGCGCCGCGTTCTCCTGTGGATCGTAGGATAGGACCCTATAAGAGGTCTCCCCAATTTCCACGGGAACGACAGCTTCAGTCCTGAAAGTCAAGGCAAAGGGTGTCTCCTGTGTCGATGTTCGGTAGGATGTCCGGTAGGACCAGAGAACATCGGATAGAAGGTCGGACCATTGGCCTTTCGGGGTGTCGTGAAGTCGAGCCTTGAGGTTGTGTTTGATGAGCTTGTTTACGGCTTCCACCTGTCCGTTAGCCTGTGGATGTGCCACCGAGGCGAAGCAGAGCTGGATGCCATAGATGGCGCAAAAGTGTCGGAAACAGACAGAATCGAACTGAGTGCCATTGTCCGTGACGATCGTGTGTGGGATACCAAAGCGACAGATGATGTTCTGGTAAACAAAGCTCTCGACCTGGGCGGCCGTGATTGTTTTGAGGGGCTTTGCTTCGGCCCACTTAGTGAAATAGTCCACCGCAACGATTGCGTGTTCGACGCCGCCCTTTCCTCGTGGCATGGGGCCGATGAGGTCCAGTCCCCATTGAGAGAAGGGCCAGGGGCTGAGCATGGGAGTGAGTCGCTCAGCAGGAGAATGAGGTACAGGGGCGCACCGTTGGCATGGGATGCACCGTTGAGTGATGTGACAGGACCCGCCCCGATCCCACAGGGACCACAAGGGGACGTGCCCTGCTCCCGTCTGACACCCAATAATTCATACCAATTTTAACCTCAAAACATTTAAATGCATAAATAACCAAATTAAAGTCATACATCAAATCCGAATTAAACGAATGTCAAACAAGGGATGAAATCCAAAATTACAAGTTGCGAGCACGACTCTAAAGTAAACCTGCGGGTACACCGCCCAACAGGGGATCAGGTACGCAGAAGTAGATCTATGCCTCAGCCTCAGGTTCCTCCTCTACCTCAGTTTCACGACCTGGAGGGGTTATCAAAACATTAAGAGTGAGTGGACCGAAATTCAAGTTTATGAAATCGTTTGATGATTAAAACATATAGCTTACCCCTCCGTTTTCCAAACATGCGGTCGGTCGGCGGCCTTCCCGTCCTGGTGGGACCTGTGCTAGGGTGGTCGGTCGATATGGTGTCAACACATGTTAAACGAGTTATAAATTAATTGAGTTTCGAGTGCGATCTATTTATTGAATGGGTTACACAGGTTACCTGGGTCATTAACAGATCGAGTTCGGATTGAGCATGACAAAATTATTAAATGAGTCAAATTTGAGTTGGGCATATTTGGCTAAAACAGAATTCATGACACGACACGACTCATTGCCAACCCTATAAGAGGCTCGACAAGACTGTCGTCCGTTTGGATTGCTGTGGTGGAGAAACCGCCTTCAATGGCGAAGATTACATGCCCTTCAGCCTCTAAATAGCGGCTCAGTTGCTTATCTTCCAAATGGTTTCTACCCAAAAACACAAACTTAGAAAATATTCATACTTACTAATCATTTTAAAGAAAATTTAGAAGAAGGGTTTTTGGGAAACACACGGTGAGGTAGGCTTTATATTTCTACCACTCTGAAACGTTGTCTTTTTTGTCTCATTGACCCTTTACAGATTTCTCTGAATACCACATGCATAAATTCAACAAAAAAATGGTAATAAAAATCGAATGTGTTACGGGATGGGATTCGATGGAGAGAGATTAGGGATGAAAATGGGTTGAACTTTTAAGGCCGATAAGCGGAACCATTGTATGTAGAGAGTAAAATAAAGGTACCCAGAAAGAAATCTGGTCGGAGTTGTGGAGTGGAGATCTGGTCGGAGTTGTGATCTCTTTGATGAATTCGGCTCCACATCGGGGTAGAGGATTGAGTCTTGGGTTCGTACCTGAACCTCAATCGATCGGCTGTAGATGGAGGAAGAGAATCTGAAATCAGGGAAAAATAAATTTTAAATTGAAAAATCTGAAATTGGGGAAAAAATCTAGAGTTTTCAATTGTGAATAAGATGTGATGCAGAGCCGGTCCAAACATTTAGAGGCCTAGGGCAAAAATAAAAAATGGACCCTCAATTCGCATACTTAATTATTGAAATTTAAATTTTATAAATTGATTATATTATATTTTTATTAAGAAGTATCGTTACAATTTTTGCTATGAGAAAACTCATAAATTAGGATAAAACCCCAAACAAAGAAAAAAGAGTACATTATATCCAAAAAATTACATTTAATTTTTTAAAACAAATCTTATACTTTTTTTTGTAAAATCAGTAAGCAATTTGCAATTATATACAAACTTTTATATTCAAAACAAGAATGTAATTAAATATTGTTAAACTAAGAACTTTTGTAGCAATGACCTTATCAATTTAGGTGAGTTTCTTGAAATTTTCCTGGAATGCGAAAAATACGTAATTAAAGATTCAAAAGGCACAAAAAAAAAACTAAAGAGGCATAATTTCTAATTTCTAACAAAGAGTAAGAATTGACATGTCATTTGTAATGTTAGATTCGTGGTTTAGACCCATAACATTGATCCTTTGATTATATGAGGGGGTCTTCCTGTCGTAAAAAACTACAACATCCATAAGGGAAAGTTGTCAAATGGAAGTATTCAATTAGGGAAACTATAATAGGAATTCTATTAAATTAAATTACTTATTTTTTAGGTTTGTAACTTAGGAATATCTCGGATAGGGCTTTCAGAAGGAGAGGCGAAAATGTCTAGATGTCTTCCACTAGAAAAGAAAATTGTTGAGAAATTGAGGTTAGGGTTTGAGAGTTTGAATGAGATTGCAAAAACTTAAAAATTTAGAACAATTGAGAATTTGAGATTGAAAGATTGATATTTAACCTTAGAATATTGAATTAGAATATTAAAACACTGCGTTTTCTTTTTGGAATTTTGAAGGAGACTTTCTTTTCATTTCTTGTTCACTCGTATCCCTCATATAAATTATCATATAAATTGGCCGGCCCTGATGTGATGGGTTGGAGGAGGCAGAAAATTGTAGAAGTTCTACAATTGTTCTTTGTCAAATTATTATATTTTAATCTACGAAGGTGTCATATGGATACTCCATATAGATACTAAATGGTTGTAATGGAAATGGAGTTGATTAACTCAACTTGATCGTTTGATGCTGTTAAGTATACCAATAACTAATTCAGGGCCAGTTTATGGTGCAAAATGTAACTAATGAGTACACCAACTATATCATTACTCGTACCTTGTTCAAAGACTAATTACACTATGGGATGGTACGTTGATTTGTATCAATGGATCAACAGTATGACATTTTTCTTTAACAATTTGAGTACTTACGTTGATGTTACATTGAAAAAACACACACTTCACACCACAGGAAGAAAATACACTTTTACTATTAAAAAAAAAACATTTACAAGGAATTTATCTCTGCTTCAAACATATCAATACATAGATATATACAACACTTTGAGTACCACATGCCAAAATGAGAAGCACACCAACAGTTTTCGAGTACAAAAAGTAAAATCGGCCAAAAATAAAATGTAGAAAGCCAAAAATAAAAAGGGTAACAAAGTCATTTGCTGCCGGCGTTCGCTTTGGGTTTCTTCACAATCAGAACTGGACACTTGACAGTCTGTGCACAATGATTGCTCACACTCCCGAGAAAAGCCCTGCAAATGGCAATTTTCAATTATGTAAATAAAAATAAAATAAAATCTATATTACACATTTAAAATTAAAAGAATATGATATTGAGTGAAATGAATACCCCTCAAGTCTCAATCTCTGTTTTTACACAAATTTTGCATTTATTTTTTTATTTGTCTTATTAATGGAAAATTAAAAATAAGCCAAGAGTAATAATCTCTTTATGAAATGGGACTTACCTCTTGAGACCATAACCATGGCTTCCCATGACCAACACGTCAGCACCAAGATGCTCCGCCATCTTGCAAATGACTTCCCTCGGATTACCGTTCTCTACTCTCGTCTCCACCTTAAGCTAGCCCAGGAGGACAAAATCGTCAGGCCAAAACCAAAATTTCAAATTAGCCTTAAGGAGTTAAATCATGTGCGACACTCACATCCTGATGAAGGTCCTTGCACATCTTCGTGGCCTTCTCAATCACGGAGTCAGCCACGTCACTGCCGTTCTTATGCACTGCCGCCAAAATATCGGAGGAAAACAAGTACCCTTGATCACAAACAAAATTACCATCAATCACTACTGAATCTTACTATTCCGAAAATACCTGACGGGTCCTCTCTCCTACCTGTGCCATCGAGAGCCGTGTACACGGTCCGTGGGGGCTTAGCGTAGAGTAAGATCAGGGTATCTTTGGAATTTTGAGCCACAACATTCGTGAGGCACCAAGTGTTGCGGAAAATAGTAGAATGGAAATAATAACTCAACCCACAAAAAAGGATAAATATGCAAGGAAATAAAAGAGCAAAGAATAGAGAACACCGGATATAACGTGGTTCGGCAATATGCCTACGTCCACGGGGCAACAACAACAAGAACCTCCACTAATGAAATTAGGGATACAAAGAGATGCACAACTTCAAGAACACTACTTGAAGGAAACTCTCTCTCTCACACTTGTTTTGCTACCAACACTACAACACTCAACACTCTCAACTTAGAGTGGGCACTCTTCACTCTCTACTTGGAGGAAGATGTTTCTCTTGGATGAGATTGATGGAATGAGCAAATGACCTCTCCTTATATAGGCCAAGGAGGAACCATCTAAATGCTTTCATTAATGCTTCACCCACCCACTTACTTCATTTTGGATCCCACTTACCTACAACCACCTACTACATTTTGGATCCCACTTACCTACAACCACCTACTACATTTTGGATCCCACTTACCTACAACCACTTACTTCATTAATGCTTCAAATAACATTTTGTAGATATATTTGAAATTTGGGCCTAGATATTTTACAATCTCCCCCTCTAGGCCAACTAGGTCAAAACGACGTGACTTCTACTTGAAGTCCACTCCAGCGGATTTGCTGCAATACTCCAACTTCTGTTGTGTAACAACTTTTGTCAACATATCTGAAGTGTTCTTGTTGGTGTGAATTTTCCTCAACTGGAAAAGCTTCTTTGATACTGCATCTCGAATCCAATGATAACGGAGATCAATGTGCTTCGTGCGAGGATGGTACACTGAATTTTTACTTAAATGAATAGCACTCTGACTATCACAATGTACCACATAACTTTCTTGCTTCACACCCAATTCTTGAATGAACCTCTGCAGCCAAATCATCTCCTTGCCTGCTTCATTTGCAGCAATATACTCAGCTTCAGTGGTGGATAAGGCAACACATTTTTGTAACTTAGACTGCCATGAAACAGCTCCCCCTGAAAAGGTGAATAAGTATCCAGAAGTGGATTTTCTAGCATCAAGGTCTCCTGCCAAGTCTGCATCCGTGAAACCTTCTAACATCGGTTTCGATCCACCAAAGCACAAGCACAACTTTGAAGTGCCTCTCAAATATCTGAGTATCCACTTGACTGATTCCCAATGCTCTCTGCTAGGGTTAGAGAGATACCTACTAACAACACCAACTGCATGTGCTATATCTGGTCGAGTACAAACCATAGCATACATAAGACTACCAACAGCTGATGAGTAGGGAATACCTGCCATCTTGTCCATATCCTCTTGTGTAGTTGGGCATAAACTTCTGCTTAACTTGAATTGATTACCTAGAGGTGAGTTCACTGGCTTAGCTTCTTTCATGTTGAACCTCTCAAGCACTCGTTCAACGTACCTTTCCTGTGACAACCATAGCTTCTTCGCCTTCCTGTCACGAGTGATCTCCATGCCCAAAATCTGCTTAGCTGGACCTAAGTCTTTCATATCAAATGATTTTGACAAATCTGACTTCAACTTGTGAATCATAGCAACATCGTGCCCCACAATCAACATATCATCAACATAGAGCAATAAAATGATGAAGTTACCTCCGGTGAACTGCCGGATATACACACATGGATCGGCATCTGTTCTCTTGTACCCATGACCCAACATGAATGAGTCAAACTTCTTGTACCATTGCCTCGGTGCCTGCTTTAGCCCGTACAAGCTTTTCTTCAACTTACAAACCATGTGTCCTTTTCTCTCAACTTCAAAACCTTCTGGTTGCTCCATGTAAATTTCCTCTTCCAAATCACCATGCAGAAATGCTGTCTTCACATCCAACTGCTCCACCTCAAGATCCATGCTAGCTGCCATGCCCAGAATAACTCGGATAGAAGTCATCTTAACCACTGGTGAGAATATCTCGTCGAAATCGACTCCTTCCTTCTGCCCAAAACCCTTGACAACCAAGCGAGCCTTGAACTTTGTCAACTGCTCATTCTCGTCCCTCTTCAACTTGAACACCCACTTATTTTTGAGTGCTTTTCTGCCTTTAGGAAGCTCCACCAACTCATAGGTGTCATTCTTCAATAAAGACTCCATCTCAGACTTCATTGCCAACATCCATTTGTCATTGTCTGCATGAGTCTTTGCCTCCTCAAAATTTTCAGGCTCTCCATCACCAGTCAACAGAATGTATCTGGAATGCGGGTCATCCCCATCACTGGTCGTGAGAATATACTGTGAAGAAGGATACTTAGTATTCGGCTTCGGCACTCTGTTTGATTTACGAACTGGTACTTGGGAAATCTCCGGTTGCTCCTCCTGGCTTGGCTCCCCCTGAATTTGATCGTCCTGATCATCGTCTTCAGGTTCAGACACTATCTCAGCACCTTCTGCTTCAGCCATGTCAGGAACGTCTTCATGTATAACCTCTTGAGCTCTGCCACTGGGTTCTTGTTGCAGCGGTGATGAATCATAGGTGAGTTGGCCTGCATTTTTAACTGTCTCCTTATCAAGATCTGCCACGGTCTGATCTTCAAAGAAGTGTACATTTCTGCTTCTGAATAGCTTGTTGGTCTTTGGATCCCACATGCGGTAGCCCATTTCTTCATTGCCGTACCCGAGAAAGATGCACGGTGTGCCTTTGTCATCTATCTTCAATCTTTTCTCGTCAGATACACGTGCAAATGCTTTGCACCCAAACACTTTCAAGTGTGAATATGAAACGCTTCTACCGGTCCATACGCATTCGGGAGTCTCAAAGTTCAATGGTACACTTGGTGATCGGTTGATAAGGTAACAAGCGGCTGACACTGCTTCGGCCCAAAAACGCTTTGATAGATTGGCTGTCTTCAGCATGCACCTGACCTTCTCCAGAATGGTGCGGTTCATCCTTTCAGCTACACCATTATGTTGTGGGGTGCCAGGAATTGTCTTTTCATGCCTAATGCCATACTTCGAACAGTAATCTCTGAACTCGTTCGAAGTGTACTCTCCTCCATTGTCGCTGCGGATACATTTGAGGGCTCTCCCAGTCTCCCTCTCCACCATGACATGAAACTGCTTGAAGGTTTGGAATACCTGACCTTTTGATTTCAACAAATATACCCAAACCTTTCGTGAAACATCATCAATAAAGGTAACAAAATATCTATTACCACCTAGTGATTCAACTTCCATAGGGCCACAAACATCAGAATGTACTAGGTCTAATATTTTTTCTTTTCTTGTGAAGGTACCAGAAAAACTGACTTGATTTTGTTTGCCATATAAACAATAATCACAAGAGTCGAGTGAGGTACCTTTGGCAAAGGGAATGAGAGACTTCTTTGCCAAAACTTGCAATCCCTTCTCACTCATGTGGCCTAATCTTTTGTGCCATAGATTTGGATGAGAATCGTCCGCGACATTCAACTCTCCTTTGCAAACCTTCCCATATGTCTTGTAAAGGGTGCAGCACAACTTCCCTCTAGCGATGACTAGCGATCCCTTGGTAAGCCTCCACTTTTGATCTCCCCCATGATGATGGAACCCTTGTTTATCAAGCACACCGGTTGACATTAGATTGAGACGTAAACCAGGAACATGTCTCACATCTTTCAATAACAGCTTGTTGCCCAAATCAGTCTCGAACAAAACATCACCTATTCCGGATATCTTGGAATAGCTATCATTGCCCATCTTCACTTCCCCAAAGTCTCCAGCTTTGTATGTGGTGAAGAACTCCGAGTGCGCCGTGGCATGGAAAGATGCTCCAGAATCAACTACCCAAGAAATGTTTTTATCTTCATCAGCATGTAGGCAATCATTGTCAAGAGACAACAACTCACATGCTTGACTGGACACAGTAGCGGTAGCTGCAGTATTGGTTGTGTCCTCCTTCTTTTGGTAGGTTGAGCCATCTTTCCCATCCTTCTTGTTATTCTTTAGTTTGTTGCAATTCTTCATCATGTGGCCATAGAGATTGCAATTATGACACCTTCCATTGAATCGTGTCCTCGAACGGCTTGCACTTCTTCCGCGATCTCGACTGGGAACTTTACTCTTGCTCCTTCCTCTATTCTCCGTCACAAAGACTTGACTATTATCGGAACTAGATGACTTTCTCCTAGTCTCTTCATTGAACATGTTATCTTTAACATTATCCATAGATAACACACCATTGGGAGCAGAGTTACTTACAGTAATGACAAAGGTCTCCCAGCTGTCGGGCAAAGATCCAAGAAGCAATAACGCTTGAAGCTCATCCGCGATCTTCATGTCCATCGTGGCCAATTGATTGACAGTGCTTTGGAAGTTGTTGAGGTGCTCAGTCACCCTTACACCCTCCTTATACTTCATGTTGACAAGCTCCTTAATGAGAAACGCTTTCTTCGATGCAGACTTTTGTTCGAACAATGACTCCAACTTCAACCAAAGAGCATGGGCGTTAGTCTCGTTGGACACATGGTGGAACACACTATCATCCACCCATTCACGAATATGGCCAATAGCCTTGCGATTCAACTTCTTCCATTCAGCATCTCCCATATTCTCAGGCTTGCCTTCCTCTCCTTCTATGGGCTCATGCAGATCCTTGCAATAGAGAATGTCCTCCATTCTCGGCTTCCATGTAATCCAATTGGAGTGGTTGAGTCGAACCATGGTACTCCTTGAGCCTTCCATTCTCAACGAACCTAGAGCTCTGATACCACTGTTGCGGAAAATAGTAGAATGGAAATAATAACTCAACCCACAAAAAAGGATAAATATGCAAGGAAATAAAAGAGCAAAGAATAGAGAACACCGGATATAACGTGGTTCGGCAATATGCCTACGTCCACGGGGCAACAACAACAAGAACCTCCACTAATGAAATTAGGGATACAAAGAGATGCACAACTTCAAGAACACTACTTGAAGGAAACTCTCTCTCTCACACTTGTTTTGCTACCAACACTACAACACTCAACACTCTCAACTTAGAGTGGGCACTCTTCACTCTCTACTTGGAGGAAGATGTTTCTCTTGGATGAGATTGATGGAATGAGCAAATGACCTCTCCTTATATAGGCCAAGGAGGAACCATCTAAATGCTTTCATTAATGCTTCACCCACCCACTTACTTCATTTTGGATCCCACTTACCTACAACCACCTACTACATTTTGGATCCCACTTACCTACAACCACCTACTACATTTTGGATCCCACTTACCTACAACCACTTACTTCATTAATACTTCAAATAACATTTTGTAGATATATTTGAAATTTGGGCCTAGATATTTTACACCAAGAGAGAGCACGCATGCTCTCCTCGCCGTCATCGACGGCCACGAGGATCCTCCGCTCGCCTTCTGCCACGTCAGCCATGTAGAAATGATTCGACGGCTGAAAAACAAAGACTTTTGTAGTGTTTTTGTCTTTTTGCAGGGAGTTGGAGGACGGAGGAGGCGGAGTGGGTATTTATAGTATAATGCTAGGTGGGAAAACTGGGAATTGACTTTGTCGGGTTGTGATCCTGTTGGCGGTTTGCGGGTTTGGGCTCTTACTGGTCAGTGGTTTTGAAGACAGGAGGCCTGTTTTCAGTCCCTAGATCATTATCTTGGATTCTTCAGTCATTTTCATATCTTATTATAAGATCTGGTTAACTTGACATAAAGGTTTGGATTGTAATCAATCCACACTTATGTTTTGGATAAATAATACAAAAGAAAGTGCCTGACAGATTTGAAAGATTCTGTTCTTTGATTTTTAAATAAAAAATTGCCTACTTTCAGTTACAAAAGTTACACTCAGCAAAATTTTACAGCAAAATTTATCGATGTAATTATTTCTTGAATAATTGGTGGAGGTTCATCATCAAATGTGGATATGGTGGCTGAAGAATATTGCACAAAAATTATCTGCAATAAGAAAATTCAGGGTTCCATACAAGAAAGAAGAACTTGTGACTAAAATTGGTTATATATATTATATATACATTGACAAGACTCCTTTGATGGAACTGGCATAATTTGCAGCTCCAAGCTAGGTGTCCCTCCAAAAAAGATATGGCATCTGCTTTCATCCATAATGACAATTAAATATGATACAAAATTAAGATGGGATAATGAATGATGACACCTGATTTGCCAGGGACATTTCAATAAAATATATTTTATAATTATACATGTAATTAATTTTTTTATATAGATCAAAACGATACTAAGACGAGATAACGAAATCGAATATTAAGCGCCCATTAAATTATTCTTAAGGCGTAAACTACAAGCCTCTAAAACAGAGTCGGTCCATTCAGATGTAACATAGGGATGATTTTTCAATATGGCCTTCTTGTTCTTGCAAGGCACCCACTTCCCGTGAAGAAACCCAAGATGAGGCCTCAAGCGAGACTCGTGGTAGGCAATGTGATGGAGCGTCGGTTCAAAGAAGACGGAGTAGTAACGGCCTCTCTTCCCCGTTACAACGCCTTTCCACCACCCGTCATTGTCGAAGGCATCGACGACGTCACCGAAACGGAAAATCTTGTTTCCACCGGGAGCGTGTTGCGCTGCAGCTTTCCTGGAGATCACGGATTGGTTAAGCGGCGGAGGGCGGAGGGCACTGGCCATGACGGTTTCTTTCAGAGGCGTGATTTTGTCGTCCTCGACCAGATTCTCGTACTCGACGACGTAGTTGTTGCCCATGTTGGCGATCACGGTGGCGGCGTAGTAGGAGCCGATAAAGCCCTGTTCTTTGGAGGAGACTTCGACCTTGTCGTGCCTTTGGAAAACCCTTTTGAGGCGGTGAGTGATTGGAGCCATCGGAGGTTGATTGTGAGGGCCTGACGGCAGGAGGGATGCCATTGAAGGAGATTGATTGATTGGTCCAAAGATTGAAAAATTGATGAAGTGAGTGAAGAGGTCGAAGTAGCTGTGTCTTATATAGGACTTAGGACGTCGGTTTTGGTTTTCCTACTCTATTTTGGATTTGGATTTCCTACTCTGTTCAGGTGGTTTCTCTCTGCTTCATTTTTTTCTCTTCTTCCCATTTTGTTAGTATTGGAGTTTGGAATATGATTTCTATATTTTACCCAAAAGAATTAAAGAAAATGCTTAATGCTTGTCAACTTGAAGAATTACCTTAAAAGAAATAATGCATCGTTTTGTTATTGTAATATTTTGTTTCTGTTCAAATTGTAATTTCTTCTACTAAAGTTATTGTAATATTTTTAATTACAGTCCGATGATTGTTAATGAAAAGATATATGCACAAAATGAAAAATTGGGAGTTGTTTTGATGAGACTTAGGGCTCGTTTAGTACGCCGTATTGTACTGACTATTTCAGTTGGATAGACTAATCTATCTACCGGATAGACTGATTATTTAGTCAAGTGTTTGGTGATCAATCGGATTAAAATGCTGACTATATTATACAAACCGCACTATATTATACGGCTAGTTATATCATACTGTGCATAGTGCAGGTTCACAATTTTTTTTTTTTTTTTACATAAAATCATTTGTTTCTTATTATAAAATGTGGATTAAGTCCAAGCACATATTTTATTTCAATTTTTTTTTACTACATTTTTAATGTGTTCATCCTAATGAAATATTTGGCAAGTATGTATATATATATATATATATATATATATCTAAATAACAGTTTCATAGGGAAACAAATTAAGAAGTTTCACAATGTCATCAAATTTAAAATATTCTCACACCTTCAACATCATTAAATAATAAAAAAACCATATGCATGAAAGAAAGAGTTCGTACATGTGGAACCCAAAATCATCCGAAAATTATGGAGCTGCCACGTGTCCCGTAATTCCCCAAAATGACCAAATTGCCCTTGGCAAATAACGCTGATCATTTGAAAAACACCCGCACATTGAATAATCTATTTACCAGTTAAATACGTTATTTGATCGGGTTAAAATCTCTGTAATATTGATATTCTCCCCGAGAGTTAATTATCGTTATTCTTAATAATGGATAATTAATATTAATATTAAAATACAACAAATATCATTACTATAATGATGAGCCATCATTACAATTATTAAATAATATATTTAATAATAATATATTATTTACTAATTAAATATTCAACCGACCAATCAGAACGCTCCAAGGCTCCCAAGATTTTCCTATAAATAGCAAGGCACATTTCATTTCCAAGGTACGTTGATTCTTCGTTTCGAAGTATATCATTTTCCTCTCTCAAAGCTAACTTAAGTATCGGAGTGTTCTTGTCGAACAACCCCCCGGGTAAATCGATCGAGGCGACGATAGCTAATTGTTTGCTGTTTGCAGGAATTGTGAGGATTTTTCGCGACGAGTTCAATCTTTGATTCAACAGTACAATAATCAAAACAAAGATGCAACAAAAGTTTTTGAGTTCATCAACTTCTCATAAAATTTGGACTCAATTAGGGTTGCTTCGCTTAAGTAGCATGACCACGAATGCTTCTCTCATTGTACCCTCTAATGACAAGAATGTTCTCTCATTCTGTGGTTTTTAAAAAATGATATTAAGCGCTGTAATTTGATCTTCAATAGACTAATCCATCTTTGCCAATTCAGAAGCAATTTCACGCTTGGGCTCCAATCTATTTCCAAGTCTAGTTGTTAAAACTTGGCTCAATCGGTCAACAAATTCAGTAAGCATTTCTTTAAATGCCAAAGTAAAATCATTTTGATCATTATCATATGTTAATCGCTTCCTCTTTCGACTAGTTGAAGTAGTAAAGTTTTGAGCAATTGGTGTTGATAGAGAAGGAGAATGATGGGGATCTACCTCATAAGGATCTTCATTAATAGGATCATCCATCATCTCCGAAGGACTTGCAGATCCTACCCTGGTTGCTCGGTTTTTCCCAAATATGAATTTTAAGCGATCATACAAGGGATAACTCTTTCCTAACCAATTTTCCGCATCTGGATTATGCTGCATGAAAATTAAAAATATATCAAAAGTATAAACAGAAACATGTGTGTGCACATACTATATATATAAGATTTCATACTAGAAATTTTAATAATATTATTTTAAAAGACAAAACTAGTAAAATTTAATAATTTTATACTTATATGAGCGAAATTTCTTTTACTAACCTGAACATAAACTTCCCATACCTCTTTGCTATCAACTTCAATGCATTTTAATACATCATTCCAGGCAAAACCACTTTTATTAGCCATGTCATAAATTATCCCATATTCCTTTTTCCACCTTCTCATTTTGGATTTAATATGTGGAATCGCCTTTATATACGCATTGGGGTAGTTTTCGTTTAAAATTTTTTCGAACTCGACCATTGTTCCTGGTTTGAAATAGCCATTATCACATCGCTTACCATGGTTGACTGCATTCTCCAATATCGATAACAATACCTTTTCTTCATTTTTTCTCCATACCTGTCTGCTTTCTTTTCCTTGACTAGTTTGTCCACTTTCCATTCCTGAAATTCGTACACATTATAGATATATAAATAATGAATAAAGATTAACAATACATAACAAAGATAGATAATCAAAATAAATTAATATCTTCAAACTTATTCTACCACAAAATTATCAAAAACATACTCTAATCACAGTTGTTCAATCCACTCATTGTACATTTGCATTACCAAAGTGTCTCTCCATGTAACACAAATATAAACTTCATATCCGGAGTGCAAACTCCCAACATATTGGTTGCTATCTCACCCTTTCTTGTTCGACATCTTGGCTTATCTTGTTTGGATACCCGAACTGACAGGACCCGTCCCAAATCCCTCGGGATTAGCGTGGAACATGCGTACTCCCGTCCGACACGAAGTTTCAGACTAGGGATATTTTCGTCTTTTGCCCAACCGGGGCTATCAGAGTACGTCAGGATTCGAAGGAGGAATGCGATGTCTCGCCTCTACCACAGCTGCATCCGCGATCAACCTGAAGGGCATTCAAAACACAAAAGTTGTTAGTGGATAAAACAAATATTTTATAAAAACATTTTCATAAAAGACCTTTATGCCCTTCATTAAAACATATGCATGCATTCGAAAACCATTTCTAGGGTTCATGTCCGGTTCCCATAAACCGACATGAACCGTCAAACCATTTGGGCCTTAGCCCGAAATCCGTCAATCAAATACCTAGGACCTCCGCCCAAACCAAAACACATGGGAACTCATCCCAAAACCACCTCATAAGGGTCTCATCCCAAAACCAATACGCGTGGGTCACAGCTCAACGCCATCTCAGTGAAAACTCATCCACATATACATATATACATATATAACCCATCCTAGGCACTTCCGGAGAAGATGCCATCTCGGGGCACACAACCCCTAGGGATCACATCCCCGATGTAGTCACGATGTCATCATATCTATCTAGTGTGCACACTACTCGGGGTCTCACTCCGAGTCTTCTCCCAGGAATCTCCATCTGGGAGGCTCAATCTCTGGATCTAGTCCGAGCTCTCTCTGGATCTAGTCCACATATCCCTCCGGAATCTGGTCCGGGACCACAACATAATAAGTAACCTCTACTCCTGGAACGGGATCCCTATGGAGATACCCACTCTGGTCTGTAGATCGCGACTCTCCAGGTCGACGCTGGAGGAGACCAGTCAATAATCTCGTAAGGCGGGTATATACATACTCGTATACAAAACCATAAAAACGGGGACTCATGCCCGAAACATAATTCCACTAGGCCTGTTGCCCGAATATAAGACTCAACAGGGCCTCTAGCCTGATTTCACAATAACTGGGCATCGTACCCGAACTCGTAAATCAACTGGGCATCGAGCCCGATATCTGAGGGTCAGTCACGATCCCGATCATAGCGATGTGTGCCACCATCAATCCAGGACCGCTCTCAATCCTGGCATGTCGCCGTGAACATATCACTGCCGCGACCATCTCGAGACCATGGTGCACACGTCGCCGATCGATCCTCTAAGCTGTCAGCACTCCGAAGTCGAGCCTCCAGTGGCTGCTCAACAACAGGATGTACATCGTGACCTCTCCAGAAGGAACGCATCCCAATCCAGAGGTGAGCGTCACTTCGTCCGTCGCCGTGCACACAGCACACGTCGCGACCACGACTCAGACCCGTAGGTCATCAATAGGGCCTCATGCTCGAGTCAAAACCAAATCCAAATGAGCCTCATACCGAGTTAAAATCAAGACCAAATGAGTCGTTTTACTTTTCCAAACCATTTCATGAAAACCGAAAGCGTAAGCGCGTATAAGCACGTATAAAACTAGAAAACCTTGAAGTACGTGCCCATACATAAACACACGACTAATCGGGAATTAGACGAGGATTAACGGACGTTCAAGGCAAAATGACGATTTTGCCCCTAGAATGGGTAAAACGTTGACTTTTCGTTGGGACGGTTAAATGGACTTTGACTGATGACCGTGACATAGTTCGAGACGTCACGAGTTCATAGACAGGTGGCACGTTCGATTCCGACATCCGTGGAAGAAGTTATGACGTTCGGAAGATCGGGGGCATTTTGGTAATTTGGGCAAAAAGGGGCCAACGGTTGACTTTTGACCCAGAAGGTCTGATGACTGAGGGCCGAGTACCGTGACGTAGATCACGATGATAGGAATTCGTAGACGGGCGGCACGTCGAGTTCGGACGTTCAACGGCGATGTTACGATTCACGAAAATTCGAACGTACTATTACACGTTTTTTGAGACGGGAGCTTGTTTGGACTTTAGTGGGCCCCACCTTTTTCTCAGAACCAATGGATGAATGATAGGTGTCATTCATCCATTCACCCTCATTTTTCTCTCATGCACATCCATCCCCCCCCCCCTCCCCCCGCGTGCATCCATTTTCCATTTTTCCCATCCAAAACCCGATCACCATTTCTCACCCAAACCCTTGACCTGTGAGCTTGACTGAGAGGACATAGAGATGAAGAGGACCTGCTAGACGTGGTGGCTGGCCAGGCAGAACCTCCGTGGGCGGCGAAGGAGGAAACCCGAGCAAGGTATCGGTTTAATCCATTTTCAATCTATTTTCGATTTCGTTTGATATGGATCGATTTGGATGATTGTTGTGAATTAATTAGATTGGTAGGAGGTCAATAGGAAGGATAGGATCGATTAGGATTGAAATCGGTGAAAATTAAACCGGGAATGGACCTGGACCGGTCACACCGGTCCAAGTTGCAGGAAAAGACCGAACCGGCCGGTCGGACCGGTCGGCTGAAGGTTGAAGACGGGCACTGTAGCATGCGCGTGAGGTCCACGCGCAGCCACTTCAGGCGGTGCTTACGGGCGCATGGGGGAGAATTTTAGGAAGGTTTCAACATGTCAAATCATCTATTCGATGTAACAAACATTTTGGGACTGGTTTCGAGTCGATCGAACATCGTCTCGATATAGTACGGGCTGTCCGAAGGTTTCGGTGCGCGTTTAAAAATAGTTAAAAATCCCGAAAAATTAGGGGGCTTTAGTGAGTGGTTAAGTAAGTAGTTAGTAACCCTCTAAAGTGATTTGGACAGGTTTGGGAATCCCGGAGACAACGGTTAACCCGGAAATGCGTACGGTGCGCATATCGAGGCAACAACGCGGATAATCTGTGAGTGGACTTTCTTTCTGAAATCGATGCATGCATAAATTTTTTATATATGTTTTAATATGTGTTTTGGGATGATTTGAGTGTATTTGGTGTGTGTTTACGTATGGGCACGTACTTCGAGGTTTTCTAGTTTTATACGTGCTTATACGAGCTTACGCTTTCGGTTTTCATGAAATGGTTTGGAAAAGTAAAATGACCCATTTGGTCTTGATTTTAACTCGGTTATGAGACCCATTTGGATTTGGTTTTGACTCGGGCATAAGGCCCTATTGATGACCTACGGGTCTGAGTCGTGGTCGCGACGGGTGCTGTGTGCACGGCGACGGACGACGTGACGCTCGCCTCCAGATTGGGATGCATTCCTTCTGGAGAGGTCACGATGCATGTCCTGTTGTCGAGCAGCCACTGGAGGCTCGACTGCAGAGTGCTGACGGTTTAGGGGATCGATCGGCGACGTGTGCACCATGGTCTCAAGATGGTCGCGGCAGTGATATGTTCTCGGCGACATGCCAGGATTGAGAGTGGTCCTGGATTGATGGTGGCATGCATCACTATGATCGGGATCGTGACTGACCCTCAGATATTAGGCTCGATGCCCAGTTGATTTACGAGTTCGGGTACGATACCCAGTTATTGTGAAATCGGGCTAGAGGCCCTATTGAGTCTTATGTTCGGGCAACAGGCCCAGTTGAATTGTGTTTCGGGCATGAGTCCCGTTTTTATGATTTTGTATATGAGTATGTATATACCCGCCTTACGAGATTATTGATTGGTCTCCTCCAGCGTCGACCTGGAGAGTCATGATCCACAGACCAGAGTGGGTATCCCCATAGGGATCCCGTTCCAGGAGTGGAGGTTACTTATTATGTTGTGGTCCCGGACCAGATTCTGGAGGGATATGTGGACTAGATCCAGAGAGAGAGTTCGGACTAGATCTAGAGATTGAGCCTCCCAGATGGAGATTCCTGGGAGAAGACTCGGAGTGAGACCCCAAGTAGTGTGCACACTAGTATAGAGATGACATCGTGACTATATCGGGGATGTGTTCCCTAGGGGCTGTGTTCCCCGAGTTGGCATCTTCTCCGAAAGTTCCTAGGATAGGTTATATACGTATATATGTATATGTGGATGAGTTTTCACTGAGATGGCGTTGGGCTGAGACCCTCGCATATTGGTTTTGGGCTGAGACCCATATGAGTTGGTTTTGGGACGAGTTCCCATGTGTTTTTGGTTTGGGCGGAGTCCTATGGTTGATTGACAGATTTCAGGCTAAGGCCCAAATGGTTTGACGGTTCATGACGGTTTGTGGGAACCGGGCATGAACCTTAGAAATGGTTTTTGAATGCATGCATATGTTTTTAATAAAGGGCATAAAGTTCTTTTGTGAAATGTTTTTATAAAATATTTGTTTTGTCCACTCACAACCTTGTGTTTTGAATGCGCTTTCAGGTTGATCGCGGATGCAGCTGTGGCAGAGACGAGACATCGCATTCCTCCTTCGGATCCTAGCGTACTCTGATAGCCCCGGTTGGGCAAAAGACGAAAATATCCCTGGTCTGACACTTCGTGTCAGACGGGAGCAGGCACGTCCCACGCTAATCCCGAGGAATTTGGGACGTGTCCTGTCAACTTGGTATCAGGACGTGACGTGCTCATGGTAAGGTTCTACCATTATTCGACGAGAAGGATTCGTCGTATATTGTCTTGGCAATTGGTGATGGTTGGTTGACTACGGTTGACCATACCTCTTGAGTGTCGTATACACTAGTTCGAGGTGAATTTGATAGTGAGAAATAGAATGGGTCACTACAATAGTTATCGACAGTTGTCATTGGTCGGAAGGTTTGGACAACGTAAGGGCTCTTGTTGTGACCCTGTAGTCTAGTGGCACATCGGATTAGGATGAATTGACATCATTTTGGATGTGCATAAACGGTATTAAACGACTAGGTAAGTTGGATTGTTTGCGGACATGTGGATGATGTCCGAGTTAGTTTTTGTGATCGAGTTAGTAGTCGTGCGAGTTCGTTGGGCACTGAGCGGGACAGAGAGGATTCCGAGTGGCTCGGTGCGGGATTTACGCTATACCTGTATTGGTGACAGGTACCTTAGATCGTTGTGAATGGACGGTACGAGTGTTAGGTGCTGGATTGGATCCCATAAGGATTGGGAAATGCGACTTAGGTTACCGATGTGAACGGCAAAGGGAGAAGCCGGAAGTGTTTAGTCCTGAAGGAAAAGATTAACCATTACAGTAATTATCAGAGTATGCTCTTAGTCGGGAAGAAGAACTTCTAGATCAGGAACAGAACTGTTGGAAAAGTTAGGTATGCTTCCAACATGGTTGCAACTACTCTCGACTTAGAGGCGGGTGAAGGAGACTTTTCATTTTCTGCTCTTTAGCAGATCGTGTTGGTTGCTGGAGGATGACTTGGATGAACCAAGACGTTTACTGGTTCTAGGGTTTATTGGATTTTTCGTTTTCAAGTGATAAATTGGATGAAAGGTTGAATCTTTAGGTCATTTATGAGCCAAACATCCAGGTTGTGGGAAAAATTTGTTGGAGTTGAGAAGAAGGGGGTGTTTGGTGTTGCATGACGTTGATGTGTGCAACATGTATTCTCATTCATATCTGACATGGGATGACTTTGATGTCATCATCTTCAACTTTCCTCATGTGGATTGATGAGGAAGAAAACGACAGTGATGTCAATTGGATTGACTTGGAGATCAGATGATTCGTGGTGTCACGTCCAGTGATGTGACATGTGAGTACCCAAGACGAGACAGATTGAGTAACGTGAGGATGATCGAGATGTCGAAAGTGATTGTGACGACCGTGAGGTATTCAGACCGAGGCCTGGTTGTCATTGGAGTGAAACGCCTTGCTGATTATTCTAAGCTAGGAACATAAGAGAACTTTTAAGGATCCCTTAGCATAGTTGGTGAGATGGCAGAGCTTGAAAGTGGGGATACATAGGTGAGATGAGGACGATACGTAGGTATCAATCAGGAAGAGATGAATAGTTGATGCCTCGAGATGGATTTGAGAATAGAGATTGTATTGGATTGAGGCGGGCTCGTGACACACGATTGAACATAAGACCGATGAGTACTATGATCGGATGTGTTCCGATATATTGGTATAGTGATCGGACGTCGAATGCTGTGTGCTTGAGCAGAAGTGACAGATAGGGTTCAGATAGTTGGTGAGCCGAGAGCTCAGGGCCGTGTGGGCCAGTGGAACCCTAGTGTCTGTTTGTGCTTTCTACTGAGACAAGTATTCGATTGGTTTCTGTGTACACCCAGATGGGTGAGACGTCGATTGTGTATCGACAGATGAGTAGTCCGATGGTTGGGACTCGAGGTGAGTCTAGATAGCAACGGCGGAGATCGCTGAGTGATGTGAGATGCGATACAGTACGAGGACTCGAGAACGAGTCGAGATTAGAGTGTGCAGCGGAAGCACAATGAAGTTGAGCGTACTCGTGGACTTAGTGACAGTGACAGAAGTTGAGCATCGCTCTGTGGGAGCAATGAAGTAGTTGTCGGATCGGATGTTGATTAGGACATCAGTTTCTGGCTCATCGTCCCTTCTTGTTAAAGTCCTCGCATCACCGCCAACGGAGTGCGAAACAACCACTCCTATGACTATGCTCAGTTTGAGTAGGGTCTTTCCTACTCGATACGACTCGACTACGTCCATCGATAACGGCGTCTGTCACAACCTCGTGCAGACAGATCTCAGAAGCACTCTGCTATCGAGACTCGAAACTACGCGGTCAACTCACTGCCGGTACTAACTATCCACACACAACATCTACCGATCGGTCCACCTCGGACTCCGATTGATAAGAACCACACTCCTGGTAACTCATCCAACCAATCACTAACTAGGGTTACCACAACTCGGCTGCTCGCGGGTACCACAACCCGGCTGCTTGCATGCAGCACGTCCATCTCTAATGATCCCTTACCTCGACTCCGAAGGATCATCGTACTCCGATATTGGTATCCCAACAACCAGTAACCACAACCTAAGGACCTCGTCCTCTCGTAACTCTACGATTCTCAACCACTGGCCTCCACAAGAACTTGGCCATACTCCGTGCCTAACACTGCCCAACAGCTAGACATCGCAATCGTATCCTATCACGTCACACCACAACTACTCCGGCATCTCTTGCCAAATAGGATCAACGTCCTACTCCAACCCGTCTCAACTAAGGTCCTCGCGCGTCTAACTGCTCTGAGCAGTACAATCTCGATCCTTGTTGTTCCATCATGGACGATCCCAAAGTCCGACCTCCATGGATTTCACTAAGCTCCGTTATATGTCCGTCATGACGCCTCGGCGGTCCTGACTCTCAGGTCGTCCCACTGCGTCAACTGATCCTAACACGATCACATCGCATCCCAAACGTACACGAACTAAAGTTGATTCGACCGAAACCTCGTACTAATACCCAAACTATTGGGTTGATGATGGGCTGTTACGATTGGAGAGACATCACATCCTCGATTTGTGCGTACACTCTGCTCTGATACCAAGTTGACAGGACCTGTCCCAAATCCCTCGGGATTAGCGTGGAACATGCCTACTCCCATCAGACATGAAGTGTCAGACCAGGGATATTTTCGTCCTTTGCCCAACCGGGGCTATCAGATTACGTCAGGATTCGAAGGAGCAATGCGATGTCTCGTCTCTACCACAGTCGCATCCGCGATCAACCTGAAGGGCATTCAAAACACAAAAGCTGTGAGTGAACAAAATAAATATTTTATAAAAACATTTTCATAAAAGACCTTTATGCCCTTCATTAAAACATATGCGTGCATTCGAAAACCATTTCTAGGGTTCATGCTCGGTTCCCATAAACCGACATGAACCGTCAAACCATTTGGGCCTTAGCCCGAAATCCGTCAATCAAATACCTGGGACCTCCGTCCAAACCAAAACACATGGGAACTCGTCCTAAAACCACCTCATAAGGGTCTCAGCCCAAAACCAATACGCGTGGGTCACAGCCCAATGCCATCTCAGTGAAAACTCATCCACATATACATATATACATATATAACCCATCCCAGGCACTTCCGGAGAAGATGCCATCTCGGGGCACACAGCCCCTAGGGATCACATCCCCGATGTAGTCACGATGTCATCATATCTATCTAGTGTGCACATTACTCGGGGTCTCACTCCGAGTCTTCTCCCAGGAATCTCCATCTGGGAGGCTCAATCTCTGGATCTAGTCCGAGCTCTCTCTCTGGATCTAGTTCACATATCCCTCTGGAATCTGGTCTGGGACCACAACATAATAAGTAACTTCCACTCCTAGAACGGGATCCCTATGGGGATACCCACTCTGGTCTGTGGATCGTGACTCTCCAGGTCGACGCTGGAGGAGACCAGTCAATAATCTCGTAAGGCGGGTATATACATACTCGTATACAAAACCATAAAAATGGGGACTCATGCCCGAAACACAATTCCACTGATCATGTTGCCCGAACATAAGACTCAATAGGGCCTCTAGCCCGATTTCACAATAACTGGGCATCGTACCCGAACTCGTAAATCAACTGGGCATCAAGCCCGATATCTGAGGGTCAGTCACGATCCCGATCATAGCGATGCGTGCCACCATCAATCCAGGACCGCTCTCAATCCTGGCATGTCGCCGTGAACATATCACTGCCGCGACCATCTCGAAACCATGGTGCATACGTCGCCGATCGTTCCTCTAAACCATCAGCACTCCGAAGTCGAGCCTCCAGTGGCTGCTCAACAACATGACGTGCATCGTGACCTCTCCGGAGGGAACGCATCCCAATTCGGAGGCAAGCGTCACGTCGTCCGTCGCCGTGCACACAGCATCCGTCGTGACCACGACTCAGACCCGTAGGTCATCAATAGGGCCTCATGCCCGAGTCAAAACCAAATCCAAATGGGTCTCATACCCGCGTATAAGCACATATAAAACCAAAAAATCTCGAAGTACGTGCCCATACGTAAACACACACCAAAATGCACTCAAGGCATCCCAAAATACATATTAAAACATATATAAAACATTTATGCATGCATCGATTTCAGAAATAAAATCCACTCACAGACCGTCCTCGCTTCTGCCTCGATATGCGCATCGTACGCCTTTCCGGGTCAACCATTGTCTCCGGGATTCCCAAAGCTGTCCAAATCACTTTAGAGGGTTACTAACTAGTTAATTAACCCCTCACCAAAGCCTCCTAATTTTCCAGGATTTTTTACTATTTTTAAACGCGCACCGAAACCTTCTGACAACCCGAACTATATCGAGACGATGTCCGATCGACTCGAAACCAGTCACAAAATATTCATTACATCGAATAGATGATTTGACATGTTGGAACCTTCCCCAAATTCTCCCCCACGCGTCCATATGTGCCGCCTGAAGTGGCTGCGTGTGGGCCTCACGCGCTAGTGAACAGTGTCGTCTTCCTCCTCGCGACGACCTGTCTGAACTGGTCCGGTCTGGTTCACCTGTAACTTGGACCAGCGTGACCGGTCCAGGTCCATTCCCGGTCCAGTTTTCACCGTTTTCAATCCTAATCGATCCTATCCTTCCTATTTTTGTCCTAGGAACCTAAACCAATAACCTAGAACTCTTAAAACCCACGAAACCCGACCGATCCAATTGAACCCCTCACGGTTCAAATATCCAAACCCTTCCCCAGGTTTCCTCGACGTCTAACCACCCTCAAAATCTTCCTAACAGCGCCCTAGAAACCTAATTAATTCAACCCAAACATCCAAATCGACCCATAACAAACGAAATCCAAAATGGAATCAAAATGGGTTAAACCAATACCTGCACGGGTTTTTCTCCTCCGTCGTGCACGGCGGTGCTGTCTGGGCTAGCCACCACGTCCAGCCGGTCCTTTTCATCTCTCTGTCCTCTCAGTTAAGCTCACAGGTCAAGGGTTTGGGTTTTGGATGAAAAATGGTGATCTGGTTGGTTTGGGAAAAATGGGAGAAAATGGATGAACGGGGAAGGGGTTTGATGCATGAATGAAAATGATGGGGAATGGATGAATGACATCTGTCATTCCTCCATTGGGTCTGAGAAAAAGGTGGGGCCCACTAAAGTCCAAACAAGCTCCCGTCTCGAAAAACGTGCAATAATACGTTCGAAGTTCCGTGAACCGTACCTTCGTCGTCGAACGTCCGAATTCGACATGCCGGCCGTCTACGAATTTGTATCGTCGTGATCTACGTCACGTTACTCGGCCCTCGGTTATCGGACCTTCCTGGTCAAAAGTCAACCGTTGGCCCCTTTTCGCCAAAATTACCAAAACGCCCCTGATCTTCCGAACATCATAACTTCTTCCACGGATGTCAGAATCGAACGTACCACCTGTCTATGAACTCGTGACGTCCCGAACTACGTCACGGTCATCGATTAAAGTCCATTTGACCGTCCGAATGAAAAGTCAACATTTTGCCCATTCCAAAGGAAAAATCGTCATTTTGCCTTGAACGTCCGTTAATCCTTGTCTAATCCCCGATTAGTCTTGCTAATCCGTCATTAATCCTTAATTAATCCCGCTAATTCAGGACGGGTCGTTACACGAACCTTAATGTAAGTGCCATCCAAGGCCCCCAAACAATTCTATGCAAGTACAAAATCATTAGTAAAGTAAACTTCCACCCAAAAAAAAAATACTAATCTTGATTAAGTAATTTAAAAATACCTCAAGCCACCTCCATCTTTGATTTGGGTAGTTATTAGCAATGGGTTCTGGCAAACCTTGTAGCCTTAGCACTCCATGTAGGACTGAATTGAAATTCCTACTTATAGTCTCCCCTGATCTATTAAACCTACTTCCCATGGTTCGGTTCTTTACATGATGTGCAAGTATATGTAAAAACATACATGCTTGTTCTTCCATTATTACTGAACCGTTTGTTTTTACTCTTCCATTATCATGAAGCCGAGAAATGTCGTAGGTTTGAGTTGGGCTTGCGAGGTGAGATTCGAGCCGTAGTGACGGCTGGATCTTTTGCTACCCTCCGAGACTTGTCGGATGCTGCGGTGCGAGTTGAGGCTAGTTTGCCGGTGCGACGCCGGGAACCATCTATTCCTGGAGCTTCGAGCCAGCGGACACCGAAAAGAGGTAACTTCGGTGGATCGTCCTCGTCGGGCGATGACCGTTTTGGTAGGCCTGGCAGTGCCCAGAGTTCAGGATTTTGGGGTTACCGAGCACCGCCGACTCCGCAAGCGAGTGCGACGTCGGTAGCATCTACAGGGAGACCGAGCAGTAGACCAGGCTGGAATGTGTGTTTCTACTGTGGGGAGCGAGGTCATTTTCGACGTGAGTGTCCACTGTTGCCACAGGAAGGTGGTGTAGGCAGGGGAGCAGCGGAGTCTGGACAGAGTACAGCGTCAGGGACAGCTGGCACGAGAGGAGTTGGTACCACGAGTGGTTCGAGAGGACGTGGTAGAGCGTCGGGATCTCAGGCCCGGGTGTTCTCGATGACTCAGCAGGAGGATCAGGCGATACCAGATGTGGGGACAGGTACTTGTTTTACTTTTGGTTGTTCTGTTGGTTTGGTTGTTGGATCCCAGGGTAGAGTCTAGGAGTTCGCCTAGAGGACTTGGAGTGTACAGTAAGTTCCGTAGCAGGTTGACGGGAAGTATAGGAAAGGAGTGACTATAACTGATCGATCTGAGACTATGGAAGGAGAGAACCCACAAGCTAGAGTTTGCCTTTAGGACTTTGTGGAGTTATTCCGACCGTGGCCGGAATAGCAGCCGAGGGAGATGGGTGGACGATTGTTTGGGTTAGTAGTCGAGTTGGTTTGGGAAGGTTGGGTGGTTGTATACGAGGATGTACTCTATGACTTCTGTCGGGTACTCTGAAATAAGGTATTTTATAATACCTTTGTTTTCTGTTCATAGAGTTTCCCTTGCGTACTCCATGCAGCTGTTACATAGCTAGGGCTGGGCGTGGTAACAGTAGTTGGGGATGGAGTGAAATACCCAAGGTGGAGTTGATAGACAGGGAACCTAGGAGAGGTTGTTCTTTACCGGGTAGGAGACCCTAGGTGTTGGGAACTAGCTGCGGAATTTTGGGGGACGAAATTCTATTTAGGTGGGTAGATTGTAACAACCCGTCCCGAGAGCCGGGATTAGTAGAGTGAATAAGGTGTGATTATTGAGGTTAAGCAGTGGGTAGGTGGTCCCGATGGGTCCATGAGCGTAGAATGACGATTTTGCCCCTTGTTCAGGCAAATAGTTGACTTTTAGTTGGGAGGTCGATTTGAGTGTTGATCGGTGACTAGGACGTAGTTTAGAACGTCACGAATCCATAGGCAAGTGGCACGCCTGATTCCGACATCCGAGGAGGAAGTTGTGATGTTCGGAAGGTCGAGGGCATAACCGTAATTTGGGTAAATTAGGGGGAAAAGTTGACTTTTTGAATAATCGAGTTTTGGTAGGTTGACCTAGGATGGTTAGATAGATTCCGTCGTCCTGAGTTCGATGACAGGCGGCACGTATTCATCGGACTTACGAGGCGAGAGTTACGGATCTAGGAAGTTTTGGTTAAATCGTAAAAATAAGTTAAAAAGAAGGGTAATTTGGTCTTTCTGCACATTGGGATTTGTGCAGAAAGAAGGAAAGGGACGGCTGGGATGGAGCCATTTGGTGAGAGAGTGAGGAGGATTGGTGACACGTGCTAAAGGTGGAGTGGCTTCTGGTGAGTTCGAGTGTGTGCACGGCCCAAATAATTGGGGTGCACCCGTGTATGTGTGTGGTGCTGGTTCAGAAAACAGAGGGAGATCGTGAAGGAAATTGAGGGTGGTGGTGTGTGTGTTGATGAATTGTGAGTGTGTGAGGGTGATCAGAGAGTGAGAGGGAAGCAGTGAGAGAGGTTGACGGTGTGGTGGATGTGTGTGAGGGTGTCGAGAGCTGCGGGAAAATCAGGGGGGAAACAGGAAGGAAACCAAGGAATTTGTGAGAATTGTGGCGGTGGCAGCCGTGTACGGGGCAACTGAGTCCGTGGTAGTGTCGTGCGGGTTGCGAGGAGTCAACCACTACCAGCGGAGCTCACGACGGCGACTGGAGGCAGGTAATTCTCTCATTCCCATGTCGATACTCTGTTTTCCCGTTGAGTTTCAACGTGGAAGTCGTGGTTTGGGAGGTTGAATCGATGAGTCTAGAGTGGTCTAAGGGTTTTAGTTGAGTCCTAGGAGTAGTTTGGTGGTGCTGCCGTGATGGGTGGTGCACGGTGGCGGCAGGCACGACGGAGGTGTCTGTGTCCTCTGTTTTGGCCGTGGGTTTCAAACGGCGAGTCGTCGAGCTTGGGGCTGAGTCGACAGTCCAGGAAGGTTGGTTGAGGTTTGGTAGAGTCCTAGGAAGAGGTTGGTGTAGCCTCCGTGAAGGGGGAAGTCGTGGGTGGCCGGGAAGGAAAACAGGGGTTTTTTTGGGTCGTTTGGTTCGAGCTTTAGTCGACGGGCTAGGGACAGTGTCGAAGTGAACGGAGCTGGGGAACCAATAGGGCTGATCTGGACGATGCTGTTGGTGAAGAGAGGAGTCGTTTTGGTGGACGGAATGAGGAGAACCGCTCTCGCCGGTTCAGGGTCCAGACCACTGGTGCGAACCGGGTCTGCTCAAGGTTGACGGTGCACTGTAGCTGGCGCGTGAGTGCCACGCGCAGCCACTTTGGGCGGCGCGTGGGGGCGCGTGCGGCGGCGTATGGAGAAGCGATCAACAGGACTTTTGGTCTAGGAGTTGTGGTGAGTTCAATGGAGTTGGTTTCGAGTCAATCGGAAGTCGTTTGAGTGTAGTTCCGCGAGGGTGAATGTTTAGGGTCCCGGGTTTTAAGTCTTTGGTTCGGGGAATTTTAAGGAAATTAGGTAGTTGTGTCGTAGACGTATTAGTGACATAATTTGACGGTGTTTGACAGGATCGGGATTTCCCGAGGAAGCCGAGGAACGGGCTGGACGTTCGGGACGCGAGTAGGGCTCAGTACTGTGAGTGGACCCTTTTCTTAAACTCGATCATGCATAACTGTTTTTATATACGTTTTTGATGGTTTTACTTAAGACACTATGTTTCTTGCATATGTTATGATGGTTTTACGTGATTATATGTGGTTGAGATGTTTGCACGTTTTTCGAGACATTTTCGGGATTTTACACGTTTCCGAGAAAATGCTGGTTTTCGAATTTTGATGCCACATTTGGGGATATCCACCTATAAAGGTTTTCTGATAATGATAAATGGGTTATGAAATATGATTTGTGATTACATGTGGTTTTGGTATGGAAATGGATATTTTTCCGGATTTGGGTTCGGAATGACGGTTCTGAACGCCGGAAGGGCTTCGGACCAGGGATTTCGGATTCGGGTTTGGATAAGGATTTGGTAAATGGTTTTCAAATGGTTTTGGGATTGGATTTTCTGGATCTGGATATTGGGTTTAAAGACCCGGATATATGTGACGGGGGACCGGCCGGATTGGGTTTAAAGACCCGGATTGAGTTTAAAGACTCGGGAGTTTAAAGACTCGGATATATTGATTTCCCCCGTAGGCCTTTGAGTTTAAAGACTCGGGAGTTTAAAGACTCGGATATTATTAAGGCCTGGATTGAGTTTAAAGACTCGGGAGTTTAAAGACTCGGATAGGTCCAGCAGGTTCGATCGGGAAATGAGGATTTGATACGGTTTCTGATACTCATGCTATGGTTTCTTATGATATTTTATAGTGTTTCTGTTTCTTATGATGTTTTATAATGATTATTTTATAACTGTGTTCATAACTGTTGGTTATGCATGTGGTTTCAAAACGGAGGGTTAAACTCGGTTTTCATATAAAGTGGTTTTGAACTTTTTGTACTTTCTGGTCCACTCACACCTTCTGTTTTAAATTGCCCTCCAGGTTGTGGAGCTAGCGCGGGGTCTTGACGTCGAGGCAGTGTCCGAGGCATAGAAGTGACGTGAGGGATCCTAGAAGAGTTTAAAGGCTTCTGTGTGCGTGTACTTTATCAGTTTTTATTTTCCTTGTAATTTAGTGCTATGCTCTGTAAACGATAAGGTTGGGATATTTTGTAATTACTCCTGCGTCTGTCTGGGTTTGAGTGAGTTTTACTTGGGTGTTGTGTCGGGGAGTCAGAAGGGAGCGGGATTTACCTCGGGTTTCGGGATGAAACCGGGGTGGGTCCTGACAAGCGAGGACGCTGGGCCCTAAGGGAGGTGGATTGTAAGACCCGTGTCCTAGAGGGAATGGTGAACAATCCCACATTTCTGCGAAAGGGGATGGTCTGGGAGATGATGGTGGTGTGCCTTAAAGGTGTAGGCATACACCTATCTAGCACTAGGCCTTTTGGGAGCTCGAGTGGCTTTGGGGGGGATTGGAACCCCAAAGTTAAGCTAGTTGAGATTGGTGCAATTCCATGATGGGTGACCCCCTGGGAAGTTGCACCATGAGCTCCCGAAAACAAAACCGTGAAGGCGAGGCCCAAAGCGGACAATATGGTGCTAGATGAGTCGGGTCCTGACCGAGGAGGGTCGAGTCCTAACAAACACCATCCTTTTCCTGTCGTACTAATGCCACGCAGCTTGCTGATATTCAAAGATAAAGCATACTTTGGTCTGTAGATTTTTGTTTAAAGTAACAGTTTAAATCTTTCATTAATAGTTCTTTGTTTTTCTAACAGAAATATTGAGCTGGGCTCCTACTTGTGATTTTCAGATTACTTGCATGCTATAAAAGACAGTGAGATGCAATGTTATGAAGGGGTAAGATTAAATATTACCTTTTTTTGGTTGAAAATAGAGGACAATACAAAGAAAGCACTAGTGTAAGCCTACCTATGTGCTACGAAGAAAAAATAAAAGACCACAAGTAGAGATCAGTGCTAAAAAACACTTCTCTAAGCCCCGAGTGTAATGACCCGTCCCGAATATCGGGATTGAATATTAATTAATTATGGTTTAGAATGACTAATCGGGGATTAGTTGAGTGAAATCGGACGAAACGTGCAAAATGACCGTTTTGCCCCTAGTATGGGCAAAATGTTGACTTTTAGTTCGGGCGGTCAAATGGACTTTGGCCGATGACTGTGACGTAGTTCGGGACGTCACGAGTTCATAGACAGGTGGCACGTTCGATTCCGACATTCGTAGAGAGAGTTATGATGTTCGGAAGTTGAGGGGTATTTTGGTAATTTGGCATAGTAGGGGCCAAATGTTGACTTTTCGATCGGGAGGTCCGATGGACGAGGGCCAAGGACCGTTACGTAGGTCTCGTCGATACGAATCCAACGACAGGCGGCATGCCGAAATCGGAGATTCGACGACGAAGTTATGGTCACGGAATCGGGCTCGATTAACCGAACGAACCGGGAATCAAATAATATTTTAATATGAACAGTACCCGGTGACTGTGCACATTCGGATGAGTGACAAGTGTCACCCATCCCCTGAAATCTGGTCCATGTTTACCTCCCAACTCCATCATTACAACATCATCATTTATCCTTCATCATTTCTTCCAGTTTTCCCCATTTTTCCTCTTCTTTGTTTTCTTACCCGTGTGAGGGGAATCAGAATTGGGAGAATTCAGCTCCCTTTCACAACCAATTTTGAGGGGAATTTGAGAGCTTTGAGAGATGAATTCAACTGGGTAAACACGGGAGATTGGGAGTGAGATGAGGAATTGAATTTCGGATTTTAAACAATTTGGGGGGAAAATCAAATTGGAAGAATTGAGCCGTGAGGAGAGGAATTGAAGCCTCATTTAGCTTTCTGGGATCAATACGAATCGATCTGCAACAAGAACGAAGGGAATTGGGGTCGAATTGTGGAAGAACAGAAGGATGGTGGCCTCTGAAATTTCGAGATTGAGTCGAGGAATTGGAGGCTTTGATTGTTGAAATTGAGCTGGGGATTATGTTCCTGAGGATCCCACGATGCTTCTGGGTCCATCAATTGGAAGAAACTGGTTGAGATTGATTGAACTCCATGGTTGCACAGTGACGAAGAATCGAATTTGAGTCGTGGAGTTTGAGCCACGAATTGATGCAATTGAGTTGGGGAAAATACTTACCTGAGTCCCTTGATGCTGCGGGTTGAATCAATTTAGGGAAATCGTGTGACGGTGAAGGAATTGGAATGATGAACAATGGCCGGAGGTCCTTCGAATGATCAACTGTGATCGTGGGGTTATAGGTAATATTGTTTGAAATTGAGTCCACAAATCTTTAATTGAACTTAATTCGAAACTGATTGAATGTTCAATTGATGAATTCAGTGTCGAATTGATAGGATTGAAACCGGGTCTAATCGCCGGTTGAATGACCCGTTTTACAGACAAACGGGTGAGAGGGACAACACTGTAGCAGGCGCGTGGGTTTCACGCGCAGCCACTCACGGCGGCGCGTGGAGGCGCGTCCGGCCTAGTCTCAAGGTGAGGTCAACATGACTTTTGATCCTCTCAATGTAACGAACATTTTGACGTTGATTTCGATGAAATCGGATATTGTTTTGTTAATGTTCCGCGTATCCGAAGTTTTGTATTACGTTAAAAATACGTATTTAAATCCCGGAAAAATTGGGGAAAATTATATGATGTATTTTGAGATGTTAGTAACCCTCTATAATGATTTTGGACAGGAGTTGTGATTTCCAGATTTTACGGAAAAAATGTGCAGCTCGGAAACGGACCGTTTTGGACGGTGTGTGTGAGTGGACTTTGTTTTCTAACCGTGATGCATGCATATATGATTTAAATGCCTTATTATATGATTCTATATGCTTGGGCATGATTTATGTTTCAATCCGGTAATTTCTCGGTTTTATGAATATTATATTATTATTTTTGGGCAATTTTCGAGAAATTACGAAATTTGGTAAAAATGATGTTTGGACTTGGTTTGTGAGTCCGGGATTAAAATTGGTTGGAAATAATGTGTGGACTCGGATTATGAGTCATGGATTGAGAATGATGTTGTGACTCGGGAATGAGTCAAGGATTTCGTGGATTTACGTGAAAATGGCAACGGAGGTTGCAACGCATGGATTTGTGTGGTAATGTTATTTTGGGCATGAGAACCCAAGTGAATAGTGATTTTGACTCGGATTTGGAGTCACTTGTGAACTTGTGAAATTAATGATTTATTGGGAATTTATGATTATTTTAATCAGTCTTTTGGGCACGTTTTACGAGGAACGTGCAAATGATGTTTTGGGCTAGGCCCAGAGTCTAAATGATTTCTACAATGATATTTTGACTTGGTTGGTGAGTCAATGATGATTTCCGGATTATTCTATTGATTTAAATGTGATTTTAACGGTTTATGTGTAAAAGGTATTTTTGGCTTGAGACCCAGTTGAGAATGATCTTGACTTGGTATGAAGTCAAGATTTGATTGAAATGTTTTGGGATGTAATTCCCGGGATGGTTTTCATTGTGATTGTGATATTCCCAGACGGTCGGTGCTTGGGGGGATTACCCAGACGACCGGAGCTTGGGGGATGTGATTGTAGGATCGGGAGTTGATCCTATGGTAGTCAGCTTCTCGGATGAGACTGAGCCTGGATGTACCACTCGGAGGTGCCTGAGCCGGGGGATGTGTTCGCCCAGAGGTGACTGAGCCCGAGGGGGTTGAGCCCAGAGGTGTCTGTTCCCGAGAGAGTGACTGGATATTGGCCTACGCGTAGTGCAGCACTTGTGAGTAGTGCAGTTTGATTTATGTTGCACTTGTGAGTAGTGCAGATGTGATTTGTGATATTTTATGCACTTGTGAGTAGTGCGGATTGATTGGATTGATATATTTATTGTGCACTGGTGATTAGTGCTGATTGGTATTGATTGTGATGATGTACTGGTATTGAGTACGGGTTTTTGGTCTTTGTGGCCAGTGATTATGTTTTCACATGTTTTGGCCTGAGAGCCGGGATTTGATGTTTTATAACATGAACTGATTTGGTGAACATGAGTTTTATGGACCATGGGAAAATATGTTTTGATTTTATCGGTCACTCATGTTTTACGATATGCATGCAAGTATGTGAAAACTGGAGGGTAAGATTGTATTTTGATAAATGTTTTTATAAGAGGTCATTTTTGTCCACTCACACCTTTTCTGTTTTGTGACCCTCCAGGCCGTGGTACGACGTTCGAGACTGATCGTGAGGCAGTGACAGCAGCAGAAATCCGCGCAAACATCCCTTGTCTGGCAAGCACTGAAGGGGAGTTTCGGACCTTTAGTTGACTTGTCAGACGTGAGCAGGACCGGGCACGGTTTTTGACGTCCAGTTGGGACGGGTCCTGTCACCGAGTCCGCCATGGCTTTTGGAAATTCCTTAAGGCTATGCGAGTCTTGATTGGTAGACGCAAAATCTTGTCTTAACCCTGCAAAGAACTCACCACAACTAACAACTCAACGTAAACTAGTAAACTTTTCTGGTGTCTAACTAAAAACATTGGTTTTCTGTTATGGTGAAACCACCTAACACTTATAATTCATCACAGAGTTCACAAAGCTCTCAACATATGCTTAAAACTTAACACTACTAATTCATCACAGAGTTCACAGAGTGAATCACTAGGACCAACTCATCGAGATGCAAAAAGAAGGATCAGAAGCTTGACACATTTCCACACTTTGGGTGAAAAACACAAATCCATGTGTAAAATTTACCCAAAAGTAACGTGTTCAACAATATTAACTTCCTATTTGAGGTTTCATCACAATACTTCATCCAAAAAACTCCTAATACTTGTTAAGTTAGACAGCCCAATTTGAAAAGAAAAAAACACACACACTAACCACCTACGGAGTATAATAACTCAAGGTGTAACGACCCGTCCCGGAAGTCGGGATTAGCGAAGTAATTAGTAACGGATTAGCTGAGTTAATCGGTGTTTAGTTGGGTACTTTTGGACTTTAGGCGTAGAATGATGATTTTGCCCTTATACTGGGCAAAATGTTGACTTTTAGTTCGGACGGTTAATTGGGAATTTACTGATGACTGTGACATAGTCTGGGACGTCACGAGTCCGTAGATATGTGGCATGCCCGATTCCGACATCCGAGGAGGAAGTTATGATGTTCGGAAGGTTGAGGGTATTACCGTAATTTGGTTAAACGAAAGGGGAAAAGTTGACTTTTCGCACGATAGGGTTTTTACACGTAGACCGAGGATCGTTAGGTAGATCTCGTCGTCCTGAGTACAACGACAGGCGGCATGCCTTCATCGGACGTCGGACGAGTGAGATACGGGTCTAGAACGGCGAAAGGTAAAATCGTAAATTGGACTCACATGGGTATTCTGGTCTTTTTGTGCCTTGGGAATTAGGCCAATCTGATAAGGCCAAGTGTGCAGTGCCAATTGGATATTTTTTAGAATGGGACCATAGGGTTTGGACACGTGGGGAGTGTCTAGTGGGTTCTAGGGTGCACGGTGTGATTTTAATTTGGGCTGTGTATGAAGTGTAGTCGTGCTTGAGAGGGAGAAACAGAGACTGAGCATAGAGGAGGAATTGATTGAATTGCAGGGAGGTGTGAGTCCTTGTGAGTGTGTGAGTGTGATCAGAGGAAGGCTGAGAGTGTGTGATCGTGTTTGTGAGGATTGGGAGTGACTGTGTGTGTGTGAGAGGTGGGTAGCAGACCAGAGAAATAGAGAGGGAGTTTGGTGGTGGTGTTGCCGTGCTTTGAGAAATCGTGGATGCTGGTGGTGTTCAGAGGACGGAGGAGGATCTGAGGAGTCGAGTGGACCCCAAGGAACGCGGCGGCAGGCACCGCGGAGGCTAGAACGACGGTAAGGTTTCCTATTCCTCTGTTTTTCCATTTTGTTTCAAACGTTAAGTTGTGGAGTTTGAGGTCGAGTCGAAGTGTTCTGTAGGTTCTATTAGGCTCAGTAGGTCCCCAAGAACCTTCTGGTTGTGAAGCCGTGACGGGGGGAATCCCTGGTGGCCGGGAATTGAAACAGGGGTTTTGGACGGGTTTTGTTCGAGCTTGGGAAGATGGGTTAGAGGCCGTGTTGTCGTGTTTTGATTAGTGGAATGAGTTGCTTAGAGGAGGACGAAACTAAGGGATTTGAAAGGAATAAAAATGGTTGAGGGACGGCGGAGAACCGGTCACGCCGGTTCAGACCAGTCGACGGCCTGAAGAATAAGATGAACAGTAACCCTGTGCAGGCGTGTGAGGCCCACGCGCAGCCACTTTGGGCGGTGTGTGGGGGCACGTGGGGGCTGTTCTGGGGAAGTGTTATAGTTTTTGGTCTAATCGTTGTAACGAATATGTTGGGACAAGTTTCGGGACAATCGGACAACGTCTCGGGTTAGGTTTAAGTGTTCGAAGGTTTAGGGTTTCGTTTAATTACGTTTAGGATTCGGGAAAATTAGGAGGAACTTAGTTGACGTGTTAGTGACTAGTTTTGGTGACTTGTGACAGGATCGGGAATCCCCGAGGAGGCCGAGGAACGTACGAGACGTACGGGACGCGAGTGACGTGCCCGGGAACAGTGAGTGGACTCCTTCCTTATAACTGAGCATGCATAACTGCTTTTAATTACTTGTTTTATGGTTTTCATTATGATTTCATGATTATTGAATACTTTATACCTGTTTTATGAAATGGCACGTTTTTCGAGAAATTACGTATTTCAGCACGTTTTTCGAGGAATGCTGTGAGTATGATTTTGAGGCTATGCTTTTGGGATTTTAATCGATAACTGGTTTTGAATGAGTATAACTGGATTTTGAGACATGATTTGATGATCAAGGGTTTTTGGTTTTAGAATCGGATTTTGGAAAGCGAGATTGGGTTTTAAAGTTGAAAAGGGAATTTCCGGATTTGGGTTCGGAATGACGGTTCTGGATGCCGGAATGGCTTCAGACCAGTGGTTTCGAATTCGGGTTTGGATATGGATTTCGAAATGGTTTTCAACTGGTTGTGGATTGGATTTGCTGGATCTGGTTATTGGGTTTAAAGACCCGGATTATGTTTGACGGGGGATGGGCCCGGATTGGGTTTAAAGACCCGGATTGAGTTTAAAGACTCGGGAGTTTAAAAACTTGGATATTGATATTTTCCCCCGTAGGCCTGTTGAGTTTAAAGACTCGGGAGTTTAAAGACTCGGATTATATTGAGGCCTGGATTGAGTTTAAAGACTCGGGAGTTTAAAGACTCAGATAGATCCAGCAGGATTGATCGGATGATTATATTGGTATCTTATGCTTTACTGTTAATGTTTTATAACGATTCTCATACTGTGTTTATGTTGTTGCGGTTCCATGATGAAAATGATATGATTTATAAATGTTTTTTCAGACATTGGGTTATGCATGCATGTTTTCAAAACGGAGGGCCAAACCCTGGTTTGCTATGAAATTGTCTTTGAAACTTTTATTCTTTTTGGTCCACTCACACTTTTCTGGTTTTGAAATGCCCTCCAGGTCGTGGAGCTAGCGCGGGGGTTGACGTTGAGGCAGTGTCGGAGGCATAGCGTACTCTAGAGTGACCTCAGAGTGTTTTCCGTTGTGCGTGTAGTACTGTTTATTCTTTTTTGTACTGTGCTCTGTATAACGGTTGACTCGTTGGACTTTGACTTCTCCCTTGTCTGGCAATGTAATTTGTGGTTTTCGTGAGGTTGTTTCGGTCTTTTGTGTTGGGTTGTCAGATGGGAGCAGGGTTCACCTCGGTTATCGGGGTGATAACCGGGGTGGGTCCTGACACAAGGCACCAGTTCCCTTCAACTTAAAATAAAAGGCATGTGTAACTTTTCAAAGAAACAGTGCACTCGTTCACATTCCTATGATTCTTGTTTAAACTCATCTGCCACAAGTCATCATAACTAGATCAGATAAAACTATTGTTATCTAACTCCTAGTCAAGAGATGTTTCATGCTCTAAGCTCTATGAAGATTTGTTAGCAAAGTTGTAAGGGCAAGATTTGTTAGCTCTGTGAAAATCAGGGTTCAAAAATCAGACGCTCAAAACAAATTCAAAACTGAAACATGAAACAAAAAAGCAAACCTGATCAAATGGCAATGAGTTAGAGATAAGGACTCAAATTTAACTTTCTTATATCTACACATATCACTACAATCCCATGAGTTTCTTTGTTTGAAGAACTAAAATAACAATCAATTACATGTCTAGAAACCTATAAGACCATCGGAAATTGAAATAGAAAAGCAGATTTTCAAAATAATCACCCAATTTGAGAGTGCTCATCTGGCAAGCACTCAAGCTGCAATTTGAACAAAGGTAAGAAAGTCGTTTTAAAATTAATTTGATAAATTACAAAAAACACTTGAAATCATAGGATGCCTTCAATAAGTCATGCACTCAAAAGAAAGTCTAAACGTAGACATGAACTATAAAATGTAATACTAACATCTAACAACTGATTAATGGCTTCAAACATGTCGGATGGACCTGGTAAGGCAGTCTTGGGTCGATCCAATGTCCGGAGGCTCGACGATGACGTCGTAGATGATGCCGGAGACAACCATAAAGTAGGTGAGGAGAACGTGAGTGCAGACAGTCATGGGTGAGGGGAGAGTGAGCGTAGATAAGAATAGAATTCGCAACAAGAGTGGTAAAGGGTATATTTTTCCGATTTGTTTTATTTGATGTTTGACAAAAATCATTCCAGCTAGAGTATATATCCTTCAAATTCCCATCAAATTAAACAACAACCAAAAAAGCCCAGACCATTCTACATAATTAAACAAAAATCTGACAAATTTCAACCCACAAAAATAATAATCAAGACAAAGAATATAGAAATAGAAAAGATAAAGATGAACTATTGACCTGGAGAAAGGATGACAATAAGCGGCAACAACCAAAATTTCTTGTTGAGATAGCGTCTGCGATGATGATGAATGGCGAGCGATGGAGAAGAGGCAACAACCAGAGCAAATATGATGGTGAGTGATGGAGAAGGAAAGGCAACAGAACAAATATGATGGTGAGCGATGGAGAAGAGAGTAGACGAGCGAGAAAAATAAGTTCGTAAAATTATACACCTTTTTTCTTCCGGATGAAATAAGCGAGTTGAAGGCATATTAAGTTTACTCGACCTACTTACTTAAAACAGTGGTTATTTAATACATGTCTGTACCAAACACAGGTTTCAGATTATTTAGCCTATTCGGAGTTTAATATAGCATACCAAACACAGCCTTAAAATTTTAAGTACTCAATGCAATCCAATTTTATTTCTTTTATTTATATTGAAATACATTGTTATATTTTCAGACAATTTAATTTTAAGGAATTAATTAAAATGAAAGTTAAGTGTTAATGTAATCAATATTTACGTGCGAATGATGCTAAAAATTTGATAATAAAAAAAAATTCTTAATTTTATTAAAAGAGACCGATAGAAATCAATTCATAGGTTTGCCAAATTGAAAAAATAAATGCTTACAAAAAAATGTTGCATCTTCCATTTTCCAAACAAAGCCTTAAGGAAAAAAGAAAATAACGCCAAAAAGGAAAATAGAAGAAAATCAGAGGCCAGCAATTGCTTAGTTCTGGAATCTAACCGCCCAAAATTGTCCGACGCATCGGAACCACATCTCTAGCCGTCCGATTGCTCCTTTCAAGCAAACCCAGTAACAGTCCCAAATAAAATAGACTACAGGGGGTAAAACAGAAGAAAAAACGTATGTGGACTACTCCAGGGCCGAATAAAACTATTTGTATTCTCTGCCTCGCTGATTTTGAGGGTGGCTTTTTCGATCTGGTGAATTTGGGTTGAAATAACATGTTCCTGGTCGATTGGTTCTATGGGGTTCTTGCGTCGCTCGGATTGTGGCAAAAGGAGGCCAAGATCTTGTTTCTGGGTCTCGACAATGCTGGGAAAACGACGTTGCTTCATATGCTCAAAGATGAGGTTTTTCTCTCAATTCTATCGTCTTAATCTAATTGCTTACAAGTGCGGTGAAAGTTGAGATTTTTCAATGAAAAAGTTACCATTTTTGAATGCTTCATTGGTCTTCTGGAATCATTGGGATTCTGGGTTTTAATTGAAATTTTCATTGTTCAATTTTGAATCAATGTGGGGTCTGTTTAATTGGTTGGGAAAACGAAGGAATGGAAAGTGGACTAACGGTATAGTTTTGTGAATGTAGTTGTTAATTTTTATACAATTGGATAAAACATTGGAGCTTGACTTGCACTTTTATTATTATTTTTGTAATTCCTATGATTTTGTCATTAGAGTCTCTACCTCAGGAAGAGGTCGGATTAAGAGCCTAAACCGGAACTTATTGAATAATGAAGTATTGAGTTTGTGAAAATATTGATTCGCTTAAATTGTAATACATGGAATATAGTCATCATTCTCTTGATACATCGTAATGATTTTCATGGAGTTTAATTTTCTAATTCTGGTTCTTTATGATGAGGGATTATTGCAGAGATTAGTTCAACACCAACCGACACAGTATCCGACATCCGAGGAGTTAAGCATTGGAAAAATCAAGTTCAAGGCTTTTGATTTGGGTGGACATCAGATTGCTCGCAGAGTTTGGAAAGATTACTATGCCAAGGTATTGTTGATCATATAACTTAAGAGGGTATATTGGTACACCTGTGATATGCCAACTGGTTCTTTTGCAAATATGAGCACTTTGATCTTTTGCTATGATGGAAGCTATGTATTTTGTGTATGCTCTTTTTGAGAAAGCTACAGACCTTATTGCAAGAGAACAATAAATTCAGATTTCAAAAATATCTTTTGTGTATGCTCAATGATAAGCACTGTTTGCTGAAATAAGTATTCAAAACCCTTTCAACTGTCAATTTGATCTTCACTTGCCAAAATATTTGTTGTATAATCTTCTATTTTCACATGCATGTAGTTAAGTCTTGCAATGTCTGTGCCTCCATAATCCCAGATAAAAGGTTTGTGTTTATCTGATTCATGGGAGGCAGATATAAATAACGGTAGTTCGCTGATAGCACCTTTTGTCTTCAGAAGGTATGCTAACAGTACCTTTCCGTACATACATTCTTTACTTTGCAACTCCAAACATATGCTAGGATTAGGTTTCGAAATGACTGTTTATTTCTAATTGCTTTGAAGGGCTTCTATTTGAAAGGGAACGAGTGTGCAGTATCCCTTAGAGATATTGTTAGATATGTTATGTTAAAATTGTTTCTCTAACAAGGTACTTAATAGAGCTATGTTTTCCAGCTTTATATATGCATTTAAGGACCTGTTTGTTATTAGGTCGTACAATGGTGAGATTAGATCGTACTATGGTGAGATGTAACGGCTCTGAAACAGGTCCTCATCAGATAATATCTGGTTAAGTAGTTGACTATCATTTGGAATCTTTGATTGGAAAGATTTTTTGGGTTTGGCTTGTTGTCTGTGAAAGACTAGCATTGATGTTCATGAGTCTTTAGGGGCAATTTTAAGTTTTGCTCATTTTCTCATATTTCATGTTTGCTTACGTTTCAACCTTCGTAACTCATTTTTTGTCTTTGTTCCAAAAAGGTGGATGCAGTGGTTTACCTTGTGGATGCTTACGACAAGGAAAGATTTGCAGAATCGAAAAAAGAGCTGGATGCGCTCCTCTCAGATGAGGCGTTGGCCACTGTTCCATTCCTTATACTGGGAAACAAGATTGACATACCATATGCTGCCTCAGAAGAAGAGTTGCGTTTCCACCTCGGTCTGAACAACTTCACCACCGGCAAGGGTAAAGTGAACTTGGCAGATTCAAATGTTCGTCCCCTTGAGGTTTTCATGTGCAGCATTGTCCGCAAAATGGGTTACGGAGATGGCTTCAAGTGGCTCTCTCAGTACATTAAGTAGGAGGCACTACAAAGTAAAGACTAGCCTTCACACAATTGTTATTTCCAATTAATCCAATCTGTGTTGGAGATACTTTGCCTTCTTTCCCTCATGAAATTTCAAAACATTTTCAGGTTATGATGAGCATATTTTATCGAAGACTTGTGGTCTGGTTCTCATTAGACTGGGCATTTTAGGCACAAAGCACCTTCTGTTCTATTCTTACTTTTCTATTTTATTTTTATAATTTCTATTAGCCAAAACAACATTTATTGGGATCAGGAATTAATAAAGCATCTTTAAAATAGTATAAATTTTGAAAAGTGAGACTAAGTAAAAAAAACAATCACGGTTCAAGTCAGCTACATGAGATTAAAATTTTAAATGATAAATCTTGACATCATGCAATCACTATTGCCTTACACTCGAGATGATAAAACTCTAGAACAAGTACAAAGTTGGTGGCTTACTAACCAAATTGAGTCATTTTAGTCCCTTTTTGTCCAACCATTATCTGCTGTAACTATCTCAAACCACCAACAAATCTCTCTTCTTTCTGGTTTACCATGTACATAAAACCCTATAATAGTACCACATTATCACACAAAATAAGATACACAACACATCCATTTTTCCTCTTGCTTTTGCAGCTCGCTCTTACAATGAAGACTTGTATCTCAAAACTCAAGTTCTTCTCCTTCACTTTCATTCTCATTGCTCTCTGTTGTTGCTATACAGGTAACCTTCGCGTTGGATCGCGAAACTCTTCCATTTCCTTTTCTGTTTTCTAGCTGATATTATACTTGTACAATTATACGTATATGCAACAGGATACGCGGAGGACAACCCGGCACAAACATTTATGACAGCTTTAGCTTGCTTCGATAACAAGTTTGTAAGTGTAAACCAAGTGAGCCAGTTCATTAGGGATCCTCATAATTTTTCTGATTCTTTTTTGTTTGTTGTGATTTCATTTCGAATCTGATCTATTCTGGTTGTGATGAAGCATACAGATTAAATGAGAGTGGAAACATCAACGTGCCTCCTGAAGCTACTGATTTGTTTTGCCATGGACCTTGCTTCGTGGAGACTCAACAAGTCCTAAATTGCGTTGATCATATGTTATCAAGCTTCATTTTCAATAACAGGGCGACACTGCCTGATATAAGAGGCGCACTTCATGCTGGCTGCAGCTATACGAGCCAAATAGGTAACAAATATACACAAATATAATATGTACGTATGTGAGACAGTTACTAACATAGCAAATGATGACCCGAATATGACATGAATGTACACGTTTTGTAGGGAAGTTCAATGGGTTTGGACCTTTTGGTCAATACATTCAAGGTGAAACAAGCAATGCACCCAAGCTACCAAATTTTGTCAGCCTTTTTCGAGGCTTGTTTCTTATTGGGTGCTGTCTATTCATCCTACACTGACTGCATTAGCTCCAGTTCCACAACTGATGCTGAAACCGCAATGAGTTACGTGGCCGGCAGGGCGGTGCGTTCGCATCCCTACTTGTATAAGATGAGCAAATATAGATGGCTCTAAGATCTTGTACGTTGCTGTGGCTTATGAGTTGTTCTTGTTCTTCATTTTTATTGTTTAAGACCATAGTTTCCCTTGCCAGCTGCAGCTGCAATCCTTTCAAATACAGAATTATCCCAACCTCAATCGTTCCCCAGCTATCATCAATCAAATCTCAAATTTTTTACCAAAAATGAAAAATGAACAGAAAAAACTGACAAGCTTCAAATGAATGGAACCCAGATGCATTATGAATTTCTTGGCCAAACTATAGGTATGTAACAACTTGAAAGTATGACCCCTACAATTTGTACAAGTCTGAATGCCTGAATTGAGTGGTTCATACCATACGGTGGTTGGTTCACTAAGAACATAATTTGAAATACAAAGAACCCACTCGGATTGAAAATGAGGCTCTCAAAAACTGAATTGGCAATTTGGCACGAGATGATCACTTCTTGGTTGAACCGAATCCACCAAATCCCATCATAGCTGCAACGTCAGGATCCACTTCAGTTTCTTCCTCTTCTGCAGCCTTCTCTTTCTGAACCCAGGAAAGAAGAGTTAGATGAATTATTCAAAAGAAAAGGAAACAAAGCAAAAGGGCCACTACAAATTTGTACAATCAAATTGAACAATGATGGCAAACATTAGTATTAAGAATAATTCTACCAACCTTTTTCTCTTTCTTCCTTTCTCGACGCTGGCGCTTCCGCTCTTCCTCTTCTTGCTGCTGCTTCAAGATCCTCTCGTCAAGATCTGAGAGGGATAAATGAAGAGAGATCATCTTTTATTACTCACCTAACTTGGTCAAGAATTGATTTACTTCTCGGCCCTTCAATGTCTTACCTTGCTCTGTGAAAGTGACATCAGTTTTCCGCTTCTTGAGCTTTTCAAATCGTTCCTGAACCTGCATGAATTCAACAGTTAACTATGCTCATTCCCATGAAAATGATTTACACAAGGAACTTCCATTTTGATCACAAATAAAAAGAAATTTCTCAAATTCCACCTGTTGGAGAGATGCCCGTTCTACCCTCATAGACATACCCAAAGCTCTTTGATCTACAACAAAGAAACTAACCATTCAAAAGATGATAAAACAAAAAGGAAGATAATTATAATGAGAACAGAAACATATTTGTAATGATTTTGAAATAACTGCCATGTCTATGAACATTACATACGTTTCTTCCCATTGATATGATCCAAGTAGTTTGCAGAATCTTTTACAACACACTCACAAACTGAACAGAAGTATCCAGCCTGAAAAAGAAACAGAGTTAATCACAAAGGTGTGCCAGGGGAAACAATCATCTCATATCAACTAGCAGATCCCATGACCATATGGAGCAAGTACTACAAAAATTAATGTGTTTTCACGTAATGAAACTTAAACCAATTAAATATTAGAAAGGTAAACAGTAAATTGTAATTGATGGGTAATGTTTGCACCCAAGGGTTGGCTTTAAAAGCTGTAATGCAGCGTGCACTAGATAAATATTTGGTATAAAAGCCACCTATCTGTAGCAACCAGAACCACCATGATGCTTACAAATGAGGGGCTGTCGTTCAACGAGGAAAGCGGGGAGCTAAGATATACAAAAAATTTGGTGAGCATAGTACAATTGGGAACACAACTTACATGATGTCTAAGTAGCCATATTTTTTCTGAAAAAAAAAAATCTGATAAAAAAAGTAGCCATATTTTAGTTACTCTCAAATAACCGACACCATGAACCTAAAGGTAGGTTCCCAAACTTTCATAAGCATTGGCCATCGCATAAAATATAATAAAAGGCCAGGAAATGATTTGGTTATCCCAAGTAAGCTCAGTAATGGGTGACGAACACAACATATGAATTGATTCTTCATAAATAAAGTTCCGATATAATTTCAATATGCTCATCCTTTTACAAACAGAATGTGAAGCATCTTCAATGATAACATTATTCATATTAGTAATCATATAGACAATGGACACTAAACATAAATTGTACAACTGTACAGTTAAAGAAAGGGAAGAAACACAAGCACAATAATGAACATAATAAACTAGGGTAGTGAGAGTATATATATTCAATGACAAGCATTTACCTGCTGGCTTAAAGGTGCTATTGGAGTAACAACCTGCAAAATATACAATGAAGTACTAATAAATAATCTATTATAAAATACAAAAAGTGATAAAAACTCACAACGATCATTTGGCAAGTATCAAAGCTGTAAGCAACAAAGTATATATCTAATAAAGATCCTCAATAGAAACTTTGGAATAAGATCATTCAATGGAGGAAAACATGTTTCTGATGCAACTCAATTGCGTAGGCAGGACATGAGATGCTCCTATTTGAAAAAGGCGAACATCTCACTATAACTTTCTTTAAAGTGAAGAAAGGATGCAATAACAATCCCACATCTCCTACCACACTTCCTTAATCCAAATCTATATCGTTCTTTAGGACCTAGTTTTGCATACCAGTTACCAACCCAAGAAGTATCTGTTCTATCCAGGCACCAACACAGAATTATTTTTTCGACAGCTTTTATAGCTACAAATTGTTCAAGAAACCACAAAGCCAATCTAACAATAAACAATTCAGTGAACATACTCTAGCAAAGTGGTTATTTCCATCAGGATGTGATAGGTTTATTTCACACAAAGGAATATTTGCATCCATGAGATATTTAAAAATTTCAGCCAAGTTAAATAAATACATCTACCATTCTGATTTAACGTGACCATTAAATGCATCCAAATACACATGACATTGACACCATTATAAAACTGATTTGTAAGCCGATATGTAGCCATATCATGACAGACATTTGGGCAATCTATAATATGACATAAAACATGCCATAACTTAGCACAATTCCACACATTCAAATGGTGTGAATAAACCACTGTCTAAGTCCACATATCTAAGATTTCAGGAAACTAAACAAAACGAAACATAAACCATCTAAAGCGCAAATAGGACAAACATCCAATTGTTAAAATAAATCACCTGCGTTTTCCCTAAGCGAGATTCGAGATCCACTTCATAATCCCTGTGTTTCAATGGTTTCCTTTGAACCGGCGGACCTTTAGCTACAGGACAATTTCAGTTCCACTTTAAAGAAATCACATTTTAGAACGCAAAGAGAACAAAGTAGAAGATTAAACAAACTCACATTTTGATTTATGCGGTCCCTCCTCCTCCTACAGCACAATGCAACCCCCAAATTAGCAAAAAAGCATATTACAATTTTACAAACAACAAGAAGCACGAGAATTTTGAAGGTACAAGCCTGTCTTTCCCGCTCCCGGGCTCGCTCCAAGAACTCTTCTTTATCGAATTTCCTTCTAAAAGTATTATCTACTCCAGCAGCCTAAACAAAAATTGAATAATTAATTAAAATGACAAAAAATACAAACTTTAACCATATATGTTCCTCCCACAAGTATTATCTACTCTACCAGCCCATACAAAAGTTAAATAATGAATCCAAATGACAAAGATTAAAATGATATCAGGTATTTTTCACCTTTGAATTCAAGAACTTGACCTAACTAGAGAAATTGACAATTTTCAGTGACAGAAAGTAAGGGTAAAGGAAATTTGCACTTACACTATTGCTGGCCATAACGGTGCAATTCAATTTTTTGAGCTCAATTAAAGTTCAGTTCCTCGATGATGCAATTGAAATTTCGGAAACTCGGACGGACTGAGATTAGAGAGAAAGCTTGATCAGCAGCATCGAATCCCAACGTTCTGAAGAAGGGGGAAGAAGAAGACCTATCAAAAAATACCAGGGCGTGATAAATACGGGTTTAAATTTATTTAATCACCCAAAGATTAATACTAATTTATTAACCGTTTGTTCATGTCAACTCGGGCGTTTGGTCTAGTGGTATGATTCTCGCTTCGGGTGCGAGGGGTCGTGGGTTCGATTCTCGCAACGCCCCATTATTGGTTCATTGTCTTTTTGGCCAAATTCAGTCAATATTCCACCGAATAGTTTTATTGGGTTCTATGACATCGCACCGAGTAATAATATTGGGTTCGGTTTCTCAAAATATTCGTTTAATTGAAAAGAGATTGACTGGTAAATAATATATTTTATAAAAAAAAATATATGTTTGATGACAACATCTTGAATACGTGTCGACATCTTACTTGATCGAACAATCGCGGGTGAAATTTAGGTGGAGTAGTTTTCAGTTTACGTCATAATTTTCTTTTTTCCATTTTTCATTTTCGAAAAAGAAAAACAAAAAGGCCAAAGAGAAGTCGAAGAAAGCTAGTATAAAACAGAGCAGCTGCTGGACACCACAAAACAACGAACTTTCAGAAAGTTTGAAACGATGGCAAGCTTGAAGACTTTCTTCGCTTTCGGCGCCCTTGCTCTACTCTTTACCACATCGGTTTTCGCGGACGATGTTGTTGTGCTCACGGAGGAGAATTTCGAGAAGGAGGTTGGTCAAGATCGGACCGCTCTCGTCGAGTTTTATGCACCCTGGTGAGTTCAGCCTTTTCCTTTGCAACTTTTTGGTTCCAGAGATTCAATTTAGAAAATCTAGCTACTGAGATTTGATTATGATCTTCTTTTTTATTCATTGTGATCGAGATGAATGCAAGTCAGTATGATATTACATTAATAAGGTATACGAATGTAGGTAATACCACTTTTCCATTGATTTTTCTCCGATAGCAAACAAAAATTAGATACATAAAATGATATCACCTTTTGTGATGATAAGCTTGATCGATTGGAGATCTGGCAATCCTGGATTCTAGATCTATAACTTCATAAATGATCGAGGCAAAATGATTGCACCGTTAATACATATGCGAGTTGTTATTATTTACCTATATTCAATTTATGGTCCAAAATTCAATTAGGGTGCATTTAGCTTCAAGAAATAAACAGTTTATTTGTCGCGAGCGGAATGTTTGGCGAGCGGAAAATCAATTCCTTTGTTTGGTAAATTGAGTCCAAATTTGTTAAATTTTCAGAAAATTTTGTTGGGATTTGAGGATGATGAGTTGAAATTATGTCTTTTAAGGGGCATAAATTTTTAAATGAGGAGTTGAAATAAGTGAAATTATAATTTTCATTATTTTTAAAATTGATATCCAAACCCGAGAATTTATAAATCAATAAATTGTAAATACGGAATTACAAATTATGAAATTTGTAAAAAATTCGCTCCCGAGTTTGAAATTTGTAAAATACGGAATTGATATCCAAACCCTAGAATTTTCATGATTCTTAATGATATTTCTTGAAGCATAAATTGGTTTTGTATTTTGCTCCTTGTTACGTTATATCATTTATTTCTTCCCATTGCAGGTGTGGCCATTGTAAAAAACTCGCTCCCGAGTTTGAGAAGCTTGGCTCAAGTTTTAAGAAAGCAAAATCCATTTTAATTGGAAAGGTATGTTTCGAAGCTTCTGATATACTTGTTAGAGTGTCTGATAATTGTGTTATACCGAAGTTTTATAAAATTTGTGCCTTGGATGATTATTGTGAGCTTGTGGTTACTTATTTTGGGTTGCTTTTAAGATGTGCTGATTTTGGGTTTCGCCTTGCTGTTGAACTGATTTTTTTTTTTTTTTAATTTTGAATAATTTGTTTTAGTGCATTGTAGCAATACGTGATACTATCATATGTTATCTTATTTTAACTGATGGTTCTCAATAGGTGGACTGCGATGAGCACAAGGGCATTTGTAGCAAATATGGAGTTTCTGGGTACCCCACAATTCAATGGTTTCCGAAAGGATCCCTAGAACCCAAAAAGTGAGTTCGTTTTCCCCAACCCCCTCCTCTATTTACATGAAAGCGGTTGAAGAATTTGTTATTGGCTACCATCTAAGCGTATTCTAGACTGTTATATTTTTCGCCGTCCTTGTATGTATTAGTAATGTTGGTGTACCATGTCTGATTGAATTTTACATGTTTTAGGTATGAAGGGGGCCGTACCGCAGAAGACCTTGCTGAGTTTGTGAATAAGGAAGGAGGTAATTCTTTGATCTTGTAATGTTATTCCACTTTAAAGGACTGAATCAATGTGTCAAAACTTCTTGGATGTTTGACTTAGTTCCATTCTAATGTAAGCGGACATTATCTATTGTTCCTAAGCTTTTGATTGATTTTGAAGTTATTCTTTGCAAGCAGGGACCAATGTGAAGATTTCTGTAGCCCCATCCAATGTTGTAGTACTTACCCAGGATAATTTCAATGATGTGGTCCTGGACAAAACAAAGGATGTGCTGGTGGAGTTCTATGCACCATGGTAAGTTTTTGTCTTTTTCAATTTTCCTTTCATGTGCTTAATGTTGAATGCAGTTTACAAAGCTAAATTGGTTTAAACAGGCGAAAATTATGCAGTTCTTAGGCTCATGTCCTTGTGATAATCTTGGTAAAATTTAATTCTTATTATTTGCAACTCTAAATCTGTTTTCCCCTTGCTTTATTTCATGACAGGTGTGGACACTGCAAATCCCTTGCTCCTGTAAGTGTATTTCTGCTCCTTAAAAATCTGATATTGCAACTCTTCATCAAGTGCTTGAGCATCAGTTGATCTTGATTATTTTGCATTCAATCCAGACTTATGAGAAGGTCGCATCAGCATTTAAGTTGGAGGATGGTGTAGTGATTGCTAATCTTGATGCTGACAAATACAAGGATTTAGCTGAAAAGTAAGTTAGCAGTTCAAATAGTATCCCGCTTCAGTCCTTTTTTAATTCTGGTATTGTTTATTGTACTCCATTGATTCACTGTTTTTTTGCAATCGTATTCTTCTTTTATGACTCATAAAAGAATAATTTTTAGTTATAAATAATAGATAATGTGCTTTATAAAAAATTGAATGTAAGGCTTCTTATGCAGGTATGGAGTTAGTGGATTTCCCACATTGAAATTTTTCCCCAAGAACAACAAGGATGGTGAAGAGTATGGTGGTGGCAGAGATTTAGAAGATTTTGTACAGTTCATTAATGAGAAATCCGGCACTAGTAGAGATGGGAAAGGACAGCTTACTTCCAAAGTCAGTAACATCATTTCATCATGATTGCACCTGATCAAAATCATGTCCTATTTCTTATCAAAGATCTTGTTTTATGTAGGCCGGTATTCTTGAGAGTTTGGACGACTTAGTGAAGGAGTTTGTGAAATCTAGCAATGATGAAAAGAAGGCAATCTTTTCCAAGATAGAAGAGGAAATTGGAAAGCTTGAGGGTTCATCTGCAAGGTTAATACAATCATTCCCTACTTTGATCAGAGGATATTTGCACATTACTTAAAACAAATGTGAAATGTGACTGCTTGAGCGTGCCATGGTGTATCTTCAATGATTACCTTAGCTTAAGTATCCGTATTTACGGTTGATCTATTGATTCACATGTTAACTTCTCCTTCTGCTTAATTTTCAGATTTGGTAAGATCTACTTGAACGCTGCCAAGAAATCTTTGGATAAAGGTTCTGATTATGCAAAGAATGAAATTCAGCGGCTTGAGCGCTTACTCGAAAAGGTTTGATCTTTATAACATACCTTTTACAATACCATCCGTCTTGAAGTATGATGCATACATGTTCGGAAAATAGGTTAAGTTTACATGATTTGACTGAAACTTGTATGTAATAAAATTTCCTAGGGATTAGACCCTGGATATTGAACTTCGATTAAGCAAAACACTGATGACTCACATCTCTATAGTTCCAACAAACCAAACTGAATCGAAAGGGACCCACATATTTGTTTTTTAAAGAGAATCGAATCGAATTGAGCCTTATGATTTTTTGTTTTGTTTTTGTTGGTGCAGTCTGTCAACCCAACAAAGGCAGATGAGTTCACTCTGAAGAAGAACATCCTACACGCCTTTGCTTCATCTTCCTGAGGCCCTCCCCGTTTGGCAGGGAGGAATCTGTAACCTAGCTTCGGGAAAGTCATCTCTCCGGTCTGGTTCTCCTGATCTTGGGAAGAGATGCTATTTTCAGTGTACTATTGATGATGCACATCTTCTACTGAACAATTTTTGCACTTCTAAGCTATATTATCTTTTAGCAGTGAATGATAGGCTACATACAATTAACAATAATCTAGTGTTTGTCTTCATATGGATTCTATTTCCTTTTCTATGTCATGTCGCCGGTTAAAATGTAAAACCATTTTGGATCCTTTTTCATGATAGAACATGCATGTAGTTAGTGGTGCCCATTGTTAGAGCTCCTTTTTCATGATGTCATGTCGCCGGTTAAAATGTAAAACCATTTTGGATCTTTTTCATGATAGAACATGCATGTCGTTAGTGGTGCCCATTGTTAGAGCTCCACTTAGGGTGCTGGCCGTGTCGTTATGTCCCGGACTGTAGAAATTAGTAATCCTATCTCTAGGAAAAACCACTGGACTAAAGGCTGCATGATAATAAGTTACAATTTAGTACTTACAATTGGGCATGGTACTTTAATTGGTAGAGGACTCTCTTAATTTTCACATGGATGATGAATTATGGTCTCCATGCGGTGAATACTCCAAACTGGAAACTGTTGCTTGTTTGGACCTTTTACAATTTACAACGGTTTAATTTTGATCATCGAACATAATTTTTGGTTTCTGAGAGGCATTATTTGGAGGCGTGTAAGGACAAGGAGGTGCTGTCGAGTCCCGTCGAGCCCTTATCAAAGCGTTTGTACCATCAGCTTTTCCATTGAGACTGCTTGGCTTGTGTTGGAAAGATTATCTCTAGTTTGGTACTGCTTTGCTTTTCATTGTGATGCCAATCGCTTAATGCGACAAAGTTAACCACAAAGAGCAACCCATTGAACCAAAGTATAATTGTAATGGATATAAGATGGAAAAGTAGGATCAGCTCATGCCATCTTGGGAGTTTTTGCTTTCTCTCGGAAGTGTGTTTTCTTTGTTTATTATTTACCTATAGGTGTGTTATTAAGTGAGTTCTTGCTTTCTCCCAAGGTATATACTTTGTAAACCTGTAGTTCTGTTTTTTTTAATGATACTATTTAGTTATGAAAGAAAATTTGAGGTCTGTCAGTAATATCTACGTTCTCATTTATTTTCAACTAAAAGTTTAAAGCGGGAATACTTATAAACATTTATTTTAGTATTCTAAGCTCGGTTTTTTATTCATCTTCTTATTCATTTTTTATAAGCAAAATGGTAACTAATAACATTTAATTTTAGAAATCGTGCATTTGAATTTAAACGGAAAAACAGCCATAAGATTTGAGGCCAAAAGGAAAACAAATCCATAGGATTTTAGTTATGGGACTTAATGGGGTTGATGGGACCATTGGTGGTAAGAACCAGATGTTTTGAACTGCCAAGTTGATGCAGATGGTAATGTGATTGAACAATGTGAAAATACAAACAGATCTTTTCAAGTATATGACTAGTCAAGACTTTATGCTATCACAATTGATTGTTGGGGGTACATTACAATTAAATTAAACATCTGGATAAAATTAAAGCCCATGAACAATAATGGAGCTGAGGGGACCATGATGGGATTTTGCTGTTGTTTCTCCAGGCTAGGAAATTTACATGTCCCCAGCAAAATAATGGACTTGTTGGGGGTCTCAGATCAGATCTCGTATCATTGGCTCTCATACAATTTCCATAATTTCTACTTCAAAAATGCCTTCAACTAGATTTTTTTTTTTTCCAGTCCTTCAACTAGGATTCAAAGTTTGTAATCCTTGTGGACAAGTGGTGGTCTAAATCTGATATCTCTGAGTTAAAAATTTACAAGTCCTTCAAATGTAAGCTGAATTTAAATTGAATCAAATTCCAAAAGAAGCATCCAAAAAAACTAGAGATGTAATATGATGAATCTTGGATTATTTGACAACTAGACATTAAATCAAAAGTTTATGAGAATGTCTCATTATCTCAAACTATCTCCTTTTTTATGTCTAAAGCTTAGGAGGCACCATGGCCCTTTGTAAATTTGGATTACCATTTCACTTTAGCAAGTCAATCTATGGTCTACCTAGCTAGTTCAAAGGTGTAAAAGATAAATTATAGAAGTTTTAAGTAATTATATCATAGGGTCCAAAACAAGCAAATCCACTAGAAAGCAAATGGGGTCACCTCATAATCTCCACCAAAACAACCCAACAAACTCTCATGCAAATTCATCACCAATCTTCTCCCCCATGATAATGATGATGTTCATTGATCATTATTTTTGGGTTCCAATTGAGACTTTGTATCTTAATTATGCAAGTTAGGCCAGTTAACTAAAATCGTGTGTCCATCTATTTACACTCGAGTTCAATCCTAACAAGAACAAAAACCCACCTACATCATAGATGTATTGATGTTCATCATCTTGGCTCTTGGAGGTTTCAACCCAGGGAGTAAAAATAAAAAGCATTGAAAACACAGAATATAAATCATCATAGATTCATATTATAAAATTGATTGACACCAGTGACAGTGAAGAAATCATACAATTTACAGGTGCCAAGCATCTTACACAATATCTAGATGGGGAATAAAAGAATTATCCCATAACTTTCCTTCTTCATCATAACCATCAAAATAAGGACAAGGGACTTGCAGCATCTTCTATTTTCAGTAGCAAAAGAGAGATCTAAGAGCTGCTTTAGCCTTCAATAATTACACAGATCACCATCATCATCATCATCACTTAAATCCTTAACAAAAAAAGTTAAAAAAAATATCTATACACTTCCCATTTGAAATCAGATCATATAGACTTCAAATTCATCTTCTTACCTTGAAGAAACTGGGTTCAATGCCCTACCAAACCCGGTGCTCATAGCAGCTCCATAACCCTTTGAGCTGAACCCTAAGCAACCAAGCAAACCTTGCCTGTAAGGCAAGTAAGTCTTTTTCCTCATTTCCTCTGACTGAGCTCTGTTAGCAGTGTAATGCAGCTCGTGGAGGGACGGTGGCATCCGCCGCTTCCCAACTCCGTTCGTAGGTTTTCCGACCACCGGCTTCTTCCCGGGAGCAGTGGACCCACTTCCCTTGCCTTTTGTGGCCTCTGAGCCCAAATTCAAACTGTTGCTAAATTTGAGGTCTTTTGAAGCCGAAGCAACAGAGGAAGCACTTTGTTTCATGGGTTTCTTTTCTTTTGCAGCGGAAAATGAAATTGTGGACCAAAACTTGTGGTTGCTTCTCCCTTCACTTTTGCTTCGATGGAGAAAATCTTTGAGAAAAACCCATCTTTTCGAGTTTCTTCCGGCGGATGATGACCGGGAAGAAGATGCTGAAACCGACGGCGTAGTGGTGGCGCTAGTTTCAACTTCCTCTTCCTCTTCTTCTCCATTTTTGGCCTCTTCCAAGCTTGCCCCTTTTAGATCTTCAGCAAAGGAGCAACCTTTCTCATCAGGATTAATCTCACTTTGAGCCCACTCAAATGGGACATTTCTCAAAGGGGACATAGATCTTGTTCTTCGCCGCAGACACTTGTCGCGAAATCTCAGATCTCTGCCTCTCACCGGCTCAAGCCCCAGCTCCGCTTCGTGTTCCCCACCCTCCGGCTCAAGATCCAGCAATGGAGCGAAAGCTTGAGGCTTTTCCAAGTGGGTTGACAGCTTCATGGGTCGGATCTTCCCGTTCAAAAACAGCTCGTCAGCTGAGCTCATAGGGCCCGTCGAACCCGACCCGTTCGACCCAAACCTTGCAGAAAACTCAAACTCTTCATAACCCAGAGAAACAGTGCTCTTCTCAAAAGAAGAACCATGAGGTGAAGCGAAAGAGTTTGGCTTTGTGGTCAACGCAAAGTGCATTGGGCTTGCCGGTGCACTGTAGAAGAACCCACTGACGGGCCCACTCCGGCCCGGGCTCGACGGTGCACTAACGTAAGGGGTGGAGCAGTTGCTATCAAAGTCGTCAAAGAAGAGCTGGGTGTCTTGGGTTTCGTGGATTTCGGCATTGCTATGGTTTTGGGGGTCGAAATTTGTTTCAAGCATCGAGCTTTCGCCATTGTTGAGTGGAGCTTCGAGCTCCATAATTTTCTGTGCTTGTTTACCAGAAAGAGGCTCAGCGCGTCAGAAAATATAGTATGATACTGGGTATCACACTTGACCCCTTGCAGTCCAACCTATTACATCATTGCCACTATCTTCCCCAGCGTCCGTACTAGAGGTCTACTTCATTTATTTAATTTTTTTTAATTAAATTGGATTAACTTAAACAACTAAACTAATCAACCTCGCCGATTGGTTTAAAAAATAATGAATTCACTACTGTGAAATTCCTAAAGCTTTTGAATAGGATAGGGGTCAATATTTTGACATTAAAGACAATTTGGAATTAAGGTCGACCTTTAAACCAGCTAACTAAGACAATAATCGGAGATTAACATTAAATTTTGAAGTACATTTGATGATGTAAGCATTATAGCCTAACTCTTAGTACTAACGGCTAATTTGATGTCTACGTCAAAAACATCTAAGAAATTCACCCAATACGATGTTTGAAGAAATTCCTTTTTAACCCCGCATACATCACTGCCCCGAGTACAATTCTAACATTATTTACTTCAGTTTTTTTTTTTTAACTACATATTTCATATTAGTTGAATTTAACGTGAAATTCAGACTCGATGTACTAAAAAGTTATTCACTTGAATTTATTTTTTACTTCAAAATTATATGCTCGTGTTTATATTGTATATTGAACATATTCATTCGAATTTATGCAATTGAATTTATATTTGTATATCCTTTGAATTGTTGACTCTAACATTCATATTGGCTCCAAAAAGTCAATGGAATGGTGATGGTCAATTTATAAATAACTCATCTTAAACCTAGATCCAATATGATAAGACTCATCCCGACTATCCCTCGATAATCGTGATGAATCCTGCTCCCGTCTGACAATAACTAGAAGTACCAAAAGTAACCAAACTTATATATATACACCACACAACAAATCCCAAAAACATTGTCAGACAAGGGATAGTTAAATTTTACAGACCAATGACGTCACAAGTTTGACTAGTCAAAGACAATACAGAGCATAGGTACTATTACAGATAGGGATCAAATTCCTACTCTGTAGAGTGTCTGAGTGCGCAACTGACAGGACCGCCCCCGAAAGGGGCATCGATAACCGTGTCCGGTCCTGCTCCCGTCTAGCAAGACGACTGAAAACCCCAAGTTACCCTCAGTACTTGCCAAACCAGGGATAGCCACACGTACTTACTCATGCCTCCGCCCCTCGTACAGCCTCGAACAACGCGCCACGACCTGGAGGGTCCATAAAAACCAAAAGGTGTGAGTGGACAAAAATAATTCAGTTAAGCAAAACAGTTACAACAAGCGTTTTTACCCTCCGCGTAAAAAAACGAATGCATGCATACAAAAATCATTTTGCAATCCATTACAATTCCCACATAAGAAATCAGTATATGACAAACAAAATCATTTTCCCCTTCTCAACCATCGGGCCTTAGCCCGCAGTCATAAACGCCGGGCCTCAGCCCAAAACCATGAATCAAGACCAAATGCACAACATAAACCAAAACCAATAACCATACACCGGCCACTGCCCAACTCAACCGAAACATCAGAAATCACCAATAAATCACAAGTCAATCATTTGCTGGAATTCAAGTGCGCCCGAGTCTTTAAACTCAAAACCATGCGCATAGACAGGCCTTCCCGGGATATCAACGAGTCTTTAAACTCAGAACATAATCAATAGGCCTCGGGGGTGTCACAGTAACCGAGTCTTTAAACTCACGAGTCTTTAAACTCATTAAGGGCCCTCCCCCGTCATCAATTAACCGAGTCTTTAAACTCAAAACGTGCTCCAGCAATAGCACCGGGTTTTTAAACCCAAAACAGTTTTCAAACACAAAAACGGGTCTTCAAACCCAAAGCAGTTCTCAGCGGGTCTTTAAACCCCAAAACAGTTTATCAATAACGACAACGTGGGATCCATCCCCAAAATCATATTTTTCACAACAGGACCCATGGTCCGAATTTCCACATTCTTTTTCCCCAAATCATACTTTACAAACATAATCAAATCATCATGAAACACGGGGCATGCAAAATCAGACCAAATCACTTTATTAAATCCTTTTTCATTCCCGAATTCGAATTCGCAATAATGATTCCGTAAGCCGGCATCCGGAAGCATCATCCCGAACCCAAACCAAGAATCCACTTTAAATTTCCGAAAACCGAAACCTCGTTCGTTAAAATTTCTTTTATGCCCCGAGCATCAAGCCCAAAATCATTTTTTTTCAAAATCCATTTTAATTTCTTGAAATCACTTCATTTCTCAAATCTCATTATCAAAACATCCAGACCACAATCATAATTACCAAAATCACAATCCAAGAAAAACATACTCAAAACCCACATTTAAAATCCTCAAAATCACAAGTCTCATTTTAAATTCCCAGTTTCAACATCAACCGTGACCAAATCATAATAACTCGAAATCTCGTAAAACGTGCAAATCCGGAACTTTCTCGAAAAACGTGTCAAAATCGTAAGTCACACTCGCAAATCATAAACAACCTTCTTAAATCATTTTACACCCATTTCATATAACTTCTTCCATTAATCCATCATTAAGCATAGAGTGACCATAGTCTCGAAATACGTGGAATTTCACATGTATAGTAAAAATGTGTATAAATACGGGAATTGAATACATATAAATACGGAAATCAAAATCAACCACAACTTATAATCATGATCATAAAATCATAGAAATAATTTATGCATGCATTAAATTTTGAAAGCAACGTCCACTCACACACAGTCCAATAGGGCTCGGTTTAACGCCGCACGCGGTTCCGTAATTCCCGATATTTCCAGAAATTCCAAATCCTGCCCGAAAACATACTTTAGTGTCACAAAGGGCATAGATAACAACATGCCAATTTCCCATAATTTTTCGGGAATTAATCATTAATTACAAACGTAACGGAAATCTTCGGACCCTCAGAACCACATCAAAACGGTGTTCGAAAATTTCGAAACCAACGCTAAAAGATTCGTTACATTATGTAGAACAAAAGTCGTCTTGAACTCACCTTGAAAATCGGCCCCACGCGCCGTCACGCGCCGCCGCAAGCGGCTGCGCGTGACACTCACGCGCCAGCTACAGTACGGTGCACAGTCGTCGTTCCAACCCGGATTACTGGTAAACGGGCCATTTCACCCGCGACTCGACCCGATCAAATTCCTGCGAGAACCCATCTAATTTCATCAATTGACCCCCCAATTAGACTCGCAATACACTCAATTAGGGGTCTGTAATACTCATTCAAATCGACACGGTCAAAAACCAACTCAACTGAACTCAGTACGTACATGAAGTTCATCGTCCCAGTTCATCACACCGTCACTAATTCCTTCAATTGCTCAGTTAGGAAGCACCGTAGACTCACCCTCACGATTAATGTAAACTCAATTTCACAAGAGCTTGCCTCCCGGACCACGACTCCAAGCCCGGTTTTCCTGCAACTCCGTCGTGGCTGCCCATGGCTCCCTAGGCTTCGAGCTTCGGTCCCCTTGATCTGGATCGACTAAATGGGGTCTCAGAAGACTGAATTGAGCCTCGAATCGGCTTGGGCTGGCCTACATTTGGGATTGAATTTTTGAATTTGATCAAGCACAGTTTCGGGTTCTAGTGCACCATTTCCACTCAATTTCCCCGTTTCTCCTCTCTCTCTGTTTCTCTGAAGTCCCCAGCCCATCTCAAACACCCCAGAAACGATCAAACCAACCAATTAATCCCCCCAAGCCGACCAGTGCCCTGCTCAAAATTCTCAAACGGATAAAAGAATTCCATGGTGCTCTGCTCCTCCCATTTCCAACGGCACCCGCACAGACCCACTAACACTCCACCGCGCCCAAGTGCAAAAACAATTCGCACGCCCAGAGCTCCAATTCCAACCTCACCCGTGCACTGGTCGTGCTTGCACAGAGGGGGTGGGAAAATTCGAACCGTGGGAGAATAAGGAAATGGACGGCCCAGATTTGTCCAGGTTGAAGAATTAGAATAGATGGAGGGTCCAGATTCACTCTTGGGATTAAGTGGAAATTTTAAAATAATTAAACTCAATTACTTTAATCCACATTCACCAGATCAAAGCACAAGTCCATATTTTAATGTTATTGGTCCCTGGGCCCCACCTAGGATATCTGGCCCAATCAGAATAAGCCACGTGTCCTTGCCTCGTAATGCGTGCATAGTGAAGTCGAACTTCCGTGACCCGTAACTTTCCCGTTCGAAGTCCGATTTTGACGTGCCGCCCGTCGTCGTATTCAGGACATCGAGACCTTCCTAACGGTTCTTGGCCCTCGGCCATCGGACCTCCCGATCAAAAAGTCAACATTTTCCCCCATATCGTTCAAATTACGAAAATGCCCTTGGCTTCCGAACGTCATAACTTTCACCCCGAACGTCGGAATCGAACGTGCCGCCTGTCTATGAACTCGTGACGTCCCCGACTACGTCACGGTCATCGGTCAAAGTCCATTTGATCGCCCGAATTAAAAGTCAACGTTTTACCCACGACTAGGGGCAAACGGTCATTTTGCACCGTTCGTCCGAATTCGCCCAACTAATCACCGACTAACCCCGCTGATCATGATTAGTTAGAAATCTAATCCCGAATTCTGGGATGGGTCGTTACAACCTTCCCCCCTTAAAGAATTTCGTCCCCGAAATTTCCAACCGATCTAGTCTCAAACGTTCCTCCCTCCAAAAATTAGTTCAGTTCTCGAAATTCCCAATTATCCTCATTCCACATCCAGCGCGTGGAAAACATTTTGAGCCCGCAACACGCGTACACCCGTACACCAGCTAAACCCATTCGTGCCCAGAGGTCCCATCACAGTCTCCCGTCGCCCTGACCACACTCGACCACCCCAAGTGAAATAGATCACCACTAAGCTTTACCGCCCTAGTAAAGCGCCAATCATCAGCCAATTGGTGATAACACCTCATCCTGATACTCGCTCAAGTAGCGTAAGATCATCCACGTGATCTCATCTCGCAGGGCAACCCAATCCTGCGACATAAATCTATCTCAAGTCCATAACTGTCAATTCCCTCAGCGAACCACAACGCTGGAATCATTTCGGTGTGATAACATCACGCAAGGCCACACGTAGTGACGCAGTCACCCACTCACTCATCCTGAGTGTACGTATACCGTCATCATACTCAATCAGGTGGTGTAGCTGACACACATTGAATACTAGCCCATCGGTGTTCGCCCAACTCCACACTGGGGTTCACTAGCCATCCGTGGCTAAGAGCGCATGCTCATGAATTCACTGATCCCAACAAAATTAACTCTGCACAGTGCATAGTACTCAATGTCTAGTTCACACCCACCACCAAATCCAATGGTGTCAGAACTAAGCCGACCATCAACACGTATAACCAATCCCCAAATAAGCCCACTGCATGGCCCGCAGTCAAACATGATTTGATACTGGGGTTCTCCTGTCCAATCTCATACTAGACAAATCGATCATTCCACACATCATCCATTCTGGATCCCAAGGTCACCCGACCAGTAACACAACATCAACTCCCAAACACGTCATCCAAGACGTACTAACCCAAGCACGCTCACCAAGGCGTGTACAGTCATGTCGAATGGGCATATAATCTCATTCACAAATACCGAGGCACACCAACTCAGAATCTATCGGATACCCGCTCAAACGGTTACCACATCACCTCTGATTAACTTCGATAAGAAGCCAATCCCAATCGCACATATCTATAACTGACCAATTAGACCCTGTTGGGTATCCACTCATCCACAAGTCAAGCCTCGAGTTCAACTCATAACCGTTCCCATTCGCTCGAGCACGGATTATCTTCGAAAAGAGGTTCAATCCCACAATCCTCATATCTAAACATTTACGACGTAGCGATACGCTCTTCACCTAGCCTGATCAAGGCGATCACAATTCGAGTCCGTTACCACGTCACCCGACTGGTAACACCACGATCCTAGGTCGTCACTACGCCCAAGGCCCACAACCTCATAATCCAGATCCACCTAGGATCCACCCATGCTCACAGCTGGCAATCCACCAAGAACTCAATAATAAGGCCTTACACCCACTAGATTTCTTGTCAACCACCCAACATTCCTCAGCTATTTTCTCCCCCAATTAATCACCCAACGACGAAACACATCCACTCTGTGGATCCCCTCCATTTACCTCATATCGATCCTTGCCGCATCACCTAGGAGAGACCAAGGATGATCCAGTACGATGTCATCGACATCCATCCCTTGTGAGTGCAACACAACTCACTGCACCCACCGTACCAATATCTAACATCGTCTGCCAGGGCAAAAGATAAGAAGTCAACCCCAATGACTTCAGAATACCAATTACCAATGCGGAAACGAGCACTCCTCTCGTCCCACAGTCACAACTCTCCTTGAAACTAAGATTCCACCCACGTTGAAAATAGACACACTCCCCATGGGATGTCAAGTCCAACCGCCAGACTCCCTACATCTGTAACTCACTTGGACAACCCCGCGTCCACAATCCGCCCGATACTCAGACCTCATGTCAATTAATGATTAATTGTGCACATACACCGATTCCGATGGGGAATTACTCAACTCTTGTCACCTCGTCACTGTTGGGACTTACCCCAATACCTCATAATCTCTGCTGGACCCTATCCAGTCCATGAGTCAACCACTACTGAATGTCAAATGCCAACGCACTCTCAACATGACAGAGTCACACCCCAACTCGTGGCTCAACACAATCTCACCCACTGACACTAGCACCAGCGCTAGTACCAGCGCCAACACGCAAACACCCACACAAGCACACCGTGTGCAACGTGGGTAGCCCTGGATCTCCGCTCATACCGAGCGACGATCCCGCATCATCACCCGTACCCCGCAACCAGGGGTACCACCATCCCGACAATCCACATCAGGATAGATGAACGTTCCCTGAACGCTCCCTGATTCTCAACTACTACTACTACACCAAGTACCCCAGACCATCAGCTAAACTCCACCAGACCACCGTTCCACAGAACCAAGCCATAATTCCTAACTCCTCAATACCTGTCCATACCCTGGTCCTTGGCATCCTAAGTGCCAAACATTCCTCACTTAGCTTTGCTGGCTCCACTCAAGCCGTGACACCCAATCATGACTCACCTCACGTTCCTAACCCAAAGTCCCGACTCATCGTGAGTCCCACATCCACATCTTGACTCCTCCTGAGTCCAATCTCATACCAAACCAATCATGTCATCACTGACATACCCAATCCCCGAGCAATAACCAATGCTCAACCACTTCTTATTCGACCAATAGGGCCTAAGAGGAAGTACAATTTGCCCAAAAATGTGGCCTTCCAGCCACCGGTCTCGTCCGTCCCTGCGACCCACACAATTCTATGTCTAACCAATCGCAGTTCACAACGTCCACTTCCCGACCTCTAACCCACAAACCAGGGTCAATCTCACCCGAGATCTAGCACGTGGTCCCAAACACCCTCGCCTACTCGTCTCACTACCAGGTCGCGCACGAGGCTTACGCTCCGGAGGCATGATGTGGCAACAGAATCAGCAACCCAGCGCTCTGATACCAAATTGACAGGACCGCCCCCGAAAGGGGCATCGATAACCGTGTCCGGTCCTGCTCCCGTCTGGCAAGACGACTGAAAACCCCAAGTTACCCTCAGTACTTGCCAAACCAGGGATAGCCACACGTACTTACTCATGCCTCCGCCCCTCGTACAGCCTCGAACAACGCGCCACGACCTGGAGGGTCCATAAAAACCAAAAGGTGTGAGTGGACAAAAATAATTCAGTTAAGCAAAACAGTTACAACAAGCGTTTTTACCCTCCGCGTAAAAAAACGAATGCATGCATACAAAAATCATTTTGCAATCCATTACAATTCTCACATAAGAAATCAGTATATGACAAACAAAATCATTTTCCCCTTCTCAACCATCGGGCCTTAGCCCGCAGTCATAAACGCCGGGCCTCAGCCCAAAACCATGAATCAAGACCAAATGCACAACATAAACCAAAACCAATAACCATACACCGGCCACTGCCCAACTCAACCGAAACATCAGAAATCACCAATAAATCACAAGTCAATCATTTGCTGGAATTCAAGTGCGCCCGAGTCTTTAAACTCAAAACCATGCGCATAGACAGGCCTTCCCGGGATATCAACGAGTCTTTAAACTCAGAACATAATCAATAGGCCTCGGGGGTGTCACAGTAACCGAGTCTTTAAACTCACGAGTCTTTAAACTCATTAAGGGCCCTCCCCCGTCATCAATTAACCGAGTCTTTAAACTCAAAACGTGCTCCAGCAATAGCACCGGGTTTTTAAACCCAAAACAGTTTTCAAACACAAAAACGGGTCTTCAAACCCAAAGCAGTTCTCAGCGGGTCTTTAAACCCCAAAACAGTTTATCAATAACGACAACGTGGGATCCATCCCCAAAATCATATTTTTCACAACAGGACCCATGGTCCGAATTTCCACATTCTTTTTCCCCAAATCATACTTTACAAACATAATCAAATCATCATGAAACACGGGGCATGCAAAATCAGACCAAATCACTTTATTAAATCCTTTTTCATTCCCGAATTCGAATTCGCAATAATGATTCCGTAAGCCGGCATCCGGAAGCATCATCCCGAACCCAAACCAAGAATCCACTTTAAATTTCCGAAAACCGAAACCTCGTTCGTTAAAATTTCTTTTATGCCCCGAGCATCAAGCCCAAAATCATTTTTTTTCAAAATCCATTTTAATTTCTTGAAATCACTTCATTTCTCAAATCTCATTATCAAAACATCCAGACCACAATCATAATTACCAAAATCACAATCCAAGAAAAACATACTCAAAACCCACATTTAAAATCCTCAAAATCACAAGTCTCATTTTAAATTCCCAGTTTCAACATCAACCGTGACCAAATCACAATAACTCGAAATCTCGTAAAACGTGCAAATCCGGAACTTTCTCGAAAAACGTGTCAAAATCGTAAGTCACACTCGCAAATCATAAACAACCTTCTTAAATCATTTTACACCCATTTCATATAACTTCTTCCATTAATCCATCATTAAGCATAGAGTGACCATAGTCTCGAAATACGTGGAATTTCACATGTATAGTAAAAATGTGTATAAATACGGGAATTGAATACATATAAATACGGAAATCAAAATCAACCACAACTTATAATCATGATCATAAAATCATAGAAATAATTTATGCATGCATTAAATTTTGAAAGCAACGTCCACTCACACACAGTCCAATAGGGCTCGGTTTAACGCCGCACGCGGTTCCGTAATTCCCGATATTTCCAGAAATTCCAAATCCTGCCCGAAAACATACTTTAGTGTCACAAAGGGCATAGATAACAACATGCCAATTTCCCATAATTTTTCGGGAATTAATCATTAATTACAAACGTAACGGAAATCTTCGGACCCTCAGAACCACATCAAAACGGTGTTCGAAAATTTCGAAACCAACGCTAAAAGATTCGTTACATTATGTAGAACAAAAGTCGTCTTGAACTCACCTTGAAAATCGGCCCCACGCGCCGTCACGCGCCGCCGCAAGCGGCTGCGCGTGACACTCACGCGCCAGCTACAGTACGGTGCACAGTCGTCGTTCCAACCCGGATTACTGGTAAACGGGCCATTTCACCCGCGACTCGACCCGATCAAATTCCTGCGAGAACCCATCTAATTTCATCAATTGACCCCCCAATTAGACTCGCAATACACTCAATTAGGGGTCTGTAATACTCATTCAAATCGACACGGTCAAAAACCAACTCAACTGAACTCAGTACGTACATGAAGTTCATCGTCCCAGTTCATCACACCGTCACTAATTCCTTCAATTGCTCAGTTAGGAAGCACCGTAGACTCACCCTCACGATTAATGTAAACTCAATTTCACAAGAGCTTGCCTCCCGGACCACGACTCCAAGCCCGGTTTTCCTGCAACTCCGTCGTGGCTGCCCATGGCTCCCTAGGCTTCGAGCTTCGGTCCCCTTGATCTGGATCGACTAAATGGGGTCTCAGAAGACTGAATTGAGCCTCGAATCGGCTTGGGCTGGCCTACATTTGGGATTGAATTTTTGAATTTGATCAAGCACAGTTTCGGGTTCTAGTGCACCATTTCCACTCAATTTCCCCGTTTCTCCTCTCTCTCTGTTTCTCTGAAGTCCCCAGCCCATCTCAAACACCCCAGAAACGATCAAACCAACCAATTAATCCCCCCAAGCCGACCAGTGCCCTGCTCAAAATTCTCAAACGGATAAAAGAATTCCATGGTGCTCTGCTCCTCCCATTTCCAACGGCACCCGCACAGACCCACTAACACTCCACCGCGCCCAAGTGCAAAAACAATTCGCACGCCCAGAGCTCCAATTCCAACCTCACCCGTGCACTGGTCGTGCTTGCACAGAGGGGGTGGGAAAATTCGAACCGTGGGAGAATAAGGAAATGGACGGCCCAGATTTGTCCAGGTTGAAGAATTAGAATAGATGGAGGGTCCAGATTCACTCTTGGGATTAAGTGGAAATTTTAAAATAATTAAACTCAATTACTTTAATCCACATTCACCAGATCAAAGCACAAGTCCATATTTTAATGTTATTGGTCCCTGGGCCCCACCTAGGATATCTGGCCCAATCAGAATAAGCCACGTGTCCTTGCCTCGTAATGCGTGCATAGTGAAGTCGAACTTCCGTGACCCGTAACTTTCCCGTTCGAAGTCCGATTTTGACGTGCCGCCCGTCGTCGTATTCAGGACATCGAGACCTTCCTAACGGTTCTTGGCCCTCGGCCATCGGACCTCCCGATCAAAAAGTCAACATTTTCCCCCATATCGTTCAAATTACGAAAATGCCCTTGGCTTCCGAACGTCATAACTTTCACCCCGAACGTCGGAATCGAACGTGCCGCCTGTCTATGAACTCGTGACGTCCCCGACTACGTCACGGTCATCGGTCAAAGTCCATTTGATCGCCCGAATTAAAAGTCAACGTTTTACCCACGACTAGGGGCAAACGGTCATTTTGCACCGTTCGTCCGAATTCGCCCAACTAATCACCGACTAACCCCGCTGATCATGATTAGTTAGAAATCTAATCCCGAATTCCGGGATGGGTCGTTACAGCAACGGTCTACTTATTCTTTTGCCTCGCTTGCCTCGTTTCTAGCCCACGTACCTGTGCACTGGCCTAGAGGGTGAATAAAACATTAAAGGTGTGAGTGGACAAAAATGACCTCTGATAAAAATATTTGCCAAAATACATATACTTACCCTCCAGTTTTCACAAACATGCATGCATATCATAATACGAGTAATAATAAGAAATCAATCAAATATGTTCAGTGGACCAATAAAATCAAAACATTTTCCACAAAACTACGGGACTTATTTACATACTCAATTGCATATAGTCACGTTTATCCCTGCTACGCGTGCATAACAATAGGCTCAAGGACCGCTCAAAATCCGAGCATCCGCCGCTGTGAACACATCACCAGCCGGCAATCCAGATCTAGTGAACACATCACTTACCGATCTATGTATATCCAGCACATCTGATCTCAGTCAAGCCTCCCTCGGCTGCTCGACAAAGATCGTGCTACGTGACCTCTTCGGGGTAAACACTTCCATCGCGATGACGAGCGTTATCTCCAGGGTGCACTCCGGGGAAAAACATATTTTCACCCGAAAGCCCTAAATATCCGCAACATATCATCATCACAAAAACCAGTGAAAAACAGTTGCATTGAAATCAAAATCATTTAACAACATAGGGTCGCAGCCCCAAAATATAGTGTCCTCAAATCCGCAAAAGCCAAAGTCCCGATTTACATTATGCTTCCTCAAATCATCAATATCATCATAATATCACATGGAAATACAAACCCAACCAAAATCACAATTTCATTGGGTCTCAAGCCCAAAATCTCATTTTCACACAAATCCGTGCAACCGTAAACCCGAATTGCCACGATCACGTAAATCCATAAAATCAATTACTGACTCATAATCCGAGTCCAAATATCATTTTTAATTCTCTGACTCATAACCCGAGTCAAAACATCATTTTCAATCATTTCTCGAAAATCGTGCCAAAATATAATATAATAATCATAAAATCGAGAAAATCGAGAAATCACCGGATTGAAACATCAATCATAACAAATCATATCAAATCATATAATAAATCATTTTAAAGCATATATGCATGCATCACGGTTAGAAAACCAAAAGTCCACTCACACACACCGTCCAGATTGCTCAGCCTCGAACTGTTCGCTTTCTTCCGACATCCCGAGAATATTCCAACCTGTCAAACAAAGTGATTTAAGGTTACTAGACTATCATATGGTCCTCATATCAGAATCCCCTAATCGTCGGAATTTTATAATATTATTTAAATATAAATTAAACGCGTCGGGCACTCAGAACTACTCCGAAACCATATCTGATTGACCCGAAACCAACGCGGATAGGTTCGTATCATCGAGAACATCAAGTTTCATGTTGACCACTTTGCCGGAATCCCTTCCACGCGCTGTCACGCGCCGCCGCAAGCGGCTGCGCGTGAAAGCCACGCGCGTAGCACAGTACTGCTACAGTGTGTCGTTCTTACCCGTACGCCTGATAAACGGGTTGAAATACCCGCGATAGGATCCGATTCAAACTCCATTAATTCGACCTCAAATCGATCCCTTCTTTCAACTGATCTCATCTAATACAACTGAATTCAAGTTCTGTGAGTTCAATTGACAGGACCCGTCCCCGAAGGACATAGATAACCGTGCCCGGTCCTGCTCCCGTCTGACAAGTCAACCAAAAGTCCGAAACAACCCTTCAGCATCTGTCAGACAAGGGAATTTTGCGCATGTGCCCACACATACCTCCGCCTCTGGAATAGCCTCGATCAACGCGCCACGACCTGAAGGGTTAATAAAACAGAAAAGGTGTGAGTGGACAAAAATGACCTCTTATAAAAATATTTATCAAAATACATTCTTACCCTCCAGTTTTCACAAACTTGCATGCATATAGTAAAACATGAGTAATAGTATGAAATCATTCAAGTATGAACAGTGGACCGATAAAACCAAAACATATTTTCCCATGGTCCACAAAAACTCATGTTCATCAGATCAGTTCATGTTGTAAAACATCAAATCCCAGCTCTCAGGCCAAAACATGTGAAAACATAATCACTGGCCACAAAGGCCAAAAACCCGTACTCTATACCAGTACGTCATCACAAATAACCTCAATCAGCACTAATCACAAGTGCACAATATCCAGTCACTCTCTCGGGAACAGACACCTCTGGGCTCAACCCCCTCGGGCTCAGTCACCTCTGGGCGAGCACATCCCCAGGCTCAGACCCATCCGAGTGGTACATCCAGGCTCAGTCTCATCCGAGAAGCTGACTACCATAGGATCAACTCATGATCCTACAATCACATCTGCACTACTCACAAGTGCACAATCACATCATCCATATAACCCGTCATGATATCAATGCAACGCGTGCAACTCGGTGTCTCACGTCCGAGTACATCCCCCAGGATCTACGACGTCTGAGGGGATATCAACTCTAGGATCAACGACGTCTAGAGGATATCATCATAACGCCACGCTCCTGCGAGTGAGCCTCCCTCGGAGCTACTCATCTCCAGGCAGTGGATCGTGACTACTCCAGGATCTACGACGTCTGGAGGAGACTATCAATCACAAAGGATGGTATATGTGGAACAGGCCACCAAATCCAGTAATCTCATTTTAAAATCATGTATGTCTCAAATCAAGTCAAAAACATTTCAATAGGGCCTATGCCCGAGACATAGCTTTCACAAATCAAGTTCCACAAAACCATCATTAAACAGTGTCAAGGATTCACTTTATAAATCAAAATCATCAATTTAATCATATTCACATGTGACTCCAAATCCGAGTCAAAATCATTATTCACTTGGGTCACAAGCCCAAAATACCATTTTCACGCAAATCCGTGCAACCGTAAACCCAAGTTGCCACGATCACGTAAATCCATAAAATCAATCACTGACTCATAATCCGAGTCCAAATATCATTTTCAATCCGGGCCTAGCCCAAAAACATCAATTTCATCATTTCTCGAAAATCGTGCTAAGATATAATATAATAATCATAAAACCGAGAAAATCGAGAAATCACCGGATTGAAATACCAATCATGCCACAACATATCAAATCATATCATAAAGCATTTAAAATCATATATGCATGCATCACGGTTAGAAAACAAAAGTCCACTCACACACACCGTTCAAAACGGTTCGTTTCCGGGCTGCACGTTTTTCCGTAAATTCTGGAAATCACAACTCCTGCCCAAAATCATTATAGAGGGTTACTAACATCTCAAAATACTTCATATAATTTTCTCCAATTTTTCCGGAATTTAAATACGTATTTTAAACGTAAAACAAAACTTCGGATACACAGAACATTACCGAAACGATATCCGATTTCCTCGAAACCAGCGTCAAAATGTTCGTTACATTGAGAGGATCAAAAGTCATGTTGATTGCACCTCGGGATTCTGGCTGCGCGTGAAAGCCACGCGCCAGCTACAGTACTGCTACAGTGCTCCTTCTACACCCGTTTGTCTGGTAAACGGGTTGAAAAACCCACGAACAGACCCGGTTCAAACTCACCCAATTCGACACCAATTTAATCCGTTCTTTCAACTGTTCCCTTCTAATCCAACTCTAATTGAGTTCTGCAAGTTCAATTACTCGAATCATGGTCTAAATCCTCACGACTCTCGATCGATCCTCGACGGGTTTTCAATTCGGGTTTCACGATTTCGTCCCTGGTTTTCAAATTAATTCATTCAGTTAGCATCGTGAGAGTGTAAGGAACATTTCTACAAGATCAATTTGATAATTACTTACCTCTAACCCATTGAACCCAAGCTCGAATTGAAGCTGCCATGGAAGCTCAGTTCTTCCTCAATCCGACACCGTTTTACTTCGGTTTTGTTGCAGAAAGGTTCGTATGGATCCCAGAAGTTGAATTGAATCATCAATTTCGATCCTCACCGTTCATAATTACCATTTCGAATTTCCCTCTAATTTTTCTGATTTTCGAACTGAATTCCCCCAGTGGCCTCTCTGCCTCGCGAATTTCTCTCTCAATTCGGCTCCCTCAGTCTCCCAATTGCACAATGAAACCGAAACAAAGGTTTATCAGCTGTTAATAGGCAATCATGAGGACAATCCCAAATTTAGGGGATTAATGTCCAAAGCAATATGATGGTGTTTCCCATGATTCCCATTTCTATGTTAGCTGGGGGCATGGAAGATGACAAAGTGACAGATGTCACAATCTGTTAGCAAGAATCAAGGTCAAAAGACCATTTTGCCCTTCGTACGACAAATTACCATTTTGCCCCTAGACATCCGTGACCCGTAACATTCGTATCCGAACTCCGTTTTTGACGTGTCGTTTGTCGTTGTACTCAGGGCATCGAGAACTACCTAACGGTCCTCGAAGCGTGTGAAAATTAGTTGTCAAACTAAAAATCAACATTTTCCCCCTTTTCGTCCAAATTACGAAAATGCCCTAGAACTTCCGAACGTCATAACTTTTTCCCTGATCGTCGGAATTGGGCGTGCCACCTGTCTATGGACTCGTGACGTCCCAAACTACGTCACGGTCATCGGTCATCGTCCGTTTGATTCACCAATTAAAAAGTCAACAAATTGACCATACTATTCACAAGGGTAAAAACGTCATTTATTCATTATTTTACAAAATTACATTTTCCGAATTTCCGGGGCGTTACACAATATTTTCATCTAATTCACTCACCCCATGATGTGATGCGGCCATATATGTTAAAAATGAGTGAATTTTAAAGAATTTGGGTATATTTTGGTATGGGAACAACGAATGTTAACATATTCATTTTGATCAAATAACAAATTATATTATCTTTCCAAAAAAAAAAAAAGTAACTGTATTCGGCAAATTTATATGAAAGTGGATGAGATTATTGCTCCCCTTAACGTACCGAGGTTCCCTTGCTTTATGAATTAAGATACAAGTAAGTAACTAAAATTTAAAATTTCTCAATCAAAACCGAATTTGTTGTTATTAAACAAAAACGTTGTTAATTTTTTTTTTTTAAATCAAGAATGTGGACATAGCTTAAGTGAAAAGAAATGAATTGTGGAAAAACATTGAGACAAGAGAAGGTGGAAAGAAAGGAAAAACATTGAGAGAAGAGAAGGGATCGACTTTGGGAAGTGAGAAAGTAGCTAGGTGTTTAATTAGACACACACTTAAATATAAGGGCAAGGCTTTGAGGCCCCAAAAACCAAGGACACCAAAAGAGGGCTGCCTCCACTGCACATCGCCCCTCAAATATTAATGTCCCGTTAATTGTTTGCTTGTCCTTCTCTCCCACCTCTCACTCCATCACTACCTACAACACATAAAGTTGTTCATCTTCACTCTCTATTTTCAAACCCTGCCATGGCCGTCCGTTGTCCTTGAGATCAACGCATTGTTGGTACATCCTAACTCGGATAATTTATGTAAGTTCCGTAATTGAGGGGTGTTAGACGTCATTAGTATGTAAAATACTCTCATAATTAAGCATCGGATCTTACTTTACTCCTATAACTGAAAATTTGTTATATTGTACAGTCAGAACATCACTTCTGTTACCTATGTTGCTCCAGTCATTACTCCTGATTAGTAACGATGTCAATGGTACTTACATGTCAATAAATGATTAGATGTTAAATTATTTTATAGAAAATTATTAAAATCAACTTAAAAAAAATTAAGAAAGAATATGATGTATAGTGAATATGGGTTTCTTCGCTATCATCATCTTCTTTCTTCGTCTAATTGAAAGAGAGAATTGGGTGCTTGCCTCCCCATATTGGATGAAGAAAAACCTAAATTGAGTTGTTGAATGTTTTTTTTTTTTTTTTTGCAAGATTTGGGTTTGAGTTTTTTTTTTTCCAGAATCCATCATCCCATTTCTATTAGATGAAGAAAGAAGGTGCTAAAAGTGAAGAAACCCAAATTCACCATTCATCATCTTCTTCTTTAATTTTTTTTATGTTAGTTTTAATAATTTTTTACAAAATAATTAAATATTCAATCATTTGCTGACACGTAAGCCCCATTGACGTTGTTACTAACTATTATCTAATTTTATTATTGTACCCTATGAGTAATTTTGATATAAGGATATTAGGGGGAAAAAATTACATTATATCAATATTGGGTATGGATCTCGCTTCAGAAAAGTCAAACTAAAGACTTCCCACATAACAAGTGGAGAAGAATCACATTAGGCCAGATCACGAGTCATAACGAGTGTAAAACTCTCCATTAAACTCCTTATTGATACCATTAGCATATTTTGAAGAATAGATAACGAAATTTTTTATTTTCATAATCGAAATATGCTAATTGTTATGTATTAAAATTCTAAATTTTACTACATTTTAAATATTAATTATATTTTTATTAGAAACCTGGATGAGCTATAACACACTCAGCCTAAGATGTAGCCCCCTAATCAACATGTGTTAATTATAAAATTTGCGTGGATTATTAAGGTTGTGGTGTGTAAATTGAAACCCTAGCACTCTTTATTAATTTTTTTACCAATATTAATGAAACTTTATTAAGTGAAATTATTATAAATTTAAGAAAATCCTCATTGTTTTACAAATTTGTGTAAAAATATGTTAGTTTTTTTTATCGATTTTTAATATAAAAAAATTATGACATTATAGAACTAAATACAATTCCTTCATAAAGTGATTATGTATTATGATAAATTAGTTTAATCCAATTAGTTAATTTAATTAAAAATTCTACATAAAAGGGCAAGCTAGGCATAGCTCCCTTCATAGGATCCTAACTTTTGGGCAGCTGTCCCAAGGCCGAGGTTCTGCATCTGTTGCCTCCCTCTCCCATTAAAAAATAATCATATTCAACAGAAATTTGTCCAACTATATTATTCTTTAAAAATAGATATATTAATATATTATATTTATTCTGTTAATCTAAAAACTAATATAAAATAATAACAAATTCGCCTAAAATTAATTCTTTTTCAACGAGTCTTATTATTATTCACTTATTTTATTTAGAATAAAAAATAAGATACTAATTAATCTAGAAATTTTGCACACTTTGTGGACGGAGTCTCTTTTCAGATTTCTCTGTACCCAAGAAATAAGAATATTGGTTGAGATTGAGAGAAAGGCAGAGGGGGGATCGAGTGAGAAGACATTAGATTAATGGCCATACTTTGGTTTGGTGATGAGATATTGAGATGAGCCCACATTCACAATCACATTAGAATCTATGAAACCCAGAATCAAGGAGAAGAACAAGTCGTTGGTTGCCGACTTAACCACCAGAGCCTCCCAAAGAGCCAACCTCCAAAAATTAAACAAACAATTCTCCATCACCATGTGCATTTTGCCACACCACCACATGCTTGTGTTTTTTATATTTTGCTCAATGTGACTGAATGAATCTATGGTTACTGTACACAAATCTGGTTTTTTCCCCACCAACAATGCATGGTCAATGAGCACTAAATGGCACACTCATTCATTCATCATCCAAGAACAGCCCTACCTTTCAATAATATGAAAATTACATGTAAGAAAATTCATTATTCGTGATAAAAAGAACCGAAACATATCCAAGAATTGGATGCAAGGACTTTTCATTTTCTTAACATAAAATCTACAGTTAGAGCTTTGTTTTTGTGGAGCTTTGTTAGTTAGGCAGTCCAATGAAGCAAACACGCACTGATATAAGCTCTTTTGTTTTGATAATAAATTTTGCAGAACAAAAGTCCCCCGAAGGCCCACTCTCTGGACACACGATTATCAACAATGGCAGCTTCTATCCGAAGTTTCTATAAGGTAAACAGCTATTTGTATCATTGTATTCATTTTATGATCACTATGGTAAAAAATTAGAACCTCAACCTACCCTTGGACTTAGGCTATATGTCCAAACATTTAGAGGCTTAGGGCAAAAATAAAAAATGGACCCTCAATTCGCATACTTAATTATTGAAAATGTAAATTTTATAAATTGATTATATTATATTTTTATTAAGAAGCGTTGTTAAAATTTTTGTTATGAGAACACTTATATATTAGGACAAAACCCCAAATAAAGAAAAAAAAGTATATCATGTCCAAAACATTACATTTAATTTAATTTATTTTTTTTAAACAAATCTTATACTTTTTTTGTAAAACCAGTAAACAATTTGCAACTATATACAAATTCTCATATTCAAAACAAGAATGTAATTAAATATTGTTAAACTAAGAACTTTTGTAATAATGACCTTATCAATTTAGGTGAGTTCTTTGAAGTTTTCCTGGCATGCGAAAAAAAACGTAATTAAGGATTCAAAGGCAAAAAAAAAAAAAAAAACTAAAGAGACATAATTTCTAATTTCTAACAAAGAGCAATAACTGACCTGCAATTTGTAATATTAGATTCGTGGCTTTGACTCATAACATTTGTCATTTGATTATATGAAGGAGTCTTCCCGTCGTCAAAAACTACAACATCCATAAGGGAAAGTTGTCAAATGGAAGTGTTCAATTAGGGAAACTGTAATAGGAATTCTATTAAATTAAATTATCTCTTTTTGAAGTTTATAATTTAGGAATATCTCGGATATGGCTTTTAGAAAAGGAGGTGAAAATGTCTGGATGTCTTCGATTGGAAAAGCAAATTGTTAAGAAATTGAAGTTAGGGTTTGAGAGTTTGAATGAGATTGGAAAAAATTAAAAATTTAGAACAATTGAGAATTTGAGATTGAATGAGATTGATATTTAACCTTGGAACATTAAATTATAATATTAAAACATTGCGTTTTCTTCTTGGAACTTTGAAGGAGACTCTCCTTCCGTTTCCCGCTCACTCGTATCATCCGTCTAAATTATCATACATCTTACTATTTTTTTTTAAATATAACAAAAAAAACTTAATTTTGGGCCCTTTAATATTTTTGGGCGGCCTAGGCCCCTCCCGCCCTCCTTATTGACCGGCCCTGGCCATACGCTACAGCAAGAGTACATACATATTTTGTTATAAAGCTCATGAGTTGGATTCTTTTGTGAGCAAGTTATGATGGAGGATGATAATAGTGAGTTGGTATGTTAGTTTTTCAGAACTTTTACATGATAAAAATAACTATCTTATGATTTTATGTTTGTATTTTGTTACACTTATTGTTAGTTATACTTATATCTTCCAAGATCAAATCAAGATTAAAATAAGGAACAATAGCATTAGATTTTATCATAATAAATATGACTATCTTAAAAAGATAAGTGTAAAAATTAACGTGAATTTTTGAGTCTATTTTATTAAGTAGTTCGTGAGTTTCATTCTCCAAGATTGAATCAATTAGTTAAAATTAACATATTTTAATATATAGAGATAAGGGGGGGTAAACATAGTTTAATACAGTGTTCGAAAAAAAAACGTAGTTTAACTTTAATACGTATAGGATTGGGCATCGAATGGTATAAATGGAGAGGTGTTCTAGCCTCTAGGATAGGTTCCATTTATTTACCCTAGGGTAAAAGTATTTTAATATTGATCAAGTTTGGAACATGTTGATGCTGTCAACCTACGTAGATGGGGTTGTCCCCCTCAAAGGAGTAAAGAACAACAATTTGTCGGTTGAAAGTCAATTTACTGTTTACAAATGGCTTTCTGTTTGTGGTTATACTAGGAAAGGGAAACATGGTTAAGCCCTATATGAGTATATGACCACTGATCTTGGTCAGGGATGTACCCTTCCAGTTACAGTTTTACCATACAGTTCATGCTAATTTCAGCACACATTTGTTATAGGACCAGAAGTCAATCCGTAGTCTTACAAATGACATGACCAAAGTTACTGATTTAAGATCTCGATTTTAATAATCATATATATATTATATATATATATATAATTTCAGCTTTAGTAGGACAGGGCTACTGGGTAAGGATCAGATTGGTACCATTAGCAGAGGACAAAAGTTGGACCTGTACTCGAAATTACATGTGGTTTCATTAAGGAAAAGCCTTACGAGGCCTTGCGCATAAACTCTAAAATCTTAATCCTGTAGTGTTGAATGGCATCTCTAAGAAAATGAACTTAAAATCCTTTGGGTAATAACTTTACACAGCTTCATCGCACTTAAAATTCTACTATTGCAGTGGCAAAATAAAATAAAAAAGAATCACAAGATTTACCGAAGTACATAAATCAACTTAGCTATAATACATTGCGGTGGATTTTTTAATACAATGTTGAATAAAGAGTGACGAAAAGAGCAAAAAATCAGACACCTGTTTAGCAACCAAGGAATTTAGTATCCCCTTCTCAATCTCTAGACCTTCCTCAAATGCTTCAACCTCAAAGTCAAGCCATCTTCCTTGCTGAGTGCTCATGTCCTTTTCCACAAGCTCATCCCCCATCAACTCTTCCAAATTTTTCCAACCCGAGATCTCTTTATACAATTCTCCGGCAAACCATCCCTTCCTCTGAGACAATGCTGCACACCTATCCCCATGCTTTTTGGCTTCCAACAAGAATTTTCTTGCATCTGAACTGCTGGCTTTCGTTCACGTAGTCAAACAAAACCTTCCTCTCAAGCTCAGGGGTACTACTCTTCTTGATTGTCCAAATGATCAAAGAGACTTGGGGTAATGACATTGTGAGCATCACCTAGTGCAAAATCTTCCATCTCTAAATCTACATTGCTAAGTACGTATCTCACATATTGCAGTTCCCAATTGTTTGTTCGGTTGAGATCATGGAAACCAGATTTTTGATACATATTCTTTCCACGCACATCCCCTGTGGAAGAGGAGGCCGAGTCACACAACTCTGAAACACCACCATATGCCAGCAGGGTTTCATATGAAGAGAATAAATTGATTTGATCTTGAGCTTGAGCTTGAGCCAATGAACATCTTTCACTGCCACTACCTGTAAAGGAATAGTATACATGTTCAGTCATTTTTCTTTCAGAAGAGCATGAATGTTTTTCACTAACACATTATGCCTGACTCGTACAGAAAGAAAGGTTATTTTTGCATTTGTTTTGGTACACAAAGATGCACTAAGCGTGACTTATCTAATTACGTTATAAATCATTTGGCTGATCTCCAAGGATCTCAACTAGCATAGACATCCCAAATCTATGTAAAATTCATGTTCTTGCAAAAACAATTTGGAACTGAATCCTGCCTAACGATTAGGGAGTTGATCTTTATCACACAAAACAATAACTGCATACTAATCCATATCCTATAGATCGTGCCATAATTTCTCTGGCCCACTAAGTTCCAGGCTATTCTTTGACGGTACTGAGTAAAACAACTCTAACAAGCTGCCAAATTGATACAAATGTATGTACTGGAAATGGAAGAAATAAAAGAAGAAGAATTCGATTTTACCATTGGCACCACTTCTGTTATCTGTGCAGATTCGACTCTCAAATGAGGGTTCAAAAGCCAAAACTGGACTATGATGTTGATATTCTTTTCCAGTTGCACTGTTTATGCTGCTACTGCTACACTCTTCCATCCCTTCTGATCCCTGAAATTGTTCAAGAGAACTCGACTAGCATGATTAGCATATAGCTTCATGATGTAACTCATAATCAAACTAACACAGCTCTTTTCATGTAAGGCAAGTAAATTGATCAGCTAATGGAACCAAAGTGATATATTGTATCCAGAAGTACAGCATAATAAGATACAATTTTCTTTTTCACAATTTCTCTAAATCCTCACCGTGCTATAGTGAAATTTGAACTTCATTAAAGATTCTTGACTTAATAAACCATTGATTCATATTTTGGAGAACGAGCTGGTCGTAGTTTCCTATAGGCTGAAATAATTACAAGCTTGTTTCTATAACAATCAATCCAAGGTTTCCTATCAAGATTTATTTCTTGAGTTTCTGGTGATTACTATGAAGTTTTCGTCACTCAAAGTTGAAGAACACTTTTGGTGATGAAAAATATGAAGAACACCACATTAAAAGGAGCAAAAGGGGTTTCTGGAAATTAAGGCAAAAAAATGTGCACTAAAATAAAGATTTTTTGACCGTCTTTTAATGCATATTTCTTCAAATTAATTTTTACTATGTGATGAACCTTCTCGGAAGAAGGAAACGTTCTTGGAAAAAATGTCTTGTAAGATTCACAAGTAAATTCCTACACTTGAGGCTAAACATTTTTTGTCTTATTATATGTATGTTTTTAATTCTTAATCTCACAAAGTCCACAATTTAAACAAATCCTTAAAAAACAATTCCTAATTGAATAGCTCAAAACTTATTTTGACATTTTTTAATAATATTAAAAATTTTAATTGAATATACTGCGACTTTTTAAAAATCTTTTAAAACATTTAAAAATATTAATTAAATACTTTTATATTTTTAAAGTCTCTAAAAATATTTAAATGTCACCCTCGTTAGTATGGCGGCAGAGAGAATGATCACAAAAGGTGATATAGATAACCATACCAAATTAATATAATATAATTATTTCTCTTTTCTTATTATATTAAAAATAAAAACATTCTTGTTCATTTTTTTATGACTTGAAAAGAAATTCCAAATTTTGCTTTTGATAGACAAACTCACAAATACTTACTCGTATTTGACATTTTTGTTTCATACATTTCAAATCAATTAACATCGTTCTTCATTTTTACATTCAACAACTATTTTTTATCAATCAACATTGAGCATTAGTATCGCTTGTTTATATTTTCTTTTCTTCCAAAATATGAGGTGATCCTTCTACCATGACCCACTCCAAGAATACTTTAATAATCGTATCTGATTCTGTTTTCGTTTGACATTTTAATTAATATACTTAAAAATCCTGAACAGTGAACTTGTTAAACAAAGGATCATATATTGATATATCAACCAAACATGATCCATCTTAGCGGATTATCGCCTGCATCTAACTGACTACGCCCGAACTACGCATTAAATTAAACATGTAATTCGAGTGTTATGCAATTTAAACCCTTTTTGTGTAGATATAGTATTGGTAAATATGGATCGTTCTTAACCGGGGAAATTAAGGAACATTAATAATGTGTTAGTGGGAGATGAATAAAAGAATAATGAATTAAATAATTAAATAATCAAAGAATTAATAAATTAAAGAATAGATGAATAAGAGAATAAAGAAATAAAAGAATCAAAGAATAAAGAACTAAAAGAATTAAAGAATTAAAAAATTAATTAATTAAAGAATCAATAAATTAAAGAGTAAAGGAATAAAGGAATAAAGGAATAAAGGAATAAAAGCATAAGAGAATAAAAGAATAAAAGAATAAAAGAATAAAGAATAAAAATGGGGGTTTTGAAAAGGTTTGTAATCATGCAAATAAGTAAAAACATAAATAAACTAATTTTACTTCTCCTCTAATTTATGTACAAGTGACATTCTTAAAGCACAAATCTTACCAACACTCTAATAATTGCAAATATTAAAACAATCACGAAATTTTACCTTAATCGTCTCAATTACCTTTATACATTTTTCAATATTATAAATGCACCGACAGCGAATAACACTTACAACATGATTTACCTTTTGTTTTTGACTGAATGCGCCGACAGCGATCAACATTAAGTCTCCTCAATTCTACTCTAAGTACACCGACAACGGATAAAACACTTAACATTGAATTGAAGTATGAAGCACTAAAATGTATAAAATAACTAAAATTCATAAAGTAAGACACATGGAGATTGCATTTAACACTTACAAATATTAGTAAGAAAATACCTCACATATATTGAACTATAATCAAAACCAATAACAAAAATGAGAGTTTGAGTAAATGGAGAGTAATTGTTACACTTTCAAGGTGGATGAAAACAATGGATTGTTATTCACACAATTCTCCGACAGCGGACGGAACCTTATGAAGATGGAGGAAACAAACTTGGGAAATATGGACTCAAACTCTAAACTTTGTATTGAAAATATTTTGCCAAAGTTTCTCTTAAGGAAGACTCAAATGTGTGCCTCAAAGAAGGTGTTTTCAACAAGTGAAATGAAACCCTATTTATAGGGAGAAAAAGCTACCAAAAATAAATAAATAAATACAATAAAAAATGTGGAATAATGGAATGATGAGTAATAAAGATTTGTGATGATGTTTAGAAGTGGTTTTAGTTGTAAAGTTGCAAAATTGGGCTGGAAAATGGCTGGAAATTGGGTGGAAGTTGCTGGAACTGAGTTCAGCAGAGAGCAGCTGAAAATCAAGCCCAGAATTCGGCAGGGATCGGCTGAGGAGGAGGCTGGGCGTTCGGCTGGGCGGCGCTGAAGAGAAGCCCCGCAGTTCAGCAGGCGCGCGCCGAGGAAGAGGCTTGACAATCGGGACGAGCGCGCTGAACAGGGATAAAGTGCCTCGGCTAGCGCCTGTCGACGGGTCAGAGAGGCTGGAGGAAGGAAATGAGGCGGGCCTGGGTTGGATTTTGGGCCTGATGCGTACTGGGCTTTCCTGGGCCGTGCGTGTAACGACCCGTCCCAAATTCCATGATTAGATTAGTGACTAATCACGATTAGTGAGGCTAATCCGTGATTAGTAGAGCGAAATCGGACGAACGATGCGAAATGACCGTTTTGCCCCTGGTGGTGGCAAAACGTTGACTTTTTAATCGGGCGGTCAAATGGACTTTGACCGATGACCGTGACGTAGTTCGTGACGTCACGAGTTCATAAACAGGTGGCACGTTCAATTCCGACGTTCGAGGAAGAAGTTATGACGTTCGGAAGTTTAGGGGCATTTTGGTAATTTGGGTGAATAGGGGGTCAAAAGTTGACTTTTTGATCGGGAGGTCCGATGGCCGAGGGCCGAAGACCGTTACGTAGATAAGGACGATACGAATCCGTAGACAGGCGACACGTCGAATTCGGACGTTCGACGGCGAAGTTACGGTTCACGAAAGTTTCGGGATACTATTCCCGACGACACGTTTTGCGAGGACAGTTTGTCTTTAGTGTGGACCCAGATATTTTGGCAGGCCAAGGGATGAGTGACAAGTGTCACCCATCCATTGCCCACCTTCCCACATACATGCATCGATCGATCATTCCTTCTATTTCAAACCATTACCCGATCTCACACCATTTCTTCTCCTCTGAACAACCCAACCCATTCTCTTCACTTGGTTTCACTTGAGGCTGGCACAGGAGATGACTGAGGACTGGTGGAGGTTGCTGGACGGCCGGAACCACCGTCCACGGCGGCGGGGAGGAGACAAACCCGAGCGGGTAAGTCTTCCATTCAAATTTCATTTTCGGGTTTTAGGTGTTAGGGCTGAGTTCTAATGAGTAGGATGAGTTTATTGAGGTTGTAGGAAGGCGTAGAGGGTGGTTTGGACGGCGGTGAAGGGCTGAGCAGCCCTGGGTGCAATCGGAAAAATTGGACCGATTATGGGAGAATTGGACGGACGGGTTTTGTGGCGTTTTTCCTAGTTTTCTTGATTAGGATAGATTAGAAATGAGAAAATAGGAATTTAGGAATTAGAATGGAGGAAATCGGACCAAAAATGAGGGAGAAGAAGGCCTGGACCGGTTACGCCGGTCCAGTTGCAGGGGTCGGACCGGACCGGTCGGTTCGGACCGGTTCGATCGAAGGAAGGGGATGCACTGTAGCGGCGCGTGGCTCCCACGCGCAGCCACTTCAGGCGGCGCGTGCTAGGGTTTTTGGGGATGTGTTCAACATACGAAATCATCTATTCGATGTAACGAACATTTTGGGACTGGTTTCGTGTCAATCGGACACCGTCTCGATATGTTTCGGGGCATCGAAAGGTTTAGGTTCGGGATTAAAAATAGTTAAAAATACGGGAAAATTACGGGGCTTTAGTGAGGGGTTATATAAGTAGTTAGTAACCCTCTAAATTAATTTGGACAGGTTTGGAAGTCCCGGTGACGGTGATCAGCTCGGGGAGCCGTATGGCACGCAAATCGAGGCGGCAGCTCGGACGGTCTGTGAGTGGACCTTGTTTTCTAAATTGGTGCATGCATAAATGTTTATTATATGTTTTATTACTTGTTTGATGATGCCATGGGTGCATTTGTATGTGGTTACGTATAAGCACGTATTTCGAGGTTTCGGCCTTATACGGTGCTTATACGGGTCTGTATTTCTTTATTGATTTAAATGAACTGAATTTGGATTTCAAAATGATAAACTCGGGTATGAGACCCATTTGGTTTTGTCTCGGGCATATGACCTCAGATTCCGGGCACGGTGCCCAGTTGGTGTCCTATGTTCGGGTACGAGACCCAGTCACTTTACGGTTTTGATTTCAGGTCAGGGAACCTTAAATGGATTTCCCGGTTCATGACGGTTTATGGGAACCGGCATGAACTCTTAATATGGTATCATGGTTCATGACGGTTTATGGGAACCGGCATGAACCCTTGTAGGTTATTACGGTACATGACGGTTTATGGGAACCGGCATGTTACCTGGTTATGTTATTACAGTACATGACGGTTTACGGGAACCGGCATGTTACCTAATTATGGATATTATGGATCATGGCGGTTCAGGGGAACCGGTCATGAATGTTTATGTTATGTATATATATGTTCGTCTACCTTCCTTTACATGTTCTACTATCTCCTCCGGGGAGGGTCGTTGGCCTGGGTGGACCCCGGAGTAGTCACGGAGCACCGACTGAGTGAAGTCACCCCCCAGTTGGGTTCCTTACTCTCAGGAAGGCTATGATTACTATTACCTCGGGTAGGGTCAGTGATCTACGGACATTGATCTTGACTTTGAGATGACTCGGATTGAGACCCGGGTAGCGCGCGCGTAGCTTTGGATACCGTGACAGGATTGGTTGTGTGACTTATATATATGTATGTGATGGATATATGATATATGATATGTGGTGTGTACAGGTGTGCATAGGATTTGGGCAGTGGCCCGTATGGTCGTTTTCATTGTGGTCCTTTCGACCTTGGTTTATATCTGCTTTGGGCTTAGTCCCACATATGGTTTGTTTTGGATAAATGGTTTTCGAATGCATGCATGCTTTTTAGTGGAGGGTACAAAGGTCTTCTCGTTAAAATGTTTTTATAAACTTTTGTTTTGTCCACTCACAGTTTTTAATGTTTTGACTGCCCTTCAGGTTGACATCGGATGTGGACTGTAGCAGAGACCGAGATATCACATACCTCCTTCGGATCCTGGCGTACTCTGATAGCCCGGGAGGGCAAGGGACGAAAATATCCCTTGTCTGACACTTCGTGTCAGACGGGAGCAGGGTCATCCCGCACTAATCCCTGGGGGATTGGGATGGGTCCTGTCAGCGTGGTATCAGAGCGGGGTTGTCTCTATTCGAGCAACCGTGCAGCTTTTGGAGTATGAACGCAAGTCGAGGATGTGATATCTCAAGGGGCTGCAGTCCGTTGTCAACCTGATCGTTGGGGTGTCAGTACGATAGTTAGTAGGATTGGCATGCCTTGGTTCGGCATTTGAGGCCGGGGTTGCCATAGTTCTGTCAAGGTTGACAGTGTGGGACCCTATGGAAGGATTAACGTGTTCGTATTCTGGAGTGTGATCGTGAGACGGTTAGTTGGGATCGTCTTCACGATGTCGTAGGATCGGTTCCGACGACTGATTCGACGTTGTGACCATTAGATGGTCAGAATATGTTGAGTTAAATGGATTTACTGCAGTCGGCAGTTGACAGCCGGATTCGGGGAATCCTTGTTGGCTTGATGGTAGGATTGGATTGACGTCTTTACGATGTCAAGACCGCGGGGTCGGTCAGATCGTGGATTATACTGCCTTATGCAGTTGGGTTCTGGGGAACTCTGGGTGTGATCGTGGAATTCCAAGGTAGGATGTGTATGGTTCAGAAATGTGAGTTGACGAGTGGTGTGACTTTGACGACTATTCGGATTTGGGGTTCGTTAGTCGGTCTAGTCATGTCAGCTTGTGTTGGGACTGCACATCGCAGTCGGAGTTGTACTTATCGATTAGACCTAGCAGGTTGTCGTACTACCATAGTTGTGATGGATTGTTGGTACAACTAAGGTCATGGGCGACCTGGTAGACGACATGGGTTCAGTCGAGTTACGAATGGTTAGAGTTTGGTTCGACAAGGTATCAAGGTTGGTACTTGTCGATGAAATCCCTGAGTGGGATACAGAGTAGTTGGTACGGGCGATTGATTCCGTTGGATACAGAGTCTGGGTATATCGTGATTCCTGGTAGTTAGGTCTGCACGAGGTTGGGGCAGATGCTACTATCGATGGACGTAGTCGAGTCTTATCAGGTCGAGTAGACTCAGGTTACTGTGACGATTGTGACGATGGGATTTTCAGTCGTGACGATGATACGGGGTGCGTGAGTAACCCATATGTATGAGTAGTGATTCTGGATTCGACTCGGTTACGGATGAGTGCGATCGCAAAATGAGTTGGGGACGTTCAGGGACGTTTCCTCTTCTCGTATGAGTTGTCAGGGTAACTGTACCCAGAGGTGTTGGGTACGAAGGAGGCAGAGTTTCTCCTATTCGAGCAGATGTACGGGATCATCGCTCGGTATGAGCGGAGATCCAGAGTTGTCTGATTGGCACACTTTGTGCTGATGCTGACAGGTGGTGTACTGGTACTAGTGCTGGTGCTGGTGCCGGTGATTGTGATGACGGTGAGTTACGAGTCGGGATGTGACTCCAACGTGATGGGCTTATGATGGGTATCTGTGGTTCGGGAGTGAATCACGAATAGTGACGGATTGGATAGGATCCAACGGTAGTTGAGACGTGAGGATCGAGTACTGTCATGGGGGACTAGCGACCAGTTGGTCATTGTTGGCCAGAGTTGGTCAGAATTGGTTAGATATGGTGGTTTGCAGAGATTTGACTGCAGATCACAGCAGGGATCTGTTGTGACTTTTCAGTAGAGTGGTACATCAGATTAGGGTGAATTGACATCCTTTTGGATGTACATATATGGTCGTAAAAGGGCATGTGTCCATAACCAGTCTAACGGGGACACGTGGTTGATGTCCGAGTATGTTTTTCCGACGTAGTTGGAACTTCGGAATCACAAGAAGTTGCGATTGAGGTGACGAGAGGAATGCGGGCTTTCCGCATTGGTAATGGGTATGTCGAAGTCATTTTGGGTGACTTCTCAGATTCTACCATGATTGATGATGGTAGATGATGTAGATGTTATTGATGTTGTTGGTTGCCACTAGTACACTGATCATGTATTGGTTGGTGGACCTGTGATTTGTCTTGGGTCATCAGGTGAAATGAGTATATCGAAGTTAGGTGACTGAGATTTCTCATTTCCTGCTTGGTGGCAGACGAGGTTGGTTTACGTGACGTGGTGAATGCAGCGAGTTTGGTTGTATTCACATAGGATGAATTTTGATGTCATAGTCTTGTATCATCTTTGATTTTCCTCGGTGGAATGACAAGGATCGATACGAGAAAATCAGTGAGAACCCACGGTCTCGGCGTGTCTTGTCGTTGACTAATCTATTTAGATGTGGGAAATGGTTGAGGACTTTGGACGTCGTGACGATCGGGGATCGTGACGTCTATGGTCGGTTGACGTAGTGTTGGATCTGGATCGTGATTTGGATGATCCAGATAGGTGGAGAGTTTATCACTCTTACCTGGATGTTGGAGTTGAGGATGATGGGACTGAACTTCTTTTCGAGGTAAATCCCATATGGCTTACTACTCGCCTGAGTAGTTGTCCGAGGAGTAGGTGTCTGACGAAGTCGGGTTTTGTCAGACTTGGTGTTGTGTGTGATGTTGTGATTGGCTTCCCTATGAAGTCAATCGATTGTGTTGTGGTAATCGGTCGAACAGGTATCCGATAGGTTCGGATATGGTGCGTCTCGGTAGACGAGAACGAGATTTCAGGTTTTGGAATCAGATTTCTGGATGACGATTCAGGATTTGATTTTGGAACTTGAAAGAGGATTTCTGTATTTGGGTTTTGGAATCGGATTCTGGGTGACGATTCAGGATTTGAGTCTAGAGCTTGACTGTAGATTTTCCTTTATGGATTTGGGTTCGGAATGGTTATTCCTAATACTAGTTTACGGAATGATGATTTCGGATTTGAATTTGGACATGATTATGGATATGATTTCTGGATTTGGATTCGGGATTTCTTACGAAATTGCGGATTCGGATTCGGATTTGGAAATAGATAATGGGTTGGAGTTTCGATTTGTCTAGATCGGACAGATGGACTCCATAATTGAAACGTGTTTGACTACGACCTAGGTGGTCTGGGTACTGTTGTGGTATGTCGATGGGTAGATGTACGTACCTTGTACGTTGTTCAAGGTACGACACTGGGCAGACTTGTGGTTCCTAGTGACGGTATATAGGTTATACTCGTAGTCCGTTGGTGAGCGTGTTGGTAGTCGGCTTAGTTCCGAAACCATTGGATTAGTTGAGGTCGTGAACTGGACATTGGATACCGTGCATTGGGTCATGGTATTTCTGATGGGTCTAGTTACACACAGGTCGGGTGAATTGTTGGTTAGTGTAACCACGAGTGAGTATAGTGACAGATTTCGATTGACGACTGTCAAGTGGTGACAATTTGTCGGAGGTGTCATCGTGGATCGGTTAGTGAGTTTTGGTGACTCCCAGTGGGAGTAGATATCAGGATAGTTAGTGGTTGAGCACGGAACCGTCTAGTTGGTTGTGTCAACGAAACGGTAGATTCGACAAGTAGTGTCAATTCAGAACGCATGACTACTGTCATTCGACGTGGTCGAACGTAGTCGATACGATATGGATGTTAGCGGTACGTCTGGTTGCAGACGAGTATTATTCTGGTTAGTGGGTGTACTAGCGTACATGTATTTTGAGGTTGATTCTACTTTCCACGAGCTGGATGTGGAATCAGGATAGTTGGAGTTTCGAGAATGAAACTAATTAAGGAGGGAAGAACGGTTGGATTAGAGTCGGTTGGAATTTCGAGGACGAAATTAATTAAGGAGGGAAGGTTGTAACGACCCGTCCCAAATTCCATGATTAGATTAGTGACTAATCACGATTAGTGAGGCTAATCCGTGATTAGTAGAGCGAAATCGGACGAACGATGCGAAATGATCGTTTTGCCCCTGGTGGTGGCAAAACGTTGACTTTTTAATCGGGCGGTCAAATGGACTTTGACCGATGACCGTGACGTAGTTCGTGACGTCACGAGTTCATAGACAGGTGGCACGTTCAATTCCGACGTTCGAGGAAGAAGTTATGACGTTCGGAAGTTTAGGGGCATTTTGGTAATTTGGGTGAATAGGGGGTCAAAAGTTGACTTTTTGATCGGGAGGTCCGATGGCCGAGGGCCGAAGACCGTTACGTAGATAAGGACGATACGAATCCGTAGACAGGCGACACGTCGAATTCGGACGTTCGACGGCGAAGTTACGGTTCACGAAAGTTTCGGGATACTATTCCCGACGACACGTTTTGCGAGGACAGTTTGTCTTTAGTGTGGACCCAGATATTTTGGCAGGCCAAGGGATGAGTGACAAGTGTCACCCATCCATTGCCCACCTTCCCACATACATGCATCGATCGATCATTCCTTCCATTTCAAACCATTACCCGATCTCACACCATTTCTTCTCCTCTGAACAACCCAACCCATTCTCTTCACTTGGTTTCACTTGAGGCTGGCACAGGAGATGACTGAGGACTGGTGGAGGTTGCTGGACGGCCGGAACCACCGTCCACGGCGGCGGGGAGGAGACAAACCCGAGCGGGTAAGTCTTCCATTCAAATTTCATTTTCGGGTTTTAGGTGTTAGGGCTGAGTTCTAATGAGTAGGATGAGTTTATTGAGGTTGTAGGAAGGCGTAGAGGGTGGTTTGGACGGCGGTGAAGGGCTGAGCAGCCCTGGGTGCAATCGGAAAAATTGGACCGATTATGGGAGAATTGGACGGACGGGTTTTGTGGCGTTTTTCCTAGTTTTCTTGATTAGGATAGATTAGAAATGAGAAAATAGGAATTTAGGAATTAGAATGGAGGAAATCGGACCAAAAATGAGGGAGAAGAAGGCCTGGACCGGTTACGCCGGTCCAGTTGCAGGGGTCGGACCGGACCGGTCGGTTTGGACCGGTTCGATCGAAGGAAGGGGATGCACTGTAGCGGCGCGTGGCTCCCACGCGCAGCCACTTCAGGCGGCGCGTGCGGGCGCGTGCTAGGGTTTTTGGGGATGTGTTCAACATACGAAATCATCTATTCGATGTAACGAACATTTTGGGACTGGTTTCGTGTCAATCGGACACCGTCTCGATATGTTTCGGGGCATCGGAAGGTTTAGGTTCGGGATTAAAAATAGTTAAAAATACGGAAAAATTACGGGGCTTTAGTGAGGGGTTATATAAGTAGTTAGTAACCCTCTAAATTAATTTGGACAGGTTTGGAAGTCCCGGTGACGGTGATCGGCTCGGGGAGCCGTATGGCACGCAAATCGAGGCGGCAGCTCGGACGGTCTGTGAGTGGACCTTGTTTTCTAAATTGGTGCATGCATAAATGTTTATTATATGTTTTATTACTTGTTTGATGATGCCATGGGTGCATTTGTATGTGGTTACGTATAAGCACGTATTTCGAGGTTTCGGCCTTATACGGTGCTTATACGGGTCTGTATTTCTTTATTGATTTAAATGAACTGAATTTGGATTTCAAAATGATAAACTCGGGTATGAGACCCATTTGGTTTTGTCTCGGGCATATGACCTCAGATTCCGGGCACGGTGCCCAGTTGGTGTCCTATGTTCGGGTACGAGACCCAGTCACTTTACGGTTTTGATTTCAGGTCAGGGAACCTTAAATGGATTTCCCGGTTCATGACGGTTTATGGGAACCGGCATGAACTCTTAATATGGTATCATGGTTCATGACGGTTTATGGGAACCGGCATGAACCCTTGTTGGTTATTACGGTACATGACGGTTTATGGGAACCGGCATGTTACCTGGTTATGTTATTACAGTACATGACGGTTTACGGGAACCGACATGTTACCTAATTATGGATATTATGGATCATGGCGGTTCAGGGGAACCGGTCATGAATGTTTATGTTATGTATATATATGTTCGTCTACCTTCCTTTACATGTTCTACTATCTCCTCCGGGGAGGGTCGTTGGCCTGGGTGGACCCCGGAGTAGTCACGGAGCACCGACTGAGTGAAGTCACCCCCCAGTTGGGTTCCTTACTCTCAGGAAGGCTATGATTACTATTACCTCGGGTAGGGTCAGTGGTCTACGGACATTGATCTTGACTTTGAGATGACTCGGATTGAGACCCGGGTAGCGCGCGCGTAGCTTTGGATACCGTGACAGGATTGGTTGTGTGACTTATATATATGTATGTGATGGATATATGATATATGATATGTGGTGTGTACAGGTGTGCACAGGATTTGGGCAGTGGCCCGTATGGTCGTTTTCATTGTGGTCCTTTCGACCTTGGTTTATATCTGCTTTGGGCTTAGTCCCACATATGGTTTGTTTTGGATAAATGGTTTTCGAATGCATGCATGCTTTTTAGTGGAGGGTACAAAGGTCTTCTCATTAAAATGTTTTTATAAACTTTTGTTTTGTCCACTCACAGTTTTTAATGTTTTGACTGCCCTTCAGGTTGACATCGGATGTGGACTGTAGCAGAGACCGAGATATCACATACCTCCTCCGGATCCTGGCGTACTCTGATAGCCCGGGAGGGCAAGGGACGAAAATATCCCTTGTCTGACACTTCGTGTCAGACGGGAGCAGGGTCATCCCGCACTAATCCCTGGGGGATTGGGATGGGTCCTGTCAGTGCGGGCTGCCCGTGTTGGGCTGAAGCGAGCGTCTGGGCCGGAGATTTGAGCTGCACGGGCTGGGCCTGGCGGAAGAAATGGATTTGGGCTCAGAATTTGTTTTGGGCTGCAAAGAAAATTAATTAATTGATTTATAACTAAATTAATTATTCCACCGAATTTCGTCCATAATTTATTCGTTATAATTCCGATCGAGACGATTCTTTCGCTAAAATGCTCCAAATTACAAACTTTATTTATCTAAACATAAAAATCACAAAATAAATTATTTTATCAATTTATTTAATATTTTAATATTAAAAGTCAAGTATAAAGGGGTATAAAATAATATAAAATAATGCTTATTTAACGTCCTATCAAATACCCCCACACTTAAACTTTGCTAGTCCCTAGCAAATACTAAAATCAAATTACGAATTCAAAACAAGTAAACCTTTAACCATTTGTCTCAATATTTCTTTATTATCATGACATAAAAGATTTTCACTTAAAATATTTAAGCATATGGAATTCAAGAGTTAATACATGGTGACAAAATGTTTCAACAAGTAAGATAATGAGTAAATATGGTGAAATTGATCTCAACATGAATAAAACAAGTATGAATCAACTCATAAGGATATGCACTCATAAATTCACTCAATTTTGTGAGGGTTTGTGTTTGCACTCAAAGTATGTGAGAAATACTCACATAATCGAAATGAAGTACTTTTGCAAAATTTCAAACAAACACCTCAAGATAAAAACATACTTGCACAAATGAACCAAAACCATAAGCTTACTCGAGTGATTAACTCAACTAATCAAATTTTACCATCTTAAGGATCATAAGGTCTTTATAAAGGTTGTAATGAGGCTAAGTTTAGAGGTAGGGAAAATATAGGACAAGTGGTGCTCAATTCGTTTCAAGACTCAATAGACTCCCAAAACGTATCATAGCTTCCCAACCTTAGTACAATGATGCCAGTAATCCATCCCTTTGAACATAGGCCTAATTCCATCATGTTGGGCCTTACAATCATTCTTTGTGTCGGATTTACAAATGTAAGGGATTTAACTCAAACATTACATAACCAAACCTTATTACCTTGATCGAGACTCAACCTTTTTTTTATTTTTTATATCAAGGTAATAACATGTGTCAACAATACAACAAAACTTGAGTCGATAAATCCAAATAATTCACATAAAAGTCTTTTCAACATCATTATTTTTTCTTTACACAATCTTTATATCTTCAACCGAGTTCTTGGAACAAGAGTAAAAGATGTCTATACTAAGCTCAAGTGTTTAGATAATCATGGTGATGAAAGAAAGGCTTAATGTGGGCTCAAAAGGGTCAAAACTAAGAGGGTCGCAACTTGTGAGCACAAAATAAGGAACATGGATGTTTGAATTTGTGGTGTTAACCCTAATGCCTTAATCATTTCCAAAATCAGAGATTTTATTGACTTAAAAGTTTTGAAAATCACATAGAATAAGTTCTAGTACTCTAGAGTTCATTAAAAGCTATGGCAAGCAGTTATGAGGCATATGTATATCAATTTAAACAATGAACTTATGAATCACTCATCAAAGATGTATATAAGGTTCTAAAGCTCACATACGGTTCAAATGATTCATACTTATCATATCATGCTCATTTATGTACCAATTTACATGCATTATCTTCAAGTTATAACACTTAATCACAAAATATTAACAAACAAATTCAAGTTGTAGTGATCATCTTTATAGCCATAACATATTCATTTCTGCTCATTTATATCATTGACAAGTTAAAGGGCAACTTGATACTCGTAAAAACACTGCGTTAAAACAAAAAGACTCAAGAAAGCAATAATTTTTTGTTTTTTTTTTTGTTTTTCGTAAGAAAGACTTAATAAAACAAGTTCAACTGCAGCTAATATTTTTTTTTTTCGTAAGAAAGACTTAATAAAACAATTTCAAATGCACAAATAAATTTTGTAAACCATTCCCCCACACTTAAATTCTACATTGTCCTCAATGTAGGAAAATACGAAGTAATTAAACATAGAATCAAAGTAAGGAAGATGATTTAAGAAAACGAAGTAAGAAAGAAAAACATAAACAAAGTAAAAGAGAGTGAAGGGTTGAAAGAAAGCAAATCTGTGTTGATGACTCCTTCACAACTCGAGAACACATTGGGTTGCCTCCCAACAAGCGCTTGAAGTTTAACGTCCATCCAGCCTAGACCAAATTCTTTATCCGATGGGACGTAGCAGTACTCTGTCTGACTCCACATCGTGTTCTCCAATTACCTCGATGTAAGGCTTCAATCTGTGGCCATTGACCTTGAACTCTTTTCCGGTTTCAATACTTTTGATTTGTATGGCTCCATGGGTAAACACATTAGTAACAACAAAAGGACCTACCCATCTGGAGAATAATTTACCTAGAAAGATTCTAAGCCGGGAATTGAACAACAAAACTTTCTGGCCAATGTCAAACGTTTTACTCTTGATCTGTTTGTCATGAAATTCCTTAGTCTTTTCCTTGTAGATCAGAGTGTTTTCAAATGCATCATTTCTGATTTCCTCAAGCTCACTCAGCTGGAGCTTTCGATGTAGACCGGCGTCATCTAGCTTGATGTTGAAAGTCTTGACGGCCCACCATGCTTTATGCTTTAGTTCCACCGGAAGGTGACATGCTTTACCGTACACCAACCATAGGGTGATATTCCTATAGGTGTTTTGTATGCCGTCATGTATGCCCAAAGTGCATCATCCAACTGTTGGCTCCAATCCTTACGATTAGGACCCACGGTTCGCTCTAATATCTTCTTGATCTCTCTATTACTGACTTCACCCATTCCACTCGTTTGAGGATGGTAAGGTGTAGAGACTCGGTGAGTGACACCATACCGTTTCATTAAAGCTTCAATGGTCTTGTTGCAGAAATGACTTCCTCCATCACTTATTAGGACCCGCGAGATCCCAAACCTGGAAAGAATGTTAGTTCTGAGGAAATCTGCAACAGTTTTAGAGTCATTAGTCCTGGTGGCCTTAGCTTCCACCCATTTCGATACATAATCAACAGTAAGTAAGATATAGAGATAGCCATTAGATTGAGGAAATGGACCCATAAAATCGATACCCCAAACATCAAATATTTCAACGATTAGAACATAATGTTGTGGCATTTCATCCCTTCGTCCTAAGTTTCCTGATCTCTGACATTTATCACAGGCTAAGCAGAATGAATGTGCATCTTTAAAAAGTGTGGGCCAATATAGTCCAGATTCTAAGATTTTGAGTGCAGTTTTCCTAGATCCAAAGTGGCCTCCACAAGCATGGCTATGGCAGAACTCTAGGACTGACCTATGTTCAATATCAGGGACACATCTCCTAATCAATAAATCTGCACAGTGTTTCCACAAATAAGGTTCATCCCAAATATAGTGCCTAGCATGCTTCTTAAGTTTATCTTTTTGTGCACGGGAGAGGGTGGTGGGCAACTGCTTGGTGACTAAATAATTGACAATATCAGCATACCAAGGAGTACTTCCCTCGATTCTGAAGAGTTGTTCGTCTGGAAACATCTCTTGAATCGCCACAGGATCTCGTTCATGTGCTATGTGACTCAAATGGTCTGCCACCACGTTTTCTACACCTTTCTTATCTTTAATCTCGATGTCAAACTCTTGAAGAAGAAGAATCCATCGGATTAGTCTTGGTTTCGCTTCCTTCTTGGCTAGGAGATACTTCAGTGCTGCATGATCAGTGTAAATAACAACTTTAGTTCGAAGTAGATAAGAGCGAAATTTATCTAAAGCAAACAGAACAGTAAGAAACTCCTTTTCGGTAGTGGTGTAGTTCATCTGGGCATCATTCAAGGTTCTGGATGCACATTAGATGGCGTAAGGCTTCTTATCCTGCCTTTGTTCGAGTACGGCTCCAACTGCATAATCAGAGGCATCGCACATTAGTTCAAAGGGTAAGGACCAATCAGGGGCACAAAGAATGGGGGCAGTGGTTAAGAAATGAACGGATCAAGAAATGAACGGATCTCTCTCACCGAAGTGGGAGAGGGTCAGTGGCGCACAATATCAACTTTAGATTTATCCACTTCAATTCCTCATTCAAAAACAATATGGCCTAAGACTATCCCCTGTCTAACCATGAAATGACATTTCTCCCAGTTAAGTACCAGATTAGTTTCGACACACCTTTGTAAGATAAGTGCTAAGTGTTCTAAGCATGCATCAAAACTATCCCCAAAGACACTGAAATCGTCCATAAATACTTCAATTATTTTTTCGACGTATTCAGAGAAAATAGAAAGCATGCATCTTTGGAAAGTACCTGGGGCGTTACATAAACCGAAGGGCATTCTTCGGTAGGCAAAAGTGCCAAAAGGACAAGTGAAAGTCGTTTTGTCTTGGTCATTTTGAGCGATACAGATTTGATTATACCCGGAATAACCATCAAGAAAGCAGTAATAGGAGTGACCTGCTAACCTTTCGAGCATTTGATCAATGAACGGCAAAGAAAAGTGATCCTTCCTAGTTGCTTTGTTTAGGTGTCAATAGTCGATGCAGACTCTGTATCCGGTCACTGTTCGCTGGGGCACTAGCTCTCCTTCACTGTTCGCAACAACTGTGACTCCACTTTTCTTCGGGACTACTTGGACTGGTGAGACCCATTTGCTGTCTGAAATTAGGTAGATGACACCACAGTCCAAGAGTTTGATGACCTCTTGTTTCACGACTTCCATCATCAGAGGATGGAGGCGACGTTGGGCTTCACGAGAGGGCTTTGCATCATCTTCTAGTAAGATTCGATGCACACAGGTTGTACGGCTGATTCCCTTGATATCTGACAGAGTCCATCCAATGGCTGTCTTGTACTTCGTCAAAACCGTACTAATTTGTTTTCCTGTGACCCGGTTAGTGCAGAAGACACTATGACGGGCAGAGTGTTGTCCGGGCCAAGATAGGCATACTTCAGGTGGTCAGGCAAAACCTTGAGCTCGAGCACGGGGGGCCTGAACCACTGAAGGAGGAGTGGCATTAGTACTAATTGGAAGTGAAAAGGGTACCTGATGATGTACCATTATGGGGGCCTCATTTAGGGTCATGACTTCATCCCAAATTCGAGGCTCTAGTTCGTAATCCGTATCTTCAACCAAGGCGTCCCCTGATTGCGTTAGGCCAACTCCTTCCTGAATTATCATGTTGAGTGTGTCTTCTCAAATTGAATCAAGATGTTTCTCTGCGAGAGAAGTGCACACGTCAATAGAAAAAGTAGTATGAGTTGTGGAACTAGGGTACCTCATGGCATCAAAAATGTTGAAGCCAATTTCCTCCCCGTCGACTTCCATAGTTAATGTTCCATTGAACACATCAATCTTCGTCTTGGCAGTTCTCATGAATGGTCTTCCCAACAACATTAATGGAGCTTGATTCGTAGGGGAATCCTCAATGTCTAGGACATAAAAATCCGCGGGGAAGATGAGCTGGTTAACCTGCACAAGAACATCTTCGACGTATCCCTTAGGATACACATTAGAGCGATCGGCTAACTGAATGATAACATCGTCATGCTGTAATTTAACTAGACCTAGGGCAACATATAGTGAATATGACATAACATTAATGGATGCACCTAAGTCTAGCATGACTTTATCAAATGACTTGTTACCAATCACGCAGGGAACAGAAAAACTCCCTGGGTCCTTCAACTTTGGGGGTAGCCGACTCTGGATTACAGCAGAAACTGTTTCACTTACCATCACAACCTCATTCTCCCTCGTCTGGAGCCTTGGAGTGCATAACTCTTTCAAAAATTTTGCGTATTTCGGCACTTGTTTGATGCACTCGATCAAAGGCATGTTGATTTGCACCCTTTTGAAGATCTCTAAGATTTCCTCATCGGATTCATCCTTCTTAGATTTGGCAAGCTTACTTGGAAATGGTGCATGCACAAACGGGGAATTAGTAACAACCGAACTTGAAGGGATTGGGTTATTACCTTGTGTGTGGGTAGGTTGAACTGGTGGTTGTGCCGTGGTGGTCATAGTTGCCACCTTGTGCTTTTCAGCCTCAGAAACGGCTGGATCTGGCTCTATTTCTCCGAGCACTTTACCACTTCGAGTGATAATTGCATTGGCTTCAGGTCTTTGATAAAGCCCAAACTACGCATTAAATTAAACATGTAATTTGAGTATTATGCAAATTTAAACCCTTTTGTGTAGTTATAGTATTGGTAAGTAGGGATCGTTCTTAACCGGGGAAATTAGGGAATATTAATAATATGTTAGTAAAAAGGAATAATGAATAATCAAAGAATAATGAATTGAAGAATTAAAGAATTAAATAATCGCATAATTAATTAATTGAATAATCAAGTAATAAAGAATTAAAGAATTAACGAATAAAGGAATAAACGAATTAATAAATAAGAGAATCAATAAATTAATGGAATAAAGAATAAATGAATCAAAAGAATAAAAGAATAAAGATGGGGTTTTTAGGGATTTTGATCATGCAAAATAAGTAGAGACATGAATAAACTAATTCTATTCCTATTTTAACATATATACAAGTGGACTTTCTTTAAACACAAAATCTACCAACACTCTAACATTTGCAAAGTTTGAATACATCACAAAATTCTACTTTCACCATCTCACTCATGCATACATTTTATAAACATTATAAATGCACCGAAACGCGGTCATAAACACTTATAAATTGATTAACCCAATGTTTATGATTTGAATGTGTATTAAACATTTAAATCTCTTCAATTTTATACTAAGTGCACCGAAACGCGGTCATAAACACTTAGTATAAAATTGAAGCTTAAGCACTCAAATGTATGAAGTGAATGAAGTTTGAAAAGTAGAACACATTATAATAATATCCTTGTCTACAAAAGTTAGAAAGAAAATACCCACAAAAATATTGAACTAAAGAAAATAAAACCGAAACAACAATGAGACTTTAAGCAAAGGAAAGAACAAGTTACACCTTCGGAATCCAAGAAAGCTTGTGATTCCGAAAATGGATGGAATAAAAATGACATGTTATTCATAAGATTTTCTGACAGCAGAAGAAACCTTATGAAGATGGATGAATAAACACGAGAATGCGAACTTAAACTCAAGAATTGCAACGGAAATACTAGGCTTGATATTTCTAAAGGAAGGATACAATTTTGTGTTTTGGAGTTCTTTCTCCATACCAAGTCCCCCCAAACAAGAGAAATGCACTCCTATTTATAGGAGGAAAAAGCTACTCAAAAACAAATAAGTTAATTAAAAATTACAATAAAATAAAAGAAAATGAAATGATGACTAATTATGAACAATGATGTTTAATGATGAAATTTAGGTAGGGTTTGGAATTGTTTTGTGGCTGGAAATATGGGAAATAAGAGAAAAGGGAGCAGTTTGGAGCTGTTGGGCTTGGTGCAGGAAATTGCAGGCGGGCCGGATTGCTGCTGGGCTGGAGGCTGAAGGGACTGCAGCGGGTAGGTGGGCCTGCAGTGTACGGGCGTGTGAAGGCTGGATCAGAAAGTGGGTGGCTCGCGGGCCAGGCGTGCAAGTGGGCTGCGCTCGCGCCAGGCGTGCAGCGGGTAGTTGAGCAGTGCAGGCGTACGACATGGGTTGGTTAGATTGGACCAGGCGAGCGAGTGGGCTGGTGGCGTGATGGATGCTGAAGCAGATGCGGGCCGAAGAGTGGTTTCTGTGCGGCTTTGCGTGATGGGCTGCGTGGGTAGTTGGACTGTGCAGTGTACGGGTTGCACAGATGAAGGCTGCAGTGGGCTGGTGACTGGACTGGAGCAAATGGGCTGCGCGGGTCTTGGGCCAGTGAGCAGCCTCAGTTGTGGCGAGCAGGAGGACGACATGGATTTGGGCTGGACGATTGCGGGCCGAGCTGCTGGTTGCTTTGATCTTTGGGCTGCATAAGAAAAATTGGGCTGGAGATTAAAAACAAGAATTTGGGCTGCACAAAATTAATAATATATAATTCAATCGAATTTCGTTCATAATTTTTTCGTTATAATTCCGATCGGGACGATTCTTTCGCTAAAATGCTCCAAATTACAAACTCTATTTATCTAAATAGAAAAATCACAAAATAAATCAATTTATCTAATTATTTATAATTTTCATATTAAAAGTCAAGTATAAGGGTATAAAATAATATAAAATAATGTTGACTTAACGACCTATCAAATACCCCCACACTTAAACTTTGCTAGTCCCTATCAAATACTGAATTTAAACTACGAAGTCAAAACAAGTAAACCCTTAACCATTCGTCTCAAAATTTTATAAATATTATGGCATAAAAGATTTTCACTTAAGGCGTTTAAGCATACAGAATTCAAGAGTTAATACATGGTAACAAAATGCTTAAACAAGTAAGATAATGAGTAAATATGGTGAAATGGATATCAACATGAATAAAACAAGTATGAATCAACTCACAAGGATATGCACTCATAAATTCACTCAATTTCGTAAGGGTTTGTGTTTGCACTCAAAATATGTGAGAAAAGTGATCACATAATAGACATAAAGTACTTTTACAAAATCTCAAACAAACACCTCAATAAAACAAAACATACTTGCACAAATGAACCAAAACCATAAGCTTACTCAAGTGATTGACTTCACTAATCAAAATTTACCATCTTAAGGATCATAAGGTCTTTATGAAGGTTGTAATGGGGCTAAGTTTAGAGGCAAGGAATATATAGGACGAGTGGTGCTCAAATTCGTTCCAAGACTTAAACGATTCCCAAAACATAACTTCCCGATCATAGTATGAATTCATTCCTTCGAACATGTTCAATTATTCAAATGTAAAGGACTTAACTCAAATATAATCAATCTTTATTACCTTGATAGAGACTCAACTTCTTCTTCCTTTTTTTTTTTTTTTGCAAATATCAAGGTAATAACATAATATACAAAGTTTGGGTAAGTAAATCCATACACACAAAAGTCTTCCAAACATCATCAATTTTTCTTCACACCAATTTCATGTCTTCAATTAAGTCTTTGGAACAAGGGTGAAAGATGTCTATACTAGCTCAAGTGTTTAGATAATCATGGTGATGAAGGAAAGGTTTAATGTGGGCTCAACTGGGTTAAAACTAAGGGGGTCGCAACTTGTGCGCACAAAATAGGGAGCATGGATGTTTGAATTTATGGTGTTAACCCTAATGCCTTAATCATATCCAAAATCAGAGAGTTTAATGACTTAAAAGCTTTGAAAATCAAATCGAATAAGTTCTAGTACTCTAGAGTTCATTAAGATCTATTGCAAGTAGTTATGAGGCACATGTTTATCAATTTAAACAAAGAACTTATGAATCACTCATCAAAGATGTATATAGTTCTAAAGCTCACATAAGGTTTAAATGATTCATACTTGTCTTAGCATGCTAGTTTATGTACCAATTTACATGCACTATCTTAAAAGTTATAACATTTAATCACAAAGTATTAACAAACGAATTCAAGTTATAGTGATCATCTTTATAGCCATAATATACTTATTCCCTTCATTATTATCATTGACAGGTTAAAGGGCAACTAAAGACTCGATAAAACAAAAAGACTCAAGAAAGCCGAAATAACTCTTTTTTTTAAAAAAAAAAATTTAATTTTAATTTTAATTTATTTTAATTAAAACAATTTTATTGTGCACTTAAAATTGTAAACCACTCCCCCACACTTAAATTCTACATTGTCCTCAATGTAAGAAAGTAGAAGTGAAATGAACATAGACTCTAAGTAAGGAAGAGGATTTTACGAAAATAAACTAAGAAAAACACTAAAGACATAAACATAAAAAAGAGTGAAGGGATGAAAGAGAGCAAATCTGCGGTGATGGCTCCTTCACGACTCGGGAATACGTTGGGTTGCCTCTCAACAAGTGCTTTGACGGAGTGCTGAAGTCAACTCATGTGATGCGAGGCCGTAGCACCTTCGTTGTTTCCACATCGTGTTCTCCAAATGCCTCAATGTACGGCTTTAATCTGTGGCCATTGACTTTGAACTCCTTCCCGGTTTCGATGCTTTTGATCTGTATGGCTCCATGGGCAAACATATTAGTAACAACAAAAGGACCTACCCATCTAGAACATAACTTACCAGGAAAGAGTCTGAGTCGGGAATTGAATAGCAAAACTTTCTGTTCGATGTCAAACGTTTTACTCTTGATCTGCTTGTCATGAAATGCCTTAGTCTTCTCCTTGTAGATCAGAGTGTTTTCGAATGCATTATTTCTGATTTCCTCAAGCTCACTCAGCTGGAGCTTTCGATGCAAACCGGCATCATCTAGCTTGATGTTGAACGTTTTGACAGCCCACCATGCTTTGTGCTCCAGTTCCACTGGAAGGTGGCATGCTTTTCCATAGACCAACCTATAGGGTGACATCCCTATAGGAGTTTTGTAGGCCGTCCTGTAGGCCCAAAGTGCATCATCCAATCGCTGGCTCCAATCCTTGCGACTAGGGCCCACGGTTCTCTCTAAGATCTTCTTGATTTCCCTATTGCTGACTTCGGCCATTCCACTCGTTTGAGGATGATACGGTGTAGAGACTCTGTGAGTGACACCGTATCGTTTCAGTAAGGCTTCAATGGTCTTGTTGCAGAAGTGACTTCCACCATCACTGATCAGGACCCGAGGGATCCCAAACCTGGAAAGAATGTTAGTTCTGAGGAAATCTGCAACAGTTTTAGAGTCATTAGTCCTGGTGGCTTTAGCTTCCACCCATTTCGAGACATAATCAACAGCAAGTAAGATATAGAGATAACCATTAGATTGAGGAAATGGACCCATAAAATCAATACCCCAAACATCAAATATTTCAACAGTTAAAACATAATGTTGTGGCATTTCATCCCTTTGTCCTAAGTTTCCTGATCTCTGACATTTATCACATGCTAAACAGAATGAATGTGCATCTTTAAAAAGTGTGGGCCAATATAATCCAGATTCTAAAATTTTGAGTGCAGTTCTTCTAGATCCAAAATGGCCCCCACAAGCATGGTTATGGCAAAACTCTAGGACTGACCTACTTTCAATATCAGGGACACATCTCCTAATAAATAAATCTGCACAGTGTTTCCATAAATAAGGTTCATCCCAAACATAATACCTAGCATGCTTCTTAAGTTTATCTTTTTGTGCACGGGTGAGAGTGGAAGGTAACTGCTTGGTGACTAAGTAATTTACGATATCAGCATACCAAGGAGTACTTACCTGAATTCCGAAGAGTTGTTCATCCGGAAACATCTCCTGAATCTCCACGGGATCTCGTTCATTTGCTATGCGACTCAAATGATCTGCCACCACATTTTCTACACCTTTCTTGTCTTTAATCTCGATGTCAAACTCTTGGAGAAGAAGAATCCATCGGATGAGCCTTGGTTTCGCCTCCTTCTTGGCGAGGAGATACTTCAGTGCTGCATGATCAGTGTAAATAATGACTTTAGTTCGAAGTAAATAAGAGCGAAATTTATCTAAAGCAAACACTACAGCAAGCAACTCCTTCTCGGTAGTGGTGTAGTTCATTTGAGCATCATTCAGAGTTCTGGATGCATAATAAATGACGTAGGGTTTCTTGTCCCGCCTTTGTCCTAGTACAACACCAACTGCATAGTCAGAGGCATCACACATTAGTTCAAAGGGTAAGGACCAATCCGGGGCACAAAGAATGGGTGCAGTGGTTAGAAGAGTTTTAAGCTTCTCAAAAGCTTCCTGACAGTCAACATCGAAGACGAAGGGTGTCTCCTTCTGAAGCAATCGGCACAAGGGCCTTGCAATGTGGGAGAAGTCCTTGATAAATCTTCTGTAGAAACCTGCGTGACCAAAAAATGAACGGATCTCTCTCACCGAAGTGGGAGAGGGTAAGTGTCGCACAATATCAACTTTAGATTTATCAACTTCAATTCCTCTTTCAGAGACAATATGGCCTAAGACTATCCCTTGTCTAACCATGAAATGACATTTTTCCCAGTTAAGTACTAGATTAGTTCCGACACACCTTTGTAAGATAAGTTCTAAGTGTTCTAAGCATGCATCAAAACTATCCCCAAAGACACTGAAATCGTCCATAAATACTTCAATTATTTTTTCGACATATTCAGAGAAAATAGAAAGCATGCATCTTTGGAAAAGTACCTGGAGCATTACATAAACCGAAAGGCATTCTTCGGTAGGCAAAAGTTCCAAAAGGACAAGTGAAAGTCGTTTTGTCTTGGTCATTTTGAGCTATACAAATTTGATTATATCCAGAATAACCATCAAGAAAACAGTAATAGGAGTGACCTGCTAACCTTTCAAGCATTTGATCAATGAAAGGCAAAGGAAAGTGATCCTTCCTAGTTGCTTTGTTGAGGCGCCGATAATCGATACAAACTCTGTGTCCGGTCACGGTTCTCTGGGGCACCAGCTCGCCTTCGCTGTTCGCCACAACTGTGACTTCACTTTTCTTTGGGACTACTTGGACTGGTGAGACCCATTTGCTGTCTGAAATTGGGTAGATGACACCACAGTCCAAGAGTTTGATGATCTCTTGTTTCACGACCTCCATCATCGGGGGATGAAGGCGACGTTGAGCTTCGCGAGAGGGTTTTGCATCATCTTCAAGCAAGATTTGATGTACACAGGTTGTAGGGCTGATTCCCTTGATGTCGGACAGAGTCCATCCAATGGCTGTCTTGTACTTTGTCAAGACCCGTACCAATCTGTCTTCCTGTGATTCGGTTAGTGCAGAGGATACTATGACAGGAAGAGTCTCGTCCGGGCCAAGATAGGCATACTGCAGGTGGTCTGGCAGAACCTTGAGCTCGAGAACGGGGGCCTGCACTACTGAAGGAGGAGTGGCATTAGTACTAACTGGAAGGGACAAGGGTACCTGAGGATTTACCATTCTGGGGGCCTCATTTAGGGTAATGACTTCATCCAAAATTCGAGGCCCTAGTTCATAATCCGCATCTTCAACCAAGGCGTCCCCTGATTGAGTGAGGCCAACTCCTTCCTGGATTATCATATTGAGCGTGTCTTCTCGAATTGATTCAAGATGTTTTTCTGCAAAAGAAGTGCACACATCAATAGAAAACGTAGTTTGAGTTGTGGAACTAGGGTACCTCATGGCATCGAAAATGTTGAAGCCAATTTCCTCTCCATCAACTTCCATTGTTAATGTACCATTGAATACATCAATCTTCGTCTTAGCAGTTCTCATGAATGGTCTTCCCAACAACATTAGTGGAGCTTGATTCGTAGGGGAATCCTCCATGTCTAGGACATAAAAATCCGCAGGAAAAATGAGCTGGTTAACCTGCACAAGAACATCTTCGACGTATCCCTTGGGATACACATTAGAACGATCGGCTAATTGAATGATAACATCATCATGTTGTAATTTTCCTAAACCTAGGGCAACATATAACGAATATGGCATAACATTAATGGATGCACCTAAGTCTAGCATGACTTTATCAAAAGACTTGTTACCAATCACGCAGGGAACAGAAAAACTCCCTGGATCCTTCAACTTTGGGGGTAGCCGTCGTTGGATTACAGCCGAAACTGTTTCACTCACCATCACAACCTCCTTCTCCCTCGTTTGGCGCATTGGAGTGCATAACTCTTTCAGAAATTTTGCGTATTTCGGCACTTGTTTGATGCACTCGATCAAGGGCATGTTGATTTGCACCCTTTTGAAGATTTCCAAGATTTCCTCATCGGATTCATCCTTCTTAGATTTGGCAAGTCTACTTGGGAATGGTGCATGCACAGACGGGGAATTAGTAACAACAGAACTTGAAGGGATTGGGTTGTTACCTTGTGTGTGGGTAGGTTGAACTGGCAGTTGTGCCGTGGTGGTCTTAGTTGCCACCTTGTGCTTTTCAGCCTCAGAAACGGCTGGATCTGGCTCTATTTCACCGAGCACTTTACCACTTCGAGTGATAATCGCATTGGCTTCAGGTCTTGCATTCGGGCTGGGTGTAGGTTGAGGTGGAAGAACCCCACTAGCTTGGATTTTACCCATGAAGTCCACGACCTTGCCCATTTGGTCCTTGAGATTAGCGATGTCTTTTTGTTGATTTTGCTGACCTGTGACAAGAGCTTGAGTCGAAGCCATTAGTGTTTACTGCCCTTGTGAAAGAGCAGCCAGCATTTTATCATAATCAGGACTAGAAGATGAAGAGATATGATTATTTGCATGATTATGAGAAAAGTTAGAAAATGGAACCGGGGGCCTTGGTTGCCATGTGGGCTTTTGGAAATGTTGAGGATTCGGGGCACGGGTTGGGCCTGTCATCATGTGTTGAGGGTTTAGGACATTGTTCGGATCTCTCCAACTATAGCCTTGGGTCCTTGGCCCTCCTTGAAATCCACCAATGGCATGTGCCATTTCAGTTCCGGGGTCTTCCTCCCTTGCAGTGTAGGGGCATTGGTCCTCAAGATGGCCTTGGGAGCATATGGAACATACCGGGGCTACCTGCTTCTTTAGTTCCAACACATTCGAAAGCATAGAGGTGATTTTATCTAATTTAGAATCATTAATAACTTGGGAACTTACCTCATGTACCTTTCTTGGAATAGGCTCGGCACCTTCATATTGTGCATCATTGAGTGCACGGCTTTCAAGTATTGCACGACCGTCTACTAAACTCCGAGCTAAGAAACTTCCGTTAGCTGCAGCATCAAGTAGTCCTCTATCCCAACCTTTGAGTCCTTCGTAGAAGTAGGTTAAGAGATATCCTTCAGTGATTCCGTGAGTCGGGAATGAAGCACAGAGTTCTTTAAACCTTTCATAATACTGGCTGAAATTCTCATCATGATCTTTTTGCTTGATTCCAGTGATCTCCTTTCTTAACACCGTAATCTTTGAGGCAGGAAAGTATTTGGTAAGAAATTCCTGAACCAGCTTCTCCCAAGAGTCGATATGATTGGGTGGGAGACTCAAAAGCCACACCCGTGCTCTATCTTCCAAGGACAATGGGAAAGCCTTCAGCTTCATGATTTCCAAATCCGCATCATCGGGACACATGCTACTGATAATGAATTGGAACTCCGTCAAGTGTCTGTGTGGATCTTCATTTCTGATTCCATGGAACTTGGGTAACTGATGAAGGACTCCACTCTTGAGCTCAATATCTTTCTTGTTGGTTCTAGGCTCGGGATACTGGATGCAGAAATTCGCAGTGCCACTTGTGTTAGCACATGTCTGCTCTCGGATACTTAGATTTCTTGCCATGACTACTGGTGTTCCAAAAGTCTGTTCCTCGTCTGAATTACTCCTCACTTATTGATTCACCGAGTATTGGGGATGGTGGTACGGATGAGCTGGTTTTCTTAAGTGCGTCTCTGAATGTTGCGTTGCTTGGTGAGATGTCAAGTTGCTTTCTCAACCGATCAAGCTTAGACTGATGAGCGTGCATTCATAAGCACGTACCTAAATTAAAAGTGAACACTAAGTTAGAAGGTAAATATACACAAGTACTTAGCTAGTGAAAGTTAATTTAAACAGAATAATTGCGACAAGAATTAGGGTTAATGTTCGGAATATACGTTAAGAAAGTCACAATTAGCAAGAAAATGTGAGTTTTGAACAAGTATTAACTTAAGCTGGAATTAACATATACACAAAAAGAGATAGTAAGGGTATGAGAGTATAGATTTCATACAGTGTGACATAAATAGAGGCTATAATTAACAAAAAGTCATAGTAATAGCAAGAAAATGCACAAGTTCCAAATGCATCTAAACTAATGCAACACAAAAGTATCTACATGAAGCATGGTGTGAATGCATTTATTAGAACCTGCACAAGACATAAGAGTTACGTGACAGTTCATGAAAGAATGGCCTACACCTTTGATCTCACTTCCCTAGATTCACTTAGTCTAGGGGGCCCGGTGATGAATTCCGAGCATCATGAAATCTCAGGGAGGGTATGCAACTAATTATGCAATAAGTAGAGCCTTAGAGTGTCAAGAATAACTTTCCCCTTTCGCTTCTCATAATACTTTCCTGGGCGTACGGCCTGCGCGTACTGATAACCACCCTTCCACCATTCAACGTTAATCATGGCCAGTTGAGATAGATGTAACGCGAGAAGCAAGGAAAATTTCGAGAACACCCCGAGGCTTGCATTGGCATATACTCCATTGGTGTTCTCTTTCTTAATCCAAAACTTGTCACCAGTCATAACCCTTCTAGACACCATAACCAACCGATGGAAGATTTGGTGAATTACCAAACCCGAGTGTTTACAAACTCCGCCCCAACCTCATGCCCATAGATTCGAGTCTATGGTGTGTGGTGATGAAATCCACACATCACGAAGGGTTAAGGAGAAAATAAACACATGGGGCGCTACCTGTTCCCGAAAGTAGAATTTTGAAGAAAAAGGGGCCCTGAGATTCATGCAACTCTAAAACATTTAATAGGAAACAATATTTACATTTAGGAAAGTCACATATATAAAAATATATATATATAGCTCTAAAAATTAATAAAATAAACAAGTATAAAATACAATTAATGAAATAACACAATAAAGGCATTAAATACAATTTATGAACAAGCATATTATGAACATTGTTAATTAATATAATAAGGCAAGCATAAGACATGAAAGTTGTGAACAAAAATGGAAACTCAAATATGAACAAAATAACTCAAGTGTGTAAAAGTATAACCAAATTATGAACAAGTATGACAAATAACAAGTAACATAATTACAACTTATTTATGCTGACACAAAAATAAAAGGTATGAAAATTTAGTAAAGGTAAATAACAAACAAGTAGGAACATTTAATAAACATAATAAAAGTAAAATGAATAGTTAAAACACAATCTAAAATTAAGTATGCACAAATTAAATTGTTTATTTATTTACTACTATTGATTTATACTTATCCGAAATTTTCTTTTTTTTTTTTATATTTTTTTTTATTTTTTATTTTTTTTGTTTAATAGAAATATTAAATAAACAAATAAATAATCATAAAATAAAGTAATTGTAAACAAGTAATATGCATGTAATACTATGAAAGTAAACGAATAAAATATGAACAAGTATTATGGCAACATAATTAAATAAATAAATAAAATTTAAGAATATGTATACTTAATTCACAAATATGAACATTTCAAATATAAACAGTTTTATACATACTAACACATTAAGAATGATTTTTAATTTCCCCGGCAACGGCGCCAAAAATTGATAAAGCCCAAACTACGCATTAAATTAAACATGTAATTTGAGTATTATGCAAATTTAAACCCTTTTGTGTAGTTATAGTATTGGTAAGTAGGGATCGTTCTTAACCGGGGAAATTAGGGAATATTAATAATATGTTAGTAAAAAGGAATAATGAATAATCAAAGAATAATGAATTGAAGAATTAAAGAATTAAATAATCGCATAATTAATTAATTGAATAATCAAGTAATAAAGAATTAAAGAATTAACGAATAAAGGAATAAACGAATTAATAAATAAGAGAATCAATAAATTAATGGAATAAAGAATAAATGAATCAAAAGAATAAAAGAATAAAGATGGGGTTTTTAGGGATTTTGATCATGCAAAATAAGTAGAGACATGAATAAACTAATTCTATTCCTATTTTAACATATATACAAGTGGACTTTCTTTAAACACAAAATCTACCAACACTCTAACATTTGCAAAGTTTGAAAACATCACAAAATTCTACTTTCACCATCTCACTCATGCATACATTTTATAAACATTATAAATGCACCGAAACACGGTCATAAACACTTATAAATTGATTAACCCAATGTTTATGATTTGAATGTGTATTAAACATTTAAATCTCTTCAATTTTATACTAAGTGCACCGAAACGCGGTCATAAACACTTAGTATAAAATTGAAGCTTAAGCACTCAAATGTATGAAGTGAATGAAGTTTGAAAAGTAGAACACATTATAATAATATCCTTGTCTACAAAAGTTAGAAAGAAAATACCCACAAAAATATTGAACTAAAGAAAATAAAACCGAAACAACAATGAGACTTTAAGCAAAGGAAAGAACAAGTTACACCTTCGGAATCCAAGAAAGCTTGTGATTCCGAAAATGGATGGAATAAAAATGACATGTTATTCATAAGATTTTCTGACAGCAGAAGAAACCTTATGAAGATGGATGAATAAACACGAGAATGCGAACTTAAACTCAAGAATTGCAACGGAAATACTAGGCTTGATATTTCTAAAGGAAGGATACAATTTTGTGTTTTGGAGTTCTTTCTCCATACCAAGTCCCCCCAAACAAGAGAAATGCACTCCTATTTATAGGAGGAAAAAGCTACTCAAAAACAAATAAATTAATTAAAAATTACAATAAAATAAAAGAAAATGAAATGATGACTAATTATGAACAATGATGTTTAATGATGAAATTTAGGTAGGGTTTGGAATTGTTTTGTGGCTGGAAATATGGGAAATAAGAGAAAAGGGAGCAGTTTGGAGCTGTTGGGCTTGGTGCAGGAAATTGCAGGCGGGCCGGATTGCTGCTGGGCTGGAGGCTGAAGGGACTGCAGCGGGTAGGTGGGCCTGCAGTGTACGGGCGTGATGGATGCTGAAGCAGATGCGGGCCGAAGAGTGGTTTCTGTGCGGCTTTGCGTGATGGGCTGCGTGGGTAGTTGGACTGTACAGTGTACGGGTTGCACAGATGAAGGCTGCAGTGGGCTGGTGACTGGACTGGAGCAAATGGGCTGCGCGGGTCTTGGGCCAGTGAGCAGCCTCAGTTGTGGCGAGCAGGAGGACGACATGGATTTGGGCTGGACGATTGCGGGCCGAGCTGCTGGTTGCTTTGATCTTTGGGCTGCATAAGAAAAATTGGGCTGGAGATTAAAAACAAGAATTTGGGCTGCACAAAATTAATAATATATAATTCAATCGAATTTCGTCCATAATTTTTTCGTTATAATTCCGATCGGGACGATTCTTTCGCTAAAATGCTCCAAATTACAAACTCTATTTATCTAAATAGAAAAATCACAAAATCGATCAATTTATCTAATTATTTATAATTTTCATATTAAAAGTCAAGTATAAGGGTATAAAATAATATAAAATAATGTTGACTTAACGACCTATCAGTCTTGCATTCGGGTTGGGTGTAGGTTGAGGTGGAAGCACCCCGCTAGCTTGGATCTTATCCATGAAGTCTACGACCTTGCCCATTTGGTCCTTGAGATCAGCGATGTCTTTTTGTTGATTTTGCTGCCCTGTGACAAGAGCCTGAGTTGACGCCATTAGTGTTTGCTGCCCTTGGGAAAGAGCAGCCAACATTTTATCATAATCATGATTAGAAGATGAAGAAGTATGATTATTTGCATGATTATGAGAAAAGTTAGAAAATGGGACCGGGGGCCTTGGTTGCCATGTGGGCCTTGGGAAATGGTCTGGGACACGGTTTGGCCCGGTCGACATGTGCTGAGGGTTTAGGACATTGTTCGGATCTCTCCAATTGTAACCTTGGGTCCTTGGCCCTCCTTGAAAGCCTCCAATGACGTGTGCCATTTCAATTCCGGAGTCTTCCTCCCTTGCGGTGTAGGGACATTGCTCCTCAAGATGGCCTTGAGAGCATATGGAACAAACTGGAGCTACCTGTTTCTTTAGTTCTAGCATATTTGAAAGCAAAGAGGTGATCTTATCTAACTTAGAATCATTTATAGAATGGGGACTTACCTCATGTACCTTTCTAGAAATAGGATCGGCACCTTCGTATTGTGCATCATTGAGTGCACGGCTTTCAAGTAGTGTACGACCATCTACTAGGCGCTCTGAGCTAAGAAACTTCCATTAGCTACAGCATCGAGCAGTCCTCTATCCCAACCCTTGAGTCCTTCGTAAAAGTAGGTTAAAAGATAGCCTTCTATGATCCCGTGAGTAGGGCATGAAGCACAAAGTTCCTTAAACCTCTCGTAGTACTGGCTGAAATTCTCATCATGTTCTTTCTGCTTGATTCCAGTTATCTCTTTTCTTAAGGCCGTAATCTTTGAGGCAGGGAAGTACTTGGTAAGAAACTCCTGAACCAACTTCTCCCAAGAGTCAATATGATTGGGTGGGAGACCTAAAAGCCATACCCGTGCTCGTTCTTCCAAGGACAACGGGAAAGCTTTCAGCTTGATGATTTCCAAGTCCGCATCATCCGGACACATACTACCAATGATGAATTGGAACTCTGTTAAGTGTTTGTGTGGATCTTCATTTCTGATTCCACGGAACTTGGGTAGCTGATGAAGGACTCCACTCTTAAGCTCAATATCTTTCTTGTTGGTTCTAGGCTCGGGATACTGGATGCAAAAGTTTGTAGTGCCATTTGTGTTTGCACATGTCTGCTCCCGGATACTCAGGTTTCGTGCCATGTTTATCGGTGTTCCGAAAGTTTGTTCTTCTTCTGAATTACTCTTCTCGCGTTTGGACTCACCGATTATTGGGGATGGAGGTCCGGATGAACCGGTTTGCTTAAGTGTGTCTCTGAATGTTGCGTTGCTTGGTGATATGCCAAGTTGTCTTCTTAGCCGATCAAGCTTAGATTGATGAGCATGCATTCATAAGTTCGTACCTCTATTAAAACAAAACTCTAAGTTAGAAGGCAAGTATACACAAGAAGAGATAATAAGAGTAAGAGAGTAGAGATTTGCATAAAGTATCACATAAATGGAAACCAGAATTAACAAAAAGTTACGTTAATGGAAAGAAAATGCACAAGTTCCAAATGCAAACTAATAATGCAATAAGTAGAGTTTTAGAGTGTCATGAATAACTTTCCCCTTCCGCTTCTCATAGTACTTTCCCAGGCGTACGGCCTGTGCGTACTGATAACCACCCTTCAACATTAATCATGGCCAGTTGAGATAGATGTAACGCGAGAAGTAAGAATAATTTCGAGAACACCCCGAGGCTAGCTTGGCATATACTCCATTGGTGGTCTCTTTCTTAATCCAAAACTTGTCACCAGTCATAACTCTCCTAGACACCATGATCAATCCAAATGACGATTTAGTGAATTACCAAACCCCAAGTGTTTACAAACTCCGCCCCAACCTCATGTCCATAGATTCGAGTCTATGGTGTGTGGTGATGAAATCCACACATCATGAAGGGTTAAGGAGAAAGTAAATATACCTGTTCCCGAAAGTAAGATTTTGAAGAAAAAGGGCTCTGAGATTCATGCAACTCTAAAACATTTAATAGGAAACAATATTTACACTTTAGGAAATTCAAAGATAAATAAAGTTTCTTACTCTTTTTTTAATTATTTTTTTTAATTTTTTTATATTTATTTTTTTATTATTCCGAATTTTTCTTTTTTTCATTTAAAATTTTAACAAGACATAAACAAACAATTCATTACATAAGAATAAAATAAGGTAAACATAAAGTTAGTGGAACATAAAGTTTATGGAATAAAATTAAAAGAAAGTTAATGGAATAAAGTTAAAAGAAAGTTAATGGAATATATTTAAAGTTAAGGGAATAAAGAAAAAGTGTGAATATTAAGTTAATGGAATAAAGAGTAGTAATAAAAAAATGTAATGGAATAAAGCTAGTTAAACAAGTATAATGGAATAGTGTAAAAATAAAAGTTAAACACATTTACAATATGTAAGCATTATTCACAATTATGAGCATTTTATATATAAACAATTTATATACACATTAAGAATGATTTTAATTTCCCCGGCAACGGCGCCAAAAATTGACTACACCCAAACTACGCATTAAATTAAACATGTAATTCGAGTGTTATGCAATTTAAACCCTTTTTGTGTAGATGTAGTATTGGTAAATAGAGATCGTTCTTAACCGGGGAAATTAAGGAACATTAATAATGTGTTAGTGGGAGATGAATAAAAGAATAATGAATTAAATAATTAAATAATCAAAGAATTAATAAATTAAAGAATAGATGAATAAGAGAATACAGAAATAAAAGAATCAAAGAATAAAGAACTAAAAGAATTAAAGAATTAATTAATTAATTAATTAAAGAATCAATAAATTAAAGAGTAAAGGAATAAAGGAATAAAAGAATAAAAGAATAAAAGAATAAAAGAATAAAGAATAAAAAAGGGGGTTTTGAAAAGGTTTGTAATCATGCAAATAAGTAAAAGCATAAATAAACTAATTTTACTTCTACTCTAATTTATGTACAAGTGACCTTCTTAAAGCACAAATCTTACCAACACTCTAATAATTGCAAATATTAAAACAATCACGAAATTTTACCTTAATTGTCTCAATTACCTTTATACATTTTTCAATATTATAAATGCACCGACAACGGATAACACTTACAACATGATTTATCTTTTGTTTTTGACTGAATGCGCCGACAGCGATCAACATTAAGTTTCCTCAATTCTACTCTAAGTACACCGACAGCGGATAAAACACTTAACATTGAATTGAAGTATGAAGCACTAAAATGTATAAAATAACTAAAATTCATAAAGTAAGACACATGAAGATTGCATTTAACACTTACAAATATTAGTAAGAAAATACCTCACATATATTGAACTATAATCAAAACCAATAACAAAAATGAGAGTTTGAGTAAATGGAGAGTAATTGTTACACTTTCAAGGTGGATGAAAACAATGGATTGTTATTCACACGATTCTCCGACAGCGGACGGAACCTTATGAAGATGGAGGAAACAAACTTGGGAAATATGGACTCAAACTCTAAACTTTGTATTGGAAATATTTTGCCAAAGTTTCTCTTAAGGAAGGCTCAAATGTGTGCCTCAAAGAAGGTGTTTTCAACAAGTGAAATGAAACCCTATTTATAGGGAGAAAAAGCTACCAAAAATAAATAAAAAAATACAATAAAAATGTGGAATAATCGAATGATGAGTAATAAAGATTTGTGATGATGTTTAGAAGTGGTTTTAGTTGTAAAGTTGCAAAATTGGGCTGGAAAGTGGCTGGAAATTGGGTGGAAGTTGCTGGAACTGAGTTCAGCAGAGAGCAGTTGAAAATCAAGCCTAGAATTTGGCAGGGATCGGCTGAGGAGGAAGCTGGGCGTTCGGTTGGGCGGCGCTGAAGAGAAGCCCTGCAGTTCAGCAGGCGCGCGCCGAGGAAGACGCTTGACAATCGGGACGAGCGCGCCGAACAGGGATAAAGTGCCTCGGCTAGCGCCTGTCGACGGGTTAGAGAGGCTGGAGGAAGGAAATGAGGCGGGCCTGGGCTGGATTTTGGGCCTGATGCGTACTGAGCTTGCCTAGCCCATGCGGGCTGCCCGTGTTGGGCTGAAGCGAGCGTCTGGGCCGGAGATTTGGGCTGCACGGGCTGGGTCTGGCGGAAGAAATGGATTTGGGCTCAGAATTTGTTTTGGGCTGCAAAGAAAATTAATTAATTGATTTATAACTAAATTAATTATTCCACCGAATTTCGTCCATAATTTATTCGTTATAATTCCGATCGATACGATTCTTTCGCCAAAATGCTCCAAATTACAAACTTTATTTATCTAAACATAAAAATTACAAATAAATTATTTTATCAATTTATTTAATATTTTAATATTAAAAGTCAAGTATAAAGGGGTATAAAATAATATAAAATAATGCTTATTTAACGTCCTATCACTAACCCATTGACCCCGAAGAATCGGAAAGGTAAAACCTCGACTCTTTCTGAGCCTTAAACCATTACCCGCATCTTTCTTAACTTGAGTCTGAGATTCTAACACTTCAGTTGAAATGTATCCTCAATGTTTATTAATCTTAAGGTGAGTTCTTATCTCAACTCCCGAGATTTCAGGTGGTTGAAATATAACCTGATACGTACCCTAATGATTCGAACATATGAAAATACCCTTAAATGATGTCCAAATACAACACAAAGGATATGATGAATTCTTACATTGACCGAATACCTAAGAAACACCGCACGTGCATCTACGCACCTCCAAGATCTTCTGCGCATGGGCCCCACGTGTGCAGTCGCAGACCCAGTAGCCTGCTAACTCTAGTTGGGTTGTGCATTCGACCCGATCCCCGTAACGGGTATCCGTGACCTGAAGTCCATATCGATGCTGATTCTCACCTATTTCTCAAAATTCACTCATCCAATTGTAGGTAATCAATACCAAGAATTCAATTAAGCATTCATTACTAGAAATCAGTACCGAATTCAGCTGGAATTACAGCTGTGAATGGCCTGGTTCGTCGTTGAGCTTCGATAACCAATTACAACGAGTCCCCCACAAAGTCGAGGGAATAAATCAACTTGTTGGGTCAAATCGACCTCAATCTCCTCCACTCTCGACCTCATGGCCATCAACACCCTTCAACACGACTTAATTCCACTCCACGAGTCACATAGAAACCACTTCTATACAATCCCAAGCCTTGCATTGCCGTCGAGCCACAGGAACAACGGCCCCCTATATTTTCGATGGCTACCCCCAAAAAATCATGCCCGAGAGCCCCCTTTCTTGTCTCAACATCCGCCCCTATCTTTAGCCTAAAGCCAAAGACGATGAAGGACACTACTTCCCTTACCAAGGTAACACTTGTCACCTTAAGACTAGCCCAAAAAACTTGCTGATGACTCACCCAATCAGCCATCTAAAATTACCATAATGCCCCTAATATCAAAAACTACTAAAATACCTTTGGGGCATTTAGACTCATAACTTCTTCATACGGACTTCGTTTTCTGCGTGACACTTATTTACGAACTCAGAACTCTGAAACCTAGGTAATAGTTCTCTCAAAAAGTTCAGTTTTGTACCATGAGAAAAAAATCAATTTTTGACCAACAAAGGTAAAATTATCAATTCCCAAATTAATTTATAAAATTACTACAATTTCTAAGACGAGTCATCACAAAAAGGATGAAATAAGACTATTCCTTAGCAGAGCTCATAAAGATTAAAAGCATTTGCACATCCGCTTCTACTCACAAATAGCCTATCTATGTGGTAGTTAATGAGAATCGTGTAACATGTATTCTGTAAATAAAATTGAAGTTGATAATTAAATGCTTTAATGACGTGGTAGGAAAATTTATCCTTTCATGCCCAATAAAATGTGACATACATGTGTCCATAATAATATTTGCTCTGAATCCTTTGGGCCCTGTTTGGACGATGGATTTGGATTTAGATTTGAATTGAATTTAGATTTGAGCCCACAAATTCAGATTCAGCTGTTTGGGTAAACATTTATTTTAAAATTTTGGATTTCTTAAAGTTATGAATTGTAAATTCTTTTTGCAACTAATAGTTTATAGTATGTTTTGATGGAGAATTTCAAGATTATTAAGAATTTATTAAAAGACAAAATTTAAATTAATAAAATAAATATTTCATATTTTGTGAAATTTGATGTTTGGATAACATGGAAGTGAAATGAAATTTAAATATGTAATTTTAATGTTCAAATACAAATAGTTATTATAAAAATGAAAATTTGAAAATACCACATTTTAAATGTAATTTCAACTTAGGATTTGCGGCATCCAAATTCTAAGTTTGTTATTTTTTAAAATTTTTAAATTCCTATATTTATACATCTAAACAAAAAAATTGGTGTATAATAAACTTGAAATTATAAAATTTTGACGAATCCCATAATTTTTTTCCCACAATCTAACACACCCTTAGGTAAATTTGGTTTTCTAGCATATCTTAACCGAATAGAATGTCTTTTTTTTTCTTCAGTCTTTTATTTCCTTTTTTTTGTCGTCCTTTTCATTTTTTCACTCCGATCTCTGACTTCTATGAATAAATAGTATTAGTTCCTCCCAATTAATAAACCTTTTTTTTTCATACTTTTTTCTATTCATTCGTTTTCTTTTTCATACCTTTTCTTTTCTTTTCTTCCTTATATTTTTATTTATTTATTTATTGTTTCATTTTATTTTCTTATCGTTATGTTTTGTCTTTCTTGTTTTTTCATGTTTTTTTTCATGTTTTTTACATCTTTCTTGTTTTTCATCTTTCTTTTTTTCATCGGTCATTGTTCCCATTCCCCCTTCGTCTCTGTCATCTCTTATTAGGGTTGTTAATCGGTTAAAAAAACCGACCGAAAAACCGCACCGAATATGAATCGAACCGAAAAAATCGAACTGAAGTAAAAGCCGAACCAGAAAAAGAAAACTGAACCAAACTAGGTTAGAATCGGTTTGATTTTGATTTTTAGTTTTAATTGTTAAATTTAATGATACTGCTCTTTATGTCCATCGATCATATCAATGATCTTTCATTACTTCATTTAATAATTTTATCCTTCTGAACATTCTAGATGAGAGTCGTGGCCAGGCTAAGAAGGCTCTCTGTGGAAGTTTTGAAAACTTTGATCTACTGTGCTGTGACTTCTTCTGTTGTTGCCCCAAAAGTCCTGTCGAAATATGATGTCCACCAGGATAGGAAGGCATGAGTGCAGTTATAGACCATCTTGATACCAGAAGGATACTAGATGCGCTCACTAAAAAAAGAATGACGAATGGCTAGCGCCTCATCTTAAGTAAATTTCTGAAGCCTGAAGGATGTACCTACGTTCATCCGTCTGACATAGGGAACATGAATGGCTTATCAGAATCTGAATTGGCGTACACAGAAGTTGGGCTGGTAGACTTCAAAACCAATATGCATCTTGGAATAACGATTTCCATCCTTCAGCGGGTCCCTTGGAAGCACACGACTATAGAAGTCTCTAAGCACCAAAGGTTTACGATTTTGGGTTGCTAATGTCTAGGTAGACACCCTTATCAAGCAATGGATAATAACACTCTACATGGGCTTCCAAGTGCTCCCTAGGGCGAGACCTCAACCCATAGAAGAATATCAGACAATCATAAGCAGAGTAGGGCACGAGAGACTGGTGCATAAGTTGGTGCCACAAGACGACTCTTTTAACGAATTTGAGAAATTTGAGATGAAGCTGAAGGAAAGATCAATTCAACCAAACTTGAATCATCCACAACAGTCTATTCAGAGGCTGCCTTGATACTGGATAGAAAATAATGGTATGCAAGAGGTTGTACATTTGGGTAAGGGTAATGGGGCCTAATGACACATTCTTACGGGAAACCAAAGCCTCAACCAGAGGAACCCACTCGTGTTTAAAGTCTTTGGAGCCATTCAGAAAGACAGTCCAACTAGAAATGGAAAACTGAACTTTCTCATGACATGAACCTAAGTACTTACCAATTATCCCCAAATCCCTAAAACACGCAGTCTCGGGCCTAAGGTTCCCCTCAACATCAAAATGGAAAAATGCGTCAAAAAAATGAGAAAAGGTATTGACTTTATGGGGGATAGCTCTAATTGTCTCAAGGTTCGCCATGTTGGAAGAGTACGGATTAATGAACAAACCAATAAAATCAGCAATCTAGCCTGAGGGGTTCAAACAAAAAAGAATGGCCAGTTTGAGCAGGGTGGGAGTTATACGACCAACTCCGAAATCGAACGCGTTGGTACTATCATTCCAGAAACATATTGCAGCGCTAAACAAGTTTACATTAACAGAAGTAGGCAAGTCAGACAAACTCACTAGGTGAAGCACTCTATTGAGTCAGAGCTCGTTGTTGTACATCCATTTCATCCTCGTAACTTACTTTAGAAATCGACTAGAGATTTTTGATTTGCTGCTAAAAGGAAACAAGTGAACCCATCCCAAATGGACGTCGTTCCAGGGAAAGGAAGGCCATTGATAGATAGGAAAAGAACTCTGACAAAACTTCGTAGGGCGAATCAGCCTTCTTCGGTACCTAACCATGCCAACAAGGTCCCAAAATGTAAATAGTATTAGTTCCTCCCAATTAATAAACCTTTTTTTCGTACTATTTTCTATTCATTCGTTTTCTTTTTCATACTTTTTCTTTTCTTTTTCTTCCTTATATATATTTTTTTTTGTTTCATTTTTTTTTCTTATCGTTATGTGTTTGTTTTGTCTTTCTTGTTTTTTCATGTTTTTTACATCTTTCTTGTTTTTTCATGTTTTTTACATCTTTCTTGTTTTTCATCTTTCTTTTTTTCATCGGTCATTGTTCCCATTCCCCCTTCGTCTCTGTCATCTCTTATTAGGGTTGTTAATCGGTTGAAAAAACCGACCAAAAAACCACACCGAATATGAATCGAACCGAAAAAAAATCGAACTGAAGTAAAAGCCGAACCAGAAAAAGAAAACCGAACCAAACTAGAACGTGATCGTGTGAATCGTGTGAATTTAAAATATTTTATAACTAAAGCATTTCAAATTCATGGGACAATGTTTATACCCAAAAAACATCCCTCTGAACCCAAGACAATGACTCAAGGAAATTAAAGGCGAAGTACAAACATAAACCCAACCCAAGAAACTTTGAGTGTAACGACCCGTCCCAAATTCCTAGATTAGATTAGTGACTAATCACGATTAATGAGGTTAATCGGTGATTAGTAGAGCGAAATCGGACGAACGGTGCGAAATGACCGTTTTGCCCCTAATCGTGGCAAAATGTTGACTTTTCAATCGGACGGTCAAATGGACTTTGACCGATGACCGTGACGTAGTTCGTGACGTCACGAGTTCATAGACAGGTGGCACGTTCAATTCCGACGTTCGAGGAAGAAGTTATGACGTGCGGAAGTTTAGGGGCATTTTGGTAATTTTAGTTAAAAAGGGTCAAATAGTTGACTTTTTGACCGGGATGTCCGATGGCCGAGGGCCAAAGACCATTACGTAGATAAGGACGATACGAATCCATAGGCAGGCGGCACACTGAAATCGGACTTCGAACGGGAGAGTTATGGGTCACGGAAGTTTGATTTCACTATGCACGAACTTCGAGATGGGGACGATTTGGCGAAATCTGATTTGGCCAGATATTTTGGTGGGTCCCATGGATGAGTGACAAGTGTCACTCATCCTATTGGCTAACTCCCCCAAATTGTGGATCTAATAATAAAATAATATTATTTAATTAATTTTTTAATCAAATCTTAACAACCATTAATCCTAACCATCCATTACCAATTAACCTTTAAATCCACACCCTCCATCCCATCTCCCTCTCATCAGCCATCACTCTTCTTTGTTCATCCTCAAACCCGAACCCCCTAACCCATAATCCTCCATTTTCTTCATTTTCTTCAAAAACCCAAAACACACACACACACCATCACCATTCATTGCTTGTGCGAGCTAAACATGACCGTGAGGTGGTGGAAAGATGTTGGGGATGGCAGGCCACGACCAGCCACGGCGGAGGACACGGCGGGGAGAGAGAACCCGTGGGTGAGTTTTCTTTCAAAAATTGAAAATTGATTTTTGTTGTGTTTTAATCAAATCTAGGGATTGGGAAATGTTCCTAGAGGTCTTAGGGTTCTTTTAGGATTGTTTTCGAAGGCTTAGATGGCCTGTAACGGCCATGAACGGCGGAGGTAGTCACGACCGTCATTGATGAACTTGGAAGGTATAGTTTTTGAGGGTGTTCTTAGTTTTTAGGGCCACAGAACTCTAGGTTAGGGAGAGACGAAGAGAATGGGACAAACGGGAACGGTTTTGGTGGCCGGACGGCGGAGAACCGGCCGGGTCAAGCTGCGGGTCACGGCGACCCGGCTACTGGTATTCGGGTCGACCCGCGGGAGGACAGAGATGACAGGTGATGTCATCCTGCTGACGTCATCATGTCAGGGATGATGTCAGCATTGTCAGATCTGACAATGTCAGCGGACATGTCAGAAAATGGGCCAATAGGAGTGCGACACGTGTCACATGTCAGTGCACAGTCAGCACTGACATGTCAGTGACTTGGCCCAATCAGGGGCTGACACGTGTCACTGACGTGGACCAGTGCTGTGATGACACGTGGCACATGTCAGACGGCCACGTGGCGCTGATAGAGCAGTGACCTGGACTAATGGGAGCTTGACACGTGGCACCTATCAGAGTCTGACATGTCAGACCTGACAGCTGTCAGATGACGTCAGCAGGTACTGTAGTTGGCGCGTGAAGCCCATGCGCAGCCACTTCAGGGGCACGTGTGGTCGCGTGGGGGAGAATTTGGGGATGTGTTCAACATGTGAAATCTTCTATTCGATGTAACGAACATTTTGGGACTGGTTTCGTGTCAATCGGACACCGTCTCCATATGTTTCGAGGCATCGGAAGGTTTAGGATCGACTTTAAAAATAGTTAGAAAATCGGGAAAATTATGGGGCTTTGGTAGGAGGTTAATTAAGTAGTTAGTAACCTTCTATTAAAATTGGGACAGGTTTGGGAGTCCCGGTGACGGTGATCGACTCGGGGAGCACGCAAATCGAGGCGACAGCTCGGACGGTCTGTGAGTGGACCTTGTTTTCTAAATTGGTGCATGCATAAATGTTATTATATGTTTTAATTGCTTGTTTGATGATGCCCTGGGTGCATTTGTATGTGGTTACGTATAAGCACGTATTTTGAGGTTTCGGCCTTATACGGTGCTTATACGGGTCTGTATCTCTTTATTGATTTAAATGAACTGGATTTGGATTTCAAAAGGATAAACTCGGGTATGAGACCCATTTGGTTTTGTCTCGGGCATATGACCTCAGATTTCGGGCACGGTGCCCAGCTGATGTCCTATGTTCGGGCACGAGACCCAGTCACTTTACGGTTTTGATTTCAGGTCCGGGAACCTTAAATGGATTCCCAGGTTCATGACGGTTTATGGGGACCGACATGTTACCTGGTTATGTTATTACGGTACATGACGGTTTATGAGAACCGGCATGTTACCTTGGTTATGGATATTATGGATCATGACGGTTCAGGGGAACCGGTCATGAATGTTTATGTTATGTATATATATGTTCATCTACCTTCCTTTACTTGTTCTACTATCTCCTCCGGGGAGGGTCGTTGGCCTGGGTGGACCCCGGAGTAGTCACGGAGCACCGACTGAGTGGAGTCACCCCCCAGTTGGGTTCCTTACTCTCAGGAAGACTATGATTACTATTACCTCGGGTAGGGTCAGTGGTCTACGGACATTGATCTTGACTTTGAGAAGACTCGGATTGAGACCTGGGTAGCACGCGCGTAGCTTTGGAAACCGTGACAGGATTGGTTGTGTGAATTATATGTATATATGATGTATGGTATATGAGATATATGATATGATATATTATGTGTGTTTACACAGGTTTTGGGCAATGGCCCGTATGGTTGGTTCTTTATGGTTTGGGGCCAGGTCCCTTATGGATTGGGGCAGTGGCTCGTATGGTCGTTTTCATTGTGGTCCTTTCAACCTTGGTTTATATTCTGTTTTGGGCTTAGTTCCCACATATGGTTTCCATTTGGTTAAATGGTTTTCGAATGCATGCATGCTTTTTAGTGAAGGGTACAAATGTCTTCGATAAACTGTTTTTATAAACTCTTTGTTTTGTCCACTCACAGTTTTTAATGTTTTGACTGCCCTTCAGGTCGACATCGGATGTGGACTGTAGCAGAGACCGATATAGCACATACCTCCTCCGGATCCTGGCGTACTCTGATAGCCCGGGAGGGCAAAAGGGTGGAAATATCCCTTGTCTGACACTTCGTGTCAGACGGGAGCAGGGTCATCCCGCACTAATCCCGGGGGGATTGGGATGGGTCCTGTCAACGTGGTATCAGAGCATGGTTGCTCATGTTACTCTGAATTCCAGAGCGTATTTTACGCATTACTCTGTACGCAGGTCGAGGATGTGATATCTCAATGGGCTACAGTTCGTGGTCAACCTGATGTTGGGGTGCCGGTACGATAGTTAGTAGGTTTAAATCGTGGAACGTCTTGGTTTGGCACTAGATGTCGGGATTGACAGTGTGGAGCCCTACGAATGGTGAACGTAGTATTACGTTAAAGTTTTGGATCGTGTGACGGTTAGTTGGGATCGTCTTCACGATGTCGTAGGGTCGATTCCGACGACTGGTTTGGAGTTGCGACCACTCGATGGTCGGACTTTGGTTGGGTTAGATGGATTTACTGCGGTCGGAAGTTAGCTGTCGGTTTCGTGAAATCCTAGTTGGATTGACGGTATGATTGGATTGACGTCCTTACGATGTCAAGAACGAGGGGTCGGTCAGATTGTTGATTTTACTGCTTTTCGCAGTTGGGTTCTGAGGAACTCTAGTTAGTGATTGTGGAACCCTACCTTGGGTGTATGGTTCAGAAATGTGAGTTGATAAGTGGTGTGACTTTGACGACTATTCGGATTTGGGTTCGTTAGTCGGTCTAGTCATGTCAGCTTGTGTTGGGACTGCACTCTGCAGTCGGGGTTGTACTTATCGGTTAGACCTAGTAGGTTGTCGTGCCATATTAGTTGTGATGGATTGTTGGTACAACTACGGTCATGGATGACCTGGTAGACGACATTGGATTAGTCGGGTTACGACTGGTAGAGTTTGATTTGGACAAGTTATCAGGGTTGGTACTTGTCGATGGAATCCCGGAGCGGGGATACAGTGTAGTTAGTACGATCGATTGATTCCGTTAGACGCGAATCTTGATTGTGATGTCTGGTAGTTAGGTCTGCACGAGTGTGTGGCAGGCGCTACTACCGAGAGTGGTTGTAGTTACAGTTGTTGGGAATCCGGGACGTTCAGGGGACGTTTCCTTTTCCCGTATGAGATGTCAGGGTGACTGTACCCAGAGTTGTTGGGTACGAGGGAGGCAGAGTTTCTCCAATATGAGTAGAGGTACGGGATCGTTGTTCAGTATGAGTGGAGATCCAGGGTTGTCAGATTTGCACCATGTGTGCCGATGCTGATACGGATACTAGTGTGGATGCCTGTGTGCTGATACTAGTGTTAGTGATAGTGCGTTGGTACTGGTACTCGTGCTGGTTCTGGTGCCGTTAATTATGGGGACGGTGAGTCACGGATCGGGATGTGACTTCGTCGTGATGGGCATAAGTTTGGTATCTGTGGTTCCAGAGTGGATCTCAGACAGAGTTAAATTAGTTAGGGGACACGTGGTTGATGTTTGGGTATGTTGTTTCCAATCTTTTTGGAATTTCGGAATCGTGATAGGTTGCGATAGAGGTGACGAGTGGAATGCGGGCTTTCCGCATTAGTAATGAGTATTTCGAAGTTAGGTGACTGAGATTTCTCATTTTCTGCTTGGTGGCAAACGGTGTCAGGTTACATGACGCGGTGAGTGCAGCGAGTGTTGTTTGCATTCACGTAGATTGGGTTTTGATGTCATCGTGTTGGATCATCCTTGATTTTCCTCGGTGGAATGACAAGGATTGATACGAGGTAATCAGTGAGAACCCACAGTCTCGGCGTGTCTCGTCGTTGACTGATCTGTTTAGATGTGGGAATTGGTTTAGGACTTTGGGTATCGCTATGGATCTGGATCGTGATCTTGATGATCCAGATAGGTGGAGAGTTTATTACTCTTACTGGGATGTTTGAGTTGAGGATGATGGGACTGAACTTCTTTTCGAGGTAAATCCCATATGGCTTACTACTCGCCTGAGTAGTTGTCCGATGAGTAGTTTTCTGACGTAGTCGGATATGGTCAGCCTTAGAGATGTGTTGAAGTCGTGATTGGCTTTCTATAAAGTCAATCGATGGTAATAGGGTAATCGGTTGAGCAGGTAACCGAGAGGTTCAGTTTTGGTACGTCTCGGTAGACGAGACCAATATTTCGAGTTTTGGAATCAGATTGCTGGATGACGATTCATGATTTGATTTTGGAACTTGAAAAAGGATTTCTGGATTTGGGTTTTGGAATCGGATTCTGGGTGATGATTCAGGATTTGATTCTAGAGCTCGACTGTGGATTTTCTTTTATGGATTTGGGTTCGTAATGGTTATTCCAAATGCTAGCTTACGGAATAATAATTTTGGATTCGAATTTGGACATGATTAGGGATATGATTTCTGGGTTTGGATCCGAACTTTCTTACGAAATTGCGGATTTGGATTCGAATTTAGAAACAGATGATGGATCGGAGTTTCGGTTTGTCTAATGCTGAATTGGACAAATGAACTCCATAATTGAAACGTGATTGGCTACGCCCTAGATGGTTGTAAGCTGATCGATGGGTAGATGTACGTACCTTGTATGTTGTTCGAGGTACGATACTGGGCAAACTTATCATGTCTAGTGACGGTACATAGGTTATACCGTTGGTACGTTGGTGAGCGTGTTGGTAGCCGGATTGGTTCTGATACCATTGGATTAGTTGAGGTCGTGAACTGGACATTGGATACCGTGCATTGGGTCATGGTATTTCTGATGGGTCTAGTTACACACAGGTCAGGTGAATTGTTGGTTAGTGTATACTCAATTTGAGTAAGCTGGTGGTCGGTATAACCACGAGTGAGTATCGTGTTAGTTTTCGACTGACGACTGTCAAGTGGTGACAGTTTGTCGAAGGTGTCAGAGTGGATCGATCAGTGAGGTCTGATGACTCCCAGTGGGAGCAGACATCAGGATAGTTAGTGGTTGAGCAAGGAACCGTCTAGTTGGTTGTGTCAGTGACTCGGTATATTTGACAAGTGGTATCAATTCGGAGCGTATGACTACTGTCATTCGACGTGGTCGAACGTAGTCGATACGACTAGAGTGTTAGTGACATGTCTGGGTGCAGACGAGTAAGTATGATTCGAGTTAGTTGGTGTACGAGTGTACACGTGTTTTGAGGTCAATTCTACTATACATGAGGTGGTTGTAGAATCAGGATAGTTGGAGTTTCGAAAACGAAACTAATTAAGGAGGGAAGAACGGTTAGTTTGGGTCGGTTGGAATTTCGAGGACGAAATTAATTAAGGAGGGAAGGTTGTAACGACCCGTCCCAAATTCCTAGATTATATTAGTGACTAATCACGATTAATGAGGTTAATCGGTGATTAGTAGAGCGAAATCGGACGAACGGTGCGAAATGACCGTTTTGCCCCTGATCGTGGCAAAACGTTGACTTTTCAATCGGGCGGTCAAATGGACTTTGACCGATGACCGTGACGTAGTTCGTGACGTCATGAGTACATAGACAGGTGGCACGTTCAATTCCGACGTTCGAGGAAGAAGTTATGGCGTACGGAAGTTTAGGGGCATTTTGGTAATTTTAGTTAAAAAGGGCCAAATAGTTGACTTTTTGACCGGGATGTCCGATGGCCAAGGGCCGAAGACAATTACGTAGATAAGGACGATACGAATCCATAGGCAGACGGCACACTGAAATCGGACTTCGAACGGGAGAGTTATGGGTCACGGAAGTTCGATTTCACTATGCACGAACTTCGAGACGGGGACGATTTGGCGAAATCTGATTTGGGCAGTTATTTTGGTGGGTCCCATGGATGAGTGACAAGTGTCACTCATCCTATTGGCTAACTCCCCCAAATTGTGGATCTAATAATAAAATAATATTATTTAATTAATTTTTAATCAAATCTTAACAACCATTAATCCTAACCATCCATTACCAATTAACCTTTAAATCCACACCCTCCATCCCATCTCCCTCTCATCAGCCATCACTCTTCTTTGTTCATCCTCAAACCCGAACCCCCTAATCCATAATCCTCCATTTTCTTCATTTTCTTCAAAAACCCAGAACACACACACACACCATCACCATTCATTGCTTGTGCGAGCTGAACATGACCGTGAGGTGGTGGAAAGAGGTTGGGGATGGCAGGCCACGGCCAGCTGTCAGGACCCGTCCCAAATATCGCCTCGATACCCGGGACGAACCCTGCTCCCGTTTGACAATCACACCTAAAGTACCAAAATAACCTCAATACCACAATTAGCATAACTATCAGACGAAGGAGTAAATATATACAACTGTAAGTCAGAGCATGGTTCTACAAAATGGGCAAAAAATCCTACTATGCTAGTCTCGCAACGGAAGAACGTCGTAAGGTCTATGCGTCGATTCCTGCCTCAACGTTCACCCCGACGCTATCACCACGACCTAGAGGGAAAATTTAAAACCAAAAGTGTGTGTGGACTAAAGAAAATAAAAGTTTCAAAAACAGTTTATCATCATATCAAAGTTAAGGAAAAACATTAATAACATATGTTCCCTCCGTTTTGAAAACATGCATGCCCAATTACGTATCAGAAAAATCCTAACAGAAAACATCATAAGAAACAGAAACACTATAAAACTGCATCATGAATCGTGAATACCAAAGTATCATTTTTCGATCAAGCCTGTTGGGTCTATCCGAGTCTTTAAACTCAACCAGGCCTCAATAATATCCGAGTCTTTAAACTCCCGAGTCTTTAAACTCAATAGGCCTACGGGGGTAATATCATAAATGTCCGAGTCTTTAAACTCCCGAGTCTTTAAACTCAATCCGGGCCCGTCCCCCGTTAATCAGAATCCGGGTCTTTAAACCCAATATCCAGATCCAGCAAATCCAATCCAAAACCATGTGAATACCATTTCTAGATCCATAGCCAAACTCGAATTCGAAATCCCCGGTTCGAAGCCCATACGACGTTCAGAACCGTCATTTCGAACCCAAATCCGGAAATCTACTTTTTAATCCAAAACCCACATTTAATCACAAATTATGAACATATCCATTTATCATCATCATAAAACAATTATAGCTTGAAATCCCCAAATATGGTATCAAAATCCGAAAACCAGCTTTTTCTCGAAAAACGTGCAAATTCTGAAAATGTCTCGAAAAACGTGCAAACACATCAACCATATATAAGCATCATTAAGAAGCATAAAAACACATTTAATAACATAAAACATCAATAAAAAAAGTTAGGCATGCTCGAAAGAAAGAAAAAGTCCACTCACAAATCAGGACGAGTCAATCGCGCTCCGTGCGCTCCTCGACCGTCTCAGGCGTCTCCCGTCCTGTCAATAGGCACCAAATAGGGTCACAAATACATCAAGGATACTAACCCTAATTTCCCCAATTTTTTGGAAATTTATTAATATTTTAAACCTAGACCCTAAACCGTCCGGATTCCCGAACTACCTCACAACACCGTCCGATTAACCCGAAAATCATACCAATGGATTCCTTAGGACATTTAGAACCAAAACCATGTTGGAAGCTTGGCCGGAATCCTCCCCACGAGCCTCCACGCGCCGCCCAAAGTGGCTGCGCGTGGGCCTCACGCGCCTGCTACAGTGCTCCTTCAACCTCGAGTCACCCGGTTCAACACAGTTGAACCGGCGTGACCGGTTCTCTGCAATTCCTCCACCGTTATTCCTCCTTTCTTCTCCATTAGTACCGTCCAGCCCCTAACAACCTTCCCATGTCCTTACACTTGAGATTCACGGCCCAAAACCTCACGACTCTCCCTCGAAAAACTGAGCTCGTGGCCCCTGTTTTGGCCGCCGGCCGCCCAGGTCCTCCCCCGGCACGACACCACAACCAAACGACTCCTGGGACCTCCAGGAGTCTCACCATGACCACCAAATCTCTCGACTCTATGCCTAACTCGACAACTTTCGAATTGAAATTCACGCGAAAAACAGAGGAGTGAAGCTTACCCTTCGATTCAGTCTCCGCCGTGTGCACCGCCGCGTACCACGGTGCCCGTTGGGTTCCTTGCAACCACCTGAGCCTCCTACTGTCTTGGTTTGAGCCACCACACGGCAAAACCACCGCCACAGTCCACTGTCTCTCTTTGTTTTCTCCAAAATCCAGCCGTCCAACGTCGTGTTTCCGGGCACGATTCCTCCACCAAAACACGATCATAAGCTCAGCCGTGTCTCTCTGTCACTCTCACAGTTCACTCTTCACTCACCTTTGCACTGAATCGATCGAACTCTCTCAATTGCACACTCTCTGTTTCCTGTGTTCAAACGGGTGCACGGTTTGAAAGCGTGCAAAGTGTGCCCGTGCACATTTTAGAAATCCCTGGAACCATCCAGCCCCCTGCACGTGTCCATCATCCCTTGGTTCAGCACAAAATATCCCAGCCCACTTCTGCCACTTGTCCTGATCTGATTGGGCTGAGGGAAAAAGACTAAAATACCCCTAGTGTACAAATTACCATTTTACCCTCGAACTTCCAAACCCGTAACTACTTCGTCCGACGTCCGATGACAGCGTGCCGCCTGTCGTTGTACTCAGGACGTCGAGACCTATCTAACGGTCCTCAGTCTACGTAAAAATCACAAGTCCAAGAAAAAGTCAACATTTCCCTCAATTAGTCAAAATTACGGTAACGCCCTTAATCTTCCGAACGTCATAACTTTTTCTCCGATTGTCCGAATCAAACCTGCCACCTGTCTACAGACTCGTGACGTCCTAAACTACGTCACGGTCAAGGGTTAACATACATCCAACTGGTAAATCAAAAAGTCAACTTTTGACGCACTAATCACAAGGGCAAAATTGTCCTTTCATACAAATATTTACAAAAATTACATTTATACCCTTCCCGAAGGTACGGGTTGTTACACCAGCCACGGCGGAGGACACGGCGGGGAGAGAGAACCCGTGGGTGAGTTTTCTTTCAAAAATTGAAAATTGATTTTTGTTGTGTTTTAATCAAATCTAGGGATTGGGAAATGTTCCTAGAGGTCTTAGGGTTCTTTTAGGATTGTTTTCGAAGGCTTAGATGGCCTGTAACGGCCTTGAACGGCAGAGGTAGTCACGGCCGCCATTGATGAACTTGGAAGGTATAGTTTTTGAGGGTGTTCTTAGTTTTTAGGGACATAGAACTCTAGGTTAAGGAGAGACGAAGAGAATGGGACAATCGGGAACGGTTTTGGTGGCCGGACGGCGGAGAACCGGCCTGGTCAAGCTGCGGGTCACGGCGACCCGATTACTGGTATTCGGTTCGACCCGCGGGACGATAGAGATGACAGGTGACGTCATCCTGCTGACGTCATCATATCAGGGAGGACGTCAGCATTGTCAGATCTGACAATGTCAGTTGACATGTCAGAAAATGGGCCAATAGGAGTGCGACACGTGTCACATGTCAGTGCACAGTCAGCACTAACATGTCCGTGACTTGGCCCAATCAGGGGCTGACACGTGTCACTGACGTGGACCAGTGCCGTGATGACACGTGGCACTGACAGAGCAGTGACCTAGACTAATGGGAGCTTGACACGTGGCACCTGTCAGAGTCTGACATGTCAGACCTGACAGCTGTTAGATGACGTCATGCCGACGTCAGCAGGTACTGTAGCTGGCGCGTGAAGCCCACGCGCAGCCACTTCAGGCTGCACGTGTGGACGCGTGGGGGGAGAATTTGGGGATGTGTTCAACATGTGAAATCTTCTATTCGATGTAATGAACATTTTGGGACTGGTTTCGTGTCAATCGGGCACCGTCTCGATATGTTTCGGGGCATCGGAAGGTTTAGGATCGACTTTAAAAATAGTTAGAAAATCGGGAAAATTATGGGGCTTTGGTAGGAGGTTAATTAAGTAGTTAGTAACCTTCTATTAAAATTTGGACAGGTTTGGGAGTCCCGGTGACGGTGATCGGCTCGGGGAGCCGTATGGCACGCAAATCGAGACGGCAGCTCGGACGGTCTGTGAGTGGACCTTGTTTTCTAAATTGGTGCATGCATAAATGTTATTATATGTTTTAATTGCTTGTTTGATGATGCCCTGGGTGCATTTGTATGTGGTTACGTATAAGCACGTATTTCGAGGTTTCGGCCTTATACGGTACTTATACGGGTCTGTATTTCTTTATTGATTTAAATGAATTGGATTTGGATTTCAAAAGGATAAACTCGGGTATGAGACCCATTTGGTTTTGTCTCTGGCATATGACCTCAGATTTCGGGCACGGTGTAACAACCCGTACCTTCGGGAAGGGTAAAAATGTAATTTTGTAAAAAGTTTTGTATATAAAGGACGATTTTACCCTTGTGAATAGTAGGCCAAAAGTTGACTTTTTGAATTACCGATTGGATGACTGTTGACCCTTGACCATGACGTAGTTAGGGACATCACGAGTCCGTAGACAGGTGGCAGGTTCGATTCGGATAATCGGAGAAAAAGTTATGACGTTCAGAAGATTGAGGGCGTTACCGTAAATTTGATTAAGTGAGGAAAATGTTGACTTTTTGGAGGACTTGTGATTTTCATGTAGACCGAGGACCGTTAGATAGGTCTCGACGCCCTGAGTACAACGACAGGCGGCACGCTGTCATCGAACGTCGGACGGAATATTTACGGGTCTGGAAAGTACGAGGGTAAAATGGTAATTTGTACACTAGGGGTATTTTAGTCTTTTTCCTCAGCCCAATCAGATAAGGGCAAGTGGCAGGGATATTTTGTACTTAAGCAAGGAAGGGTGGACACGTGGGGGACACTAGATGGTTCCAGGAATTACTAAAGTGTGCACGGCCACACTTTGCACGATTTCAAACCGTGCATTTTGCTTGAACACATAGAGAAACAGAGGGGAAAGCTTAGGGAGACAGCGATCGATTCAGTGCAAGGGTGAGTGAAGCGTGGATTGAGAGAGTGACAGAGAGAGAAGGCGGTGCTGGTGATCGTGTTTTGGTGGAGGAATTGTGCACGGGGACACGGCGGTGGTGCGGCAGAGTTCTGAGGAAAACAGGGAGGTTGTGAGACAGGGGCGGTAGTTGTGCTGTGTGGTGGCTCAAACCAAGACCGTGGGAGGTTCAGGTGGCTGCAGGGAACCCAACGAACACCGTGGCACGCGGCGGTGCACACGGCGGAGACGGAATCGAAGGGTAAGTTTCTTTCCTCTGTTTTTCCCGTGAGTTTCAATTCGAAAGTCATGGAGTTGGGCTTAGAGTCGAGGGATTTGGAGGCCAGGGTGAGACTCCTGGAGGTCCCAGGAGTCGTTTGGTTGTGGTGCCGTGCCGGGGGAGGACCTGGGCGGCCGGCGGCCAAAACAGGGGCCACGGGCCGTCTGTTTCGAGGCCGTGAACGGTGGGTTTTAGGCCGTGGTTCCTCGATGTTAGGACGGAGTTAGATTTCTTAGGACGGGACGAAGCTCCTGGGATTGGTTTGGACGGAATTGGTGGATGAACGGAGGAGAGCTGGTCACGCCGGTTCAACTGTGCTGAACCGGGTGACTTGAGGAAGGAGAAACACTATAGCAGGCGCGTGAGACCCACGCGCAGCCACTTTGGGCGACGCGTGGAGGCGCGTGGAGAGGATTCCGGCTAAGCTTCCAACATGGTTTTGGTTCTAAACGTCCTAAAGAGTTCATTGGTATGGTTTTCGGGTGAATCGGACGATGTTAGGAGGTTGTTCGGGAATCCGGACGGTTTAGGGTCTAGGATTAAAATATTAATAAATTCCCGAAAAATTGGTAAAATTAGGGTTAGTATCCTTAATGTGTTTGTGACCCTATTCGGTGCATATTGACAGGACGGGAGGCACCCGAGACGGTCGAGGAGCGCACGGAGGGCGATTGACTCGTTCTGATTTGTGAGTGGACTCCTTCTTTTCTTTCGAGCATGCCTAACTGTTTTTCATTGATGTTTTATGGTTTTAAGCATGTTCTTATGTTTGTTAATGATGCTTGTATGTGGTGGATATGTTTGCACGTTTTTCGAGACATTTCTGAGATTTTACACGTTTTTCGAGAAAAGCTGATTTTCGGATTCTGATGCCATATTTGAGGATTTCAACCTGTAAATGTTTTCTGATGATGATAAATGGGTTATGAAATATGATTTGTGATTACGTGTGGGTTTTGGTATAGTAATGGATTTCCGGATTTGGGTTCGGAATGTCGGTTCTGAACGCCGGAAGGGCTTCGGACCGGGGATTTCGAATTCGAGTTTTGCGATGGATTTCGAACTGGTTTTCCACTGAATTTGGATTGGATTTGCTGGATCTGGATAGGGGTTTAAAGACCCGGATATTCTGATTGACGGGGGACGGGCCCGGATTGAGTTTAAAGACTCGGGAGTTTAAAGACTCGGATATTTACGATATTACCCCCATAGGCCTATTGAGTTTAAAGACTCGGGAGTTTAAAGACTCGGAATTAGATTTGAGGCCTGGTTGAGTTTAAAGACTCGGATAGGTCCAGCAAGTTTGATCGGAAAATGATGGTTTGACGTTCATAGTTATGATATGGTTTTATGATGCACATACTATGATTTCTATATCCGTTTTATAGTGTTTCTGTTTCTTATGATGTTTCATGTTATGATTTTCTAATACTTAGTTGGGCATGCCTGTTTTTAAAACGGAGGGAACAATTATTATTATTTTTCCTCCAGGTCGTGGTGACAACGCTGGGGTGAACGTTGAGGCAGATATCGAGGCATAGAGTTTACGACGTTCTTCCGTTGCGAGACTAGCATTGTAGGATTTTTGTGCCCATTTTGTAGAACTATGCTTTGACTGACAGTTGTATATATTTACTCCTTCGTCTGATAGTTATGCTTATTGTGGTGTTAGGGTTATTTGGTACTTTAAGTGTGATTGTCAGACGGGAGCAGGGTTCGTCCCGGGTATCGAGGCGATATTTGGGACGGGTCCTAACACACGGTGCCCAGCTGATGTCCTATGTTCGGGCATGAGAACCAGTCACTTTACGGTTTTGATTTCAGGTCCGGGAACCTTAAATGGATTCCCAGGTTCATGACGGTTTATGGGAACCGACATGTTACCTGGTTATATTATTACGGTACATGACGGTTTATGGGAACCGGCATGTTACCTTGGTTATGGATATTATGGATCATGACGGTTCAGGGGAACCGGTCATGAATGTTTATGTTATGTATATATATGTTCATCTACCTTCCTTTACATGTTCTACTATCTCCTCTGGGGAGGGTCGTTGGCCTGGGTGGACCCCGGAGTAGTCACGGAGTACCGACTGAGTGGAGTCACCCCCCAGTTGGGTTCCTTACTCTCAGGAAGGCTATGATTACTATTACCTCGGGTAGGGTCAGTGGTCTACGGACATTGATCTTGACTTTGAGAAGACTCGGATTGAGACCTGGGTAGCACGCGCGTAGCTTTGGAAACCGTGACAGGATTGGTTGTGTGAATTATATGTATATATGATGTATGGTATATGAGATATATGATATGATATATTATGTGTGTTTACACAGGTTTTGGGCAATGGCCCGTATGGTTGGTTCTTTATGGTTTGGGGCCAGGTCCCTTATGGATTGGGGCAGTGACTCGTATGGTCGTTTTCATTGTGGTCCTTTTGACCTTGGTTTATATTCTGTTTTGGGCTTAGTTCCCACATATGGTTTCCATTTGGTTAAATGGTTTTCGAATGCATGCATGCTTTTTAGTGAAGGGTACAAATGTCTTCGATAAACTATTTTTATAAACTCTTTGTTTTGTCCACTCACAGTTTTTAATGTTTTGACTGCCCTTCAGGTCGACATCGGATGTGGACTGTAGCAGAGACCGAGATATCACATACCTCCTCCGGATCCTGGCGTACTCTGATAGCCCGGGAGGGCAAAAGGGCGGAAATATCCCTTGTCTGACACTTCGTGTCAGACGGGAGCAGGGTCATCCCGCACTAATCCCGGGGGATTGGGATGGGTCCTGTCATTGAGCATGGAGAGGAAGAAAGTGTTGACGGTGTTGACATAACGCAAAGAAAATGGAGGTATGAGGGAGTATCCCAACGGAAAAAAAGGGAAAAGTGGGACCTACGCGGGACCCAATATAGTAAGTTGAGAGCTCATTCACCACCTATATAATAGAGAATGACCCAACTTCTAAAAGAACTGACAACCAACCAACCAAACTTAGTAAATTGGTCTCCATCAATTTCTGAACCTATGAACACCTTTAATGTAACGACCCGTCCCGAATTCTGGGATTAGATTAGTGACTAATGAAGGATTAGTGAGATTAATCGGTGGTTAGTTGAGTGATTTCAGACGGACGATGCGAAATGACCGTGTTGCCCTTGAAGGTGGGTAAATTGTTGAATTTTAACTCGGGAGGTCTGATGCACGAGGATCGATGACCGTGACGTAGATCGGGATGTCACGAGTCCGTAGACAGGCAGCACATCGAAATCAGACATTCGACGGGAAAGTTATGATTCACGGAAGGTTCGAGACACTATTGCACATTTTACGAGACAGATGGGCTTTTGTAATTATGTGGGCCCAAATATTTGTATCAGGCCCAATGGATGAGTGACAAGTGTCACCCATCCATTGCTCACCTACCACATACATGCATATCCATCCCTTTTCCATTTTCATTCGACCATCCCACCAAACCCGAAACCCAAACCACCCCTATCACCACCTTCCCATGTTGGTTCGACTGAGGACCTTGAGAGACTGAGACTGAGGCCGTGAGTGAGAGTATGGTGGTTGGGTGACGATTGGACCGCCGTAGGCGAGGCGGAGGAACCCACGGGAAACATGTAAACCCAAGAACCCCTGTTTGATTTCAAATTCAAGATTTTTGATTTGAATGTTAGGGGCTGCTTCTAATGATTGGATGATGGTTGTGGGGGTTGTACGAGTTGTATGGGAAGGGAAACGGTGGCTGAGGACAGCTGAACAGCCCGATAGACGACCGTGAAGATTTTCGGTGACCAGCCACTGAATTCAGTTTCCAGCCAAGTAAGCTCGAATTGATCCTCCAACCATGTTTTTAAGGTGCCTTGAAACTAAATGGGATCATTAGGAGGAATTTTTGGTCCCTAGATGTGCCCAGAACTTGGAATGGAATTTTGGGGTTAAAATGGATTATTGAACCAATAGGTTTTAGGATTGTTTTCTTCGATTTGATCACATAGAACAATCCCTAAGATAGATTAGGAGGGATTGGTGGAAAGAAAGAAGAAAAAGGATGAAAAGATAGAAAATATGGGCTTGGACCGGTCACGCCGGTTCAGTTGGACCGACTGGACCAGTGAACCGGTCTGGACTGGTCTGCCTCAGGAAGAAGAAGGTGAACAGTTGGCGTGTGAGGCTCACGCGCAGCGCCTTTAGGCGGCGCGTGGGAGGACTTTCTGGGGATGTGTTCAACATATGAAATCATCTAGTCGATGTAACAATCATTTTGGGACTGGTTCCGAGTCGATCGGACATTGTTTCGATATCGTTCAGGATGTCCGAAGGTTTAGGATCGAGTTTAAAAATGTTTAAAAATTCGGAAAAATTACGGGGCTTCAATGAGAGGTTAATGAGATAGTTAGTAACCCTCTATTATGATTTGGACAGGTTTGGAAGTCCTAGTGACGGTGATTAGCCCGGGAAGGCTTATGGTGCGCATATCGAGGCGGCAGTTAGGACGGTCTATGAGTGGACCTTGTTTTCTAAATTGTGATGCATGCATAAATATTTTATATGTTTTACATGTAACACCCCGGAAATTCGAAGATTTGAATATTGTAATTTAATGTATGAATTGACGTTTTTACCCTTATGAATGGTATGGCCAAATTGTTGACTTTTTGATTGGTGGGTCAAATGGACTTTGACCAATGACCGTGACGTAGTTCGGGATGTCACGAGTCCATAGACAGGTGGCACGTCCAATTCGGACGAGCAGGAAAAAAGTTATGACTATCGGAAGTTCAGGGGCATTACCGTAATTTGGACTTTAGGGGGGAAAATGTTGACTTTCCGTTTGGCAACAAATTTTCACATGACTCAAGGATCGTTAGGTAGGTCTCGATGCCCTGAGTTCGTAGACAGGCGGCACGCCGAAATCGGACTTCGTATGGCTGAATTACGGGTCTAGGAAGTGAGGGGCAGTTTGGTAATTATTTGAACCAGGGGCATTTTGGTCTTTTTTCCCTGGTTACTGTAGCAACCGCGGGGAAACCATGGACGGCACCACCATGTGCGGTGGTTCAGTGTACAATTGATTATGCAAGTGTGTGCTGGAAAGGAAGGCGTGTCTGATGCTTTAGAACGTGGGCTGAACCATCCACCCTACACTGTCGAATTGATTAATGAAATTCGAAGCTTTTTCGGGGAACAAAATTTAGTGGACAGTGAGGCTTCCACGAGCCTCTGGGACAGCTTGAGATGTTTTAAACTGATTAAGTAATGGGTAAGCTTCATTCTGCTGTTGAAGGAACTGAAAATTGGAGAGGAAAACCAGAGAAACCATTTCGGGAAAAATTGGAGGGAAAATCGGGTTTTGATTTCTGGTGATTGTTGGACCAAACCAAGGCCTGGTTTAGTCTTCTGGGAACCACATCGAAATCGAAGGCCATCAGCCACGGGTGAGCTGGGACGGTGACTGCTGTTTTCAGAGAAATCGCAGAGCTTGGGACGACAACCTTCAGGTACTTTCAGACACAATTGATTGTTCATTTTGGTTCGTTTTGATCCTATTATGCTCCCTGTGAAGTTAATTGGACAATGGGTTTGAAACCAGGGAGTTCTGGTGATTGACCCGTTTGGTTGATCACGGGTCGAGGGTCCATTTAAGGAACCAGTGAGGTTAATTTTTGACTCAGAACCTAAATTGGATAGTTAATGAACATGTTAGGATCAAATACGAGTGAAATCGAATGGAAATTGAGGGTCAATTAACCGGGTCAAGCCGCGGGTGGCAGACCCGTATTACAGACAAACGGGTGAAGGTGGTGACACTGTAGCTACAGTGTCAGGCGCGTGACTTTCACGCGCAGCCACTTTGGGCGGCGCGTGAGGGCGCGTTGAGCCTTATCTCCGATCACGATCAACATGACTTTTGTTCCTCTCATCATTCTGAACATTTTTGGTGAATTAACCATGTTGATCTGAGATAGTTTTGATGGGTCAGTTTAGGGCCGGTTGCCTCGGGAAACGTGTTGGACGGCTTCCCCGAGCCGGTTTCTATTTCGGACTTTTTGGTTAAATGTTTAAGACTTGTAGTGACCCTTACATGTGATTTGGACTGACAGGAATTGTACGATAATCCCGGTACAAGTTCGTACGCGCAGGTTCACCGCGGGATCGTACTGTGAGTGGGCCCGATTTCATTAAAACCTTGCATGCTTAAATGTTTTCCGATTTACTTATATGTTCACATGCTGGAATCAAGAAACGGTTTTGATGATATGGAAATCATGGTTATGGCACGTTTCACGGTATTTGGGTTTGAGACCCGTCCGATGAAACTTAAAAATTGGTTTAGATTTTATCTATGTATATATATATATATATGTTTGCATGTGGATATCATTAAAATGTATTCGGTACTGCACTGTATAGATCCATTCTTATGATACTGTCTCCTCCGGATGAGGTACCCCGGAGTAGTCACAGACGTCTAGAACGTCTAGCGTCTATGACGCTAAGCATCGGGGATGCTGTACCCGAACGGGGTTTGGGGATTGAACTCGGAATTGAGACCAGAGTGGCACGCGTAGCCTTGAGACTGTGACCTTATTGGACGTCAGGGACGTCAGACATCGGGGATGTCAAGATCGGAGCGTATAGTGCAGTGGCTAAAATTATGTTTATGGTTTTATTACATGCCTTATGGTTCATATTATATGATTAATGATTTTAAATAATGCTGCATGCATGTTTGGAAAACGGAGGGGTAAATTATATGTTTTACTTACTAAACGATTTTATAAACTTGAGTTTCGGCCCACTCACCCTTATTGTTTTGGTAACCCCTCCAGGTCGTGATAATGAGGTAGAGGAGGAACCTGAGGCTGAGGCATAGATCCACTTCTGCGTACCTGAACCCCTGTTGGGTGGTGTACCCCCAGGTTTATGTTAGAGTCGTGCTCGCAACTTGTAGTTTGGATTTCATCCCTTGTCTGACATCTGTTTATTTCGGATTTGATGTAAAACTTTAATTTGGTTTTTATGCATTTGAACGTTTAAGGTTAAAATTGGAACATTATTTTGGGTGTCAGACGGGAGCAGGGCATGTCCCCATGTGGTCCCAGAGAGGATCGGGGCGGGTCCTGTCATTACATATGTGAATTCTATGATTATGATTGGGTTTACATATTTACATGTATTTCGAGGTGATTTACCCATTTGCACGTATATCGAGGTTTATGGTTTTACACAGTGGTTATACGTGCTTGTGGTTTCAGTGATGGTTTAATGAAATGGTTTTGGATGTGAAAAGGTAAACTCGGGCATGAGACCCATTTGTTTTGTGAAAAGGTAAACTCAGGCATGAGACCCAAGGGCCCAATTGGTTCATGGATTGATGATATGATTTCAGATTTGGAAATATGGAACCGGGCTTGAGATCCATTTGATTTACAAACTATCGGACTTGGAATCCATTTGATTTCATAAGGCATCGGACCGGGGGCCCAGTTGGTTTACATGATCGGGCTTGAGGCCCAGTTGGTTTACATGAACGGGTTTGAGGCCCAGTTGGTTATGATATCGGGTATGAGTCTCATTTATGGTTTATAAATGTGATTTCGGGTTCGGATACCCTAAATGGATTAGGATTTGGAAAAAAGTGGATTTATGGATTCATGACGGTTTTATGGGAAACCGAGCATGGACCCTTGAAAGGATTTGAAAGGTTTTGAGAATGATTGTGAAAGGTTTTACATATACCATCCTTTATCTATGGATTGGCTACTCTAGGGAGGGTCGTTGGCCTGGGTGGACCCTGGAGTAGTCACGAAGCACTAACTGAGAAGAGTCGCCCCGTGGGGTACCTTACTCTTAGGAAGGCATTATGATTTTATAACCCCCAAGGAGGGTGATTGATATGCGGACATTGACCTGGGTGGACTTTGGAGAGTCTTGGGATTTGAGACCCCGAGTAGCATGAGTAGCTTTTGAAACCGTGACAGTACTATTTGTGACATTGGGGATGTCAAGCATCAGGGATACCGAGGATTGGTTATATGGTATTTGGTAAATATGAATTATTGGATTTATGAAATGGTATTTGTGTGTTTGATAAATTGATTTGGGCAGTGGCCCACTTGGATCTGGATTTACGGACTTTGGTATTCTATGGTTTTGGGCTGAGTTCCCATGAATACGGTTTTGGACTAAGGCCCTAATGATTCATTTAAAGTAAATGGTTTGATTACTGGTTTTTGAATGCATGCATGCTTTTTAGTGAGGGACATAAATATCTTCTTATGAAATGTGTTTTACTAAACTATTGATTTTCGTCCACTCGCGGTTTTAATGCCTTTCAGATTGATCACGGATGCGGGCTATAGCAGAGACCGAGACATTACACTTCTCCACCGATCCTGTCGCGCTCTAGAAGCCCTGCTCGGGCTGAGGTTTTGAATTATCCCTTGTCTGACACTTCGTGTCAGACGGGAGCATGGTACATCCTGGGATAATCCAAGGTTTGCATGAGTCGTGTCATTTAACCAAGGTTTCACGGTTTAATACAACTGACCTTTGTGGCAGAAGCTGGTTATTTTGACCTAAGAAATCCAGATGCAGCTTCTCTTCTTACCACTTTGGGGCATTTATGCAACTGCCTAATTGCCTTTTTGATCGTTCTAGCAGTAATGTCATAATGGTTGACTTCATTTCTTTGCACAAACCTTCTTTCTGACTATTCAGTGTCATATGGTTGCCCTCTTTCCGAATGACCAGTTCATAGACTTTCGATTAAGGTCCGCGAAAGATTAACTTTCTTTCTGGTCGTTCAGTGTCATAAGAGTTGATATTATTGATTATCGACTCACGACAAGTCATTTCGACTATCGACTCCCGGACAATACCCAACCACCATTTCACAAAAACCATTTTGACTACCAATTACACGGAAGGTCATCCCGACTACCAACTCATGCATAGTCACTGAGGAACTCAAACCTCTTTTTAGACATCTTGCAGCCGTATTTCAGTCTTATGCTATCTCATGTCATGATTTCTGGTTGATAATCATTTCAGTTGATGATTTCCAGAATTTATTACTTATTACGGGCTTGAAATGTGAATAAAATAATTTACTTTTTTGTACTTATAATTTCAGTTGTTATTCAATTCCAATACTTTTACATTTTTGTACTCGTACTTCCATTTCAATTTCAATACAAACTAGATTTTCTCAAGTAGTAATTGGTACTCGAGATACACCATCCAAACGTGGTTCCCGACTTACCAATTTGTGATACGATCTTTGTGCATTTGTCCGAATACTTCGATTCTGACTTGAGAGAACCTGAGACCATTGTTCATTTAACTATTGAAATAACGTCGCTAACTTGAATATCATGGAGAAATAAACTTCTGACTTGGGCATCACTGAAAAGAAAATATATTAAGTCCTTGAAAGAGGCATAGAAAAGAACAGCGCATGAGATTTCTTATCCGCCTGCCTCACAGTCAACTTGATAAGAAGAAAGGTTTTTAGGTTGAAAACGGAACTCATTTTACAGTGTAGAGTAGCAGCTTCTACTAGTTGAAGTGTACCCATTTTCTTCCTAGTCTGCGCATCTAGGGATCGACCATGGCTGAAGGCCCATCACACGCAGTTCAATCCAGTATCTCTACACCTCACCATTCACAGTAAAAGATATCCCCATAAGTGGTTTGTCAGGGCCCACCCCTAATCCCCCAGGATTAGGGACTAAACTCTGCTCCCATCTGACAACCCAAAACGAAATACCGAAACAACCTCACAAAAACCACAAACTACATTGTCAAACGCAGGAGAATTTAAAACATCCTAGAGTCAGTAGTTACACAGAGCATAGTACCAAACAAAGGAAAACAAAGCTGATATACAAAATATACGCACAACGGAAAACTTAAACCACTCCGGGGTCACTCTCGCGTACTCTATGCCTCCGACGCTGCCTCAACGTCAACCCCCGTGCTAGCTCCACGACCTGGAGGGTAATTAAAAACAGAAAGTGTGAGTGGACCAAAAGAATAAAAGTTTCTAAAACCGTTTTATAATCAAACCAGGGTTTTAGCCCTCCGTTTTGAAAACATGCATGCACAACCCATTTATTTAAACACAGCTATAAACCACATAGTAATCACCATAAAAACATTTATAATTCACAAAATAGGCATCATGAAAACAGTACGATAAAACATCAATCCGAGTCATCATTATCCGATCAAACCTGCTGGACCTATTCGAGTCTTTAAACTCCCCGAGTCTTTAAACTCAATCCAGGCCTCAATAATCCGATTCTTTAAACTCAACAGGCCTGCGGGGGAAATATCAGTATATCCGACTCTTTAAACTCCCGAGTCTTTAAACTCAATCCGGGTCTTTAAACCCAATCCGGGCCCGTCCCCCGTCAATCACCATATCCAGGTCTTTAAACCCAATAACCAGATCCAGCAAATCCAATCACAACCATTTGAAACCATTTCTAAATCCATATCCAAACTCGAATCCGAAATCACTGGCCCGAAGCCTTTTCGGCATCCAGAACCGTCATTCCGAACCCAAATCCGGAAATCCACTTTTCAATCTTAAAACCAAATTCCGCTTTCCGAAATCCGATTCTGAAACCGAAAACCTTGATCATCGAAATCATGTTCCAAAATCCCTTTATAATCATTGAAAACCATTTTTCGTTTGAAATCCCAAAATCCCGGCACCAAAATCAGAATTCAACCTTTCTCGTAAAACGTACTGAAAATCGTACTTTCTCGAAAAACGTGCAAATATGAAAAACAGTTATAGCATAGTCAACAATCAGGAAATCACATGTAAAACCATAAATCAATTATAGAAAAACAGTTATGCATGCTCAAGTATAGAGAAGGGGTCCACTCATAGATACCGGGCACGTCACTCGCGTCCCGTATGTCCTGTACGTTCCTCAGCCTCCTCGGGGATTCCCGATCCTGTCAACAGTCACCAAAATACGTCACTAACACATTAACGAAGGTCCTCTTAATTTTCCTCAATTTTCTCCGAACTTCGAACATACGTAAAACGAAACCCTAGAACTTCGATCCCACGGAACTAACTCAAATCGACGTCCGATTAACCCGAAACCTATCCCAAAAGATCCGTTACAACATCTAGACTAAAAACCTAGTTGGAACTTTCCCCAGAAAACACCCCACGCGCCTCCACGCGGCGCCCAAAGTGGCTGCGCGTGGGTTTCACGCGCCTGCACAGTCACTGTTCATCTTCAACCTTCGAAGCACTGTTCCAGACCGGCATGGCCGGTTCTCCACCGTCCGTCTGCCATTTCTGCTCCTCTTTTCACCGTTCTCTTCGTCCTCCACCCAGTAATACATTCCCTTCATCCAAACACTCCAACACGGCCTCTAAACCAACGTCCCTAACTCGAACCCGTAACCTCCCAAAACTCTGTTCTTCCTCCCGGCCACCCATGTACTCCCCCATCACGGTGTCGACCCTAAACGACTCCTAGGAACCTACTGAACTCACCAGACCTCACCAAACACTTCGACTCAGCCCCTACCTTCACGACTATCGATTTGATCTTCACGGGAAAAACAGAGCAAACAAGGGAATTAGAGAAATTACCTGTGCTCAGGCCGCTGCCGTGAGCTTCACCGTGGCTATGCGACCCCTCTAAGCCTCCTCCGTCCTCTGGACACCACCACCAGCCTCGATTGATCGATTACACATCAACACCACCCAACTCCCTCTTTGTTTTCTGGTTTTGCCGTGAACCCACACCCTCACCTCACACCAGTCTTCCTCACACAAGCTGCCCTCACAACTCACTCACTACCTCTCTCTCGATCTCTAAACACTCACTCAGTCAGCAGAACACACCAACACACACGACCAACTCTCAATTTTCTCTAAATCTCACCCTCTGTTTCTCTCTTCGAACACGGCTGCACACACACCGAACAGGTTTAAAACACACACACCGTGCACTTGTGTAGAAGCCACTACACACACTGCACGTGTCACCATCCCAAGGGCCCTCTCAAAATATCCCAATCAGCCATGTACACTTGTCCTCATCCACTTGCACAAATCCCAAAGCACCAAAAGACCAAATGCCCCTACTTGTGAGTTAAATTACCGTTTTTCCCTTGTCGTTCTAGACCTATATCTCGCTCGTCCGACGTCTGATGAAGGCATGCCGCCTATCGTTGAACTCAGGACGACGAGATCTACCTAATGGTCCTCGGTCTACGTGAAAACTAAGAGTCTAGCAAAAAGTCAACATTTCCCCCCTATTTTAACCAAATTACGATAATGCCCTCAACCTTCCGAACATCATAACTTCATCCTCGGATGTCGGAATCGGGCGTGCCACCTGTCTACTGACTCGTGACGTCCCGAGCTACATCCGGTCATCGGTCAATGCCCAATTGACTGCCCGAACTCAAAACCAACATTTTGCCCAAACTAGGGGCAAAATCGTCATTCTACGCTAACGGCCCAACTAAACACCGATTAGACTCACTAATCCGTTACTAATCATTTTACTAATCCTGGCTCTCGGGACGGGTCGTTACATGGTTCGCCTCCTTCGCTCCGCAGACAAGGTTCCCTACGGAGGTCCAACAAGAGCTACCTCGGGACACTCGGCTCCTAAAACGAGAAAAATATTTTGGATAGGAACATTGGCCAAGCCCAAGCATTATGTTCTCTCTTTGCAAAGGAAAAAAATGCTTACTTTACTTCTATTATCCATAGGTGAGAGGTCCTAGGCTCTTTGCTTACAAGCTTAATGATTGTGAGGCCATGAAAATTGCTTTCTTGGCTACTCTTGAAGAAATCATATACCCACCCACTAGAGAAAATGCCCTTTTAATTTTCAATCTGGTGTCCGATTACAACACCCTCATCAATTACTGGGACGTCCTCTAGGAGACACCAATTCGCGAAGAGAATGCAGAGATGGGTGATTGGGGTGGGTTGGGGAAGGCTTCGAGTGGGTGGGGGTGGGTTGATCAACTTAGATATGTTTTAATTTTTTTTAAATAATTTTAATATAAAACTTATTATAGAATAGCAAATATCTTATTTCCCCTATAAATTTTATAATATTACTATCGCATCAGAAATTTGAGTAGTCTTAGTAACATAGATTGACGAATGATGCAACGAAAATAAGAGATTACCTGTTTTAGGTGCAATGTGAGATAAATTTCAGTTTCGTGTGTATTTTGAAACTCGAGTTTTTATTGCTAGTGTATTTGACATACTAACTCTAAATTAAATGATTGAATGATTTCCAATGCTAATGACTTTTTACGAAAAATGATTTTCAAATGATAATTAAAGGCATGTGTTGTTTAGAGTAAGACATGTATAAGTATCACGAGAAGATTTTTCAAAGTGAGATGAAATATTGCCCATACCAAAATAGGAGTAAAAAATCCTAAGAAAATGAGATAATGTAAACTTTCAACTAATATCTAACATCATTACAATTTACATTGTAAAAATCCGAATTATTTTCCAACAATTTTGTCAACAAAATGATTAATATATGGACGCAAGGATGAAAATATCGATATCGACAGATATATTGCTAGTCGAATATACAGAAATCTTGCCTCAAATATCGATATCATTTACGGTCAATAAAAATGACGGAAATTCGGTCTAAAAGTTGGAAATTTAAAATGAAACTTTAGGAAAAACTTAAGTACCTAATAATGGCTATATAAGACTAATAAAAACTATAAAGTGATTTTGATATAATAAATATATGATGAATAATATGATAGAATATAAGTCTGACGATAACTAACAGTTGAAAACTTTAAAGATAAACTTAAAATAAAACATAATTTTATTGATAATGTTGCACTAAGAATATTTTACATATTGCACTAATAATAATAAAAATACAAATAACAATAAATTAATAATAATTCTAAATTATAATCACGTTATTTAAATTATTTCAATTAAAACATATATATCTTAAATTAAAACATATATTACCAAATATACAAAGGCAGCCATTTTTTACATTAAGCATGTATTCTAAATCAAACATATGTTCTAAATTAAAATATATATTCTAAAATAAAACATATATTCTAAAATAAAACATATATTCTAAACTAAAACATATATTACAAAATATGTGAGGTAATCCATATTTTATATTAAAACATATATTACTAAAATATATTTTACCAAATAATCAATTTGAAATTTTGGAAAAAAAAAATTAAATACGAAAAAAGGGTTAAGGAAAAAAAAACGTTATTTGGGGGAAAAAAAAAACCTTAAAGAGATTGGCTTAAAACGCAGCGTTTCACTACCAAGTATGCATCGTTAAGTTAAAAACGTGGGGTTTGTTTGGTTTGAGAGAGATCGATCGGTCGATCTTTGTGGAAGATTGGAGAGCCCTCTGGAAATCTCTTCTGGGCTCTGTCTAGTGTGATCGTGAGAGGAGTCTGTAAGGGGGTGGCGAGACTAGGAGAGCAGAGACGAGGTGGCCGTGAGGAGGCGGCGAGACTGGGAGAGCAGAGACGACGAGAGGGGTGGAGCCGTCGCTGTCGAAGGGCGAGGAGGAGCCGTCGTCGAGGGTCAAGGAGTGCTGTGTTTTGCTTCGAGGTTCTCAAGCGAGGAGGTTCAGCTGTCGACGACAGATTCGTGGGGGAGGAGTGCTTGTGCAGTTGTGCTTCGAGGTCGAGGTTTGCCGTTTGCCCCAAATCTCTCTTCGCTCGAATTTGACTATCATCCACCGATCTCAATTTGTGAGATTTGGTTTTGAATTTTGATTTTGGACTTCAGACACTATCGCTCGAATCCCAGAAAATCGGTGATATCGACCAAAATCGGAGATATTCTTCGATTTCCGCCGATATCATCAATTTTCCGGAAAGTTTTCCTTACCCCCTCTTATGTGTCGCTACCCCTAAAAATCGATATATGGCTATATCTCAGCTATATCGTCCGATATTTTCATCCCCGTAAAGTGGGATTCACGTGGCCTTTGAACACGGCCACACGAAAGTCCAAGACCAATCACGCAAGGGAAGACTCCTATCTTCTTCTTTTTTGTGGGCCACTAAAACGCATCTCCGCAGATTATAGTTTTCCTTTCTTTCTTTGGAGGAAGCTACTGTTAGCCTCAGCTGTGAGAGCGATAGAGCGATAGAGAGAGAGAGAGAGAGAGAGAGAGAGAGAGAGAGAGAGAGAGAGAGAGAACTAGGCTGTTAGCATGCTTGGAATGTAAAAAGAGAGAAAAGAATTATATATTTCCTTTTCTATTTTAATATAGAAATGATTTAAAAATTCAATTATACTGTTTAAAATGGGTATTTGATTCATTTGTTACATTTGGCAAATCATGCACTGAAACAAAAATTAGGTTCTCCAATATGAACTTTATATCATATTTTTCAATATCAAAACACACATCATTCAAATTTATTGACATTTTTGAATCCAACGAAAAAAATAATTGAAATATGTCTAACAAATAGGAAATCCTAATTTATTCAAAAATCATAATCAAAATTGTCTTCAAAAGACTCTAATGTGAGTATTTTGCTTTAATTTGGACGATTTGTTTTCTAATTAATTAGTGAGAATTATGGGTATTTTAAATAAAATTTACATTCCCTAATTACTAGAGAAATAAAATATCAGCCAATTATATGTAATTAAATTTCATCCAATTGATAAAATTAATTTCAATCAAATTTGTGATTTACTTTCCTCTAGTCCTAAATAATAGCAAATATAAAAATATATAGAAATAAATTTCTACTGCTACCCTCCAAATAATGCAAAGACATAAAGGTTAAAGCACAAGATTGATTGCATCTGGTGTGGAAGACTCAACAAATGGGGTCCAAGACCAAGACCAAGACCAAGACTCAGGGATCAAAACCCAACATACTCATGTCTTCTCAATGCAGGTCTTCAGCTGTAGGCTAGCCAGTCAAGGGTGAATTCCGATCTTAAAATTTAGATGAGTTAAATTTATATAATATATTTAAGAAAATATAATATGAGGTTTTGCGTTTAGGTATGGATTTGGATTTAATAGTAAGGCTCTCTACAGTGGACTGGAAAAATTGAGTTTGTTTCCAATTTATAGGAATCAAACTTCCACATTATGTCAGAAAGTTTGAGTTCTATATATGAAGATGATCATGACTCATGAGTTTGATTTCCATAATAAGTCAGCAGGCAGCGAGCTCTACCAACTCTATGCAACGATCACCCAACATGTAACATCACGGATCATTTATTCATTTTAGAATTAGTTTTAAGTTTGATTTACGAACAAAATTATTCTTGTTAGGGAAAATTTAGTTTTTCTCGTGACACGCTTCTTAAGTTGAGGTGTAAATTATTATCTTGATACCATTTGATAAAACTCGTCTCTACGGGTGCATAGGCCCAAACATAATGCACTCAAGTTAAAGCCAAGGAGTTACCAACGTTTAAAGTTGGATTGGCATTTTGGTAATTCTGGATTTTTATTTGCTTTTATTGTGTAAAATGTGTGACACACAAGCACAAATTTATAATTGAAAATAGAGGTGGACTGAACTTAAAATTAAAAATAGAAATAGACTAATTTAAAGCCGATTTTCTTAATAAAATAGTATTTAATAAAAAAATTATTTTGATTTTTCTCTATTTTCTCACATTTGAGGTGTGTTATAGTTTACATCAAATTAACTTGGGTCCGTGCTTGGTGATAGACATTTGTAGGTGTTATTTTAGTGGATAAAGACGTATACAAATATTTAATTATATTAATTTATTCAATGACTAATTAATACAAATAATACTAAATATTTATTTCGTATTATATTATTTTATCCAGTTACATTTATCAATTGTAGCCGACGTCTTGCAACCGATGTGTTTATAATTGCAAATGTCTACTAGTGAACACTTGCGGCACGGCAAATATTTCTAAACAAAATCCCAAATATTTCTGACTCATCCCTTTACGAGGACTTGTAGCTAGATTTTCTATTGTTGAACTCCTGCATGCAGTGCCTTTGTTCCTCATCTTAAGCCTTCCTCCGAAAATATGCGTTCCCTTCTGCTTCTGATCTCTGCCTTTCTTTCTATCAACGCCGTGTTAATTCTACGTGCTGATGATGAACGATATGCAAACTGCAGAGAAGCTATTGAATGTGGAGACATCACAAACATCTTCTACCCATTTTGGGGGGTCAACAGAAACAACTACTGCGGTCAACCCGGGTTAGAGCTGCAATGCAAAAACAATATCCTGATGTTGAACATGATGGGTATCAGCTACAGAATACTTGAATTCAATTCAATTGCTCGGACGGTTAAAGTTGCTAGGGAGGATTATTGGGGCACCATCTGTCCCCAAACTTTTGTCAACACCATCCTCAACTTCTCTCTCTTTAATTATACTTCTGGCATCACAAACACCACCATTTACTACGGATGCAGCCCAAGGAGTGAACCGATTCCGGGATTTGCTTCGCAGATGTGCAATATAAACAATTCCGAGACCTCCGCTTCCTATGTTACAGACCGGCTTCGTTACAGCGTTGAGACTCTCACCGGTGATTGTAAAAATAACGTCACTGTCCCGATTCTTTCCACAGCGCTCGCAGCTGTTCAGAGCAACCAAACAACCATGGAGGCTGCGTTAAATGAGGGTTTTAATTTGAGGTTGCAGATCGATAATGGCGCTTGCCACATATGTGAGGGAACGAGAGGGGCCTGTGGATATAATAATAGTAATGGTGGATTCCTTTGCCTTTGCAAAGACAAGCCCTATCCAACTAGATGTAACACAACCAATATTTCAAGTCCTTCCGGATCAAGAGATAATAAAACAAATGTAATCCATCTTCAGCAGGAGGAAAGTTCTTCGGGATTAGCTTATTGCGATCGAGCATCAACACGTTATGACGCGGCATGTTTCAGACATAGTCCGACATATATTTCAAGTCCTCCGGGATCTGGAGGTAATACAACAATTGGTTCGAATCCATCATCATCTGGAGGTCATACAACGAATATTCCAAGTCCTTCCGGATCAGGAGGTAATTCAACAAATGGTTCAAATCCATTATCAGCAGGAGGTAATATTACAACAAATATTTCAAGTCCTCCTCCTTCCGGATCAGGAGGTATGTGTACTGCATCTTTTGTCATTTACTAATTACTATCTCGTACCAATTAGCATGAACGTACTGCTACAAAACTAAATCGCATTTACATTTCATCAAATTAGAGTAACCGTAAATTTCCAGTTAATAAAATTATTATCTCTTGTCGAAGCTTTGCCCTTCGAAGATCTGTCCGCGACAATCGACGGGGTGTGATAATGACACGGTTTTCACTTTGCCACCTTACGGCGGTTAAGAAGGTGGTGATGATGACTGATAAGGGCTAGTTCGCCGGTTTTCGGGGGTGGTGATGACGGTGGCTTTTTGTGTTTACTATTTTCGATCTGAGAGTGAGGAAGTGACAGGAGACAAGTGAGAGCGAGTGAGAGTCTGGGCTCAAGCAACGACATGTTTTGTGTTTTTGGTTGACTTGACTGGATCTCTTATCTTTTTTTTTTTTAAGTCCAAAAGGAAGTCTTCTATTCAAAATACTAAAATTTTATTTTCTTTGCCAACAAAATATTAACTTATATAAGTCTAGATAATTAACTTGCCGCAGGGTTTCACATAAAAAATATTTGTCTTGATACAAAGTTTTATTATTAAAAATTATAAGGGGTAAAATAGTAAATATATAGTGAAGTTTTAAAAAGTATATTATTTAATGAATAAGAATTAAAATAATCAAATCGTAGTCTCTAAAAGAAAAAGTAAATCTCCTCTCTCGTAAGGTTGGTCGGACTTTTGAAATTTAAAACCTTCCAAAGAAATTCGGTGAATCGACACACTATTAGAGGGTCGATCGAACTTTTGCAATTTCAAGTCTTTTAAGGGGAATTTAGTGGATCGGCACACCTTTAGATGGTTGGTTGGACTTTTGCAATTCCAAATCTTTTAGGGGACTTTGGTGGATCGACACATTTTCAGAGGGCTGGTCAGAGTCAGACTAAGTTCAAGTCTCACAAGGGACTTCGATGGATACACCTTTAGAAGGCTGATTGGACTTTTTCAATTAATATATACCATTCCGACCAACCAACATGAGGAAGACCAAAACTACCAACAGCAAGTCGATTCCGACTAGAGTTCTTATCTGCCGATCGGACAAAAATAGGTCGATCTCGGCGGACTGTCGACCAACCCACAAAAATGACTTCCTACCAATTTTTCCCTTGTCAACCCCCTATCATGGGCTACTAATCCACACCACCGACCTTTGTGGTCAATACCATCTAGTCAGCCAGCCTCTCCAACAATAACAATGCATCTATACTCTCTCAACGGATCACCACCGTCCATCCAATACCTTGGGACACGTTGTAGCATCTAAGCAATTGTTTGGACTCTTCTTCACTAGAGTTTCAATCACCACATTTACTATGACTATAAATACAGACAAATTTCCCCATGAAAGATAATTTAGTATTCATTAAGTCTTATACTGCCTATATTGTGCCTGATTTCTTTCTGCTTACTGACTTAAGAATCGGCGACAAGGCCCGTCCCCGAATTTCATGAAAACTAGGACGATCCTCCTCCTGTTAGACAAGGGATTTTACAAGTTTTAATCATATTCAAAACTTAGTAATTTAACCAAAATAAATCCACCCTTGCGGGATTAACGCCCACATCCAACCCACTAACCCCCTCAAGTGGCGAAAAGTTCCGATTTTTAATTAATCCAAACTTTATTGATATCAACAAACACAATAATACAATCATAACCAAGCCTTTAATAACATAAATTGGAACATATTTCCACCACCCTTTTATTTCCAACATAACTATCACAATTCATTTATTCCTCGTACTAGTCATCAAGGTTTGTTAGTCTCCAATTAATCATACATCATTATATCAATTCATTTAATAATGGGAATCATATATATACTAAATAACATATTAGCCTAAGAAACGAAAAAAAAATCCTTCCCATAATACCCTTGGGATTCAAATTCCTAATTTTCCCACATTAGCTGCCATTCTTCATTTTGATTATTGTAGAACTATCAATATACAAATACAACAATATGACCACATACTTCAATTAACCATAGAAGTAAAATACAAAACTATTCACTTATTTCTTATCTTTCCTAATTATATATATTGCACATTATAATTATGTAACAACAAGGCATCATCATCTTTTTAATTATTTCGTTCTTTTATTCAAATGGTATTTCAACATGAAGAGCATAAAAACTAGTCGCAAAATAACCAATACCTTTCTTGTGAACTATAAATTACATGATCACGAAACAATAATTCTTTGTAAACCCTTTTCATAAATATAGTTTACTTTAAGGGACTTTTAATGATGTAAATACCCTTTAGATATACTTAATAGCATTGATTAGTTATTCTCAATATAAATCATAGTTAGAACTTTATTATTAACATGTTCCACATTTTCATCATCCCATTTATCATAATTCATTTTCACAATTCTAACCAGATCACCTAGGAAACTCAATTAAACACTACGAAATTTGGACGACCATAACTTCCTAAAAATCAACCAATCAACTCAATTCTTAAATCATTAAATTCAGAAGATAAGAAGGAACATTTTTCATGTTGACCATTTTTCCAGATTCTAGTTGACGCGCCCGCAAGCACCGGGAAAAGTCAGAGACTGCCTCTGTGCGTGGGCCTCACGCCCCTGCGCAGATGTCGTCTATAACCTCCCGCGGGTCCTATTTCGGGTCTTCTTGACTCGAGATCGTGACCCGGTTATCTCTCCAACTTTTACGCCTATTTTTCATATTTTAAACGACATCTACACAACCTCAGAATATGATCTGTATGGTCGAATGCCTGAAAACTTACCTCAAACTCGTACCCCAACCTCATGGCTTTTAGCCATGATTTCACAGTCCCATCCTAAACCTTCATGCGTGCAAAAATTCATTCTTTCTAGCTTGAAATGATTCCAAGGACTCCAGAAGGACACATGAACACGCAATTTCGGTGTTCCTGTCCCTAAACCAAAAACCCATTTTCCATGTCACAGGTTTAAGGTTTACCCACTGTTCTCTCCCCCTCTTTTCATCGTTTCCACGTTGTTTTCTCTCTTACATCTTTTTCTTCTCATTCCAAGTTCATTCCATCATCTCCCTGAGGCTTTCCCTCACTTTTCACTCACAGTTTGGTAGCTAGAAGTGTTTTCCCCCTTTTTTGGTTTTCTTCCACTAAAGTGCTCAAATTATACTAATAACATATATATATATATATATATATGTGATATGCCAGTGGAAAAGGCTAGGGAGGGAGAATTTGAGAGAAATCTAGTGTTTTCTAGATTAATCTAGGCATTGCTTTGTAAAATTACCAAAATACCTTTAGGTTCAAAATGACTAAAATGCCCTTACTCATATTTGGACCCTAAAACAGACTTATTCGAACTCTGTTCTTGACATACTATTTACCTATGTACTTATGAGTTCGAGATCTTCATAATTGTCCTTTCAAAAGTTCCAAAAAACGTTCCGATCAAAAGCTAACACTTTGACTTTTTTGGGTCAAAAGTTAACACTTTGATTTTTTTAGGTCAAAAGTCAACTCTTTGACTTTTAAGGACAAAATGGTCATTTTTTCATTTCTTTGAATATCCGCGGCGTTACAATCTCCCTCCCCCCTAAAAAAAAAATTTGTCCTCGAAATTTTCAAACTTGTTTCCATAAACGAAATGAATTGCTCAAAACAAATTTACCATCATATTTTAATTGACCATGGAATACGTGTAAACCATTTATAAAGTAAATATCATCAATAGCCATCTAAACCATCGTTTTATACCAGTTTGATGCTATAGTATTGCATTGTCTTACCTTATCACCACGACATATCAACACATCATCACATTACCACATATCATATGATCACACATCCTTACTTAAAACTTAATCATTATTGGGATCCCGAATAATCTTAACTTATTTTCCACCAATCCATAACCAAACTCATCCACTTATTATCGCAAAAATTGACCATATCACAATAGCACTACGCGTAAGTCATAACCACAATTATCATTTAAGTTAATAAGAGACAACATTAATCACATCATTAGACAGCATTCCCCTCAGAGGTATCAAACCACTATTCACATGAAAACTGATTCAAGATACAGAGCCCAGCTCGATGTCTGAGTCGTCACCACAATGCTAGTCTCAAGATACAAATCTCAGCTCAACGTCTGATACTGATCAATACCCATATACAAACCACTCGAAATACAGAGCCCAACTCGACGTCCGAGTGTATACTGACTCGGAGTACAGATGCTTGATCGATGTTTGAGTCAGCGCCAGTCTAAGGATACAAAGCCCCCAGCTCGACGTTTGGACTAACTACCACAATACCAGTCTCGGGATCTGGAGCCCTACTCGACGTCCAAGACCAACCACTCACCATCCACTCAGGAATTGGAGCTTAACTCGACCTCTAAGTGGTTACCCACATCATACCAGTCTCAGAAAATGGCCCTAACTCGGCGTCTAAGACTGCCCACGACAGCTCAAATATATCATCATAACATCACATCATGTCATCAGGTTATCAAATATATCATCATCATTATCATCATGTCATTATGTGTTCATATCATCATACCATTATCATGGTATCATTATCATCGTTATGTCATTATCATCATTATATACTCAACATCATCAATAATAGATTCTCATGTCATATCATATGTATATATCATATGTATTCATTATCATTCATGTCATGACTATCATATCCTCGCATCATGGTTACATGAACGTCATACCTTCCAAAAATCATACCCAAATTATTTCAGCATATATTTGCTTCTTAAAACCAGTTTATAATCTCTTATTTCATGCATCAAATAAGTTTCGTAAGATCATAAAATCATATTTAAATTATTTTACGATGTATTCATTCCTTAAAAATCAAACAATAATTTCAAAATTTTAAATTTCAACCCAACATAATTTTCATAAAAATTTCAAAAAATGTGTCGTTGAATAATTTCTATAAAAACTTTTCATTTTCGTAATATATTTAAGGTTCACAAAACCCACCAATTAAAAAACAAAATTCAAATTACATAAATCAAACCAAATTCCAAACCAAATTTGAGAACATATCTCAAAAATAACATATTCAAAAACCTTGCTATAATACCGCTCACATTCAACTCACTAACCCTGTCAAGTGGCAAAGACTTCCGATGTTTAATTAATCCAAACGTTATTGATATCAACAAACACCATAAGACAATCATAACCAAACATTTAATAACATAAATTGGAACATCTTTCTGCCACCCTTTTATTTCCAACATAACTATCACAATTCATTTATTCCTTGTACTCGTCTTCAAGGTTTGTTAGTCTCCAATTAATCAAACATCATTATATCAATTCATTTAATAATGGGAATCATATATAGAGTAAATAACATATTAGCTTAAGAAAGGGAAAGAAAAGTCTTACCATAATACCATTGGAATTCAAATTCCTAATTTTCTCACATTAACATATTGCCATTCTTTATTTTGTTTACTATAGGACTATCAATGCACAAATACAACAATATGAGCACATACTTCAATTAACCATAGAAGTAAAATACAAAACTATTGACTTATTCCTTATCTTTTCTAATTATATATATTGCACATTATAATTATGTAATGACAAGGCATTACCATCTTTTTAATTATTCATTTCTTTTATTCAAATGGTATTTCAACATTGAGAGCATAAAAACTAGTCACAAAATAACCAATACCTTTCTTGTAAACTATCAATTACACAATCACCAAACAATAATTCTTTGTAAACCCCTTTCACAAATATAGTTTACTTTTAAGGGACTTTTAATGACCTAAATACCCTTTGTGAGGACCCGTACCTTAGGGGCATGGTTAATAATCCCACATCGCCCGAGGGATATGGGGATGCGCCTTATATGACAGGACCCGCCCCGATCCTCCCTGGGACCACATGGGGACGTGCCCTGCTCCCGTCTGACACCCAAAATAACGTTCCAATTTTAGCCTTAACGTTCAAATGCATAAATAACCAAATTAAAGTTTTACATCAAATCCAAAATAAACAGATGTCAGACAAGGGATGAAATCCAAAATTACAAATTGCGAGAACGACTCTAAAATAAACCTGCGGGTAAACCACCTAACAGGGGTTCAGGTACGCAGAAGTAGATCTATGCCTCAGCCTCAGGATCCTCCTCTACCTCAGTAGCACAGCCTGAAGGGGTTACCAAAACATTAAAGGTGAGTGGGCCGAAACTCAAGTTTATAAAACCGTTTAATAAGTAAAACATATAATTTACCCCTCCGTTTTCCAAACATGCATGCATCAGAATTTAAAACCATAAATCATATAATATGAATCATAAGGCATGTAATAAAACCATAAACATAGTGATAGCCACTGCACTATACACTCCAATCCTGACATCCCCGATGTCTGACGTCCCTGACGTCCAATAAGGTCACAGTCTCAAGGCTACGCGTGCCACTCGGGGTCTCAATCCCGAATCCAATCCCTGAACCCTGTCCGGATACGGCATCTCAAATGCCTAGCGTCCTAGACGCTCGACGTCCCTGACGTCAAATAAGAAATCCTGCTCCTGAGTCATTTTACGGTCCGGTTCCTCCGTAGAATGACCCCTCGCAGGCAATGCGCCATGACCACTCCGGGGTACCACATCCGGAGGAGACAGTATCACAAGAATGGATCTATACAGTGCAGTACCAAATACATTTTATCGATATCCACATGCAAAACATATATATATATATATATATGAAATCCAAAACCAATCTTTAAGTTTCATCAGACGGGTCTCAAACCCAAATACCGTGAAACGTGCCATAACCATAATTTCAATCTCATCAAAACCGTTTCTTGATTCCAGCATGTGAATATATAAGTAAATCAGAAAACATTTAAGCATGCAAGGGTTTAATGAAATCGGGCCCACTTACAGTACGATCCCGCGGTGAATCTGTGCGTACGGACATGTACCGGGATTATCGTACAATTCATGTCAGTCCAAATCACACGTAAGGGTCACTACAAGTCTTAAACATTTATCAAAAAAGTCCGAAACAGAAACCGGCTAGGGGAAACCGTCAACACGTTTCCCGAGACAACCGGCCCTAAACTGACCCTCCTAACTATCTCAGATCAATATGGTTAATTCATAAAAAATGTTCAGAATGATGAGAGGAACAAAAGTCATGTTAATCGTGATCAGAGATAAGGTCCAACGCGCCCTCACGCGCCGCCCAAAGTGGCTACGCGTGAAAGTCACGCGCCTGACACTGTAGCTGCTATAGTGTCACCACCTTCACCCGTTTGTCTGTAATACGGGCCTGCCACCCGCGGCTTGACCTGGTTAATTAACCCCCAATTTCCACTCGATTTCACTCGTATTTGATCCTAACATGTTCATTAACTATCCAATTTAGGTTCTGAGACATTAATCAACCTCGACAAGTCCCCAATCGACCCATCGACCCGTGATCAACCAAACGGGTCAATCACCAGAACTTCCTGGTTTCTAATTCAATCTCCAATTAACTTCACAGGAAGCATATTAGGATCAAAATGAACTAAAATGAACGATCAATTGAACCAACACTCACCTGGAAGTAGTCGTCCGATCCACTGAAATTTCTCTGAACACTGCAGTCACCGTCCCAGCTCACCCGTGGCTGATGGCCTTCGATTTTGATATGGATGAGTTCCAAATACTCCCAGAAGACTAAACCAAGCTTTGGTTTGGTCCAACAATCACCAAAAATCAAAACCCAATTTTCCCTCCAATTTTCCCCGAAATGGTTTCTCTGGTTTTCCTCTCCAATTCTCAGTTTCTTCAACAGCAGAGTGAAGCTCACTCAATTCCTATTCAGTTTTAAAAAAATTTAAGCCGTCCCAGAGGCTCGTGGAAGCCTTACCGTCCACTGAAATTTGTCCCCCGAAAAGCTTCGATCCAGAAATTAAAAATGGTGTCCACTGATGAAGAGTGACTCAGCCCACATTGAGACAGTCTGTAATGCTTAGTTAAATCTCTTTTTTCCAGTTCATTATAGCCTAAAATATTAAGATTGCACAGAGACACCGCACACGGTGGTGCAGCCGCTGTCCTTCACGGTTTGCTACAGTAACCCGTGGGTGAAATGACCAAAATTCCCCTGGTTCAATAATTACCAAAATGCCCTTTACTTTCTAGACCCTTAACTCAGCCATACGAAGTCCGATTTCAACGTGCCGCCTGTCAACGGACTCAGGGAATCGAGACCTACCTAACGGTTCTTGAGTCATGTGAAAATTAGTTGTCAAATGAAAAGTCAACATTTTCGCCCCTATCGTCCAAATTACGGTAATGCCCCTGAATTTCCGATAGTCATAACTTTTACCCTGATCGTCCGAATTGGACGTGCCACCTCTCTATGGACTCGTGACGTCCCGAACTACGTCACGGTCATTGGTCAAAGTCCATTTGACCCTCAAATCAAAAAGTCAACAATTTGACAATACCATTCACAGGGGTAAAAACGTCAATTCATACATTAAATTACATTATTATAATCCTCGAATTTCCGGGGTGTTACATTATATGTGTGGGTGCGCATCTATTCAACAAGAGGCCTTTTGGGGCGCATTGGCTTTGGGTTCCTAGGGAACTCCAAAGTTAAGCGAGTATGGGCTGGTGCAATCCCAGAATGGGTAACCCACTGGGAAGTTACACATGAGTTCCTGAAAACAAAACCGTGAAGGCTGAGCCCAAAACGGATAATATTCTGTTGAAGAAGGTCGGATCGTGACAATTTAGTATTAGAGCCTAACCCTGGCATGAATTGAGTGTGTCAGCAAGGACGTTGGGCCCCAAGGGGGGCAGATTGTGAGGACATGTACCTTGGGAGCATGGTTATCAATCCCACATCGTCTAGGGGATCTGGGGATGCGCCTTATATGTGTGGACACGTATCTATCCAACATGAGACCTTTTGGGAGCTCATTGGCTTTGGATTCTTAGGAAACTCCAAAATTAAGCAAGTAGGGGTTGGTGCAATCTCAAGATAGGTGACCCACTGAGAAGTTGCACGTGAGTTCCCGAGAACAAAATCGTGAGGGGCTGAGCCCAAAACGAATAATATCATGTTGGAGAAGGTTGGGTTGTGACACCATTTAGATATACACATAATAACATTCAATTAGTTATTCTCAATATAAATCAGTTAAAACTTTATTATCAACATATGTCACATTTTCATCATCTCATTTATCATAATTCTATCTAGATCAACTAGGAAACTCAATTAAACACTACGAACTTTGGACGACCATAACTTCCTCAAAAAATCAACCAATCAACTCAATTTTTGAACCATTAAACTCAGAAGATAAGAAGGAACATTTTTCATGTTGATCATTTTTTCCAGATTCAAACTGACGCGCCCGCATGCACTGGGAGAAGTTAGAGACTGCATCTGCACGTAGGCCTCACACAAATGCGCAGAGGTCGTCTCTGACCTCCCGCAGGTCTTGATTTCGGGTCTTCTTGACCTGCGATCTTGACCTGGTTATATCTCCCAATTTTCACTTCTGGTTTCATATTTTAGATGCCTAACAACATCTACATATCCTCAGAAAATGATCTGTATGGTCGAATGCACGAAAACTTACCTCAAACTCGTGTCCCAACCTCATGGATTTCGGTCATGGTTTCATAGTCCCATCCTCAACCTTCTTGCGTGCGAAAATTCATCTTTTCTAACTTAAAATGATTCCAAGGACTCCAGAAGGACACGAAAACATAGTTTCAGTGTTTCTGTCCCTAAACACATGCTCACGGGTTCAAGGTTTACCCACTATTCTCTCCCCCTATCTTCATCGTTTCCACATAGTTTTCTCTCTTAAATCTTCTTCTTCTCATCCCAAGTTCATCCCTCATCTCCCTGGGGTCTTCCTTCACATTTCCTTCACAGTTTGGCAACTAGAAGTGTTTTTCCCCCTTTTTCGGTTTTCTTCCACCGAAGTTCCCAAATTATACTATTAACACACATATATATATATATATATGATATGTCCGTGGAAGAGGCTAGGGAAGGAGATTTTGAGAGAAATCTTGTGATTTCTAGATTAATATAGGCATTTCTTTGTAAAATTACCAAAATTCCCTTAGGCTCAAAATGACTCAAATGCTTTTACTCCTAGTTGGCCCCCAAAGCGGACCTATTCGAACTCCGTTCTTGCCATACTATTTACCTATGTACTCAGAAGTTTGAGACCTTCATAATGGTCCTTTCGAAGTTTCCAAAACATGTCCCGATCAAAATTCAATACTTTGACTTTTTTTAATCAAAAGTCAACTCTTTTTTTGGATCAAACAATATCGATACAGGTAGAATTTTCACAAATAGAATTGAAACCGTTTCAATCCAATGTGTTATCAATGGTTTGATTTGGATCGGTTTGGACGATTTAGGTATAAACTTTTCATGTAATTTGTTTACTAAAACACTCATCCATATCATTTTTTGTTTCCAAAATTTCGTCATTCTCATCAATATTTCATTTATTTGCATTAATATTTCATTTATTCGCATAAATATTTTATTCATACATATCAACAAATTAAAATTTTCAACATTTCAAACTTCAAAATACAGCGGGTTATGTTTAAATATAATTTAAATTCAAAAATAGAAAAAAGTGTAAGGAAGTTAGGGTATGTAGTGAACACTTAAATTAACATATTGTAGAATGAAAAATATTAACTCACAAAATATAAATAAATAAGAACTTTAAGTTTGATTTCAAGTTCAACGGTTTTCAAAATGAAAATCCAAAATCAAACCGTTATTAGTATTAGAACAGTTTGAATTTTCAAACTGTTTCACTTTTATCTGGTCAAATCCAAACCCAAGTTCCAATAACATTTTGAATCAAATTGATTTCATATTTAAAAAAAAATAAAACTTTAACCATATTTTTATATATGTAAAAAATACAATAAATTAATTTAAGTGTGTTTGAAATAGCACGTAGTGCGAGAAGATATGAAAATGGCTCAACTTTCATACACGTATATGTCAATTTATTATAGCGTGTCAAAATGCCTCTAGTGAGGCTAGTCATTATTAAGTGACTCACATTACAACTATTTTGCTGATTTTGAGATTAAGTTTCATGCAGCCACCTTCACAACTCTATGGTACTCTTTAACACTTGAAATTTTTTATTTTGCAGGTGATAGAAAACAAGTCGCGATAGGTACGTAGTTACGTACATAATATATGATGATCGACAAACAAAAATAGTAGAAATTAATTAAGTTAATTTTATCATCCATTTCTATTTTGTTTATTTTCATTTACTTCGTTATCCGTACGTTGGTTCGAAAAATTATTAATGTAATTCTTCACTCCAACAATTTTCCAATGTAGGCGTGGCTGCTGGTGCGGGAATCCTTGTGTTCATTATTGTCTCTGTTATGTGCATCTCAAGGAAAAGAATATTGGTGTTCTTCATGAAAAGTAGAAAGGGTGATGAGTTTGATGTTGAGGCATTTATAAGAAACTATGGATCCTTTACTCCAAAGAGATACAGTTATTCAAATGTGAAGAAAATAACAAACTCATTCAAAGATCAAATAGGTAAAGGTGGATATGGAACTGTATACAAAGGAAGCCTACCGGATGGCCGTTTAGTGGCGGTGAAAGTCCTAAGTGGGACGAAAGGTAATGGAGAAGACTTTATTAATGAAGTTGCTAGCATTGGTAGAACCTCACATGTCAACATAGTCACTCTCTGTGGATTCTGTTACGGGAAGCATAAAAAAGCTTTGATTTATGAGTACATGCCTAATGGATCTCTGGATACTTTCATACACAAGCACCAAAATGATGAAATAGCAAATTCTCGCTTGGAGTGGAAAACTCTATTCGAAATAGCAGTTGGCATTGCAAGAGGACTAGAATACTTGCACCGTGGTTGTAACACAAGAATTTTGCATTTTGACATAAAGCCACAGAACATTCTTTTGGACAAAGATTTTTGCCCGAAAATTGCCGACTTTGGCCTCTCCAAACTATGCAAGACGAAGGAGAGTGTTGTGTCGATGTTGGGTACCAGAGGAACTGCCGGATTCATTGCACCAGAAGTATTTAGTCGAAACTTTGGAGGAGTGTCTCACAAATCAGATGTTTACAGCTACGGGATGTTGGTTCTTGAAATGGTTGGAGCAAGAAGAAATTTGGATTCAGGCATATCTCATACCAGCGAAATGTTTCCACACTATGTTTATAAAGATCTAGAGCTCGATGGGGATGAGAATATGTTTGGGGCTGTAACAGAGGACGAAAAAATATTAGTTCGAAAGATGGTATTAATAAGTTTGTGGTGCATTCAGACCATTCCATCGGATCGGCCATCAATGAGCAAAGTGGTCGAGATGTTGGAAGGACCCCTTCAGTCTTTGAGAACTGCGCCAAAACCTTTCTTGTTTTCTCCTACAACGGATGCTATTGGTGCAGATATAATCACATCCCAACAGTCTGAAACAGGTTAACTGGCAGAGGGAATTTAGTCTTGTTAAGCAGAAGTTTAATTGGCTGCAACTAGAAATTTGGAATACAGTTGTTAGAAAGTTTGTATCAATCGAACAACAGAAGTACACTCGTTGTTTATGTATGTCTCTGATTTAAGATTTTCTATTTATTGTATCAATCTGTATTCCATCACATTATTTTCGAGCTTAGCAGTATTCTTCTCCTCTCATTCTTCTTAAAACAAAGATTATATATGATCTTGAAAGTTACCTTGTTTAAGAATTCAGAAACTGTTAGAGGAGAATTGATCAAAGATCAAGAACCCATACATGATACAAGTAATTGAGAGGCCAGGTCTCTATAACCCTTCATTGATCGCTATGTTTTTTTTTTTTACATGATGAATCATTCTTTGAGTAAGATTTCAATGCAGTCAATTGAGAAATTGCAGCAAGTAGCTAGATATACAAAATAAGCAACCATATTAACTAAGAATGAAAAACTTCAATCTCATTCAGTACATTTATTTTCAAGGGCCTATACTCATTACTCTGTAGTTCAAGACATGAAGCAACAAATTCTTGGAGAAAATAGCTTCAGTGTTTGGATGATTGTGAACATGGTGATGGTTTGGTTGCTAGATTTAGAAGGCACGAGGAGAAGTTAAGAACAACAAATTGATGCAATATTCGCCAAAGAAACAATGGATTAATTATTGTCTTCGATTTCCCTACTTTGTAACTTACCGAAGTACGTAGTCATGATTGGACATGCATCATACTTGTTAATTGTAAGAGTCAAGGACGGTACCGTTAATTCTTGAAGTCAAGGTCGGTTGAGTAAGGCCAAGTTGAATAAGTCAACGTGTAATATTACACATGCACACTGCTTTTTAACCACAACTTTTTCAATTTTCAATCACCCACTTTCTGACTTTTAAATCTTTAAATTTCTTTTATGATATCTCCAAATTTAAACATATAACCAAATTGCACCACTATGTACCAAACATTGATTGGGTTTAACTCCACCCAAAGCTAGAAGAATATTTAGATCACACCCGCCAAAACATATACCGTACCGATCATCCATAGTTTCTTATAAATGCCTCAACATCAAACTCATCACCCCTTTTACTTTTCATGAAGAACACCATTATTCTTTTCCTTGAGATGCACACCCAAAGTTAGAAGAATATTTAGATCAGACTCACCAACTAGACAAGTCGAAAACTCTTCATGGATGCTCTCATTCTCTTTCGATATTCAATCGGAAAGTTTGGCTACTAGAGTTGGAAGTTGATATGGAGAAATTATATTTACTGCGTTTGAAAGTTGATCTTGCCGATTCAAATGTCATAATCTCAAGGCTTAAAAACATGATCAAGGATCGAGATATCGTCATCTAGAATGTCTTTAGGTGGTCTTTTCAAAATGGCTATGATGACGGATATATCACCCAAGTAGCTGGTTGTCCTCATCCCCAAGGTTGGTCCAAATAGGAATGGGCTGCCAAGCTCACGACCCATCTTGACTTTGTCTTTGGCCACTTCTTGATTTCAATATGTATGTTATGTCATGTACTCACCATCTTTTAAGGTTCTTTGGAGCAACTTTCACATGTTTTCTAAGTGTAAATAACTATAGCCATGCATGGGGATTTCTCAAGAAGGTGTGGCTTATTGTTTTATCTCTTCTAGGCATGTTTCTAGTAAACTTCTTTTATAAACCTGGTTGCTTTCAGGTCTGTATCACAAGTATAAACTATTGACCATGAAGGCCCCATGTAAAGAGGGACCCTTCCCATTCTGGAGGGAGAATGAGTTATGGTTCTAATAATTTGTTGATTGTCATCTTCGTAGGCCGGTCATTTTCATCTTCTCCCATTAGCTTGGTACTTCCTATGTTTGGATCATAGATGCTGGCCTCAGCAACCGTAGGGTTGTCTATAAACGTTCTTGCATCTGTTTGAATGGTCTCCCAAAAGACTCATTCATAAGTAACTTCATCGGGATTCGATAAACGATCTATTGGTGCAGGGTGGATGGGATACACATGCTCTTGTGAATGCAATCCCTTCACAATAAGACGTTGTAGCCGGTGGTGTTATCTACTAAGAAGAATGCTACATCAATTTCTTGGAACCTACCATGATCTCTAAGGGCAAAACCTTGTGAGTCTTGGTAATGGTTCTATTGAAATTGGACATTATAGTAGTAGTCGGCTAGCAATCCTGTAGGGTTGTGTTTAATTTTTTTTAAAGCTTTTTGGATGGTAGGACATTGATGGAGGTCCCTCCATCGATCATCATTTTGTTTATTGGAATGCCCTCTAGATGACCTGTGATAAAGATAGGTCATAGATGATATGTCATCTCCTCAGTTGGGTTGGAGAATAACGATTTCTCTTTATAAGGAGCAGATTCTGAGATGACATTTTGATCTTCATCCATCAGGATCTTGATAATTTCTTAGAAAGGTTTGTAAACGCCACTTATCATTTGGTTGACTAGGTGATATACCGCTACCAAGTATTCTGGTAGTACAACCACCACACTTATCCCAGCTTGAACTTCCTTTAGTTCTTTGTTGAACAAATCATCCATCTCTATGACTTCCAGCACGTCTTTTTCAAATTCTTCTAATTCTTCATTGGTTATACCTTGACCATAGTCTTCTTGGATGTCATGTTTGGGTGCTTCATTCTTTGTAGAGATCTCTATTGTAACGCCCCAGAAATTCGGAAAATGTAATATTGTAAAATAATGAATAAAATGACGTTTTTACCCCTGTGGTTGGTGTGGTCAAACTGTTGACTTTTTTATTGGAGGGTCGAACGGACGTTGAGCGATGACTGTGACGTAGTTGGGGACGTCACAAGTTCATAGACAGGTGGCACGTCCGATTCGGACGAACCGGGTGAAAGTTATGACGTTCGGAAGTCCAGGGGCATTATCGTAATTTGGACGTTAAAGGGGAAAAAGTTGACTTTTTGTTTGACAATTGGTTTTCATAGGACTCGAAGACCGTTAGGTTCGTCTCGAAGCCCCGAGTACAACGACAGGCGGCACGCTTGAAACGGACATCATATGACCGAGTTACGGGTCACGGAAGTCGGAGGGCATTTTGGTAATTATTGCCCTGAGGGCATTTTGGTCATTTGCACGGCGGTTACTGTAGCACCACCGTGAAAAACAGAGTGCACGGCCATGCCGTGGTGTTTTTTGCGTGCAGTTTGTTTAATCGTATAGTGGCCTGCCTGGGATGAATTGTTTATGGACTTTGAAGCTGTGGGAGGCATTCAAGCGTGTCTGGGCAGAGTCTCAGAGCACGGGTGAGGTTTTAAATTTGTTCTTGGTTTCTGTTTGCGGGAAACAACTGCTCAGTGATCAGCTGATGGATTCCCACGGGGTGTTGGCCATTTTGAATCAATTAGCTGAGTAGGGAGTGGAGTGCGATCATTTTGGGCATCAGTCTGAGGTTGAGGGACTGAGAGTGACTGGGAGAACTGTGAAGAACATTTTCGGGTTTTTGGGGGGAAAAATTCAGAGTTCAATTTCTACGGGTTTTGGGGCCAATCTAAACACTGAGGAAGCTTTCTGAGAGTGACAGAAACACGACCGTGCAAGAATTGAAGGGGAATGATCGTTGTTTGCCTAGGAACCTGAGTTCCAGTTCAGAGAAAAACCAGTTGGAGGGAAAAATCTAAGTTCGATTTATACGGTCTTTTGGACAAAACTAATCAATGATTGATTCTTCTGGGAGCAAAAGGAAACCGACCACATCGATTTCGAAGGACCTCACTCACGAATTGGCCAAGAACTGAGGCCCCTGGTTCTGAGAATTGTCGAGCTTGAGGACGACGACTTCCAGGTGAGTTCTGGTCAAATTGGTTGTGCAATTGTGTTCGTCTAGGTTCCCTTAAGCTACTGGTGAAGTCAATTTGGAAATGGGGCTAGGTTAGGTGAGTTCCAGAAGTCGACCAGTTTGATTGTTCGAGTCTGGGTTGGATCGATTTAATGTTAGTCGAGGTTAATCGTTAATACAGACCTAAAATTAATGGATTAGAGAAGATGATAGGATTGAAAACGGGAGGAATTGATTGAGAATTGAGGGCTAACTGATCGGGTTGAGCCGCGGGTATCATACCCGTTTAACAGGCTATTCGGGTGAGGAAGACACCACTGTAGCTGGGCGCGTGGCCTTCACGCGCAGCCACTTTGGGTGCCGCGTGACGGCGCGTGTGAGGTCTTCTCCGATCACGGTCAACTGAGGTTTTCTTCCTTTTAATGTTTTTAACATTTCATCTTTAGGGTTCGAGTTGATCGGGAGTCGTTCGGGATAATTTCGAGGGTTCGAAAGTTTAGGTCCTTAAGATTAATTTCGTCGAAAAAATCCGAAAACCGTGAGTGGACTTTTTATTACGGGGCGCGATTGACGCGTCCTAAAACCGTGAGTGGACTTTTTATTTCCAAATTGTGCATGCATGACTATTTTACATAATTATCTTGTGTTTTCACTTATGATTATATGATGATAAATATGCTATTTCAATTTTACGTGATTTCACGCTTTTTGAGATAAATCTCGTATTTCACGCATTTCGAGGTTACGGTTTCCGCCTATGCATGAATGATGCTTTGATGAAGTCATTGGATATGATTTTGCATGTTACGTATTTATGACGTTTGATTATGTTTGTGAAGTGATTTCGGGAATTGCATGTTTGGGTATTTGCATGTGAATTCGGACACGAGTCCTATTTTGACAAGTTATGATTTCAGAATGAATTTCTGGAAAATGGATCATGATGAATCGTGTTTATAAATGGTTTTGGGTTTAAAGACCTGGTTGATTGTTGGATCTGATTTTGGGTTTAAAGACCCGGTTGATTGATGACGGGGGCGGGCCCGGTAAATTGAGTTTAAAGACTCGGTTATTGTGATACCCCCGAGGCCTATTGATTATGTTTTGAGTTTAAAGACTCGTTGATATCCCGGGAAGGCCTGATATTTAGTTTAAAGACTCGGATGGATCCAACGGTTTAATTGTGGTTATTGATTCACTTTTTACTTGATTCGCGTAATTAATGTTTCAAATGACGGTTTCTGGATTTTGGTAATATTATATTATTTTACGCGAGTTATGATGGTTTTCTGCAATTTTTTCCATGTGTTTCGGAAGATGGGATTTCGAATGTTTAATACGCGTTGTTTTTAATAACTGGTTATGCATGCGTGTTGTAAAACTGGAGGGCGAACCCCGATTTCCTTAAACTTTTTTCTGCAACTTTTGTTTCAGTCCACTCACACTTTGTTGTTTTAACTACCCTCCAGGTCGTGGTACAAGTTCGGGGGCTAGCGCCGAGGCAGAGGCAGAGGCATAAAATTTTCCGTTGCGGAGTAGTTAGTTCACATAGTAGGATTTGTTCTTTAACTTGTTTTGTAATATTATGCTCTGTGAAACTAAGGACTTGAGGTCCAGTCGGTTGTATTTGTTTAATCTCCCTGGTCTGACAATGGGTGTGTTGTAATATTATTTTGGTTTTCCGGTCTTTTGGATTCGATTGCCAGACGGGAGCAGGATGCTTCCCGATTTTCGAGGCGCTAATCGGGGTGGGTCCTGTCGTCTATATTCTCGAGTTGCTTGCTTATCGAATCTTCTTGAGCAAAATTACTGAACATGATCTGTCTCCTTATTGTAGCAGAAGTTTCTGAGATACTGCCTGAAAAGGCTACCTGTAACAACCCGGACCTTCAAAAAGGGCAAAAATGTAAATTTGGAAAAGATTTGTATAAAATGACGATGTTACCCTTGTGAATAGTGTGGTCAAATGTTGACTTTTTGATTGGTAGGTCGAACGGACGTTGACCGATGACTGTGACGTAGTTCAGGACGTCATGAGTCCGTAGACAGGTGGTACGGCCGATTCAGAAAATTGGGGAAGAAGTTATGGTGTTCAGAAGGTTGAGGGCATTTTCATAATTTGGTTAAAAAGAGGGAAATTGTTGACTTTTTGTTTGACCATTAGTTTTCACGCAAATCAAGGACCATTAGATAAGTCTCGACGTCCTGAGTACAACGACAGGCGGCACGCTGTCATCGGACGTCGGATGAATAAGTTATGGTTCTAGAAAGGTGAGGGGTAAAATGGTAATTTGGACTTGTAGGGGCATTTTGGTCTTTTAAACACTTGGGGAAGTGTGACCAATTAGATAAGGACGCCTGGGGAGTTGGGATTTGATATTTTGGACTGTGTCCACAAGGTGTGTGACACCTGGTGATATCCTAGAGGTTTCTGCCTAATTCTATACACGGTTCTAATTTTAAATTGGATTGTAATAGTTCAAAGAGGAAAAACAGAGACTGAGGCTATGGGATAAAAATCGATCAGTTTTCAGTGTGTGAGTGCGTTGGCTTTGAGTGAGTGATCAAGGGCGGTTGAGTGAGTTGTTTGATCGTGGTTAGGAAAGGTTGGAAGGTTAGCTGTGTCTGAAGGACTGTTTAGAAGACTGAGGATCACCCATTGGACCCAAAGAAGCACAGCGGAGGTCACGGCGGCGGCCAGAGAACAGGTGAGTTCTCGGTTTCCCCTGTTTTTTCGATTTTGGTTCAAATGGAAAGTCGTGAGTTTGGAGGGCTATTGAGCCGTTCTTTTGGTCCTAGTAGTAGTAGGAGGTTCTTACTGAACTGAGGAGTCGAACCAGTGCCTGAGAAGACGACGGGTGGCCGGAAACCGTGACTGGGAAATTCAGAGTTTGAGCTCGAGGTTTGGGAGGTAAGGATTCATGTGTTATTTTGTGTTTTAGTTCAGTAAATCTGTAAGACCCGTGTCCTGGATGGAACGGTGAACAATCCCACATTCTTGCGAGGGGGAATGGTCTGGGAGAGGATGGTGGTGTGCCTTAAAGGTGTAGGCACACACGTATCTAGCACTAGGCTTTTTGGGAGCTCAAGTGGCTTTGGAGGGGATTGGAACCCCAAAGTTAAGCGAGTTGAGGCTGGTGCAATTCCATGATGGGTGACCCCCTGGGAAGTTGCACCATGAGCTCCCGAAAACAAAACCGTGAGGGCGAGGCCCAAGCAGACAATATGGTGCTAGATGAGTCGGGTTCTGACCGAGTCGGGTCGGGTCCTAACAATTTGGTATCAGAGCTAGACCCCGACCAGGAAGTGTGCCAACGAGGACGCTGGGCCCTAAGGGGGGTGGATTGTAAGACCCGTGTCCTAGATGGAACGGTGAACAATCCCACATTCCTGCGATGGGGAATGGTCTGGGAGATGATGGTGGTGTGCCTTAAAGGTGTAGGCACACACGTATTTAGCACTAGGCCTTTTGGGAGCTCAAGTGGCTTTGGGGGGGATTGGAACCCCAAAGTTAAGCGAGTTGAGGCTGGTGCAATTCCATGATGGGTGACCCCCTGGGAAGTTGCACCATGAGCTCCCGAAAACAAAACCGTGAGGGCGAGGCCCAAAGCGGACAATATGGTGCTAGATGAGTCGGGTTCTGACTGAGTCGGGTCGGGTCCTGACAAAATCGATCATAAACTCAAGGAAGAAATTAATAGGATAGAAAGGACTGAGAATGGCTGGAAAATGAGTGAGAACCGGCCTTGCCGGCTCGGTTGGACCGGACTGGTCTGAACCGGGTTGGCTGAAGGTAGGAGAAGATGAACAGTAAGGTGCGTGGCTCCCACGCGCAGCCCCTTTGGGCGGCGACTGAGGGCGCGTGGAGCATGTTCTGGGGAAGTGTCCAACATGGTTTTCACTCTAATCGATGTAACGAATATTTTGGGACAAGTTTTGAATCGATCGGACACCGTCTCGGGGTAGTTTTGAGTGTCCGAAGGTTTAGGGGTTCGTTTAATTACGTTTAAAAATCTCAAAAAATTGGGGAAATTAGTGAGAGCTTAAATGAAGTGTTTGTGACCCGGTATTGTGGTATTTGACAGGTCAGGATACTCCTGAGACAGTTGAGGAGTGTACGGAGCGCGATTGACGCATTCAGACTTGTGAGTGGACTTTTCTTTTCTAACCGAGCATGCATAACTGTTTTTATCTACTTGTTTTATGTTTTTAAATATGATTTCATGTGATTAATTATCTTATATCTGTTTTACGTATTGCACGTTTTTCGAGATATTCACGTATTTCGGTACATTTTACGAGATATGATTTTATTATGCTTCTGATGCTATGCTTTTGGGATTTAAATATATAACTGATTTTCAATGACTATAGATGGTGACACGACCTATCCCAATCCCCCCGGGATTACCATGGAATGTGACGTGCTCCCGTCTGACAAGAGGCGTCAGACAAGGGATAACCGATTGCTATTGCCCAAACGGGCTTCCAGAGTGCGTAAGGATCGATGGAGGAGGTGTGCGATGCTCAAGTCTCTGATGCAGTCGTATCCGGAATCAACCTGAAGGGCATTAAAAACAAAAGCTGTGAGTGGACGAAAATAAACAAGTCTGCTTAAAACATTTATAAGACATTTATGCCCCTCAGTAAAATCATATGCATGCACCAAAAACCAATAAACCCATATTTATTGAGAAATAACCATTAGGGCCTTAGCCCGGAAACCAAAGCATAGTTTCAAATTCCAAATGGTCAATCCAAGAGTTCTTTCATAAATCCAGTAATAAGGACCATAAGGCATATAATATAAACCATAACCATAATTTTTAGCCACTGCACTATACACTCCAATCCGACATCCCTGATGTCTGACGTCCCTGACGTCAATAAGGTCACAATCACAAGGCTACACGTGCCACTCGGGTCTCAATTTCCGAGTTCAATCCCCGAACCCCGTTCGGGTACAGCATCCCCGATGCTTAGCGTCATAGACGCTGGACGTACTAGACGTCCGTGACCTCTCCGGGGTACCTCATCCGGAGGAGACAATATAATATGGAAGGATCTATACAGTGCAGTACCAAATACATTTTATTGATATCCAAATGCAAAGCATATATATATATACATAGATAAAATCCAAACCAATCTTTAAGTTTCATCAGACGGGTCTCAAGCCCAAATACTGTGAAACGTGCCATAACCATAATTTCAATATCATCAAAACCATTATAAGTCCAAATAGTTGATTTAAACCCAAAATCATTTATTCGATTCCATTTTAGGGTCCCCGACCCGAATCACATGAATAAATCAACTGGGCCCCTGGCCCGATTTCATAAGTTAACTGGCCCCTGGCCTGAATTCGTAAGTCCACTGGGCCCCCGGCCCGAATTCACAAGTTAACTGGGCCCCTGGCCCGATTCATAAGTTAACTGGGCCCCTGGCCCGATTTCATAATTCAATTGGGCCCCTGGCCCGATTAACAAGTTAATTGGGCCCCTGGCCCGATTTCATAATTCAACTGGACCCCTGGCCCGATTTTACTTTATCAAATCCGTAACCGTTTCATAAAATCATATCCAACCACATTTATGGAAATCGGTGCAAATCCAGAAAACCTCGGTTTACGTGCAATTACGTAAATCACCTCGAAATGCGTGAAAACATATAAATTCACTGATATCCAAAATAAATCAAATAATCACAATTATAACAATCATGAAACAGTTATGCATGCATCGAATTTATAAAACCAATGTCCACTCACAGACCGTTTAACCGAGCGCCTCGATACGCGTGCCATAGGCCTTCCCGGGCCACACCACTATCACCGGGACTCCCAATCCTGTTCAAATCACATTAGAGGATTACTAACCTCGTCATTAACATCCCATTCAAGTCCCGTAATTTTCCCGAATTTTTTAAGTATTTTTAAACTGGATTTAAAACCTTCGGACATCCCGAACAATATCGAGACGGTGTCCGATCGACACGAAACAATCCCAAAATGTTCGTTACATTGTATAGAACAAAAGTCATGTTGACCTCACCTCGAGATTCGTGCCCACGCGCCGTCACGCACCGCCGTGAGTGGCTGCGCGTGAAAGCCACGCGCCTGCTACAGTGACTGCTACAGTCACCATCCTCGCCCGTTTCTCTGGTAAACGGGTTGAAAAACCCGCGATAGGACCCGGTTCAATCACACCCAATTCAACATCAAATCAATCCGTTCTTTTAACTGATCCCTTGTAATCAATCACCATTTAAGTTCTGTAAATCGAATTACACAAATCATGGTCTAAATCCTCACGACTCTCGATCGATCCTCGACGGGTTTTCAATTCGGGTTTCACGATACCGTCCCTGGTTTCCAAATTAATTCATTCAGTTAGCATCGTGAGAGTGTAAGGGACATTTCTACAAGGTCAATTTGAGAATTACTTACCTCAAACCCACTGAACACAAGCTCGACTTTGAGCTGCCATGGAAGCTCAGTTCTTCCTCAATCCGCCATGGTTTCTCTTCGTTCTTGCAGCAAAGATGTTCGTTTTGATCCCAGAAGTCAAATTGAATCATCAATTTCGATCCTCACGGCTCAAATCATCCATTTCGAATTTCCCTCCCAAAAACCAAATTTTCGATTTCTCTGTCTCCCTCACCCGAATAATCCCCCGTGTAATCCCAGTTGAGTTAGTCTCTGAATTCTCTCCAATTTTCACTCTCAAGTTCGGTTGATAGGGAGAAGATTAAGGATGGAAGGAATTGGGATTTTGGTTGTACACGGCTAAGAAAACAGAGAGGGTTAATGGAGGAATTAACAATAATTAAACATAATTAATTAATAAAACTTAATCATAATGTTCCCCCAAAACATGGATCCTGGTCTTAAGCCCAAAATTAAGGGATGAGTGACATTTGTCACTCATCCAAGTGTGTTCAGTCACCGGGTACTGTTCATTATTATATTATTATTTTAATCGGAGCCTCGGTTCGTTAATTCGTTTCCTTGACCATAACTTCGTCGTCGAATCTCCGATTTCGGCATGCCGCCTGTCATTGGATTCGTATCGACGAAGCCTACGTAACGGTCCTTGGTCCTCGGCCATCGGACATCCCGGTCAAAAAGTCAACATTTGGCCCCTAATATGCCAAATTACGAAAATGCCCTTGCACTTCCGTACAACATAACTTCTTCCACGAACGTCGGAATCGAACGTGCCACCTGTCTATGAACTCGTGACGTCCCGAACTACGTCACGGTTATCGGTCAAAGTCAGTTTGACCATCCGAAATAAAAGTCAACGTTTTGCCCACGCCCAGGGGCAAAACGGTCATTTTGCACAATTCGTCCGAAATCACCCAACTAATCCCAGATTAGTAAATCACAATTAAATATTATTAAATCCCGATATTCGGGACGGGTCGTTACAGATGGGTTTGAAACATGATTTGATAATCAAGGTTTTCGGTTTTAGAATCAGATTTCGGAAATCGAGATTTGGTTTTAAAGCTGGGAAAAAGGGATTTCCGGATTTGGATTCGGAATGATGGTTTTGAACGCCAGCATGGCTTCGAAATAGTGATTTCGAATTCGGGTTTGGACTTGGATTTAGAAATGATTTTAAAACGGTTTTGGATTGGATTTGCTGGATTTGGTTATTGGGTTTAAAGACCCGGATTATGATTATGATGGGGGCGGGCCCGGATTGGGTTTAAAGACCCGGATTGAGTTTAAAGACTCGGATATTATGATTTTCCCCCGTAGGCCTGTTGAGTTTAAAGACTCGGGAGTTTAAAGACTCGGATTATATTGAGGCTTGGATTGAGTTTAAAGACTCAGGAGTTTAAAGACTCGGATAGATCCAGCAGGTTTGATCGGATGATGATATTTGGTATTCATGTTTTTATGATACTGTTTCCATGATGATTATTATACGATTTATATTGTTGTTTTCAGATACTTAGTTATGCATGCATGTTTTTAAAACAGAGGGAAAAATCCTGGTTTGTTTATTAAACTGTTTTTGAAACTTTTATTTCTTTTTAGTCCACTCAAGCTTTTCTGGTTTTAAATTACCATCCAGGTCGTGGTGCAAGCGTCGGGGCTAACGTAAAGGCAGAGGCAGAGGCATAGAGTTTTTAGTTGCGTGATTACTCACAGTGGGACTTTTGTTCTTATCATGTACTATTACTATGCTCTGTATTACTGTTGACTCGTTGTATTATAACTTCTCCCTGGTCTGACAATATATGCTTTGTGGTTACTTTGAGGTTACTTTGGTCTTTTGAGTGTGTTTTTCAGACAGGAGCAGGGTTCGTCCCGATTATCGAGGTGATAATCGGGGTGGGTCCTGTCACTACCTTCTTTGGTTGTCCACAAAACTTCTTTCTTCCTCCAATCCATCTTGGGAGGACTAGTTAACTCTCTTTTGGTCATAGGCAGAGTTACTTGTTCTTTTTTATTTTTTGAAGGACTTGCCCCTAGGCCTTTCTAAGCACAAAGGTAGGTTTCATATTGTCTTTGGAACATTTTTTTTCGGTTCTCCCCAACTCTTTGGCTAGTTTTGTCAGGTCCCACCCCTAAGCCCCCTGGATTAAGGGCTAAACCCTGCTCCCGTCTAACTTACGCATGACACGAAGGCTAAACGGATGTCCAACCTCCATGTGATACGTAAGTCGGACAAGGGATTTTCGATCCGACCGTCCAAAAACTTCCGAACTTCCCAGAGTGCGCAGAGTCTACTGTGGATCGTACGTGTGATGTCTCCGTCTCTCTCGACCGACAGCCCGCGCCGCAACAACCTGGAGGGTATCGAAAACACGAAAAGACTGTGAGTGGACAAAAATAAAGAATAAGTTTAAAAACAGTTCAATAAAACAATTACATTTATACCCTCCGTTTCAAAAACCAATGCATGCATATCAAATTCATGTCATAAAACCATGTAAGAAAACCAAGTAGTTTCTTTTTCCAATTCCCGGGCCTCAACCCAAAACCATCAAAGCCATATCATCCGGCCAAAGCCCAAAACCATCAGAAAACCTTTATTCCAAAACCATCATCATCAAGTCTCCGTGAAAACCAAAACACATTTGAAACCACATTTTCATCCATCGAACCTGCTGGATCTATCCGAGTCTTTAAACTCCCGAGTCTTTAAACTCAATCCAGGCCTCAATATAATCCGAGTCTTTAAACTCCTGAGTCTTTAAACTCAACAGGCCTACGGGGGAAATATCAATACGAGTCTTTAAACTCCCGAGTCTTTAAACTCAATCCGGGTCTTTAAACCCAATAACCAGATTCAGTAAATCCAATCCAAAACCGTTTGAAAACCTTTTTCCATTTCCAAATCCGAATCCGCAATCCGCAATCTCATCAGGATCCCAAATCAAAACCCAGAACTCATATCCATCTCCTTTCCAGATCCGAGTCCGCAACCATCATTCCGTAAGCCGGCGAACCCAAACCCGGAATCCACTTTCAAGTTTCTGATCTGGGCTTCAAGCCCGAAAACACTTTTTCGAAAACACTTTTCCGAAATCCTTTTTAAATCCTTGATTTTAAATCATATTTCAAACCCCAACATCAAATCATGAAAATCAGGTTCAAATCACAATATCCATCGAAATCTCGTAAAACATGAAATTCCGTAAACCATCAAGATCATAAATCAAATCATAGAATCACGTATAGAAAACATATAAAAACATATATGCATGCATCAAGAGTTACAAAACAAAGTCCACTCACAGACCATTCCGACGTCGCCTCGATACGCGCGCACTTATGCCATCTCCGGCCATTCCGCTATCCTCAGCTTTCCCGAACCTGTCCAAAACCCATACTAAGGTCACTAACTACTGCACAAAGGTCATACTAAAGCCTCATAATTTTCCCGTATTTTTAACTATTTTTAGACGAGCCCTACAACCTTCGGACACTCAAAACTAACCCGAGACGATGTCCGATCGACTCGAAACTTGTTCCAAAATGTTCGTTACAACGATTAGACTAAAAAACATGTTGGACACTTCCCCGGAAACTACACCACGCGCCCTCACGCGCCGCCCAAAGGGGCTGCGCGTGGGCTTCACGTGCCTGCAACAGGGGTACTGTTCATCGTCTTCTTCGATCCCTCGACCGGTCTGAACCAGCGTGACCGGTTCTCCGCCTTCCTCCACCCATTTCCGTTCCTTTCAAAGCCAGAAGCTTCATCCCCTTCCTAGCAATCTATTCCCCTACTCAAAACACGGCAACACGGCATCTAAACCACCTCCCTCAAGCTCGAACAAAACCAACCAAAAACCCCTGTTTCTGTTCCCGGCCAACCGTCTTTCCCCCCGTCACGGCTTCGATTTCTACAGGTTCCTAAGGACCTACTAAGTCTAACAGAACTTACAGAACACCTCGACTCAGCCCCAAAAGTCATGACTTCCAATTTGAAACAAAACGGAAAAATAGAGCAACCAAAGGGAACTGGGGAATTACCTGTTTCCAGACCGCCACCGTGCTCGCCGCCGCATTTCTTGGAGTTCACAGAGCCGTCCTAGCCTTCCCTCGAACCCAATTGGATCAACTTGATCACTGATGGTTGCACCACACCCTCGACACCTCTCTGTTTTCCTGAGAAACTCACACCCTCCTCACACACAAACACTTGACTCTCAGTCCTCTCAACCCAGTCCCTGCACTCTCAACCTCCCTCTGATCACACTCACACACTCAAGAACTCTCACCTTCCTGCAATTCGATCGATTTCAACCTCTCTGCCCAGTCTCTGTTTCTCCCTCTTAAGCACGACTACACTTCACACACGGCCCAACTTAAAATCACACCGTGCACTCTAGAACCCACTAGATCACCCCCACGTGTCCAAACCCCATGTTCCCATCTCAAAAATATCCAAGGAACACTGCACACTTGTCCTCATCAGATTGCACAATTCCCAAGGCACCAAAAAGACCAAAATGCCCATGTGAGTTCAAATTACGATTATGCCCTTCGTCGTTCTAGACCCGTATCTCACTCGTCTTACGTCCGATGAAAGCATGTTTCCTGTCATTAAACTCAAGACGACGAGATCTACCTAACGGTCCTCGGTCTACGTGTAAAAACCCTGTCGTACAAAAAGTCAACTTTTTCCCTCTAGTTTAACCGAAGTACGAAAGTGCACTCAACCTTCCGAACATCATAACTTCCTCCTCGGATGTCGGAATCGGACGTGCCACCTGTCTATAAACTCGTGACGTCCAAAATTACGTCACGGTCACCGGTCAATGCCCAATTGACCGTCCGAACCAAAAGTCAACATTTTGCCCATTCTAGGGGAAAATCGTCATTCTGCACCAAAAGTCTAAAAGTAACCAACTAAACACCGATTAACGTAGCTAATCCGTCACTAATCACTTCTCTAATCCTGACTTCCGGGACGGGTCGTTACAAGTTTTCCTTCATTTTCAGTCATGTACCACTTTTTCCTTTAGATTATATTCTTGCGGGGTTTCTCCTTTTTGGTGGTCCTCTTGAGAAGAGCCATTCCTTTGCCTTAAAACTTCGTTGGTTGATTTCCCCTAGTCAGCTGGCCACCCATTCTTGCTTTCTTTTGATGTTTCTCAATCTCTAAAAAATAGAGTTTCGTGGGAGTTTTCCCTTAGGACTCTACGGATTATAGTTCTTTTCAGGGATCTCGAGAAAATCTACATCCTGACTTCCCTCTGAGCTTCCCAACTTTGTCTTGTCATTAGAGGTTGGTGCTACTAAGATACATTCCATTTTCCCTTGCTGAATAGCAATAGCCGGCCTTTGATTGTAGCAAGCATCCTTTTAGTCTGGCAAGTTTTTGGTTGATCTCCTTTTGTTATTTTGGCCTCCTTTTCAAGTTGAGGTCATTAGTAATTAATTGTATTAACTTATGCCATTAGGAATGGGTCGGTATCCACTCGCGTTGGGGCCGTAGGGATTGGGGATACAGCCATGTGCCCTTGATTGGTTAATCTTTGAACAAAATTAGTTGTGTCATGGTGTGATGACACATGCCATTTGAAAAATTATTTACCTTTGATATCCTTAGGTTTCGGCATTTCAGGTTTGGTTTCTAGTTTGATCACCTTGGCCCTCATTAAATCGTCGTAGATCTCTCTATTTTTGGTGAGATCAAATGAGTAAAGACTAAACGATGGTGTCTTATTCATGAATAGTTTTCCAATCGGCATAATAGGTTTTTGTTCCCGATTAGGTTTGATTAGTGACTTAACGGTCACTGGTCCTTTGCCAGAGGTCTAGATTTCAGTTGTCTCTAGTTCTAATCCATGCCCATCTCCTTCTATTAATGATTCTTCTTTGATTTCCTCGTGCTCCAATTAATGCACAAGAATCTTGTTTTTTTTAGAAATTGGGTACTTTAGAGTTGTACTTTTGTCGTTCTTCTTCTTTCATTAGCCTCTCGAATTTAGTTGCTGATACTACTATTTCTAAGAGATAAGAAAAAGTAGTATCATCGAGTTTCTTTCTAAGGGTAAACCTTAGAGCCCGTTGTGCAATTGCCACCATCTAGGAATTGTTTACGGGAAACGTGCACTTCATCTTCAACCTCTTGAACCTAGTAATGAAGTTCTCCATTGTTTGATATTCTCTTTGTTTGATGGTATTAGGTTGCTAATTGTGACCTCAAGCTCAATCCTGTAAGATTCCTCATGGAATTTTACCTCTATTTGCCTGCAAGTGTGTATGGATGTTTCAGGTAACAAAGTGTATTAAAAGGATGTGTCCCCATAAAATTTAAGATAAGAGTTATCCTCAACGACTACACATTAGGTTGAGAACCTCCATATATGTTCCAAGAATGAGGTGCTACCAACTCCACTAACGTGAGCAAACGCTGGTGGTTTGAAAAACCTGGGGAATAGATTGTCTTTATCTATATAAACCGAATAAGGTTTTTCGTAGATCTAGACATTTGCTCTTCTAAGAGGTGGCAGTTGGCCTAATATCAGACACCTTATTTCTGCCATTTCGTTCATAAAGGCTTAGTGTTTTGCTGTACGAGGTTCCCTTTCGTTAGGCACCAATTCTTCCTTGGATCTATATTATCTTGATTAGGTTTTTTCCAGCTACCCAGCTTGCTTTTGTTCCTCGTTAGGATTTCAGGTTTGGATTCTTCCTGGCTGAGCATAGGTGGTTGGTATTTGGTAGGAATTCTGAATTCAGCCCTTGCCATTTCTTCACAAGCTTTCCTTATTTCTGGAATCTCATTCCTAGACCCTCTTGAGAAGGCAGGTGTTTGAATCATGGTCTCAAAGATTGAGACCCCAATTTCCCTGGTGCCTTTGCCCTTGTTAGGGCTCGAAGTCTCCAGATGTGGTACATTGTTTCTTTTTTGTTGAGCTCTTCCACGATTGGAAAGCTATTAGACCTGATGGTTCAAGGCCACTATATGTAAGCTGATGGGGGGGGTAGGTAATTCTTGAAAAAAATCATCAATAATTCTTTAGCCATATCCTAGCTGGTGATGTCCTCCACCTCTTCATCACGAGGTAAGTCTGTGTCAATCTCTTAGATTGACAAGTCATAAGTAGTTTCTTAGGAAGGATTTCTTAGAAATATCTCTTTAGCATCTCAACGTCTCTGAGAATGTCTCAAGTTGGACATGCACTAGAAATAATTGTACAAGGCATGCCAGATTATGTTCCCATACAAAATGTGGATGCCTAGTTGCGACAGCATGTCTGTGGCTACCTTGATCGGGTCTCCGCAAGGAATCGTATTGCAGAGCGAAGAAGCGAACTTCACATGGGTCTCTTTACTAAGGTAATGTATGTGCGGGTTGTTGGATGACTTGAAAGCGTGAACTAAAGGGCCTTCATGCCATTGTCGATCTCTAGATAAGGTGACTAGGAAGCAAACATGTCTCAATTGCCTTCAAAGTAGGCATGACACTAGTAGGAGCTTCTACTAAACAATTGTAAATGGGTTATGTTTGCTACCTGAGAACTTTTTTTTCTAATCAAGTGATTGTGAGGCAAACGGACAAGATAGCTCGTGCTGTTCTTTTCTACCTTCTTCTTAATGTATCCAAGGACTTTAATAATTTTTTTCCAGCATAGTCCAAGTTCATGTGATTTCAGTGATGTTCAAGTTAACAGCTTTCTATTTTAGTAGGTTAGGAGTTAGGCACCCAGTTCCCTCAAATCAGGATGATATATCATATTAAGACACAAAGATGATTAATTTTCTGACTTAGATAGCCATGAAATACATTTGGATGGTGGATCCCGAGTACTAATCCACCCTTAAGAAATCCGGCTTGTATTGAAAAGAAAGCGAAAGACAAATATTGAAAAGTAACTGTGTTGATATTGAAGAACAAGAAGTAAAATTACAAGCGCAGAATTCGCAGTCTAGTCTTGAGTAAGCAAGATATTTCAGAAATCATCAACTTAAATGAATAACAATCGGAATGACACGACCCACCCGGGAGAATGACACGACCCACCCTTAATCCCCCAGATTAAGGGATAAGTCATGCTCCCATCTAACCCACGTGTGACACGAAGGCTAAACACCTGTCTAACCTCCATGGAACACGTAAGCCAGACAAGGGATACTCAGGTCAACGTACCAAAACTAACTTCTGATTCCTCAGAGTGCGCAGAAACCACTGTGGATCGCATGTGTGATGTCTTCGTCTCTCTCACAACAGCCCGTACCGCATCAACAGCCTGGAGGGTATCGAAAAACACAAAAGACTGTGAGTTGACAAAAATAAATAATAAGTTCAGAAAACATTTTCTAAGAAAATACAATTATATCTTCCACGTAAAACCAATGCATGCATTCGAAAACCATTTCATTTCCAAGATAATAAAAACCATAATGACACGGAATCATGCCAAATGTTGGTAGTGCACTTAAAAGCGGCAGTAAGACGTCGAGGGAGAGGTGTTTGGAAGTCTCAAAGACTAGCTTGAGTGGCAGTCAGAATGAGCTTGGTCTTTAAAGCGGACAATGGGAGCAAGTCGGGATAAAGGTTAATGTAGTGGGGTCTTCATTGCTGGCTTAGGTTGCAAGTCGGACTGAAGGAAAAATGCTTGTTCTTGAATGAGAAAGAGTTGCAGAGAAGAGAACTGAATCTTGATGCTAAATCAAAAAAAAAAAAAAGTTGTGTCTAAAGAGATGAGTCTTTGAAACAATGAAAATTTTGAGGGGTTTGCAATTGTTTTGAAATTGATTGAGTTTGATCAATTTGTTGGTTTTGCTCAGTTGATTGGGTGTCATCTGAGAAGAAGGCTTATTCTCCTTTTATAGACAGTGAACATGCTGATTACACTGCCATATGGGATTTGGCAGGCCCATGTTGTAGTTAGAACAGTTTTTCCCGTTCCCCACGTCTTCACGTTTCAAGTAGACGTCTTGGGCCAATTCTATACAATTTGAACTTTTAATTCCATAATCCATCTATTTTGTCCCAAAGAGGATTTTATCCTCTGAACCAAAAAAAAAAAGAAAAAAAAAGAAGATTTTTATCCAGCGTAACCACTAATTAATGTAATTTAATTTAATTAAAAATTCTACATAAAAGGGCAAGTTAGGCATAACCATGGAAGTAAATATCGCCGGAATTGTCGATATATCGACAGATATATCGCGATTTCCGGCCGGCGGCACATAAGAGGGGGGGGGGAAGAAATTTCGCGAAATTTCGATATTTTGTTTCGTTCTAAGCCCATAGATCTCATTATTTGATTAAAACGAACGAAATAGAACCAAAGTTTATGAAAATCGGACGTAAAACAAGTGATTTCCAGTCGGGTCATGCCGCCGGGTCGCAAAGACCCGAATCGCAGACCCGCGGGAGGAAGGGGATGACTGTTAAGAGTTGCGTTGTTATCCTTTATATATTAAATATATTTACTCATTTTATAATTTTTCTTCCATTGAAATTTTTTTATACTTATTGTTATATTTTTAATTATATTAACATTCAATTATAATAATTCACTTCAACTTATGTTTATGTTTAAATTTTATATTATTAGTCATCATCAGAACCTTATTGTATCATATAATTAATCATATAATTATTATATCAAAGTCATTTTATAGTTTTTATTAGTCCTATATAACTATCATTGGGTACTTAAGTTTTTCCCAAAGTTTCATTCCAAATTTCCAATTTTTAGACCGAATTTCCGTCATTTTTGTTGATCGTAAACGATATCGATATCGATATTTGGGGCGAGATATCCGTAAATTCGGCTAGCGATATATCCGTCGATATCGATATTTTCATCATTGGCCATAACTCCCTTCATAGGATCCTTGGCCATAACCCTTGGTCATAAGCAACCCAACTGAGAGAATGGTTTTGAGGTCAGGTGGAAGGGCTTTGGGGAAGAGAGGAAGAAGATGCAGGAGAAGTATTTAATAAGATTTTTTTAAATTCTTTTTCCGAATTTTTATTAAGTCTCATGGCCTCTAAGATGAGCTTTATTCTTTTACATTTTGTAGTTACTAGTTTCAAGAATGCTTTTCCATTCATTTGAAGAAAAGTGGGTAGATTTATTTGTCAATTTTGGAATTGATGGGGGAAGAATAAGAGGAGTGAGAGGAAGGTGGTGTCGGTAGGCATGGGTGATGAAGTGGACTGCGAGGATGATGAATCTGTGTGAAGGTGTTGTTGGGAGTTACATAGAGATTACACAAGATGCCTCCTTCGAAGTCGATTTTGAACAGTGGAGGTACAAGTTAGATCTATGTGTTTAGGGTTGGGTATGTTTGGTCTGAAAATGGTGGTTGTAGATTGGGGATTTGAGAAACCCAAATGGGTTGAATGTTCTTCATCTTTGTTCAATCTCAAATTGCCACCAAACTCAAATTGGAATTAGGATTTGAGATTAGGTTTTGCAGAATCCATCATCCCATTTCAATTAGTTGAAGAAGGAAGAAGATGATGGAACCCAGATTCATTATTCCTCATATTCTTCTTAATTTTTGTGCGTTAATTTTGATAATTTTTTTATAAATAATTAAACAATCAAGTATTAACGTATAAACATTATTGACGGCATCACTAACATGACTAACGAAATGAAGCAACGAAGGTAACAGAAGCGTTATTCTAGCAATACATTGCAAATGAATCTAATTCAGAGAATAAGTGAGATTGAATATCTGATTCGGAGAATATTTTGAATAATAAACCTAAAAATAACTATCATGAAAAAATAAGTGTCAAATCAACTCGTGATTTTGAGTTTGTATTTTGTTGCATAGCTCGTAAGGCATGTTTTCTGAGATCAAATCAAGATTAAATTAGGAGAAGATAGCATTGGATTGATGCACTATATATATTCCAAAGATAAACATAGTTTAATACATTTGGGGTTGGGCATCGAATGGATAAATGGAGAGGTGTTCTAGGATATTCTATTTATTTACCCCAGGGTAAAAGTATTTAACAATGATGAAGTTTCAGGAACATGTTGATGCTATCAACCTACACAGATGGGGTGTTGTCCCCCTCAAAGGAGTAAGTTTGTAAATGAAGAACAGCAGGGTGGTTACTGAGTTTATTTTGGATAGTTGAAAGTCAATTTACAGTTTTACAAAGCCTGCAGCTTCTGTTTGTGGTTAAATTAGGAAAGGGAAAGATGGTTCCCAGAAGAATTTTATTTGCTCATTTAGTTTGCCCTATATGGACACTGATCTTGGTCTGGGATATATCCTTCTAGTTACAGTTTCCACTATACGCTTGCTACTAATTTCAGCACACATTTGTTATAGGAGTAGAAGTCAGTTCCTGTAGCAGCCTATCCCCTAGCCCATTAGGCATGGTTTGACTTTGATTCAAAAATTGGGTACTAGTGGGAAAAAATTAGAATAGTACTTATTTATGCCACTATTAATTATTCTCACCAAAAAACTAAAAATATTGCAGCGAAGAATGAAGCTTTAGCTAGATCCATCTTCTTTGCATTGGATCATCGTTTCTTGCGAGAAAAGTCTTACAAATGACGTGATTAAAATTTCTCATTTAAAATCTCAATTTTAGCAACTATATATATAATTTCAGCTTGGACAAGGCTACGGTAGAGATCAGATTTGTACCATTAGCATAGGGCAAAAGTTGGACCTGTACTTAAAATTACATATGGTCCACTAATTAAGGAAAAGCCTTACAAGCCCTTACTCACCAACTCTAAAATCTTAATCCTCTAGTTTTAAATGGCATCTCTTAGTAATTTAACTTAAAATCTTTTAGGTAATAACTTCACACAGCTTCATCCTGGAAAACACATCGCTCTCTTACTACACCTAAAATTCTACTATTGCAAAATGGTGAATTACTGCCAGAAACTCTGAGCTAGACGGAAATATTGAGACTAAATCAGAATAAAAAAAGATCATACAAGATTAACCGCAGTAAATAAATCAACTTATAGCTATAATACATTGCAGTGGATTATTTGATACAATGTCGGCCAAAGAGAGACTAAAAGAGCAAAAAATCAGACACAAATTCATCAACCAAGGAATTTAGTATCCCCTTCTCAATCTCTAGACCTTCCTCAAATGCTTCAATCTCAAAGTCAAGCCATCTTCCTTGCTGAGTGCTCATGTCCTTTTCCACAAGCTCATCCCCCATCAACTCTTCCATATTTTTCCAACCCGATATCTCTTTATACAATTCTCCGGATAACCATCCTTTCCTCCGAGATAATGCTGCACATCTATCCCATGCTTTTTGGCTTCCAACAAAAAATTGCTTGCATCTGAACTGCAGGCTTTCGTTCACATAGTCAAATAAAACCTTCTTCTCAAGCTTAGGGTACTCTTCTTGGTTGTCCAAATGATCAAACAGACTTGGGGTAATGACATTGTGAGCATCACCTAGTGCAAAATCTTCCATCTCTAGATCTACATTGCTAAGTATGTACCTCACATATTCCAGTTCCCAATTGTTTGTTTGGTTGAGATCATGGAAACCGGATTTTCTAGACATATTATTTCCACTCACATCCCCTGTGGAAGAGGAGGCCGAGTCACACGACTCTGAAACACCACCATATGCCAGCAGGGTTTCATATGAAGAGAATAAATTGACTTGATCTTGAGCTTGAGCCAATGAACATCTCTCACTGTCACTACCTGTACAGTATACATGTTCAGTCATTTTTCTTTCAGTAGAGCATGAATGTTTTTCATTAACACATTATGCCTGACTCGTACAGAAAAAAAAAGGTTATTTTTGCATTTGATTTGGTACACAGAGATGCACTAAGCGTGTCTTATCTAATTACGTTATAAATCATTTGGCTGATCTCCACGGATCTCAACTAGCATAGACATCCCAAATCTATGTAAAATTCATGTTCTTGCAAAAACAATTTGGAACTGAATCCTGCCTAACGATTAGGGAGTTGATCTTTATCACACAAAAAAATAACAGCATACTAATCCATATCCTATAGATAGTGCCATAATTTCTCTGGCCCACTAAGTTCCAGGCTATTCTTTGACGGTACTGAGTTAAAACAACTCTAACAAGCTGCCAAATTGTTACAAATGTATGTACTGGAAATGGAAGAAATAAAAGAAGAATTCGATTTTACCATTGGCACCACTTCTGTTATCTGTGCAGATTCGACTCACTAAAAAAATAACAGCATACTAATCCATATCCTATAGATAGTGCCATAATTTCTCTGGCCCACTAAGTTCCAGGCTATTCTTTGACGGTACTGAGTTAAAACAACTCTAACAAGCTGCCAAATTGTTACAAATGTATGTACTGGAAATGGAAGAAATAAAAGAAGAAGAATTCGATTTTACCATTGGCACCACTTCTGTTATCTGTGCAGATTCGACTCTCAAATGAGGGTTCAAAAGCCAAAACTGGACTATGATGTTGATATTCTTTTCCAGTTGCACTGTCTATGCTGCTACTGCTACACTCTTCCATGCCTTCTGATCCCTGAAATTGCATGATTAGTATATAGCTTCATGATGTAACTCATAATCAAACTAACACAGCTCTTTTCATGTAAGGCATGTAATTGATCAATTAATGGAACCAAAGCGATACATTGTATCCAAAAGTTCAACTTACTAAAATATTAATTTTTTTTCACAATTTTTCTAAAATCCTCACCCTGCTATAATGACATTTGAACTTCATTAAAGATCCTTGACTTATAAACCATGGATTGATATTTTGGGAATGAGCTGGTTATAGTTCCCTATAGGCTGAAATAATTACAATCTTGTTTCTATAACAACCAATCAAAAGGTTCCTATCTGATTTAACTAATAACATTATGTGCAACAATTGATATTTTAAGAACAAGCTGGTTATAGTTTCCTATAGGTTGAAATAAATTACAAACTTGTTTCTACAACTTCAACCAATCAAAAGGACCTATCCACAACCCAAAAATTCATCCCTCTGATGAATAATATGCAGTTATCAGAAACAGTTTTAGCATCAACTAGCCTATGTAGTATATTTTTTCTCTGGTTGAGGAAAACCATCAATTGAAACTCTATGAAAAATGGGAAAAAAATAAAATAAAGAAGAGATATATCCTAGGAAAAAACAATTAAGAGTATAACTGCAGTTCCACTTAAAATTATATAAAAAAGAAACAAACCTGCCACTGCTGGTTCACTTCAACAGACAGGCAATCATAGTCGTCTATGCTGTCAATTTTATCGCTGTGTAAACCATGTTCGAACGTCTTGCCTCTTGATGTGGTTTTTGCCACACTGGAAACCATTTCTTGCAAGCTAGACGAAGGACTAGCAGAAGGCACTTCCGAGGACTGGTTAAGATGAGATGACTCAACCTTACAAGACAATTCTTGAAGCTTTTGTTCCAAAAGGACACTCAAAGCATCACCGCCAATCACATTGAACCCAGGCGAAGAGAATGTAAGATTATCTGGGTAGTGCTGCTGGTTGTCGTTACCAAAAGAACCAATATAAAAGCCGTTACTCATGATTTGACCAGAAGACTGCATTTCAGATATGCATCTTTTCAGGGGAGATGTGAATGTGAAAGACACAACCTCCATTCCTTGTTTCCTATTATCTGTGGCCAAATTGGTATACCTATCCCTTGAAACATTACACTTTACTGACCTTTCACCTCCAACGACATATGCAGTATCAGAGACATTGTCTTCATTATGAACATCGCCATTAACAGACCTTATCTTCCCAGAGACATTCTTCATTTTGGATAATGAACACTCCCTTCCAGTAGCAGTTGGCATTTGGCCCATCTTACCAGATCCAGTTTGAGAGCTGTCAAGAACCTTATTTACAGTCTTACTTGGCTGATCGTGGTCATTAGTTGAACGCATTCTTCTAGAATGCCGATTAGGAACCATATTTTGTGGAGTCATCTTATCTTTACTCGGCATACAATTCTGCTTCTGATTGTTCTGCTTGAGCACACTTTTGGAGCTGTCAGATGAAGTTCTCCTCTGCACAGGTCTTTGCGTATTTGGCCTTCCTTTGGAAAACTGATTTTGTTTGACCACAATATGCTCCTTCTGGTTCATGATACTCCTATTACTGCAATAGGTTGGCCCATCCCTTCTTTGAACATTTGCCTTTGCTTGTTCTGCAAGAGATACTGATTTTCCCTTATTCCTTTTATCCTTGTAATTTTGTCTTTCTGAGCTCACAGAAGCCTTGTTGGGTAAGTGTACATTATCTGACCCATTGTTGCTCCTTCCACCAGCCAGCCCTTTCATATGCCCAACCTCACTAGCTTCCTTGGGTCTTTTAGGCCTCGATGCTTTTTGCACAGCTTCCATCTTATCTTTCAAATCGCGAATTCTCAAGGGAATTGAGGATGGACCTACAGATGACACCTGGCTCTTAGCAGATGTCCGAGGATTTGCTTCAATGATTTTTGAGGCTGCATCCTTTGTTGCGATGAAGCCAGGACTCTTGATAGGTGACAAACGCTTATGGTGAGTAACTGGAATTGACTTGGCTGACTTTGGAGGCAAAAATTCAGTTTGAAATTTCTCAATTGGCCGGTTCTGCATCTCCAGTAACCTAGATTCTACAGGATTCCAAGAAAACCTATCCAGCTTCTTCGGCATATTTATGTACTCCACGGCATAAAAATCACTCCACGAATTGTGATTGCTCCTATCATGCTGAGGTTCTCTGGGAGACTCGGAGTCAAAGAGTCGGTCAGAAGATGGCTCGGGGACAGTTGAAGTTGGTAATGAATCCAGACCCATTAATCTAGCAACTACACCAGGGGCTTTAACCCCACAACCCTCATCACTAGTCACTGATGAGGCACAATTCCAGTCACCACTTCCTTTATTACTTGAAGTTGTTCCACTCTCATCCACATCTACCTGCAAAGATACCAATAATATAAAACAGAAAAAGATCCTCAGTACTTACAACACATGAAAAAAATAAAAAACAAGAGGTAGACCAAAATGATGGATTACCCTGAAGTGTGCTGACTTCGAGAAACTCTCCACATTTTCCTTTCTTTGCTTTAATCCTTCACGGTCAAAAAGGAACAAAAGTAAACACCAAGCTCAATTAAGAAGAACCTACTGATAAATAGATAAGATATATACTACAGTATAATTGAGAAGATGGAGTCTACCGGATGATTCAGAGTTGCTCGAGAAGAGCTTCTTCCGAGATTTTCCATTCCAATCAAACATGTTCAGAAATCCTCCTTTTGAACGTTTTTTCTCAACCTCCATTATATTTTCTTCTGCAAACCTAGAGGAGTTCGAGAATACAACTAAGAAGATCACATAAATAGAACCCAGGGACCAATTTGTACTATAATGTTTAATTCATAAATGTGCAAGAAATTCCAAAAGAATAATACTGTAAATTCTTTAGAACAATATGTTCAATCTCCTTCACAAAATTAGACCTATATAGTAACTACATTCCTCTTCTACAAATAAAAACAACAACCTCCAAATACATGTGCTGTAAGTGTTCCATCCAAATGGCCATCTTTAAGAATGAAAAGAAATCATAAATCTCAAATCATTTCAATCAAAGTCTCACCTCAAATCCTTCGTCTGCAAAACCCCATTTTCGACGGTGCAAAATTCACTTCTTTTTTCTTCTTTCCTTTTGCAGACAGCCAAATCACCCAAATCCCATGCTTCCAAACTCAGAAACCAAGATTCAAATTCAAATACGCAGAAGCAACGTCATCCAAATGAGTAAACTTCAGTCAATCTAACCACATTCTCTTTCCCGACCCAAGAACCCACATTTCCCAGAAATTTCTTTCCTTTTTTCGAATATTTTTTTTGTGCTGAACATCACAATCAGCAGTGGAGAAAAAGATTGAAGATCTGAAGCTGTAAAGCGACACAATTATTTGAGTTTTAAGAGGAACGAAATAGTCTTCGAAAAAACAAATTCTTTAAACATTGAACAAAGGAAAAATGTCAAACTGAGAGAAAGAAACTTGCAGCAGAGAGAGAGGAGCCAAAATGATAAAGACTAGAGAATGCAAGAGAGGGAGAGTGAAATAAAGTTTAAAATGAAAGGAGAAGCAGAAACGTTAATTCAGAGAGAAGAAACTCAAACACAAAATGTAAGAAACACACCGCTCCGAGAGCCGAGTGGCTGATGAGTCCTGTGATGTTTGAGAATAGCTTTTCTTTTTATTTTAATTATTTATTTTATTGGGTTCATCAAAAAAATATATATTTATTTATTGGACCACTATATATATATTTTTTTCTTTTTGGGTAAACTAATGTACCATCCTGGCTTGCCACGTGGCCTCTGAGAATGATTTAGAGCCCCCCGACTTTAATTCGAGAACGATCAAAGGTTCAAATCGCTCCAATTTAGACAAATTGCCTAATTCCAGTTCAAATGGGCATTTTTTATTGCTAAAATTTCATGGATATGAAGTGTGTGAGCTGTGTTTTTCCCTCTTCCATATGAATTTGAGATAGATCACAGTAAGTCCCCGTTATTGATTTAAAATAATGAGCTTGATAGGTCACAATATGTCCTCGTTATTGATACTAACAAAAAATTTAATTTTTCAATAAACTTAATATTGCTAGTTTTATAATATCAACATCGATTGTAAAGTATAAACCAATTACCAAATGGGCTAAAGAATGCATGTTACCTTTGTACAATTTCACACTAGAGGAGGTAGCAAAACCAAAGGATCGCCAACGATTGGTATTTTAAGTTGAAAAGATTTTATTCCTCTTAAATAAGATCTCGAATTTGAAGCTTATAAATGAAGTGGCTAAAATTAGGAAGAGCTCCTCCGTATCGAGATCTTACGCGGCTCGAGAGTTAGTCATCACATACGTACAAAGGATACATTGGTTTTCACATTAAAAAAAAAAAAAAAAAACCGAAGGATCAAGTGGTCTAATTAGATCAAATATAGAACTTTGTTCTTTATCAGACTAAAAAATGAACTTTATTTCTGACTCTTTTACTTTGAGTTGTTTATCTCCTTATACTTTATACGGATATTTAAGTGTTCGTTGAAATTATTTATTAAATATATCATTCAATAAATTATATATCATAATAATCCGAAAAACATAATTCTCCGATATTCTTATTCGCACAAAGACATACCATAGAAAAATCAGCCTCCTTCATGCTCCTTTTTCTTTTTATTTAAATTTTGTGATGATGAGAGTACCTTTCACAATTAGGGTATGTTTGCCAATTCCGTGGAAATTTTGCTGCTTGCTAAGATTCCATGCAAAAGTCCACTCTCACTTGTCTCTATTTAAACATTTTTCCTTTAAAAATATAAATACAATAAACTTTTGACAAAACTAGTAGGTTTTCTTTGTCCTCAGATTTTGTGGCGTCACCATATTTGATAATTGTTATCACTAGTCGCTTGAAAGGACTAAAATCAAAGAGACTAAAGAGAGTTTGGATTTTATTGCAAATCCCACATGAGGTGGGACTCCAATTTAAAATTTTCGGGCACAATGAGTCCCACATGAAATAAAATTATTAGAGGTTTATTATTGCAGACTTGCAGTTAATGAAATATGATTACATGTGCAATTTGTCAAATAATTCTTTATGGTTTTGTAGATCTTAGTTAGATCTTAGATTTAATCAAAATCATAATCTATTTTCACTTTGAACCACAAAACCTGTCGATGTGACAAGCCAAATGGATGGGTAAGTAGAAGTTTCAGACCCGACAATCTTTAATTGTACAATAAAACTAATTATGCAATATCTCTTAATCAAAGTCCCACTTGTTCCTAATATCACCAGTGATATCGAAAAGGAGGCTTTGATTATAATCTATACCCTTCATTAAGAAGTAGGGACATATAGCACACATTCATACCTTCATGAGGAATTCTGGTGGTAGCCATCTTTTCTTTTTTACTTGATCAGAAGAATCCTTGAGACAGTATCACAAGGATTGGATCCATACTTGCATGCAGTGTCATCAAAGGATTCTCCGAAGTGTTTGAGTAATATTTGTCTCCGACACGGACCCTGAAAAACGCCAAAGCAAAGACACCAACCATGTTTCCCCTCAATACACATGATAATGTAAAAATGATAGATTTACTTCTTTGGCCAATGTAAGAATTGGTTTAAACTTTATTGTTACCTTTAGTTCACAGTACTCTTGCATCTTCTGAGCATGAGCCATAGCTGTCATGAAACTTTGGCTTCTACATCCTTTACCACTTCGTAACATATAAACAACCCGACTAAAATTCTTCTTCTGGTATAGGACAATGCATACTGCAGTAAGATCACCTCTGCCTGCCCTTCCAGATTCTTGATAATAGCTTTCTACTGATTTCGATATAGTATTGTGGACAACAAATCGCTAGACATAGGGAAAAAAAAAATTGAGAGACAGGGTAAGAAAATAAAATGCAAATTTCCGAAAGTAAATCACATATAGCACAAATAGTAGATTCAGAATTGCTTTCAGGTAAAAGAAAGATCGATGCTGCTTTTATAAGATCATTACTACGTTATGATACACCGATATGCAGTAATTATATTCTTTAACATAATTAACAAGAGATAATGAATCTAGAACTATTAAGTAACTGTAAAATTCATCTTCAATCTAGCCAACAGAACAGCAGTGCTTTCAAAAGTTAAAAATGCGTATGGAGAGAAAATGCAGAGTTTATTCAGACTTACCACATCCGCCTTGTCTATTCCCATCCCAAAAGCAATTGTGGCACATACAATTTGAATCTCTCCTGCGTGCCATTTCTTTTGCACGGCGACTTTTTGGCTAGCTGCCAGGCCAGCATGGTAGTATGCTATCTTAATCTTAAATGTATCGTTCAAAGCTTTTGAAACATCAATAGCTGGTTCCGCACTGGTTCTGAAAGGCAGTATATGATTCCGCACTGGTTCTGAAAACGACTCATCAATAGCTGTCCAAGCTGCTTCAATGATTCCTTGGTCTTAGCAATGACTTCATATTTCAAGTTGGGCCTGTCAAAGCTTCTTTCAAGGACAAGGGCGTGGGGGATTCTTAAAGCTTTCAATATGTCCTGCAAAACAACCATAGAAACATTTTTATGTCCTGCAGGAGACAGAAACCAATCCATTCTAGTAATCATCGTACCACACGAACTGAATGGGTTGCTGTAGCAGTCAATGCCATCACAGGAACATCTCGGAATTGCTGCTTAAGACATCCTAATCCCCTAAAATCTGGACGAAAATCATGTCCCCATTGGCTGGAAAGCATAATTGAAGAACATTGAAACATTATTACTGGAATGCTCTTATCAGATAGTTTAGTACGAATAGCCATTACCTTGATATGTATTGTTTAGAACTACTGTAACTAACATTCACATGATGAAGCAACCCAAAAACCAGACATTACATAACATGAAAACCAGTTTAGGTTTTTGAGAACTTCTAGTTTCCGCAGATAATTGTCACCACTAACTGCAGTTTTCCTGTATTTTACATTTAATGTTTGTTTGGAACAACCCATGCACGTAAAATATGAGATAAGGTATGCTCAGTGGAAATGGACAACCAATAAGATGTAAAACAGGTGTTTTCAGAAGGTGGATAATCCCAAGCTAAATGTCACTATAAACTTAAATAATTTATAGTCATTATTATTAACTATTAACCAGACAACCAACATGCATACCAAAAGGGCATACCTTACACAGTGCGCTTCATCAACAACAAATCCTGCTAGTTGTCCCTATGAATTAGTCCAACCATTAATTATGTTAAAAACATAAAAGCTTTTAAAAGCTAATTTTAGTAAACATGGTAACATAAAATCTGTCAGTGACCTTATAAACCTCACCTTTGAATGCAGACATTTTAGAACCTCGAGAAAATAAGGGTTTCCAGCAATTCTCTCAGGAGTGACGTACAGCAGCTTGCATGATGGTTTATCTTTCCTGGAAACAAGAAAATGCGACATAAGCATAAAAGACCATCATCAGGTACGCGTAATTGAAGAGACAAATGTAAATAGGCTTATGAAGCATAAAAAGGAAAAAGTCGTTAAACAAATAGCTGGAATAAAACAATCAAAAGCATGTCTTAAGAAAATAATAGTTACAAATGCAATTCCCACAACCAAAGTTCTTATAAGTTGTAAATACTTTATCATGGAATTTTTCAAGTTAAACGTAAGGAGAACAAAAATAAGAGATTTAGCTTAGTTATCCACAGAAAAAAAAAAAAAAAAAAGACATAACCTTGCCTGAGCTCTTGGAGGACAGCTCCAGCTTGGGAAGCGGTTTGTTGAGAATTCAAAAAAGTTGCTGGTATACCGAACTTAACATTCAGTGTTATTATCTAATCTTGAATAAGGGAGAGCAGTGGAGATACAACAATTGTGACACCCTGTTTCTGCAAACACATTGATAGAGTTAAGACTCATTAATTTTCAACAGATCAACAAAGCAAAATGTGGAAGCTGTAGTCATACCATCTAAGAGAAACTACCTGGTAACATAAGCTTTTGCCCCCTCCAGTAGGCATTAGGATAAATCAATCTTTCTTTTCCAAAGCTGCTTTACAAGCCTGATGCTGCAACGAACGAAAGATCCTATTACCAAATATTACAACATTGGCCAGCTCAGCATCATCTAGAGCTTGTAATTTTTCATAAGTCAGAGTCTTCGATTCAACTTTTGATGTTCGGCTGGACTGCTTTTTACAAGATATTGATGGAGCTGAATCTCGAGTAATGGTGCTTTCACAATCCTTCAACACAAACATACAACTTCAGTCTCTATAATTGATGTTAATATAGAAACTGCCATAAAATCAGAGAAGGCTGCAGTCGGTTGTACAACTAATAATGGATTCCTCAAAGTAGTAAGGAAAAAAAAGTATTGAAAATAGCAATGCAGTGGAAAAAACTAGTTCTTACCGCCGATTTTGAAGAACATTTACCCGAATTCCGGGGTGGGGAACAAGTGCGCCAATCAGAAAAGGAGAAAGGCTTTGATCCAACCTCCTTTCTGATTGGAGTTGTTGTTTCCATTTCTTCACCCATCACTAGAATCCAACAGCATGAAAGTTGGGTGTTTTTTCCTTTCAGGTGAATCTTCTGGCGCGTTGACACTTCCGCTACCATTATCTGCTTCATTACCATTGAGCATCCCTTTTTCAAACATGTTATTCAAAGTTCCACAAGCTTCAGATTCCATTTCTTGTATATCATCCCACTCTTCAGTGTCTTGCAGAGTTTCAGCTAGTGCTGCAAGATAATCATCCCCGCAGTGCCCCACGGTAATAAAATCCAGGCCATCATCACCTGAACAGGAATTCAAATAAGAAAATTATCAAACAGTCCTAATTGTTCCTGCACATCACAGCGGTAGCAAACACTCAGAAAACTGAGCAAAATGATAACCATTCATTTCACACATTTTGAACTCAATTCCAGCCAAATTTCAACCGAAAACACAACCCATCTTTCCAATGCATCGGAATCAAGAATAACACAAAACCCTATAAAGCCATTTCGATTCCCGCTAAAATTCAACATAATCAAAACCCACCAAATTATGTTGTCCATATATTTGATCTTACTTTTACTGAGTAATTTGAAAAATTGTTTAAAAGTGTGATTGCAATGGGTTTCATAGACTGGTGGCTAGCGCCGAAAATGAGCACCGTAGAGATCAATTAGACGACCCAAGCACTTGTTTGCCGATTCTTCATCGAAACCCAGAATTGATAGCCAAATTTAGCAACCGAGCTTTCTCTAATTCCAGATCTTCACCCTCCATTCTTCTTCCTTCTTCTGATTTCTCTATTTGGGTTGGAAGTTGGAACTGAAGGCTCACTTTCAATCTGCCGCGCAAAATTTGCTTTTAAACCTAAAATATCTCCCCGGAAGTCGCTTAAACAGACGGCAGAAGTAGTTGTCGTATCGTAATTCTGCTCCAGCTTATGGGCCTCCGGGGGTCTATTTTCCCATATAAAAGAACCATGGGCCTCCCTCTTAAAATTATTTTGATTTACAGCGTTACAGAAATGTAAATTCGAAATTGAACGCAAGCAACTGAGGATATCAATTGAGCTAACTGATGAGGGTTTTTATCAGAAATTAAAGTTTGTTAAGAGAGGAACACAAATTTTTATTTATATTTTCTTTTAAATCCATAGCATTTTATTAACTTGTAAATCAAGCATAAATCGTTTTTACAATAAATTAATTAATAAAACAAGAGACCAGATTCACCTAATTATAATAACATTTGTGGAATGTTCATTCTCCCAATCCCATAAACGAGAAAGAAAAAAAAAAACTTCTAAAAACGATTAGAAGTTAGAACAACAATCGCTTCCCAGTTTCCTTGTATGATCAATCACGAACGTTGGATTCAAATTTTTAGATGGTACGCACAATCTCAAGACATTTATTTTTCAACCAATTATAGCTTTTCTTCAATGATTTCTTAACTCTTCCTTCAGCATCGTAAATTTTGTACCTTGCGACTCGCCTTCGTCTCTTAATCTCTGGATTGTTCCACCACAATTTCAACGACGTCTTTGAGGGTCTCTTAATCTCTTTTTTCTTTTTGATCTTCTTTATCCCACCGATACGAAGTTGAATATCATGTGGCCGTATTTGTGTTTCCAAATGAGGTGGAGCCCATGACAGATGTAAATTAGACCTCCCCATGTACGTTGTCTGATTTTCGACTAACCTCCTCGCGTTCACCCTCACTAAGTTATGGAAACCAGCTCCATATGAGCGGTAACAAGAATCTTCCATTTATCTCTCTCCCTCTCTTATTCATGAATATTTCTTTTCAAAAATTTTGTAAGAGAGGGAGAGGAAGATAGACGGGATACTCCAATTCAGTTTAATTTTGATAAAAAAAAGTATAAGACATTTTTTCCTTTCTATTAACATTGAGAAAAGGATGGTTGAGAAGTGATTAGTTGGTGTTCTATATTCTGTTTGGGACAGGCAGGAGAGGAGGGAGGCATTAGTAGTCATAGAAACTCCGAGGCCAAGAATTTTGGTATGTTTTTTGTTGGTCAGGGTTTGTTTTTGTTTACAGTTCCAGTGCCACGTCAACCTAGGTAAATTTAGGCGGTCCCTAACTTACGTTAAACAAAATTAATGGCACTGTTAGGAAAAGGTTAGGTTAATCATTGCTGTTTTGGGTAGTTAGGAAGATATGTGAAATTTGGTTTAGGATTTGGGCCTGCACCAAATTCATATAGATAAAGTCAGGCCCAAATAATAAACCTGGGCTGTACCCATGTAGCTCCACATAAATGGGGCCTAATCAGATTGATCTGGGTTTTCTGTTTAATTAGCTATTAAACAAGGGAACTTATATTTGAAAACTCTAGGCAAATTCATCATATTTAGAACATTACACCTAAACTTAAGCCAAATTTATAATATTGAGAACAACACATCAGAAAATTAGAGTTTAAACATCGTCTTGACGAAATGGATAAATTTACAGGTGATTCCAGCAAAGCATAATGCAATGGAGAAAGGAAAATTAAGAGCACAAGCTAAGTTGCTGACCGCCGTCCTTTGTCCCGGCATTTGATGACGATTCCGGTTGATCTTCCTTCTTAGACTTCTTGATGGTATCCATGTGGGAAACCTGTATGTTAACCTAACAAATTAAAAGGTGCAATATTTATTCATGCAAAAATTTGAGCATCATTTTTAACAGAACTATAATTTATTCGTATCAGCGCTTACAATGCAGGATTTCCACTCGAGTTTCCCATACTCCTCTCCCTCTGAAGTCTGGGAATGATTCCGAACATGGAGAAATATGTGAATCAGAACAGCTGCATCAAGAGCTGCATACTCCAGCTGCACCAGAACAAGGCACGAGTTTATTTGAACTAAACAGACATCAAATCGTTTCTGATCCTAAAACTTCAACCAGAATTGTGTGAATGTGGTGCATGAAATTCAAGAAACTACCTGATTGGGTGTCAAAGGACGTTGTTCCCAATTGCTATTCCTTCTTGTCTTGTTCAAGCCAACTCCCAGTATTTTCTAAGTACACACAAATTATGCGTATAACAAGAATTTACATTACTATTGGGTACTAAGATAAAGAAAAGGAATGTTCATGTTTTTGTTACCTCTGCAAGCCCTGACAGGCCACCCTGGGGTTCTTTGAATAACTTTTGGACGTCCAGTAACATCTCATAGCTTTTGAAACACTTCAAGCCTTCATATGAATTTGCCAACTGCCTCATATCACATTGAAAATTATAGCCTAACAAGAAGCATAATTCATAGTCATGCCTAAGTTAGTTCTCAGTGTAAATATATACATCTATGCAGCATGTATTTGCATTGCCAAGATACTCTCTATCACTAAATGCATTGAACCAATTTCTCATACCAAGTTTTAGAATCCTAGGAGATTGCAAAATGCGAGTTAAGGAGTCATCCAAATTTTCAGGAACATCGTTGAATAACTTGATCAAGTCTAATATGAAAACCATGTTATCAGAAGCAATTTGCATGATAGAAACCTGAAACATGGAGAGAAAAAACACTTCAACAATAAGATTTAGCATGTGGACACAAGAGAAAACTTATCATCCCAGTACGAGAGTGTCATTTTTACTATGGATAAGCAAAAAGTAGTTGAAGAAATGAAAGCCAAAAACAAATCATTATGCTTTGATCACCTTGTTTGGTTTGCAGCCTTTAATATAGTTTGGCTTCCATTCACAATCAAGACCCACCAGCTTGGATGCCTCAATGTGAGATGTTGCATTACATAAGGCATCAACTTCATCAACCCAAACAAAACCTCCTACAGCCAGTTCATTGAGATGCAAATAACGACTGTCGAGAATACTTGCCTCAGGCACTGCATAAAAGTTTTAACCGAAAATTATACAAAATTTATGACTTTGGATACTTCAACGATTGCTAGAGACAACAGAACTGCTACTTGTGTGAAAGAACCAATTTAGACCACCAGATTGACAGCTTCACTGCATTAGCTCTAGAAGAAACAACTACCACAGATTAGCATTAGTTATACCTTTGGCATTCAAGAAGCCTTCAAGTGAGTATCGGCAGCATAATTCATCAACTTTCTCTGTGTAACCAGCTTCCATTGCTAAATAAACCTTTAAAAATAAAGAAAAGAAATTAGGTTTAATACCAGAAGAGTCAGTGTAACTACTGTAAACAATGAATTCATTTATTTATAAATCATATATCCCTTGCTTGCTAAAATATTAAATATGAAGATAAGCAACCGAGCATACAAAGTCTGCACTACTAAAACCAATCCATTCCAAATGCTACATACCAAATATTCAAGAAGCTGTCTATTACTATTTGTCCTTGCTTCTGCTACATCCCAGCATCCTTTTTCTGCTAGTTTTTTTAATGAGCTGAGAATTTATGAAGAACTCGATTATTTTAAAGCGACAAAAGTTATTGAAGAAGGAAGGAAAATCCTTCTCTTCCTATTACTCAAGATTGCCTGTCTTTGGTTCTGATTTTGACAACTAGGCAGAAATATGAATATTACAAATTACCTCTGTTTGTACTTATGATAAACATCAGGAAAGTCATGTACGAGATTGTTTTTCTGTATAATATCATAAGCATGTTTTAGCTTGTTCCGGTCAACGTACTCCTGGACAAGAATACATAACATTTGATGTCCCATGTATGTTGCCCACTTATCCGCTGCTTTCAATTGATTGCTTTCTACCATACTACGGAGAAGAGACTCGCCAGATTGGCCGATGGAGAAGTGCTCTAATAGAGTAACTGCAGGCATATATGATTGAGATTCTATCAATCCAATTATATATTGCTCAACATACTTTTCTGCAATGTCAAATCTGCCCTCGTTCTTAGCACGTAGACCACACATTGCTTTATCAATGTTTTCCAGCTGAACCTCAAAAACATCAAGAATCTTCTCAACTATCCTCTCATCATGGTTGACAGATCCCCCAACAATATCGAGAAATAACTGGGCAGCAAGGTCTTTTGCTTCCGAAGAGTCCCTAGTGGAATTTTCCATTTTTAGGAAACGGCGAAAACCAGATATAATCAAATGACTGAAACCTTCAGAGTACAAATCAAATATAGGCAAAACATAGAGGCAGCGGATAACAAAAGTAGCTGGCCCAGGTTGGGGATCATTGCGGAGAACTAGATGAACCTGTTCTTGAAGAGCTCGGAACTTCTTAGTTGCCTTCAATGTGCCTATTACATATTTCAAGTGGAAACAAACAATCAGAAAAAAAGCTTTACTTCCAAAATGCATGCTGAACAGCTGTGTAAATAAGATCTTTTAAACAAACTGCGGGTACAAGAAAACTTCTGCAGGACTGGACTGCACCATGTTCAAAAGTACCCGCTGAACATCTAAAGCTAATATAACCTCAAGATGAAGTGTTCTTTCATGGGGGCCAAATGCTTGAAAAAATATTTACAAGGCAGAACAGAGTGCACAGTACGAGTGAACATTTGTCTATCAAAACCAAGACTAGATCCATCTTGCTTCTGTACGCTTAGAATGGAAATTAGGTGACCGAACAAAGGTCAATTTTAAATAAAGCAGTATGATTTTGAACTGATGAAGGGTGAAACTGGGGGAAAATTAATCATTGAGTAAATGATCATCACGCCGTACACCACTTAAATAAAAAGAACAACAAGGTAAGATCAAGTTCTCCCTCACAACAGAATGATGCTTAAAGATAGTGATATTAGTCATGGCGGGCAAAATAACCGTACCATTGAAATAGCACTCTTTCAAGAGGTATATGAATACCACTGGAGAAATATGTATTAGGTCAGCAAAGGCATGCTTGCAAATAGTCGTTGCTCCATTAAATTTGATTTGCTTCTTGTTATGTGCATCAACAAACTTCCCGGATCCCATGCCAGAATGAAACAGTGATATCCCTTAGAGACTGAACCAAAATTAGTTTGAAATAGTAAGAAAACTACAAAGCGCATATCCTTCCAGAACTACTTCCATGCAATAGAAATAGCTAGCAATTGTGACCTAAAAACTTACTCTCTTAGTCTTCTATAGATGATCACCCAATGGAAAGTAACAAAGCAGGTAATATCTAAGGAATCAAAATTCAAACCTGTGATCAAATAAGAGTTGGATATCATTACTCAAACCCAGTTAAGAAAAATAGTCTGCACACAATCAACTAGGCAGTTTAATCTATTTTCTAGTCACACACACACCCCAAAAAAAAAAAGGGAAAGATTAATAAGAACTGAAAACAAGCCATATTTTCAAGAAAGCATGAATCTTAATATCTATGATCAACCTTACAAAGGCTCTAAGCACATCTTATACTTGTTAGGCCAGTTATTTCTTGCACCCAAGATCAAGAATATTAAAAGCAAGATACATTCATATGCAAAACATTATTAACATTGCTACAAATGAATCATCACAAGAGAGCACGGCTAACAAATAATCCAATCAATTGTCCATATGTTCCCGAAGATAGCTCAAAAATAGACAGATAAAGAACATTCAAATGGAACAACATCAAATGAGAAAGGAGGTTCTTTTACATTTCAGCGAAATAGTATTAAGAATTTAACACAAAAATCACACAAAGATACACACATAAACACACACCTTATATATGTCAATATCATGCAAACATCCACATTAAGCGTTGACCAAATTTAGAGAGTTAAAACAAAGGAAAATACCCTTTTTTCATTAGAGATGTAGGCTATTTTAAGCAGCTCAAATGATTTAGTTGTAACCACTAAAGCATAAAAACAAAGAAAACTTGAAAATGAACACCCAGAATTTTCGTTTCTTTTGTTCTCGTAAATTTTCTCAGAAACCAAACAGTGCCTAGAGGCTGAAGAATGAAGATACGTACCGTTTATGTCTCTGTGAACTCTGCCGTCGTGGCTTGCTTTTTTTTTTTTTTACTCTCAATGCTATACATCATAGAGAAACTGAAAATTTAATCGAAAAGGGTACTGTAAAGAAACAAAAATAGAATCATAAGGCACTGATCCTATAAGGGGTGGCCCACCGGATTTTGCCGAGAATGGAAAACGCGAAAGCTTTTTTGCCCGAAGTTGCTTAACGGACCTTTTAACTCTGTAAATGGCGGGGGAGGGGTGAGCAGCCGTGGGCCGTGGGCCGTGGCCGTCGTGGATGCTAAAATACGCCAGGTAATGCGGTGAGCACCGCTCTCGTTGGAAGGAGCGTGATGAAGACCAAGGGCATCTCAGAGTTTTAGCCGTTTGGGGCTTTGTTCTAACCTTTGTATTAGGATCCTAGGATCTAAAATGATTCTCGCCACCAGAATCTTTGTATCCCGACAATTTATTTAAATCTAGTTAAAAATTAATTTGAATTATTCGCTTATTTTTAATATGATAAATATATTCAATTAAAATATTGTCCACATATATTAATTTTCATATGAGATTCCTGAGAATCTTAAAGATAATTTGGTCGCGGGAAAGTGAGTGCTCATAGTAGGATTTACTATTGTGCTAAAACATTTGAAAATTTTAATACAGTGAGAATTTTTGAGAAATGGAATTTATTCTATCTTTTGTTGGTCTGACTAGTTAGAAAAAAGAAAAATCTGGCAAGAAGTGGATGGGACGTTAATCGCACAAATTTGAGAGAAATTAATTGTAATATACGTATAAGTTTTATTAAAATTGTAGCCTCTGTTTTGTCTCTTTCTTGTCTTATATGTAAAACAAACTAAGGATGAGGATCTCTCCTCTCATTTTGAATTAGTAACATGAGTCCTTTTATGGCGACCGTAAAATTTAAGTCAAGCTCATATTTGAATTTTCAACTAACATAGTTTGCCATTTTGATTATCCATCCCTTTACCCACAATCTTTCTTTAAAACAAAAAAAAATCCCTAAATCTTGTTCTATCTTATTGTTGGAAGAATTTGCCGTAATTTTTTCAATTATTTTGTGTCATAGTATTTAGATTATGACTTTATGTTATTTATTCGATTTTATACACAATTGGATTACCGGAGATCAAGCTGTCATCATATCCTAGTGACGGTTTTTTGAATTCAAATTTTGGATGGGTTAAATTTACATACTAAATTTAAAAGAACATCGACGATACGAGTAAATTTTATCAATAAATATAAAAAGATACACCTAGTTAGGGAGAGTAATGAGTCTTACACGTAAATGCATCTATATACATAAATAAAAGTTTGATAGTAAAAAGAAAAATAAATTACAAAAAAAATCAAAATTAAACATGCAATTCAAGCACAAGTTATCACTTTCTAATTTTAAATTATACCCTTTGAGTCTTAATAGCATCAAAATCTTTCATTATCTTTTTATTACTTATAGTAAGTGAAGTTTCTTATAAATTGTCAAAACTAAAATAAAATAAAATCTATAATCCTCATATTACCAAAATCAAAACCCTTTTTACACTTATTTAATGAAGATTTCCTGATTTCAAAAATATATATACATGTCAAAAATAAAGAATTTCATGGAGTTAAAATATGCAAAAAATAAAATAAAATCATAAATTGCCACCCCACGACTTGCACATTAACTAACAGATTGATGCATGGAGGGTACTTAATGATGTGTTTTAATCACTGGTCATTCCTGTGTGGTCATGCGACTTCAAGAAGCTAAGGGTTAGAAGGTTTGGATTTTGGATGGAGAAATATAGTCTTAGGGCAGTATTAACTGTTCTAAAGTTTATACCTTATTTTAAATTCATTTAAATCCCAAAAAATTGAGGGATTAAAATATAAGTTATATGAGATGATTGATGACCTTAAAAAGTGACGGTTGATAAGTGGAAAAAATCTCCAAAAATTACAGAAAGACGTGCAAATCGGTAATCGACTGCATGAATGGTATATGTGAGTGGACTTTTATTTTTATTAAAATATTATGCATGAATATTTACGTATTTTAAATTGTTTTCTATGTGATTTTGGTGATATTTGATTGATTATGATTTTTTAGGTGATTTTATGAAAATTATTATATTGCACATTTTACGATGTTTTGCATGATATCTTGTTGGGCTTAATCTCGAGTTTAGATACGTGGTTTGGTTGAAAAAAGTGATATATGTGGTATAAAGGTGTTTTGCTCGTATATATTACAAAAATGTGTTTTCTCGATATTGTGCACGATATGTATTATTGGACAACTCTCTTCGGATTGCTAGGTTATACCTAGATGTTGTATCCATAAGCGGCCACTTGGATGTTGTATCCCTGAGTGGTTGGGTTATGTGGTCTGACACTTAGATATTGTACCTTTGAGCGAGCATTCAGATGATGTATCCCCGAGTGGTTGGCTTACCGGTAGAGCGGTTTGATTATATGATTGATGCTCAGATGTTATATCCCTGAGTGGGCCACTTGGATGTTGTATCCCTGAGTGGTTGGGTTATGTGGTCCGACACTTAGATATTGTACCTTTGAGTGGGCACTCAAATAATGTATCCCCGAGTAGTTGGCTTACCGGTAAAGCAATTTGATTATATGATTGATGCTCAGATGTTATATCCTTGTGTGGGCCCTCAATTACTATATCCTCGAGTGGTTATATGATGTGATGGTTGAATACAGACATCGATGATGGATTGATTATGTGTGATGGTTGTTGGTATGCTTTTGTATTTCATACATAAATTGATTTACGGATACTCATTGATTTACTGTTATTTGCTCGTATTTCGAGATTCATGATTTATATTCTGTTATCGACATATGACTGATGATTTTAATGTGCATGCATGGTTTTGTAAACTGGAGGGTAACTTACATTTTTCCAAAAATTACGTTTTAATTTTTTTTTTGTCAACTCGCACGTTTTCTTGGTTTTGACAACTCTTCAGGGTCGTTGCACAAAATTCAAGGATGTTCGAGGGGCAGATGCATAACTTGAGTGAAGAATTCTCGTATTCCTTGTCTGAGGAGTGTTAGGGGTAACATCGGTATTTTGGGTTACTTATGGTTGTTTAAACATATGTATTTGAATAAATGGTTTTACTATGCATGCATGCTTTTTAGTGAAGGGCATAAATGTCTTCTCTTATGAAATGTTTTTATAAACTCTTTTATTTTTGTCCACTCACAGTCTTTCTGTCTTTAATACCCTTCAGGTTGAATACGGTGTGGACTGTAGCAGAGACCGAGATATCACATGTAACAACCCGTCCCGAATATCGGGATTTAATAATATTTAATTATGATTTACTAATCTGGGATTAGTTGAGTGATTTCGGACGAATTGTGCAAAATGACCGTTTTGCCCCTGGGCGTGGGCAAAACGTTGACTTTTAATTCGGATGGTCAAATGGACTTTGACCGATGACTGTTACGTAGTTTGGGACGTCACGAGTTCATAGACAGGTGGCACGTTCGATTCCGATGTTCGTGGAGAAAGTTATGATGTACGGAAATTCATGGGCATTTTCGTAATTTGGACGAAATAAGGGGAAATGTTGACTTTTTGACCGGGATGTCCGATGGCCGAGGGTCAAGGACCGTTACGTAGGTATCGTCGATAAGAATCCAATGACATGCGGCATGCTGAAATCGGAGATTCGACGACGAAGTTATGGTCACGGGAACGGACTCGATTAACCGAACGAACCGGGATTAAAATAATATTTTAATATGAACAGTACCCGGTGACTGGACACACTTGGATGAGTGACAAGTGTCACTCATCCCTTAAATTCTAACTTAAACACAGATCCATGTTTTGGGGGAACATTATGATTATGTTTTATTAATTAATTAACTTAATTATTGTTTAATTCCTCTATTAATCTCTTCAGACTTCTTCAACCGTGTACAACCAAACTTCAATTTTCTTCTACCTTAATCTCCTCCCTATCCACTGAATTTGTGAACGAAAATTGGTGAGAATTGAGACTGAATTGAAGTGGGAAAACACGAGGGATTAATTGAGAGCTGAGGGCTGGAATTTCGAAATTCAGAAAATTCGGGGGGAAATTCGAATTGGAGGAATTGGGCCGTGACGATCAAAATGGAGTTTATTTTGAGTCTTCTGGGATTGCCACGATCATTTACATCGAAATAACGAAGAAAATTGAGGCCCGTTTGAGGAAGAACAGAACTACTGTAGCTGCAGAAATTTCAAGCTTGAGTCGTGGGATTTGAGGCTTGGATTGATGCAATTGGACTGGGGATTGAGTTCATTATGACCTCACGATGCCAATGGATGCATCAATTGAAGGAATCGATTGACATGGGAGGATTTTGTATGATGAACAGTGATCGGATTGTTCTTCGAGTGATCATCCTTGATCTTAAGGTTTGAGGTAAGATTGTTTGTAATTTAGTCCACAGATCCCTAATTGAAACTAATTCGATGCTAATGGACATTTGAATTGTTGGAATCGGTGTCGAATTTCTAGGATTTGAACCGGGTCTGTTCGCGGGTTTTTCAACCCGTTTTACAGACAAACGGGTGAGAATGATGACTGTGCGGGTACTGTAGCTGGTGCGTGGCTTCCACGCGCAGCCGCTTGCGGTGGCGCGTGGGGGCGCGTGAGTGCGAATCCCGAGGTATGATCAACATGACTTTTATCCTATACAATGTAACGAACATTTTGGCGTTGGTTTCGTGTCGATCGGATCCCGTCTCGATATTGTTCGGGAAGTCCGAAGGTTTTAAATCGAGTTTAAAAATACTTAAAAATTCGGGAAAATTAAGGGACTTGAATAGGAGGTTAATGATGAGGTTAGTAATCCTCTAATGTGATTTGGACAGGATTGGGAGTCCCGGTGATAGTGGTGTGGCCCGGGAAGGCCTATGGCACGCGTATCGAGGCGCTCGGTTAAACGGTCTATGAGTGGACATTGGTTTTATAAATTCGATGCATGCATAACTGTTTCATGATTGTTATAACTGTGATTAAATGATTTATTTTGGATATCGGTGAATTTAAAATGATTTCACGTATTTCGAGGTGAATTACGTATTTGCACGTAAACCGAGGTTTTCTGGATTTGCACCGATTTCCATAAATGTGATTGGATATGATTTCATGAAACGGTTACGAACTTGAATAAAGTAAAATCAGGCCAGGGGGCCAGTTGAACTATGAAATCGAGCCAGGGGCCCAGTTAACTTATGAATCGGGCTAGGGGCCCAGATAACTTGTGGAGCGGGCCAGGGGCCCAGTTAACTTGTGAAATCGGGCCAGGGGCCCAGTTGATTTCTACATGTGATTGCGGGTCGGGGACCCTAAAATGGAATCGAATAAATGATTTTGGATTTAAATCAACTATTTGGACTTATAATGGTTTTGATGATATTGAAATTATGGTTATGGCACGTTTCACAGTATTTGGGCTTGAGACCCGTCTGATGAAACTTAAAGATTGGTTTGGATTTTATCTATGTATATATATATGCTTTGCATTTGGATATCAATAAATTGTATTTGGTACTGCACTGTATAGATCCTTCCATATTATATTGTCTCCTTCGGATGAGGTACCCCGGAGAGGTCACGGACGTCTAGTACGTCCAGCGTCTATGACGCTAAGCATCGGGGATGCTGTACCCGAACGGGGTTCGGGGATTGAACTCGGAAATTGAGACCTGAGTGGCATGCGTAGCCTTGTGATTGTGACCTTATTGACGTCAGGGACGTCAGACATCAGGGATGTCGGATTGGAGTGTATAGTGCAGTGGCTAAAATTATGTTTATGGTTCATATTATATGATATATGATTTTAAATGATGGTGCATGCGTATGATTTACTGAGGGGCATAAATGTCTTATAAATGTTTTAAACAGACTTATTTATTTTCGTCCACTCACAGCTTTTGTTTTTAATGCCCTTCAGGTTGATTCCGGATGCGACTGCAGCAGAGACTTGAGCATTGCACACCTCCTCCATCGATCCTTACGCACTCTGGATGCCCGGTTTGGGCAGTGGCAATAGGTTATCCCTTGTCTGACACCTGTTGTCAGGCGGGAGCATGACACATTCCATGGTAATCCCAGGGGGATTGGGATGGGTCGTGTCATCACATACCTCCTCCGGATCCTGGCGTATTCTGATATCCCGGGAGGGCAAATGTCGGAAATATCCCTTGTCTGACACTTCGTGTCAGACGGGAGCAGGGTCATCCCGCACTAATCCCGGGGGGATTGGGATGGGTCCTGTCATGTAAACTGGAGGGTAACTTACATTTTCCAAAAATTACGTTTTAATTTTTTTTTGTCAACTCGCACGTTTTCTTGGTTTTAACAACTCTCCAAGGTCGTTGCACAGAATTCAAGGCTGTTCGAGGGGCAGATGCATAACTTGAGTGAAGAATTCTCGCATTCCTTGTCTGACGAGTGTTAGGGGTAACATCGGTATTTTGGGTTACTTGTCAGATGGGAGGAAGACCCGAATATGATTTTCAAGTATTTTAGGGATGAATCCTATCATTTTGTGTGCTCTAGTATAATACAGTTTGCATTTGATAAATATTCAATCTATTCGGTAGACAAATTAGTCCCGAATGTGATTTTCAAAAATAGTTTGTACAATACGACATACTAAACGAGGTATGCAACCAAAATACTTTAGAGTTTGAGTATGAACTTGAAATTAACCCTATGATTTAGAGGCTTTTATATCATTGTTCCATATATATAATGTAATGTATAATGGCCTATTAACCTGTAAATTATAATTATAAAATTATGCTCCTCTAATAACTAATTTAGTAATGCTTGCATTCACCCTTTTAAGTGTGGATGTGTATATTCCCCTGATGATTAATTATTGAGAATTATTGATTCAAATATGATAATTGAAATAGTCGATTTTTTAAAACACCATATAAAGTTCATTTAAAAAAAAATCAAACAGATGGGTGATATTATAGTCATCAATATGCTTCAATTTAAATTTTTGATTCAATGTAAGCACTTTAATTGTCACAAAATGATTGAATATTTTGACACATTATACTACTAGACAATCTATAATTAGCTAGGTTAATTATACATTAGGTTTTCTGATTATCACATTTTAATAACAAAATTTCCCATAACCAATTATAATGAAAATAAGTATATCGAAAAGTTTTCGACAATAATTGATTGAGTTATGACAAGGATATGTGATATATGTTCATAATCCATGTCCTGTTGCATGAATACAAACAACAACGTACATAAAACATGCAATCGATGATTTCTGAAAAACTATTTGTAACATGAATCATGATTTTCTGTCAATTTGCATCTTGAGCCATTGACATCACAAAACCACTTGTTCTGCAGGAACCTTAATGAATCCGATGGCCTACCTGATCCCAACCCAACTGGTAGTGGTCCTAGTGGAAGCTTAGATTTGACCCGTAGACATCAAATTTATCTCTCGTGTGACAATTTTTGTTAGCCTGTCCACTTCATTCTACTATTGTTTGATGTGCCTTAGGTCACACTTGGCTGTTGCCATGCACTACTATTCATTTGGATTTTTTTATAAATTATAAAAATATGACATGAAATTAGATTTATCCTGATTAAAAAAATTAATTATTATTATAATTACAAAAATCATCTTCATTGATGATTCGTGTAAATCAAACATGAGAATTTTTGTTTATATAGAAATTAAACAAATATATCACTGAAAAACTATATTGATGTATGATATATTTAAGATTATATTCACCTAGTTTAATCGGAATCAAGACAAATGACCATAAATCGATAACTAGATTGGTGAACAGGTACCCATACCCTACTTCCTAGTTGGTCCTCATTGTGTCCTAAAATGATTATACAATAAGAAAACAAAACCTCAGCATTCACTTATTAAGGGCAATGATGCAACTTGTTTGGATTTAATCCCAATGTCATCAAATTCACTTTGAAATTAGAGTTTCTAGTGGCTCATTAGACAAGCATAACATAAGTTACTACTTACGTACTACTACTCCTTTGTTAAGCTTGATCTCATCCATTCTATCTCCAGTAGATTTACTCTAATCCGAAGAAGAAAATATCCAATTCTCATATCGATCGAGCTGGCTACAACTACTTCAAAATATCAATACATCAGTTCACCAAACACAGGACAGGCAAAATAATGGTACACCATCGGTGACCCTTCTTGTTTGCTGCCCTAGCTAAGTACTCCATGTCCAGTGATACATCCTACCACAAAAGCAAACTTGACAAGACTGAAGACCCCCACTACGTGCCCATTAATAACTTCATGATACATTTTAGGTAAGTCCTAATAATAAGGACGTCTCATAAGTTTTGTGTTTGAAATTGTTTAGTTTACATCTAATTAAATCATAAAGTAACGTATTATTGAAGCATTACTCTTAAAATTTAATGTACAAAGTTGTATCATGAAAATGCATGTCTTCACTTATATATGAAAAATCTTACGTTTCATTCACATGAATAACAAGAACGTTAATTAAGAAGCCTCATATTCAACTTTTATATATATACATATATATATATATGCGTGTAATTTGATATTTATGAAGGTATTAAAAAATATATATATATATATATATATATATTTCACGTTGTTTGTTTCGTACGAGCGATGCCTTGATTTTTATTAAAAAAAAAATTATACTTTTCATGTCCCGTATAAGGACAAGAGTTGTTTTGTAAACAACCACGGATACCCATTTTCCCATAATTGTGATCTTTACTTATTTTGCCCTTTTAGTTTACCGGCAGTGTTGGGGTTTTTGTTTGTTTGTTGAATCCTTGTCCTTAGAATGTTTGAGTAAATTTTTTTTTTGTACCCTGGTATTTGATTGATTAGATTATGCACATTCATTATCGACCACAATGAATTGTGTTCTCGTGCGTAAAAAAATGGTGGAAGACTTTTATGAAATTATCCCATTTTATTTCAAAGTAATTAATATCTCCATTTTCTTTCAAAAAAAGTAAATCCTGTCATTCATGACCATTAATTGGAAACTAAAACTGTGTTGGAACGTGGTGGCAAAATATTTCAAAGCTATTACCTGCAAACTTGCACTGGCTGCTTCAGTTTATGAAATATGACTGGAATGTAACTATCGTGTGTTTGGACACCCCCTAAGGTTTTCAGATGTTGTCTTTCTTTCTATTTGTAATATGGTTAGGTCCCGATTAAGTACTTTGAGTATTAAACTTCAAGCATAACTGTGTTGGAAACTCTATGATGGAACATTAGCGTTTAGGTAGGGTTGTTGTAGGGATCCTTTGTGACCTTCTTTGAGTTTTTACTGGATTTACTCTATCTCTGTATTGGTTGTTAAGTTTTTTTTGTTCGCTTTAGGGCCAATTTTGCAAGTGTTATATAATATTTTTGTTTAACAAAAAAAACTTGGTGGCAAAATAGGAAACTTTTTATTCATCATCATTTTTCAAACTTGGAGAGAGCAGCTGCCAAAAGTATAGGCCCAACAAGTATCGTGGTTCCAATTTCCGAAGCCCCAAGAAGATCATGCCCAAGCCTGATATTACATTCGTCTCTGGGTTGTGAATTTGTGACAAATGAAAAGTAAGATTTGACCCTCGCCTCTACATAAAGTTCTGCTGTTACTAAAAGCCTCACACTTTCTCAGTTACTAAAAGCCTCAAACTTTCTCAGTTACATACATTGAATTTCTCCAGTCAATTCAAGCTCGTCAATTAAAACAATATGAGTCTGTATCAACTCTAAATCTGAACCCATGAGCTCTGTATTCATGGTTCGTAAGAGCTATCCTCCCACTTGGGCAGTATGACCGTCCCTCCACAGTCCACGCCTCAAACGGACCTGCACATTCTCTCCCAATCATTGAGTGTGTGATCCTGTATCAGATTACTATAATTGCACAACATAAATTGTTCGTGTCAATAATCCCATGCGAAATCATTAGTGAAAAACAAATAAAAAGGATGCATGATTAAGAGATGGCATGGAACCTTGAAATAGTCCGAGAATTTCAGGGGTTATATGAACTTTTCAAGACATTAAGAAACACCTTTTGTGCAAATATCCATATCTCTCAAATCACCCTGAAACGCTTGAAGGAGCAACAATGAGCAGTTCTTCATGGAATACCTGAAGATGACAAATATAAATCCATCTTTTACCATATTGATGAAAAAGTAAAACAAAAGGAAGGTTCAGAAAATCACCATCTTAAAGTGCTCTATCTCTTTCCTTAGTTCATCCCCAACATCCTCAGCTAAAGGCTGTCGAGATGGAGAAATTTGATCTTTTACACCAATGCATGCCTGAAAACAATCCCGAGGCTAATGCTACAGTCATCAAGACTCTAGGAAAAAAAATTTCTTCAGCTAATCATGAAAAGCAGCACTTGAGTTTTAAGCTACGACAGATGAAATCTTCGCATCATGTTTTTTAGCCCCTACTCACATTTTGTAGATGATAATTGCTAAGCAAATTGAAAGGGTACATACCTAGAAAGCTTATATGATAGTTAATGTGCATCAGATATCTTGTTTTTTGTGAAGACGAAAATATGCATCGGGTCTCTTAATGAAAAAATCTAAGATGAGAGTTCAGCTATTATCAAATTCACACCAGTCCACTGGTGCACTTAAGATTTAAGCTATGACAGATGAAGTCTTCACATCATGTTTCTTAGCTTCACATTCAGCAGATGATGATTGCTAAGCGAATTGAAAGCGTACAGACCTATATGATAGTTAATTTGCATTGGATATCTTGTTTTTGTGAAGATGAAAACACACATGGGATCTCTTAATGAAAGAATTTAAGATGAGAGTTCTACTATTATGACCAGTCCACTGGTCTCCTTAACTGCAGAATCTAACATGAAATTTTTGCTTCATACGATCAATATCCAATAGCAACAACTGAGGCTCTCTATTCCTTCTTGGGGAAAAAAAGTTGTAGGCATATGCAAATGTAGATTGAAAAATATTCAACAAATGCAAAGAAAAAGAACCCTACTTTATGATAGAAAATATGATCAAGATTGAGGAATACCAGTTTGAAACCTTCATTCGAATGTGAAAATTCCATTTGTTGGAAACTCATGCACCAATATTGTTGCAGTGCAACAGAAATTCGGATAATTGCACATAGAAATCTGAATTTCTTCTTAACTGACAGTAAAAAGAAAGAAAAATGAAAAGATAAACATAAAAACCACAAAATTTTATAGTTCTCACAATATCACACACACACATATATATATGTATAACTTGATAAGATACTACCTCTTTTGGAAACTGCTTAAAGGAGACATTATCGAAGTTTGGCAACTTCTTCCTGTGATGTCTTGCGAGCAATGCTATCAGCTGGAGATTCACTAAATGATTATCACAAGAGAGAATACGGAGCTTCAAACAGGGAAGAGCAGGCGTACACTTGGCATACCTTGATCTACTCGGTACTGTAACCATGAAGATGATCACCATTCTACGCAAAAGATTTAGCTCAACAAGATTAAATACAAATAATTGAATTCTTAAGAGGAAAATGTACCATCATACCATGATAATAGAAGAAGAATGCTTATGGTAACCCTTTTTCCCGACGGAAATCCCAATATTATGAAGCAAGCATACAGCTTCAAGATACTCAAGATCCTTGTCATCTAGGGAGGTAGCAACTTGATTGTTAGTAAGATCATCACATTTTCTTAAACCTTCAAAAATTTCCTGCAAAAATCATCTACTCAAAAACACGGGATTTGCAACACAATTCTTCTTCACATGCAATTTAAAAAGAATCAGTTATAATGCAAGTAATCAAAGCTCTCTGCATACTTTATCCTAATTTTTTTCAAAATATTAATCAATTTATGCCGAACTAGCTTTCTACTTTTACCAATAGTGCTTGTGAAAAGAATCAAAAACAAATAATTCAGTGAAAATACCTTGGCAATGCCAGCACATTGTGCAGCAGCTTTCATCCTCTTCTTTCTATTAAACTTCATTGCAAGCCTCACAATAGACGACCATTTTGCAGTAGCATTCAAATCATAAGCCTCGTTACTCTTAGCTAACATTTCTGCAATAACTCCTTCTGTCAATGCATACCCAGAAACCTCCATTTCCTCAAGCCCAAGTACCTCAAATATCTCTTCCAACATCACTGCCCCGGCAGCAATGAACTCCGACCGCCTTTCAAAAAACTTCTCCCTCTTAATCTTCTCTGCGTCTCCTCCCCCACACAAACTCCCAACGACGCCCTTCAGTTCTTTTCTGCTTAGCTTCCAGTCCCTCTCGCTGTCCCCAAAAGGAACCATATTGCTAAAGTCTCCAAACCCAAAACGAGCTGCCTTTTCAACCGCCTTGATAGTACCTGAAGATCCAACAAAAACTTCAAAGCCACAATTTTTAATCTTCTCAACCAACCCAGATTGTTGAATCGCCGATCTAATATGCTCCCTCATATTTGCAGCATTCTCTTCGTTGCCCCCAAACTTTTGGGTCAAATTCACATGGCCCAACTTCAGTGAAGCCCCAAAAATGACTTTTCCTTCCTTCCTAATTACAAACTCAGTAGACCCACCTCCAATATCCACACCCACCACCAGTTTCTCATGTATCGGAAAAAACTGAAGCATACCCAGATATACAAGCCTAGCTTCGTCTTCCCCAGGTTGCACCTCAACCTCTAAACCGACCTCTTCTCTCACAGATTCCAAAACGCAGCTTTATTCGCAGCTTCACGCACAGCTGCGGTGGCAACACATCGGACATGGGTTTTGTTGATTTGGTACGATTTCAAGATTTTCTGAAACTTTTGAAGGTATTTAAGGGCAAGGAGCTGGAATTGATCCGAAATGGTAAAAGGGATTTCTGTTGATGATGGTGTGGTGGTGTCGTGGCCCAGAACTACTGGCTCTTTGAATTGATCAATGGTGAAGAATTTGTCATCTGGGTATGCGCGGACTATGAACAACTTGAATGAGTTCGTGCCCATGTCAATGGCAGCCAAGAGGGTCGAAAGTGTTGATGGGTCTGGCTTAGCAGAGGCCATTGCGCTTGCTACTCGGTTTCTGGACTTACAGGTAATGACTCCCTGCTCTCTGTTTACGGGGTCGAAGCTTCTTTTTTTTTTTTTTGTTGGTAAATTCAAGGAACAAACAACCGGAAAAAACCATTCCCTGCAAAAGGGATGGGACCCCGACCGCGCTTATGACTCGTCCGTATCGTCTCTCGTGCCGTATCCATTCTCGTTCTGGTGATTCCCCCTCTCTTCATAGTGGATTCTATCGTAATAGAAATAGTGAAAAGAAAGAAAGAGGTTTCATTCGGTCAATCACGTTTATTAGAAGTGGACAATAGAGTGGTTGTACCAGCCAAAACTCATCTACGTATTATTGTAACACCTGCAAGGGATTCAGTTTATGGGCAGCTGTTAAGCCTGAGAAGGAGAAGGGGACTACCTTTGTTTCGTTCGACTCCTATCGAGGAAGTCTCACTCGCATTCTGTGTAGTAAAGACTTTTTCAGGAATAGCGTTGAATCTTGAGAATGAGAATGTAGGGATTGTTGTCTTTGGTAGTGATACCGCTATTAAAGAAGGAGATCTTGTCAAGCGCACTGGATCCATTGTGGATGTTCCTGCGGGAAAGGCTATGCTAGGGCGTGTGGTCTATATTATATATATATATAATGTTCTTTGTACACTCTAAATTGAGCTTTCATTGATTTATATATCAATATGATTATTAAATTGATACAAATAACATTGACATATATATTATTTATATATTTATATATAGTTTGATTTTTTTATTCAATAGTTACTTCATTTAACCACCAAACCAGGCCCAAGAAAGAGTAGACCAGCTTAGAAAAAAAAAAAACAAAGCAGGAAGGCTTACAAAAAACCTATTCACCAACACTAAAAAAAAGCAAAGATATCATCCAAAAAAGGGAATCACATGGACCGCCTCACCCGAGAGAGGTCCCAATTTCTAAGAGGACGACAAGTTTATGGATATGGGGGCAAAGGAGGCCGTCTTTATCCAAGATATTCACCAGAGAAGATGAGGGTCTATCAAGCCAGATCTTCGGGCACATCCTCAGTGCGGTTTGAGATGCGAGAAAGTCCGTCGCTTGATTTCCTTCTCTCGAAATCCAATTCCAACGACATTGCTGGAAACTATTCGCCTGTTCTTTGATTCTTGAGAGATATGGGTATATATCACATTGGCCACGTGCAATTGTTCCATTTAGGCACTCAATGGCAGTCTTAGAGTCTGATTCAATACATATATTAGTGAAATGTAATTCCTCAGCGAATTTGCAACCCTCCAGAATCGCGAGAGCTTCTGCTTGAAGCACCGAAGTGGTAGACCCCAAAATCGATTTTCCTGCTACAAAACACCCTAAACCATCCCGGACCATAATCCCAACGGCTGTACTCAGTGATTGAGAGTTCCAAGAGGCATCTACGTTTAATTTTATGCATGGCCGTTGGGGGGCCACTCACCGGTGTTGGGGAAAAGGGGCAAGATCAGAATGCATTGGCCGATGGGGCTTACTATTTGCCATCTTAAACTCAGCGATAGCCATCTGGGTCCGTCGGACCACCAAAATAGGATTGGGAGTGGTATGGTCAAAAATAACCTTGTTCCTCATTTTCCAGATATTCCAAAAGGTGAACATGATGGTGCAGGAAATGATATTTCTCTCCTTCTTTGTAAGGAATCCATAAGTGATTGCATCATCCATCCATGAGCTTCGGGTGGTGACAGATTGTTTGTTTATAACATAGTGAAGGTCACCAACAAACTAGACATAGTCCAGCCAAGGGCAGAGAAGTAAGAGGTGCTCAATTGTCTCCTTATGTTCGTTACAAATTGGGCATATATGGTTACTTTTAATGTAACGACCCGTCCCAAATTCCAAGATTAGATTAGTTACTAATCACGATTAGTGAGGTTAATCGGAGATTAGTTAGGCGAAATCGGACGAACGATACAAAATGACCGTTTTGCCCCTAGGCGTGGGCAAAACATTGACTTTTCGTTCGGGCGGTCAAATGGACTTTGACCGATGACCGTGACGTGGTTCGTGACGTCACGAGTTCATAGACAGGTGGCACGTTCAATTCCGACATTCAAGGAGGAAGTTATGACGTTAGGAAGTTTAGGAGCATTTTAGTAATTTTGGTTAAAAAAGGGCAAATAGTTAAAATTTTGACCGGGATGTCCGATGGCCAAGGGCCGAGGACCGTTACGTAAATCGGGACGATACGAATCCATAGACAGGTGGCACGTCGAATTCGGACGTTCAACGGCGAGGTTACGGTTCACGGAAGTTCAAGTGCACTATTGCACGAATTACGAGACGAGTTCACTTTTCGACTCTAGTGGGCCCATATATTTAATTCCTACCCTATGGATGAGTGACAAGTGTCACCCATCCACATGCCACCTATATTGATTCATGCATCGACCATTTTCCTCATTTAAACTCAAATACCCGATCTCACCATTTCTCTCCATCTTTGTGCAACCCAAAACCGTTCAAATTTTACCCATATGATCACCTATGAGACCCAGAGAGTGAGTGAGAGACTGAGGAGGCTACTGGCAGCCTGAACCCCCGTCCACGGCGGCGAGAGGGGGAGAAACCCGAAAGGTTCACGGTAAGACCATTTTTCCCCTTTAAATCGATTTGTGCATTATGATTGGTTTTTAATGGTTTTAATGAATTAAATGGGTCATTAGGATTGTGTTAGGACGATTTTAGGAAGCTAGGGACGGCTGTGAAGCCATGGGTGCATTTTGGAAACATTGAACCGTATGGTTCATAATTAAACCATAGGATTTAGGTGTTTTTAGCTATGTTTAATGATTGGAAATGATAGGGAATGAAGAAATAGGAATTTAGGGATTTATTAGGAAGGAAATCGGACTAAAATGAGAAGGGAGGAGCTGTGAACCGGTCACACCGGTCCAACTGGACTGGCCAACTAGTGAACCGGCCGGTTCACCTGCTGGAGAAGATGAATAGTGCACTGTCCGTTCTAGGGGCGCGTGAGGGCGCATGGGCCATAATTTGGGGAAGTGTTCAATATACAAAATCTTCTATTCGATGTAACGAACATTTTTGGACTGGTTTCGTGTCAATCGAACACCGTCTCGATATGTTTCGGGGCATTAGAAGGTTTAGGATCAGTTTAAAAATAGTTAAAAGTTTGGGAAAATTACGGGGCTTTAATGGGAGGTTAATTAAGTATTTAGTAACCTTCTATTACAATTTGGACAGGTTTGGGAGTCCCGGTGATAACGATTGGCTCGGGAGAGCCTATGACACGCAAATCAAGGCGGCAGCTCGGACGGTCTGTGAGTGGACCTTATTTTCTAAATTGGTGCATGCATAAATGTTTATTATATGTTTTTATACATGTTTGGTAATGCCATGGGTGCATTTGGTTATGGTTACGTATAAGCACGTATTTCGAGATTTCAGTCTTATACGGTGCTTATACGGGTCCGTATTTTCTTATTGGTTTTAATGAATTGGATTTGGATTTCAAAAGGATAAACTCGGGTATGAGACCCATTTGGTTTTGTCTCGGGCATATGACCTCAGATATCGGGCACGGTGCCCAGCTGATGTCCGATGTTCGGGCACGAGACCCAGGTTACTTTACGGTTTTGATTTCAGGTCAGGGAACCTTAAATAGATTTCCCAGTTCATGACGGTTTATGGGAACCAGCATGAACCCGTCTTATGGTATTGTGGTTCATGACGGATTATGGGGACCGGCATGAACCCTGGTTATGTTATTATGGTTCATGACGGTTTATGGGAACAGGCATGAACCCGTGTTATGGTATTGTGGTTCATGACGGATTATGGGGACTTGCATGAACCCTGGTTATGTTATTATGGTACATGACGGTTTATGGGAACCGGCATGAACTCTGGTTATGTTATTATGGTACATGACGGCTTATGGGAACCAGCATGAACCCTTGTTATGGTATCGTGGTTCATGACGAATTATGGGGACCGACATGAACCTTGATTATATTATGTTGGTATATGACGGTTTATGGGAACCAGCATGATTATGTTATTGTGGTACATGACGGTTTATGGGAACCGGGCATGGAGGTTGTTTTATATATGTATATGAACGAATTGGATGTTGTGGATCATGACGGTTCAGGGGAACCGGGCATGGCTGGTTATGTTATGCATATATATATATATATATATATGTTCATATACCTTCCTATACTTCTATTATATCATCCGGGGAGGGTCGTTGGCCTGGGTGGACCCCGGAGTAGTCATGGAGCACCGACTGAGTGGAGTCACCCTCTAGTTGGGTTCCTTACTCTCAGGAAGGCTATGGTTACTATACCTCGGGTAGGATCAGTGGTCTGCGGACATTGACCTTAACTTTGAGAAGACTCGGATTGAGACCCGGGTAGCACGCGCGTAGCTTTGGATACCGTGACAGGATTAGTTGTGTGACTTATATGTATATATGATATATGAGATTTGTAACGACCCGTCCCAAATATCGGGATTTAATAATATTTAATTGTGATTTACTAATTTGGGATTAGTTGGGCGATTTCGGACGAATTGTGCAAAATGACCGTTTTGCCCCTCGGCGTGGGCAAAACGTTGACTTTTAATTCGGATGGTCAAATGGACTTTGACCGATGACCGTGACGTAGTTCGGGACGTCACGAGTTCATAGACAGGTGGCACGTTCGATTCCGACGTTCGTGGTGAAAGTTATGATGTACGGAAGCCCAAGGGCATTTTCGTAATTTGACTTAAATGGGGCAAAATGTTGACTTTTTGATCGGGAGGTCTGATGGCCGAGGGCCAAGGACCGTTAGGAAGGTCTCGATGCCCTGAGTTCGTAGACAGGCGGCACGCATCAATCGGAGTCCGTATGACCGAGTTACGGGTCAGGATGTGTGGGGGGCATTTTGGTAATTTTCTGCACAAGGGCAGAATTGTAATTTCACACGGGGGTACTGTTTCATTGAACAGCCGTGAAGGTGGATGCTTTGTGCGATCGATCCCACGATTTGTTTATCAATTAATTGAGTTAATTGGGTCAGTTTGAGGTGGAATTGCACATGTGATGGTGCTGGCAATCGATCACAAGAACGTGGGCACCATTTTATTGTGTTTTCGGGTCAGTGCAGGGGATCTGTACAAAGTGGATTGAGGACGGTTTTGAGTGCTTTTAAGGACTGAGTTGGATTGTTAGAATTGAGAGTGAGTCGAGAGGGTCACTCTGTGATTGAGAATGGAAGGAATGAGTGTAATTGATGCTGGAATTCTCTGAAAAACCCGAAACTGGGTTCTGGGAAATTCAAATTCGAACTTCCAGGTTTAGGCCAGCCCAAGCCTAATTGATGATGGATTGAGCTTTCTGGAACTTCAACGTGTCGAACCAGATCAAATGGGGCAAGCTTTGGGGCTCCTAGGGCCGTGGACGGACGAGGTGGACGGCCGGAAAACTCAAGCTTGAGTTGTGGTGATTGAGGTAATGTCGTGTTCAATTAATCATGCTAATTGGTTCGTGTTAGTCCTTATATGCTTCATATGAAGTTAATTTGACAATGGTTGAGGATTGATGGAGTTTTGGTGATTGACCCGTTTTGGGTGATCACGGGTTGATGGCTTGATTAAGGAATGGTTGATGTTGATCGATGTCACAGAACTGAAATTCATTGGTTAATGATTGTTGTAGGATCAAGAACGGATTGAATTGATGTCGAATTGGGTGTGATTGAACCGGATCCTATCGCGGGTAATCAGACCCGTTTACCAGACAAACGGGTGAAGATGGTGACTGTAGCAGTCACTGTAGCAGGCGCGTGGCTTTCACGCGCAGCCACTCACGGCGGCGCGTGACGACGCGTGGGCACGAATCTCGAGGTGAGGTCAACATGACTTTTGTCCTATACAATGTAACAAACATTTTGGGATTGGTTTCGTGTCGATCGGACACTGTCTTGATATTGTTCGGGATGTCCGAAGGTTTTAAATCCAGTTTAAAAATACGTAAAAATTCGGGAAAATTACGGGACTTGAATAGGATGTTAATGATGAGGTTAGTAATCCTCTAATGTGATTTGAACAGGATTGGAAGTCCCGGTGATAGTGGTGTGGCCCGGGAAGGCCTATGGCACGCGTATCGAGGCACTCGGTTAAACGGTCTGTGAGTGGACATTGGTTTCATAAATTCGATGCATGCATAACTGTTTTATGATTGATATAATTATGATTAAATGATTTACTTTGGATATCGGTGAATTTAAAATTATTTCACGTATTTCGAGGTGAATTACGTATTTGCACGTAAATCGAGGTTTTCTGAATTTGCACCGATTTCCATAAATGTGGTTGGATATGATTTCATGAAACGGTTACGAACTTGAATAATGTAAAATTGGGCCAGGGGTCCAGTTCAACTATGAAATCGGGCCAGGGGCCCAGTTAACATGTGGATCGGGCCAGGGGCCCAGTTAACTTGTGAAATCGGGCCAGGGGCCCAGTTGATTTCTACATGTGATTGCGGGTCGGGGACCCTAAAATGGAATTGAATAAATGTTTCCTGGTTTATATTTTATATATGTTCACATGCTGGAATCTATAAATGGTTTTGATGATGTTTCGGTCATGGCACGTTTCACGGTATTTGGGCATGAGACCCGTTTGATGAAATGTAACGATCGGTTCGGATTTTACCTATGTATACCTATATGTTTTGCATGTGGATATCGATAAAATGTATTTAGTACTGCACTGTATAGATCCTTCCATATGATACTGTCTCCTCTGGATGAGGTACCCCGGAGAGGTCACGGACGTCTAGTACGTCCAGCGTTATGACGCTAAGCATCGGGGATGCTGTACCCGAACGGGGTTCGGGGATTGAACTCGGAAATTGAGACCCGAGTGGCGCGCGTAGCCTTGTGATTGTGACCTTATTGACGTCAGGGACGTCAGACATCAGGGATGTCGGATTGGAGTGTATAGTACAGTGGCTAAAATTATGGTTATGGTTTATATTATATGCCTTATGGTTCATATTACTGGATTGATGAAATAACTCTTGGATTGACTTTTGGAATTTGAAACTATGCTTTGGTTTCCGGGCTAAGGCCCTAATGGTTATTTCTAAATAAATGTGTGATCATTGGTTTTTGGCGCATGCATATGATTTTACTGAGGGGCATAAATGTCTTATAAATGTTTTAAACAGACTTGTTTATTTTCGTCCACTCACAGCTTTTGTTTTTAATGCCCTTCAGGTTGATTCCGGATACGACTGCAGCAGAGATTTGAGCATCGCACACCTCCTCCATCGATCCTTACGCACTCTGGTAGCCCGTTTGGGCAATGGAAATCGGTTATCCCTCGTCTGACGCCTCTTGTCAGACGGGAGCACGTCACATTCCATGGTAATCCCGGGGGTATTGGGATGGGTCGTGTCAAGATTTGATATGTGGTGTGCACAGGTGTGCACAGAATTGAGCAGTGGCTAATGTATGTTTATGGTTATGGGCTGAGTCCCTTGTTGGTTTTCTTATGGATTTGGGCGGTGGCCCGTATGGTCGATTTCATTGTGGTCCTTTCGACCTTGGTTTATTTCTGATTTGGGCTTAGTTCCCACATATGGTTTCTTTGGTTAAAGGGTTTTCGAATGCATGCATGCTTTTTAGTGAAAGGTACAAATGTCTTCATATGAAATGTTTTTATAAACTTTGGTTTTTTCCACTCACAGATTTTAATGTTTTTACTGCCCTTCAGGTTGACATCGGATGTGAACTGTAGCAGAGACCGAGATATCACATACCTCCTCCGGATCCTGGCGTACTCTGATAGCCCGGGAGGGCAAAGGTCGGAAATATCCCTTGTCTGACACTTCGTGTTAGACGGGAGCAGGGTCATCCTGCACTAATCCTGGGGGAATTGGGATGGGTCCTGTCAACGTGGTATCAGAGCAAGGTTGCTCATGTTATTCTGAATTCCAGAGCGTATTTTGCGCGATACTCCGTACGCAGGTCGAAGATGTGATATCTCAAGGGGCTGCAGTTCGTGGTCAACCTGATTGTTGGGATGCCGATACGATAGTTAGTAGGACTGAATCGTGATATGTCTTGGTTCGGCACATGATGTCGGGGTTGCCATAGTTCTGTCGAGGATGACAGTGTGGGACCTTACGGAAAGGATGAACATAATAGTATTTTGGAGTTGGGATCGTCTTCACGATGTCGTAGGATCGGTTTCGACAACTGGTTGGGAATTGTGATCATCTGATGATCTGATTTGGTTGAGTTAGATGGATTTACTGCTCCTGACAGTTAGCAGTCGAGTTCGTGGAACTCTACTTGAACTTATGGCAGTTAGTAGTCGGATTCGAGGAATCCTAGTTGGATTGACGTTTTTACGTTGTCCAGACCGCGTAGTCGGTCAATTCGTGGAGTGTACTACGGTTGGCAGTAGCAGTTGGGTTCAGATTGACTCTAGGCGTGATCGTGGAATCCTAAGGTAGGATGTGTATGGTTCGGAAATGTGAGTTGACGAGTGGTTTGACTTTGACGACTTTTCGGAGTCGAGACCGACTATCGGCCATGTCAGGCCTCGTCATGTCAGTTAGTGATGGGACTGCACTCTGCAGTCGGGGTTGTACTTATCGGTTAGACCTAGTTGGTTGTCGTACTACCATAGTTGTGATGGATTTTTGGTGCAGCTAAGGTCACGGGCGACCTGGTAGACGACAGTGGTTGAGTCGAGTTACGACTGGTTAGTGATTGGTTGGACAGGTTACCAGGGTTGGTACTTGTCGATGGAATCCCGGAGCGGGGATACGGAGTAATTGGTACAGGCGATTGATTCCGTTGGATGCGGAGTCTGGATATCGAGATGTCTGGTAGTTTGGTAGTTTAGTTCGCTTCAGTTGGTGACATCTAGGTTTTAGGAGTTCTCATTTCGAGATTGTTGGCATCCTTTGGATGACTTGTATGACCGGATGGAAGATGCTGGGAATATTTTTCAGATCCTAGCTTTTGGTTGTTGGAGGATTTGGAAAGCTCGTAATGAGCGATGTTTTAAAGATACCCCTCAGTCTTCTGTAAATGCCATTGGTATGCTATTAAGACAGTTAACAGAGTTTTCAGATGCAAAGAAATTAGGGACTGTGATTGGACAGGTTGTGATGGGAGATAAAAGGTCAACTTATGAGGAGGCAAGGTGACAGGACCCATCCCAATCCCCCCAGGATTACCGTGGAATGTGCCCTGCTCCCGTCCAACAAGAGGTGTCAGACAAGGGATAACCAAAAGCCACTGCCCAAACGGGGCTTCTAGAGTGCGCCAGGATTGATGGATGAGGCGTGCGATGTCCGAGTCTCTGCTGCAGTCACATCCATGATCAACCTGAAAGCATCAAAACCAATAAAAGCTGTGAGTGGATGAAAATCAGTAAGTTCATTAACACATTTCATTAAGACATTTATGCCCTTCATTAAAACGTATGCATGCATCGAAAACCAGTAACCAAAACATTTGTTCAACCAAGCCATTAGGGCCTTAGCCCAAAAACCGTAACTCAAAACCAAGTGTGGGAACTCAGCCCAAAACTGTGGAATACCACATCCATACATACAAAACCATGTGGGCCACCGCCCAAATCTAAAAACATAAATCCATAATTCCAAAACCATTTAGGGTCCCTGACCCAAAATACCTCATAAACCAATAATCCATATTTACTACATAACTATCTCCAGCATCCCAGATGCCTAGCGTCCTAGACGCTTGACGTCTCAGACATCATATCTCACGGTATAATAAGCGACGACTGCTGCCCGGGGTCTCTCCGGGTCAATATCTTTGACATCACAGATGTCTGACATCCCAGACGTCAATCATAGCAATCCTGCTCCTAAGTCACTATACGGTCTGGTAGCTCCGTACAATAACCCCTCGCAGGCAATGCACCGTGACTTCCCCAGTATCCCAGCCATCTGGAGGAGACCATCATATATCCTTGTATCAAGATGGTATAGGGAAAACAGTTTTATTAAATCATTTCACAACATCTCAATGGGCCCTGCCCGAAATTTCCATAAAACATCACAATTCCATTTAGGGTCCCCGACCCGAAATCACATTTATAACTCAACTGGGCCTCATTCCCGATTTTATGAACCATTGGGCCCACTGCCAGATTTTGTAAACCACTGGGCCCACGGCCCGAATTCATAAATCAACTGGGCACCTGACCCGATAATATAACTCAAATGGGTCTCAGCCCGATTTCATAACAATTGGGCCCCTGGCCCGATTTCATAAGGCAACTAGGCCCATAGCCCGATTACGTAACCCAAATGGACTCCAAGTCCGAGGTTTCTAAAACAATTGGGCCTCAAACCCGAGTTCATCTTTCCAATTTCAAAACCATTTCATCATCGATTTACGTGCAAGCACGTAAATCGCCTTGAAATGCGTGAAACCGTATAATTTACCAATATCCAAATCAACATCATACAATCACAATCATAATCCATATAAAACAGTTAAGCATGCATAGAATTTATAAAACCAAAGTCCACTCACAGACCGTTCAACGATACGTCTCGATACGCGTGCCATAGTCCTTCCCGGGCCACACCACTATCACCGGGACTCCCAATCCTGTCCAAATCACATTAGAGGGTCACTAACCTCATTATTAACCTCCTATTAAAGTCCCGAAATTTTCCCGAATTTGTAACTATTTTTAAACTCGATTTAAAACCTTTGGACGTCCCGAACAATATCGAAACGGTGTCCGATCGACACGAAACCAATCCCAAAATGTTCATTACATTAGATAGGACAAAAGTCATGTTGACCTCACCTCGAGATTCGTGCCCATGCGCCGTCACACGCCGCCGCGAGTGGCGGCGCGTGAAACCCACGTGCCTGCTACAGTGTCGTCGTCCTTACCCGTTTCTCTAGTAAACGGATCCTGCAACCCGCGTGATGACCCGGTTTAATGTCTATCAAATCAACCCTAATTACTTCAATTGATCATTCAAATAGATTTGTCTTAAGTCTAATTAAAGGTCTGTAACCATAAATACATCAATCCTTACCTGAAATCCCACGATTCGAAGACGAACGTCGAAGAACACCTGTCACTGTTCCTTCTTCGAAATTCGTCAATCCCTTCTGATTTCTTTCAATTGATTCACCCAGAAGTATCAATGGACCATGAGAAACTGTTTCCCCACATCAATTGCATCGTTTGATCACTCAATGATCACGACTCAGCTTCAACACAGGCTTACTGTCGTTTTGTCCGTTCATAGTCAATTGGGCACCAATTTGCTTCCTTCTTTCCATGATTCTGATCGTGGCACTCCCAGGAAGCTGAAAGTGAGCTCCATTGCGATCCTCATAGCCCAAGGCTTGAATTTCGAATTTCCCTCAAATGTTCCAAAATTTCAATTTCTCAGTCACAGCTACCCTCACAGTCCCTCGTGTTTCTCTCAGCTAAATTCAATCCTTAATTCCCTCAATTTTCCATTCTCAAGCACAGCTGTGGAGGGAATGATGGTGAGAAGGGAATTTGCCCTCTTTTTGTTCACGGTTCAATGAAGAACACAGAGAAGGCATAATGGTGATTAATTAAGGCTAATGGTGATGATGATGTAGGAATGATGATGTTGGGAGGGAAACATGGAGCAGATTCTTGGCCTCAGATCAAGGGATGGGTGACACTTGTCACTCATCCAAGCATCCACCATCAATGGTCACTATTCATAATTAAATAATATTTTAATCGAAATCCCGGTTTGTTCGGTTAATCGATTTCGTTCCCGTGACCATAACTTCGTTGTCGAAACTCCGATTTCGGCATGCCGTCTGTCTATGAATTCGTATCGACTCGCTCTATGTAAAGGTCCTTGGCCCTCGCCCATTGGACCTCCCGGGTCAAAAGTCAACATTTGGCCCATTTTTTGCCAAATTTCCAAAATACCCCTCCACTTCCGATCGTCATAACTTCTTCCACGGATGTCGGAATCGAACGTGCCGCCTGTCTATGAACTCGTGACATCCTGAACTATGTCACGGTCATCGGCTAAAGTCCATTTGACCGCCTGATCAAAAGTCAACATTTTACCCACGAATAGGGGCAAAACGGTCATTTTGCATCGTTCGTTCGATTTCGCCCAACTAATCACGGATTAGCCTTAATAATCGTGATTAGTCACTAATCTAATCCCGAAATTCGGGACGGGTCGTTACAACCTTCCCTCCTTAATTAATTTCGTCCTCGAAATTCCAACCGATCCAATTTCAAACGTTCTTCCCTCCTTAATTTGTTTCGTTCCCGGAATTTTAACTGTCCTGACTCCACAAACACCCCGTGGAAAGTACACTCGACCTCGCAACACGTGTACACTCGTACACCAACTAATCAGAACAAAACTTGTCTGCACTCAAACGTACCACTAGTACTCATGTCGTATCGACTATATTCGACCCCGTCGAATGACTGAAACCACCCGTTTCGAATTGACACCACTTGTCACATAAACCCTTTCGTTGACGCAACAACTCAACGGTTCCTTCTTACTCACCAATCTATCCTGATATTTACTCCCACTAGGAGTCATCAGACCTCTCTCAACAATCCTAGTTGACACATCCTGACAATCTGTCACCACTCTGCAGTTGTCAGTCGAAAACTGACACTATACTCACTCGTGGCTACACAAGCCACCAACTTACTTGACTCAAATATACACTTACCAATTTTTCACTCGACCCGTGTGTAATTAGACCCATCAGAAATACCATGACCCATTGCATAGTATCCAATGTCTGGTCCTCGACCTCGACTAATCCAATGGTATCGGAACCAATCCGGCTACCAACACGCTCACCGACATACCTCGGGTATAACCCATCGACCAGACTACAACCACCTAGGTCATAGCCAAACACGTTCCAAAAATGGAGTCCATTTGCCCAATCCAGTATTAGACAAATCGAAGCTCCACCCATCATCCAGTTCTAAATCCAAATTCAAATCCGCAATTTCGTAAGAAATCAGGAATCCAAACCCAGACATCACATTTTAATCCATTTCCAAATCCGAATCTGAAATCATTATTCCGTAAGCTAGCATTTGGAATAATCATTCCGCACCCAAATCCAGAAATCTACTTTGAAGTTCCAAAATCGAATCCTGAATCGTCACCCAGAAATTCGATTTCAAAACCCGAAATCTCGTTCACGTCCACCAAGACACACCAAAACCGAACCTATCGGTTACCAGTTCAATACATTCGATTGACTTCATAGGGAAGCCAGTCCCAACATCCACACGTCTAAGGTTGACAAAATCCGACCATGTCGGAAACCTACTCACCCGAGTAATATACCATACGGGATCCACTTCGAAAAGAAGTTCAGTCCCGTCATGTACGACTCACATACCAAAGTAAGGGTGATAAACTCGTTCCCTACCTGGATCATCAGGATCACGACCCAGATTCGACATTGCGTCCCTGACTATAACGTCACGATCCTGCCCCACCTAAGATCCACACAGTTAACTACTAGATTCCAAACCATAGGGTCTTACACCCTCATCTAATTTGCGTACTGTCACATCGTTCGACAACCAACTCCCACAACTAAACAGAACAGTCAACGACGAGACACACCGAGACTGTGGGTTCTAACTGATTACCTTGTATCGATCCTTGCTATCCCACCTAGGAAAACCAAGGATGATCCAACACAATGACGCCAATACTCATCCTATGTGGATGCAAACAAAACTCGCTGCACTCACCACGCCATGTAGCCCAACATCGTCTGCCACCAAGCAGAAAATGAGAAATCTCGTTTACCTAACTTCGAAATACACAACTCCTCCTGATGACCCCAAAACACACATGGGCCTACCAACCAATACACGCTCAACGTACTGGTAAATACAACCAATTTCTGCCAGGGCAGAAAATAAGAAGTCAACCTCAATGACTCCAGAATACCTATCACCAATGCGGAAACAAGCACTCCTCTCGTCCCACAATCACAAATCTCCTCGAAACTAAGGCTCCAACCGTGTTGGAAACAGACATACTCCCAATGAGATGTCAAGTCTAACCACTGGACTTCCCACATCCTCAACTCACTTGGACAACCACATGTCCGCAATCAATCCATTATTGTTTCGTTCGTACATCCCAACATTTACAGGTTCAACACTCGGTTTTCCAAGTTATTCACAATCACAAATCCCCCATCAATACTGTAACGACCCGTCCCGGAACTTAAGGTCAAGACAGTGATTAAGATGGGATTAGTGAGTTTAATCGGGGGTAGTTTGACAGGACCCATCCCAATCCCCCCGGGATTAGTGCGGGATGACCCTGCTCCCGTCTGACACGAAGTGTCAGACAAGGGATATTTCCGACCTTTGCCCTCCCTGGCTATCAGAGTACGCCAGGATCCGGAGGAGGTATGTGATATCTCGATCTCTGCTACAGTCCACACCGTATCCAACCTGAAGGGTATTAAAAACAGAAAGACTGTGAGTGGACAAAATAAAGAATTTATAAAAACATATTTCGTAAAAGACCTTTATACCCTCCACTAAAAAGCATGCATGCATAGTAAAACCATTTATCCAAACACATAAGTTTAAATAACCATAATTAGGGTCTCAGCCCCAAATTCTATAAATACAAGTTCTACGGGCTCCTGCCCAAAACCATTTACAGAAAACCATAACATAGTAAACATATGTGGGATCTCAGCCCAAAACCATTTATCATCATAAAACATAATTTTCCAAACCAATTTAAATCATGTTTATCCCTTATATTCATATCCAGAACCTGTCACGGTAAAATAGAGCTACATGTGTGCTAACCGGGGTCTCAAACCCAAGTCTCTCCAGGGTCCACCCAGGTCAATGTCCGTAGATCAATGACCCTCCCTGAAGGTAACGAACCATGCCCATCCTGAGAGTAAGGAACCCAACTGGGGGGCGACTCCACTCAGTCAGTGCTCCGTGACTACTCCGGGGTCCACCCAGGCCAACGACCCTCCCCGGAGGAGACAATCATATATAAAGGATGGAATATGAAAAACTTTTTGAAATCGTTATTTAAATCTTTCCAGGATTCATGCCCGGCCCCCATAAGCCGTCATTAACCATAAAATCCTTTTATGGGTTCATGTCGGTTCCCATAAACCGTCATGACCCGTAAATCTATTTCAAGGGTTCATGCTGGTTCCCATAAACCGTCATGACCCGTAAAAACTATTTGTAACACATAGCTGGGCGCTAGGCCCGAATCCACATAGAAACTGGACCTCCGGTCAGAATCGTAAACCAACTGGGCCTCCGGCCCGATTCCGTAAATCAAATGGGTTTCGAACCCGAGTTTACCTTTTCGAATCCAAAACCATTTCATTAAACCATTTCTAAAATCATAAGTACGGAAAATCATTATAAAACTGGAAAACCTCGATTTACGTGCAAGCACGTAAATCGCCTCGAAATACGTGAAACCATATAATTTACAAATATCCAAATCAAACTCATCGAATCACATTCATTATCCTTTTGGAAATCCAAAACCATTTCATTTATAAAAATAAAGACATACAGCCCCGTATAGGCACCGTATAAGGTCGAAACCTCGAAATACGTGCCTATACGTAACCACACATCCAAATGCACTCATGGAATCACAAACAAGTATTTAAAACATATAATAAACATTTATGCATGCACCAATTTAGAAAACAAGGTCCACTCACAGACTGTCTGAAGCCGCACCTCAATACGCGTGCCATAATCGTCTCCCGGGTCAATCGTCATCACCGGGACTCCCAAACCTGTCCAAATTCATTTAGAGGGTTACTAATAGCCTCATTAACCTCTCATTGAAGCCCCGTAATTTTCCCGAACTTCTAACTTTTTTTAAACTCGAACCTAAACCTTCGGACAGCCCGAACTATATCGAAACGATGTCCGATTGACACGAAACTAGTCCCAAAATGTTCGTTACATCGAATAGATGAAATTACATGTTGGAACCATCCCCAAATTCCTCCCCACGCGCTCGCACGCGCCGCCTAAAGTGGCTGCGCGTGGGCTTCACGCGCCTGCTACAGTACCCGTCTTCTTCCTCGCACAGCCGGTCCGGGCCGGCCGGTCCGGTCCAACCCCTGCAACTGGACCGGCGTAACTGGTCCATGCCTCATTCTCCCTCAATTTTGGTCCGTTTTCCTCCATTTCAATTCCTAAATTCCTATTTCTTCATTTCCTATCTAACCCAATCAATTAAACAACCTAAAACCCTCAAAAATCCACGGTTCAATTTTGAACCTCACAGTTCAATTTTCCAAAACCTCCCCAGAGGTCTCTCATCGTCCAATCTCCCTCAAAACCGTCCTAATAGCTTCCTAACAACCTATTTACTTCATTAGAATCATTAAAAACGGTCCATAATAACTAGAATTCAAAAATGGGGAAAATCGGTTAAAACTGATTACCTTGCACGGTCCTTTCCTCCGCCGTCCACGGCGGCGCTCCCTTGGCCGGCCACCAAGCTCCACAGGTCCTCCTCTCACTCCCTGGTCTCTCACCAATGGTTTATAGGGTCAAGGGTTTGGATTGGATTTGAAAATGGGATCGGGTAATGGTTTTGGGAAAAATGGGAAATGATCGATGATGAAGGAATGGGAGATGCATGTATGTGGAATGGTAGCCAGTGGATGGGTGACACTTGTCACTCATCCATTGGTTGCTGAAAAGCAACTGGGCCCACTAAAGTCCAAAAATGCCTCGTAAAACGCGTCACTATGAATAGTATCCCGGAACTTCCGTGAACCGTAACTTCGCCAACGAACGTCCAAATTCGACGTGTCGCCTGTCTATGGATTCGTATCGTCCTTATCTACGCAACGGTCTTTGGCCCTCGGCCATCGGACCTCTCGGTCAAAAAGTCAACATTTGACCCATTTTAACCAAAATTACCAAAATGCCCCTAAACTTCCGAACGTCATAACTTCTTCCTCGAACGTCGGAATTGAACGTGTCACCTGTCTATGAACTCGTGACGTCACGAACTACGTCACGGTCATCGGTCAAAGTCCATTTGACCGCTCGAACGAAAAGTCAACATTTTGCCACACCTAGGGGCAAAACGGTCATTTCGCATCATTCGTCCGATTTTGCCCAACTAATCACCGATTAACCTCACTAATCATGATTAGTCACTAATCTAATCATGGAATTTGGGACGGGTCATTACAGAGTTGGTCCCGATAAGGTCGTTAGCCTAGAATGACGATTTTGCCCCTAGTTCGGGCAAAAAGTTGACTTTTAGTTCGGGCGGTCAAGTGGGTATTGACCGATGACCAGGACATAGTTTGGGACATCACAAATCCGTAGACAGGTGGCACGTCCGATTCCGACATCCGAGGAGGAAGTTATGATGTTCGGAAGATTGAGGGCATAACCGTAATTTGGCTAACTTAAGGGGAAAAGTTGACTTTTTGTACGATCGGATTTTGGGCACGTTGACCTAGGACCGTTAGGTAGATCTCGTCGTCCTGAATTCAACGACGGGCGGCACGTGTTCATCGGAGTTAAGTTGTGTGAGTTACGGGTCTAAAACGGTAGTGGCAAGATCGTAATTTTGGGGTTCAAGAAGGGGCATTTTGGTCTTTTGCACTTGGGATTTGTGCAACAGAGAGGGACAAATGGAGGGCTGAGATTGAGACATTTGTGAGGGAGTGGAGAGGATGGTGACACGTGTAGGGGAACTAGAGGGTTCCAGCATTTTGTGCACGGGTCCAATAATTTGGGGGTTAACCGTGTAGTGCGTGTGTGTTCTTTGACCCGGAGAGAAACAGAGACTGGGAATTGGGGAGGAATCGATCAAGCACGGTGAGAGTGGGAGTTTTGTGAGGGTGTGAGAGTGATCAGAGCTTGAGAGGGAGACAGTGAGAAGGTTGGGAGGTGAGGACTTAGTGTGTGTGCTAAGTGTGAGCTCACGGGAAAATCAGAGAAAACAGAGAGCAGTGAGGAGTTTTGGGTGGTGATGCTGCTGTGGTCGATCAATCGACGCTTCTGGTGGTGTCTAGAGACAAGAATGGAGCCTTAGGAACCCAGTGGACACGGCGGAGCTCACGGTGGAGAGCAGGACACAGGTAATTTCTTTACTTTTCTCTCTGTGCTATGTTTTACCGTTTAGGTTCAGACGTCTAGTTGTAGCTTTTGGGGTTGAATCGAGGAGTCTAGTGAGATCTGGGGGACTCATTAGGGGTCCCAGGTATCCTCTGGTTGTGCAGTCGTGACGGGGAAGTGCACGGCAGAGGCTAGAACGACGGAGAGTACCGGTGTGCTCTGTTTTCCGTTTTGCTTCAAACGTTGAGTCGTGGCTTTTGGATGTGAGTCGACGGTTTTGGTGAGTTGGGTAAGACTCAGAGAGGTTCTAGGAAGAGTTTAAGATAGTCACCGTGACGAGGGGTGACCGGGTTGAAGGGATCGTGAAACAGGGGACTGGTTCGAGTTTTGTTCGAGCTTGAGTCGACGAGTTGTAGGATGAGTCGAGGTGTTAGAGTGAGGGGGATGAGTTCCTTAGAACGGGACGAAGCAGATGGTGAACGGAGGAGCAGTTTTGGTGCAGGCACGGCAGAGAATTGGTCACGCTGGTTCGAGTTGCAGGGACTGGTTTGAACGGGGTCGACCAGAGGTTGCTGGTGACACTGTAGCTGGCGCGTGAGGGCCACGCGCAGCCACTTTAGGCGGCGCGTGGAGGCACGTGCGATGGTTCTTGAGGAAGTTGTCAACATGGTTTTTGGTCTAGGTGTTGTGACGAGTCTAATAGAATTAGTTTTGGGTTGATCGGACGTCGATTCGATGTAGTTCCGCGAGGGTGAAGGTTTAGGGTTCCGGTTCGTTACGTTTAAGACTTGGGAGTTTAAAGACTCGGATATTATTGAGGCCTGAATTGAGTTTAAAGACTCGGGAGTTTAAAGACTCGGATAGGTCCAGCAGGTTTGATCGGATAATGATGACTTGATATTCATGGTTTATGATACGGTTTTATGATGCTTATACTATGATTTCTATAGCTGTGTTTTATAGTGTTTCTGTTTTTATGATGAGGTTTACGTGATTGATAACTGTTTTAATAACTAGGTTATGCATGTGGTTTCAAAACGGAGGGCCAAACCTGGTTTTCTTATAAATGGTTTTGGAAACTTTTCTTTTATTCTGGTCCACTCACATTTTCTATTTTAACTTGCCCTCCAGGTCGTGGAGCTAGCACGGGGTTTCGGCGTCGAGGCAGCGTCTGAGGCATAGAAGTCACTAGAGCAATCCCAGAGTGTTGTAAAGTTTTCCGTGTGCGTGTATCTAGTTACCAGTTTTCTTTCTGTTATATTCAGTACTATGCTCTGTAAAACTTGACTTTGGGGTGTTGTATTTATTTTTCTCCTGCGTCTGACGGTGTAGTTTAGTAGTTACCTTGGTGTTGTGTCGGGGTGTCAGACGGGAGCAGGATTTACCTCGGTTTTCGGGGTGAAACCGGGGTGGGTCCTGACAAATACCACCAATGGTTTTCCTCGTCTTTTCCACTTCCAATCATTTCCTTGTCCTTTCTGGAGATATTAGAAACATACAATCACACCAACTTCGGAGTTGCCAACAACACCCCAATTCCACTAATTCTCATGACGTAGGGGACGTCATCGCAAGATTACTCAAGTCTCAATCATACCTTTTTATCCACTCATCACTTGTCATTTTACCACTGTCGGGACTAATCCCAACACATCACAATCTCAGCTGGATCCCATCCAGTCCATCACTCAACCACTACCAAATCTCAAATACCGAACATATGTCCATCATGATAGAGTCACGCCCCAACTCGTGGCTCATCGTCATCACAATCACCGACACTAGCACCAGTGCTAGTACCAGCACCAACACACTATCAACAACACTAGTATCAGCACACATGCATCCATACTAGCATCAGCACAAAAGTACCAACATACAAACTGTAACGACCCGTCCCAAATTCCATGATTAGATTAGTGACTAATCACGATTAGTGAGGTTAATCCGTGATTAGTTGAGCGAAATCGGACGAACGATGCGAAATGACCATTTTGCCCTTGGGCGTGGGCAAAATGTTGACTTTTCATTCGGGCGGTCAAATGGACTATGACCAATGACAGTGACGTAGTTCGTGACGTCACGAGTTCATAGACAGGTGGCACGTTCAATTCCGACGTTCGTGGAAGAAGTTATGACGTTCGGAAGTTTAGGGGCATTTTGGTAATTTTGGTTAAATGGGGCAAATAGTTGACTTTTTTACCAAGAGGTCCGATGGCCGAGGGCCGAAGACTGTTACGTAGATAAGGAAAATACGAATCCGTAGACAGGCGGCACGTCGAATTCGGACGTTCGACGACGAAGTTACGGTTCACGGAAGTTCAAGTGCACTATTGCACAAATTACGAAACGAGTTAACTTTTGGACTTTAGTGGGGCCCAGATATTTAGTTCCTACCCTATGGATGAGTGACAAGTGTCACCCATCCACATGCCACCTATATTGATTCATGCACCGTGCAAACCATTCCATTTTCTCCATTTCAAACACACACAAAACACCTACCCGATCTCACCCATTTTCCTCCCATCCGTGCAACCCAAAACCCATCCACTCTTCACCCATGACCAGGCAGAGGACCAGGGAGGCTGAGGAGGTTGCTGGTCGGCCAGAACCGCCGTCCACGGCGGCGAGAGGAGGAAGAACCCGTGAGGTTCACGGTAAGTCCATTTTGATCCATTTTTACATTTTTGATGTTATGGTTGGTTTGTAATGGTTTTAATGAGTCCATTAGGTTGCTAGGGACATGTTAGGAAGGTTTAAGGAAGCTTGGGATGGCTTGGCAGCCATGGGAGAGTTTTGGGAACTTTGAACCGTTTGGTTCAAAATCGAACCATGGGTTTAGGCGGTTTTTAGGTTGTTTTAAGGATTGGAATGGATAGAAAACACCAAAATAGGATGAAAGGAACCAAAAAGGAAGAACTAGGATGGAAAATGGGGTGTCTAGGGCTGTGAACCGGCCACGCCGGTCCAGTTGGACCCGCCAAACTCGGTGAACCGGCCATGAACAGTAAAACCGGTCTGCTGGAGGTTAATGCCGATGAACAGTGTTTTCGACTTTCTAGGGGATCGTGAGGACGCGTGAGCCATAATTTGGGAAAGTGTTCAACATGGGAAATCTTCTATTCGATGTAACGAAGATTTTGGGACTGGTCTCGCGTCAATTGGACATCGTTTCGATAGTTTTCGGGGTGTCGGAAGGTTTAGGGTCGGTTTAACAATAGTTAAAAGTTCGGGAAAATTACGGGGCTTTGGTAGGAGGTTAATTAAGTAGTTAGTAACCTTCTATTAAAATTTGGACAAGTTTGGGAGTCCCGGTGATAGTGATCGGCTCGGGAGAGCCTATGGCACGCAAATCGATGCGGCAGCTCGGACGGTCTGTGAATGGACCTTGTTTTCTAAATTGGTGCATGCATAAATGTTTATTATATGTTTTAAATACTTGTTTGTGATGCCATGAGTGCATTTGGATGTGTGGTTACGTATAGGCACGTATTTCGAGGTTTCGGCCCTATACGGTTCCTATACGGGGCTGTATGTCTTTATTGGTCTAAATGAAATGGTTTTGGATTTCCAAATGGATTATGAATATGATTTTATGATGTTAATTTGGATGCTTGTGAATTATATGGGTTCACGTATTTCGAGGCGATTTACGTGCTTGCACGTAAATCGAAGTTTTCCAGTTTTATACTGATTTTCCGTACTTATGATTTTGGAAATGGTTTAATGAAATGGTTTTGGATTTGAAAAGGTAAACTCGGGTTCGAAACCCATTTGATTTACGGAATTGGGCCGGAGGTCCAGTTGGTTTAAGATCCGGACCGGAGGTCCAGTTTCTATGTGGATTTGGGCCTAGCGCCCAGTTATGTATTACAAATGGTTTTTACGGGTCATGACAGTTTATGGGAACCGACATGAACCCTTGAAACGGATTTACGGGTCATGATGGTTTATGGGAACCGGCATGAACCCATGAAAGGATTTTATGGATTATGACGGCTTATAAGGGGCCGGGCATGAATCCTGGAAAGGTTTCAAGAATGATTTCAAAAGATTATTTCATATTCCATCCTTTATATATGATTGTCTCCTCCGGGGAGGGTCGTTGGCCTGTGTGGACCCCGGAGTAGTCACGGAGCACTGACTGAGTGGAGTCGCCCCCCCAGTTGGGTTCCTTACTCTCAAGATGGGCATGGTTCGTTACCTCTAAGGAGGGTCATTGATCTACGGACATTGACCTGGGTGGACCCTGGAGAGACTTGGGTTTGAGACCCCGGTTAGCACACGTGTAGCTCTATTTTACCGTGACAGGTTCTGGATATGAATATAAGGGATAAATGTAACACCTCGGACATTCGAGGACTTTAATATTGTAATTTAATGTATCAATTGACGTTTTTACCCTTGTGAATGGTATGGCCAAATTGTTGACTTTTTGATTGGTGGGTCAAATGGACTTTGACCAATGACCATGACGTAGTTCGGGACGTCACGAGTTCATAGACAGGTGGCACGTCCATTTCGGACGATCATGGAAAAAGTTATGACTATCGGAAATTCAGGGGCATTACCTTAATTGTGACGGTTGGGGCGAAAATGTTGACTTTTCGTTTAACAATTAATTTTCACACGACTCCAGGACCGATAGGTAGGTCTCGACGTCCTGAGTCCGTAGACAGGCGGCACGCCGAAATCGGACTTCGTATGGCTGAGTTACGGGTCTAGGAAGTGAAGGGCACAGGTACACTACATATCTTAAACCTTCTTGTACGAGGACTGCCCCAGGCGTGGTCACAGGTACACTACATATCTTAAACCTTCTTGTACGTGTATTGATGGATGCGGGGGCTACACATTCTTTTATTTCGAAGAGTTGTGCTGGTATGCTTGATTGTGTGGTATCAGCTTTAGATTGCGAAATGGGTGTTGGCACCCCGATGGGCATCGTGTACCTTGTGAATCAGGTGATTCGGAGGTGCCCGGTAAGAATTGAGGATGTGGATTTACCAGCAGACTTAATTATTCTGGATATCCACGACTTCGATATAATCCTAGGGATGGATTGGCTATCGGAGCACGGATCGCTCATCGACTGCTGTAGCAAGCAAGTGATTCTGCGGAGCCCGGGTTTGCCGGAGGTTATCTTTCAGGGGGAACATGGTGGTTCGCCTCCTGAAGTGATTTCTTCACTTACTGCTACCAAACTTCTCTGGAAGGGATGCCAGGGTTACTTGGCGCACGTCGTATCGGATCAGGTTGATACTCCGGGTATCGACGAGATACCGGTGGTACGTGAGTTTCCGGATGTGTTCCCGGAAGACTTACCTGGATTGCCACCATCGCGGGAGATCGAGTTTACTATTGAACTACTCCCTGGTACCCGACCTATATCCCAGGCACCATACTGGATGGCGCCGGCCGAGTTACGAGAACTCAAGACTCAATTGCAGGAGGTGGATTTGGGATATGTCCGACCGAGTACTTCACCGTGGGGAGCACCGGTGTTGTTCATAAAGAAGAAGGAGGGAAGTCTCCGTTTATGTATTGACTATCGACAACTCAACAAGGTGACGCTGAGGAACCAGTATCCTCTACCCAGGATCGATGACCTTTTTGACCAGTTGCGGGGAGCTCAGTGCTTCTCGAAAATTGATTTGCGGTCAGGGTATCACCAACTGAGGATTTCGGAGGAGGATATTCCGAAAACTGCTTTTCGAACCCGTTACGGACACTACGAGTTCCTTGTTATGCCTTTTGGCTTGACAAATGCTCCAGCAGCATTCATGGATCTGATGAACCGGGTCTTCCGACCCTACCTGGATAAGTTCGTGATTGTGTTCATCGATGATATTTTGGTGTACTCGAGGAGTGCCCGTGCACATGAGGAACATCTACGGTTGGTCTTGGAAAGGCTGAGACAAGAACAATTGTACGCCAAGCTGAGCAAGTGACAGTTTTGGCTAAGCAGTATTGGTTTTCTGGGACACGTGATATCAACGGACGGGATTTGCGTGGATCCCCAGAAAACAGAAGCGGTAACCAACTGGGCTAGACCGACAACAGTGACCGAGGTGCGGAGTTTCGTCGGATTAGCAGGTTACTACCGGAGATTCGTGGAGGGTTTCTCCAAAATCGCTGCACCATTGACTCGTTTGACTCGGAAGGGAGTGAAGTTTATCTGGGACGAGCAGTGCGATCGGAGTTTTCAAGAGTTGAAAGATCGATTGACCACTGTACCTGTCCTTGCATTGCCGGATGACAGTGGGGAGTTTGTGGTCTTCAGTGATGCATCGCTGCAAGGTCTGGGCTGCGTGTTGATGCAAACTGGCAAGGTTATCGCCTATGCATCCCGGCAGCTGAAGACTCATGAGTTGAACTACCCTACCCATGATTTGGAGTTGGCGGCGGTGGTTCATGCTCTGAAAATCTGGAGACATTACCTGTTCGGCGCAACGTGTCGGATATACACCGACCACCAGAGTCTTAAATACCTATTCACTCAGAAGGAGCTTAACATGAGACAACGGAGATGGTTAGAGCTACTGAAGGATTATGACTGTACGATCGAGTACCATCTGGGTAAGGCCAATGTGGTGGCTGATGCACTCAGCAGGAAATCAGCAGGATCGGTTGCACACCTGGGGATGGTGTATCTCCCTTTGCTGGTGGAACTCCGGAAGGCAGGAGTTATTTTAGGTACGGATGAGCATGGAGCTTTGTTGGCCAGCTTTCAAGTACGACCTATACTGATTGATCGGATTATCGAAGCACAACTTCAGGATCCGATACTCTGTATTTACAGAATTGAGGTCGATGCGGATGGGAGACAGGATTTTACCATCCGGGACGATGGAGCACTTGTGAAGTTGGGCCGTTTGTGTGTACCTGCAGTGGCAGAGTTACGAGCCGAGATTCTTGAGGAGGCCCATAGTTCGGCTTATGCTATGCATCCGGGAGGTACAAAGATGTACCGTACCCTCCGGAACCATTATTGGTGGCCAGGAATGAAGAAGGATATTGCTGAGTTCGTGAGCAAATGCTTAACCTGTCAGCAGGTTAAGGCAGAACGGTAGAGACCTTATGGGGCTATGCAGCCACTTCCGATTCCCGAGTGGAAGTGGGATCACATCACCATGGACTTCGTCTTTAAGTTATCGAGGACTCAGAGTGGGGTGGACGGAGTATGGGTGATCGTGGATCGGTTAACCAAATCAGCCCATTTTCTGCCAGTTCAGGAGACCTATAAACCTAACCGACTGGCTCAATTGTTCGTGAAAGAAATCATACGATTGCATGGTACGCCGGAATCGATCGTGTCCGATCGTGATCCGCGTTTCACTTCCAGGTTCTGGCAAAGTTTGCAAGCTACTTTGGGAACGACCCTACGTTTCAGTACTGCGTTCCATCCACAGACCGATGGGCAGTCTGAAAGAACCATTCAGACCCTGGAGGACATGATGAGGTCATGTGTACTACAGTTTCAGGACTCTTGGGATACTCATTTGCCATTGATGGAATTCGCTTACAACAACAGCTATCAGGCAAGCATCGGGATGGCACCTTATGAGGCACTGTATGGTCGACAGTGCAGGACACCTATCTGCTGGACGGAGATAGGAGAGCGAACGGCTGTAGGGCCGGAATTGATGGACTTGACCATGGAGACTGTTCGTGTTATCAAGGACAGATTGAAGGCGGCACAGGATCGCCAGAAGAGTTATGCCGATCGACGGATTCGAGACTTGGAGTTTGAAGTGGGAGATTTTGTCTTCCTGAAGTTATCTCCGTGGAAAGGGATTATCCGATTCGGTCGACGGGGGAAACTGAGTCCGCGTTTTATCGGACCTTACGAGATCGTGGAAAGGATTGGCAGTGTTGCTTACAGATTGGCGCTACCTCCAGAACTATCTAGAGTTCACGATGTTTTCCACATATCGATGCTTTCCACATATCGATGCTACGGAAGTACGTACATGATGCTTCTCATGTACTTGGGGAACAACCTGTCGAACTATGGGAGGATTTGAGCTTCGAAGAACAACCAGTACAGATCTTGGATCGGAAGGACAAGGTACTACGTCGGAAGACGATCCCTCTCGTGAAGATTCTCTAGAGAAACCAGAATGTGGAAGAAGCCACATGGGAGCCTGAGGCTCAGATGCGAGAACAATTTCCTCATTTGTTTCTTTGAAATTTCGGGACGAAATTTCTTAAGGGGGGAAGGTTGTAACACCCCGGACATTCGAGGACTTTAATATTGTAATTTAATGTATCAATTGACGTTTTTACCCTTGTGAATGGTATGGCCAAATTGTTGACTTTTTGATTGGTGGGTCAAATGGACTTTGACCAATGACCGTGACGTAGTTCGGGACGTCACGAGTTCATAGACAGGTGGCATGTCCATTTCGAACGATCAGGGAAAAAGTTATGACTATCGGAAGTTCAGGGGCATTACCGTAATTGTGACGGTTGGGGCGAAAATGTTGACTTTTCGTTTAACAATTAATTTTCACACGACTCCAGGACCGATAGGTAGGTCTCGACGTCCTGAGTCCGTAGACAGACGGCACGCCAAAATCGGACTTCGTATGGCTGAGTTACGGGTCTAGGAAGTGAAGGGCAGTTTGGTAATTATTTGAACCAGGGGCATTTTGGTCTTTTTGCCCTGGTTACTGTAGCAAACTGCGGGGGACATGGGCGGCACCACCATGTGCGGTGGCTCTGAGTGCGATTTGTTTACTGATGAGTGTGGGTTGGAAAGAATTGATTGTTTAAACCTTTTCGAAGCATCAAACGTGGTCTGATTCTTCCAGCTACACGATCAAATTGATTAATTGAAATTCGAAGCTTTCGGGGGACAAATTTCAGTGGACAAATTGGACACCCACGAGCCTCTGGGACGGCTTGAAATTGTTTAAAACTGATTAGGACATGAGTGAGCATCACTCTGATGCAGAGATAACTGAGAACGGGTGAGGAAAACCAGAGAAGCCATTTCTGGAAAAATTGGAGGGAAAATCGGGTTTTGATTTCTGGTGAATGTTAGACCAAACCAAGGCCTGGTTTAGTCTTCTGGGAGTGTTTGGAACTCAACCGCATCGAAATCGAAGGCCATCAGCCACGGTTGAGCTGGGACGGTGACTGCTGTTTTCAGGGAAATCGCAGAGCTTGGGACGACGACCTTCAGGTACTTTCAGACGCAATTGATTGTTCATTTTGGTTCGTTTTGATCCTATTATACTTCCTGTGAAGTTAATTGGACAATGGGTTTGAAACCAGTGAGTTCTGGTGATTGACCCGTTTGGTTGATCACGGGTCGAAGGGCCATTTAAGGATTGAATTTGGATAATTAATAAATCAGAACTTAAATTAGATGTTTAAATATCATGTTAGGATCAAATTGGATTGAAATCGAGTAGGAATTGATGGGTAATCAACCGGGTCAAGCCGCGGGTGGCAGGCCCGAATTACAGACAAACGGGTGAAGGTGCTGACACTGTAGCTACAGTGTCAGGCGCGTGACTTTCACGCGCAGCCACTTTGGGCTGCGCGTGAGGGCGCGTTGGGGCTTATCTCCGATCACGATCAACATGACTTTTATTCCTCTCATCATTCTGAACATTTTTGGTGAATTAACCATGTTGATCTGAGATAGTTTTGATGGGTCAGTTTAGGGCCGGTTGCCTCGGGAAACGTGTTGGACGGCTTCCCCGAACCGGCTTCTGTTTCGAACTTTCTTTTGAATAAATATTAAGGACTTGTAGTGACCCCTACGTATGAATTGAACTGATAGGAAGTGTACGATAATCTCGGTACAGGTCCGTACGCGCAGATTCGCAGCGGAATCGTACAGTGAGTGGGCCCGTTTTCATTAAACCCTTGCATGCTTAAATGTTTTCTGATTTACTTATATGTTCACATGCTGGAATCTATAAATGGTTTTAATGATATTGAAATTTCAGTTATGGCACGTTTCACGGTATTTGGGCATGAGACCCGTTTGATGAAACGTAACGATCGGTTCAGATTTTACCTATGTATACATATATGTTTGCATGTGGATATCAATAAAATGTATTTGGTACTGCACTGTATAGATCCATCCATACTATACTGTCTCCTCCGGATGAGGTACCCCGGAGTGGTCACGGACGTCTAGAACGTCCAGCGTCTATGACGCTAAGCATCGGGGATGCTGTAACCGAACAGGGTTCGGGGATTGAACTCGGAATTGAGACCCGAGTGGCACGCGTAGCCTTGTGATTGTGACCTTATTAGACGTCAGGGACGTCAGACATCAGGGATGTCGGATTGGAGTGTATAGTGCAGTGGCTAAAATTATGGTTATGGTTTTAATTACATGCCTTATGATTCATATTATATTATTTATGATTTTAAATGATGCTGCATGCATGTTTGGAAAAAGGAGGGGTAAATTATATGTTTTACTTATCAAATGATTTTATAAACTTGAGTTTCGGTCCACTCACCCTTAATGTTTTTGGTAACCCCTCGAGGTCGTGATACTGAGGTAGAGGAGGAACCTGAGGCTGAGGCATAGCTCTACTTCTGCGTACCTGAACCCCTGCTGGGTAGTGTTCCCGCAGGGTATTGTTAGAGTCGTGCTCGCAACTTGTAATTTTGGATTTCATCCCTTGTCTGACATCTGTTTAATTCGGATTTGATGTATGACTTTAATTTGATTATTTATGCATTTGAGGTTTTGAGGTCAAAATTGGTATGAATTATTGGGTGTCAGATGGGAGCAGGGCACGTCCCCATGTGGTCCCAGAGAGGATCGGGGCGGGTCCTGTCAATAAACATGATTTAAATTGGTTTGGGAAATTATGTTTTATGATGATAAATGGTTTTGGGCTGAGATCCCACATATGTTTACTATGTTATGATTTTCTGTAAAGGGTTTTGAGTAGGAGCCCGTAGAACTTGTATTTATAGAATTTGGGGCTGAGACCCTAATTATGGTTGTTTAAACTTATGTGTTTGGATAAATGGTTTTACTATGCATGCATGCTTTTTAGTGAAGGGTATAAAGGTCTTTTATGGAAATGTTTTTATAAACTTTGGTTTTGTCCACTCACAGCTTTTGTTTTTAATACCCTTCATGTTGGATACGGTGTGGACTGTAGCAGAGATTGAGATATCACATACCTCCTCCGGATCCTGGCGTACTCTGATAGCCCGGGAGGGCAAAGGTCGGAAATATCCCTTGTCTGACACTTCGTGTCAGACGGGAGCAGGGTCATCCCGCACTAATCCCGAGGGGATTGGGATGGGTCCTGTCACAAACATCCACACTTGCACACCGTGTGCAAATCGGACAACCCGGGATCTCCGCTCATACCGAGCGACGATCCTGTTCCTCGACTCCACAACTACGGGTACCACCATCCTGACAATCCACGTCAGGATAATGAACATTCCCTGAACGTCCCCTGATCCACACCAAACACCTTCGATAGCCAGTCATCTCCACACGACTACCGACCAACAGTCATCGCTATCGAGATCCGTATCCACCCATCACACTAATACCCGGTCTAACCCGGGATTCCATAATTTATCTCATACCGTACCCGTGGGTCGAATCCCATTGTTCCGACTAGACTCACTAGAGTCATCCACATGGTCATCCATGACCTCAGCCGCTCGTCGCAGCACAAGTTCTCACCCACTAGTCACAGAATTACACCTTATGGTTCCACCGAACCCAACTGCTCGATGTAATAAAATCCACAACTTGACCAACCCCACGGTCCTGACATCGTATAGACGTCAAATCCAATCCTATCATCAACTCAATGTGGGTGCCACCACTAAGGTCATCGGCTAACTCCAATGTACCAACATCCCTCACCCAAGCAATCACCACTAGGGTTCACATTTTAGACCATTACTCAAACGAGGTTCCTCAAATCCAGTTGCGCCAAGCAGCACAACTATCTAATATCACATGACCGAACCAACGGTCCCACATGACCAGTTCATCACATACGACCCCACTTGGGTCGAATCAAGTTAACGCACGGCGTATCGGGCTAAACACACTCTACCCACTATCCAAACCCAAAAACTATCTATCCGGTTGATAACGAACTGCAGTCCAAAGAGACATCACAACCTTGACCTGCGCGCACAAAAAGAGCAACCCTGCTCTGATACCAAGTTTACAGGACCCATCCCAATCCCCCCGGGATTACCGTGGAATGTGCCCTGCTCCCGTCCAACAAGAGGTGTCAGAAAAGTGATAAACAAAAGTCACTACACAAACGGGGCTTCCAGAGTGTGCCAGGATCGATGGAGGAGGCGTGCGATGTCCCAGTCTTTGCTGCAGTCGTATCCGTGATCAACCTGAAGGGCATCAAAACCAATAAAAGCTGTGAGTGGACGAAAATCAGTAAGTTCATTAACACATTTCATTAAGACATTTATGCCCTTCATTAAAACGTATGCATGCATCGAAAACCAGTAACCAAAACATTTGTTCAACCAAGCCATTAGGGTCTTAGCCCAAAAACCATAACTCAAAACCAAGTGTGGGAACTCAGCCCAAAACTGTGGAATACCACATCCATACATACAAAACCATGTGGGCTACCGCCCAAATCTAAAAACATAAATCCATAATTCCAAAACCATTTAGGGTCCGTGACCCGAAATACCATTTCATAAACTAATAATCCATTTTTACCACATTACTATCTCCGGCATCCCAGATGCCTAGCGTCCCAGACGCTTGACGTCCCAGACGTAATATCTCATGGTATAATAAGCGACGTGTGCTGCCCGGGGTCTCTCCGGGTCAATGTCTTTGACATCACAGATGTCTGACGTCCCAGACGTCAATCATAGAAATCCTGCTCCTGAGTCACTATACGGTCAAGTAGCTCCGTACAATAACCTCTCACAGGCAATGCACCGTGACTTCCCCAGTGTCCTAGACACCTGGAGGAGACCATCATATATCCTCGTATCAAGATGGTATAGGGAAAACAGTGTTATTAAATCATTTCACAACATCTCAATGGGCCCTGCCCGAAATTTCCATAAAACATCACAATTCCATTTAGGGTCCCCGACCCGAAATCACATTTATAACCTAACTGGGCATCATGCCCGATTTTATGAACCACTGGGCCCATGACCCGATTTTGTAAACCACTGGGCCCACGGCCCGAATTTGTAAATCAACTGGGCCTCTGACCCGATAATATAACTCAAATGGGTCTCAGCTCGATTTCATAACAATTGGGCCCCTGGCCCGATTTCATAAGGCAATTGGGCCCTAACTCGATTACGTAACCCAAATAGACTCCAAGTCCGAGGTTTCCAAAACAATTGGGCCTCAAACCCGAGTTCATCTTTCCAATTTCAAAACCATTTCATCATATTATATCCAAAGTCATAAGTATGGAAAATCCGTGTAAAACCGGAAAAACCTCAATTTACGTGCAAGCACGTAAATCGCCTCGAAATGCGTGAAACCGTATAATTTACCAATATCCAAATCAACATCATACAATTACAATCATAATCCATATAAAACAGTTAAGCATGCATAGAATTTATAAAACTAAAGTCCACTCACAGACCGTTCAACGATACGCCTCGATACGCGTGCCATAGGCCTTCCCGGGCCACACCACTATCACCGGGACTCCCAATCATGTCCAAATCACATTAGAGGGTCACTAACCTCATTATTAACCTCCTATTAAATTCCCGTAATTTTCCCGAATTTGTAACTATTTTTAAACTCGATTTAAAACTTTTGGACGTCCCGAACAATATCGAAACGGTGTCCGATCGACACGAAACCAATCCCAAAATGTTCATTACATTAGATAGGACAAAAGTCATGTTGACCTCACCTCGAGATTCGTGTCCACTCGCCGTCACGCGCCGCCGCGAGTGGCTGCGCGTGAAACTTACTCGCCTGCTACAGTGTCGTCGTCCTTACCCGTTTCTCTAGTAAACAGATCCTGCAACCCGCGTGACGACCCGGTTCAATGTCCATCAAATCAACCTTAATTTCTTCAATTGATCATTCAAATAGATTCGTCTTAAGTCTAATTAAAGGTTTGTAACCATAAATACATCAATCCTTACCTGAAATCCCACGATTCGAAGACGAACGTCGAAGAACACCTGTCACTGTTCCTTCTTCGAAATTCGTCAATCCCTTCTGATTTCTTTCAATTGATTCACCCAGAAGTATCAATGGACCATGAGAAACTGTTTCCCCACATCAATTGCATCGTTTGATCACTCAATGATCACGACTCAGCTTCAACACAAGCTTACTGTCGTTTTGTCCGTTCATAGTCAATTGGGCACCAATTTGCTTCCTTCTTTCCATGATTCTGATCGTGGCACTCCCAGGAAGCTGAAAGTGAGCTCCATTGCGATCCTCAGAGCCCAAGGCTTGAATTTCGAATTTCCCTCCAATGTTCCAAAATTTCAATTTCTCAGTCACAGCTACCCTCACAGTCCCTCGTGTTTCTCTCAGTTAAATTCAATCCTTAATTCCCTCAATTTTCCATTCTCAAGCTCAGCTGTGGAGGGGAATGATGGTGAGAAGGGAATTTGCCCTCTGTTTGTTCACGATTCAATGAAGAACACAGAGAAGGCATAATGTTGATTAATTAAGGCTAATAGCGATGATGATGTTGGGAGGGAAACATGGAGCAGATTCTTGGCCTCAAATCAAGGGATGGGTGACACTTGTCACTCATCCAAGCATCCACCATCAACGGTCACTATTCATAATAAAATAATATTTTAATCGAAATCCCAGTTTGTTCGGTTAATCGATTTCGTTCCCGTGACCATAACTTCTTTGTCGAAACTCCGATTTCGGCATGCCGCCTGTCTATGAATTCGTATCGACTCGCTCTATGTAAAGGTCCTTGGCCCTCGTCCATTGGACCTCCCGGGTCAAAAGTCAACATTTGGCCCATTTTTCGCCAAATTACCAAAATACCCCTCCACTTCCGATCATCATAACTTCTTCCACGGATGTCGGAATCGAATGTGCCACCTGTCTATGAACTCGTGACGTTCTGAACTATGTCACGGTCATCGCTCAAAGTCCGTTTGACCGCCCGATCAAAATTCACCATTTTGCCCACAACTAGAGGCAAAACGGTCATTTTGCATCGTTCGTCCGATTTCGCCCAACTAATCACGGATTAGCCTCACTAATCGTGATTAGTCACTAATCTAATCCCAGAATTCGGGACGAGTCGTTACACAAGGACTAGGGGTTGGCAGCGTCCTAGCCTTGGTGCACTCAAATTCAATTGTGATGGAGCTTGATTTAATGAAACGCAAAGAGGGGCCTACGGATGGGTTCTCCGTTCCTAGCTAGGGTCCTTTGAAAGAGCCGGTGGTGCTGGTAGGGTTGGCTGTTCGTCTGCCCGTCAAGCTGAGGCTTTGGCAGTACGTGCAAGTTTGAAAGCCTGTGTGATGGCGGGGCACTATACAATTGTGGTGGAATCAGACTCATTCTAATTGATTCAAATTTTATGTCATAAGGATAATGATGGTACTATAACCAATATCTTTCATGATATTCATGTACTTTGTGAGTCGATTTCATCGGTTACATTCCAATTTGCCCCTAGGGCGTGTAACATGGTAGCTCATTATGTAGCTCATCATGTCAAGTGTAACAGAGAGTATCATGTTTGGCTAGATTTTGAACCAATTTTGTTGTTTAAACTTCTCGCAAAGAATATTAGTATTTTTATTCGCCTTTAATTTTAAAGACGAATTTCTCAAAAATTTCTCAAAAAAAAAAAAAAAAATTGTTAACTTTGGCTCTCCTTCCAATCGGTGTTTTCAAAATTTTCTCGGCATCATCATGATCAACAGCAGAGGTAACTGCATTGACATTCCAGCTATATGTTTCCCAATCAATGAGAGTTTCCACTTTTTTATTCGGGTCAGGGTCTACAGTAGGCAGAGGTTGTGGTTGCCCATTCCTAGACCCCCCCTAGCCATTTATCCGTCCAGATTCTTGCAACACTTCCATTAAGAATTTGCCATTGAGCACCTTGATGCCTTTCCACCTTTTTTAGCATATAAAAATGTTGTGTGTGCTCTGTGCATGAATTTAGTGGGATATAATTTCATTTTCTCGTTGATTTGATTATTTTTGATAAATAAAAATCGTTATTCTATTCTTTTTGGGCTAACATATGATATTTGTTCTAGACAAGTAAAAAGAAAATGCAGAAGACATTATTAGGATACTTCACTTTGTAATGTACCAATTCATTGATTGAAACGACGCATAATCCATATTCCAGACAGTAAGTAGTTAAAAAATGCGGTTAGTCAAACTCAGACTATACTAAAAGTTCCTCCTTCCTCCTTGTTCAAAGGAAGACTTGAAAAAAGTAAGCAGAGAGAGGCTCAGGCTCCTCAGAAGTTCCCAGAATTTGCCCGGAAGATAGATTCCTGGAAACTGTACACACCGGCAGATTTCGCAGAACATGCATTATGCAATCTCCACCAACCAAGTAGAAGTCAGTCAAGTGATAAACCACCCGATAAATCTACAGTCCTTCACTCAAAGACGCAAAGTAATGATTTTTAATCTTTAATTTAGCTTCTCCTCTGCACCTTTTATGCCCACAAAATTCAAATTTCACAGGTGGAGAGACAGAGACAGTGACATAGTCAAGTTACTGGAAGCTGCAGCCGGCCAGAAATAATAATTTCAAGTCATGAAGCATGTATTATCTTTGTTAGTTTGAATAAATATTTTATTATTAATAACATGATAATTACAAGATTTTATTCGTAATCCCAACGATAAAATAAAAATTACTAATTTAACAAAGAACGATGTTGTCTGCATCTAGGTGGGAGTTTGCTTGGAAATTTAAGTGAAATTTCAGATTTAAGTTGGTGAGAAAAGGGCTCCATGTCATCACTTTAAAACACAAACAATTCAACGCGTATTTATGGAAAATCAAACGTATTATCTGCACCTTCTTGCAACCTTCATATTTATCATCTACAGTAAATGTGAACACGCTTTGTTTGTTTGATTAGCCACGTGGACTCTCGTTTTCTTCCCCCCCTCCTCTCCCTCTCTAAACCTAGTCACACATAAATAGAGTATTTTCTCTCACTGACTTTGATTGTCCTTTCTCTTGGACTACTGTTTTTGGGTATTTTCAATCACGCCTGAGAATCTTGACTTCTGTTCCCTTTTTTTTTCTTTAAAAGCGAGACATAAATGTAAAGCCATAGCCGGTCTTCGATCAATCCGATAGCTGAGTTCAGGTCACTTTGTAATGTCCAAAAAAATATTAATTTCGTAATAAAGATTTAGTGTTCATGTTATTTATTTATTACGAGCTAATCTATGCTTGACTTTCAAGGCTTGCGTGTCTTTTTGTTAGTATTTATGAACCTTCCTTGTACCTTCTGTGCATGAAGTCAATCTCCTCTTGTATATATATATATATACAAGCGGATTCGGTTGTTTTCGTTAACTACATGCGAACTCGCTCTCTTCATGCTCTTGGGTTGTTGTGAGAAACTAAAGTAGCTGCTTTTGTTGGTGTTGAGATTTCGTTGCTGGGTTTTTGATGGTACCTAAAAGGCATTTTCATGAGGAGGCTGGTCAGGGCTTGGAATTTCCAGTTCCAGAATCGAAACGCAGACCGCTTTTCAGAAAGTGGGTGGTTTCATTAGTTTAAGTAGAAAGATTTGTGCTTTTTGGTTGATTAATTTGGTTTTTGACTATTCGTTTTCTGGTGTTTGTGCAGTGTTGCTAAAGATGCTATGAGCGATGTTACACTCAATGAAGTCGAATGGGAACGCTTCTTTCGAAGAGTGGTAAGATTCGAGAGCTCGGACTTTTTTCTATATGAACTTGATCAATTTTGTCTATGTTTCTAATTCTGCAAAATTGAACTATTTGATGATAAACCCTTTTGCTTTCTTAGTTTATTGACTTTGATTAAGAAGTCTTTGCCTGATTAACTGGCACAAGCAAACTCTTATGGACTGTTAGGTTTGATTTCCGATCAAGAAACAAACATATAATTTTTTAAAGCTACTTGCTTATGAAGACTTCAGAAGGAAGATATGAAGTTCAAATTTCGTGTTCGAAATCTATTGAGCTAATTTCTCTTAAATCTCTGTCATTTAGGTGCGAGATGAAGTGGAACGTCTGATTCTTCCCTTCCTTAACAAACAATCTCCAACGTTAGTTTCCTAAGTCAAACATTTGTTTACTTAAATGTCTCATTTCTCTGTCATTTTTATTCTTCTCTCAATCCATAAAGCTTAAACACGTATTGAATCTGTATATGTTTTTAATTCTGGAACAGGCCATCAATTGAAAATGGAAGTACATCTGGAGGAAGGGGCTTGCAGTTGCGTTTTCTCAACAAATTGCCATGTACCATATTTACAGGCAGTAGGGTTGAAGGAGAAAACGGCATACCTCTTCAAATTGCACTGTTTGATGCCAATACTGATACTATAGTCTCTTCTGATCCCCTGTCTTCAATAAAGCTGGAACTTTTGGTCCTAAATGGTGGATTCGGGGCTGATGATCAAGAGGATTGGACCGAAAAAGAATTCAATGACTTTGTTGTGCGCGAAAGAGATGGTAAGAGGCCATTGGTGACTGGTGAGGTGAATCTCACCTTGAGAGAAGGAGTTGGTTCTATTGGCCACTTTGTCTTCACTGACAATTCAAGCTGGATAAGAAGCAGAAGGTTCAGATTAGCAGCTAAAGTTGCATCAAAAGTTTCTAGTGAAGTGCGAATTAGGGAGGCTAAGAGTGAACCCTTTATGGTAAAAGACCACCGCGGAGAATGTGAGTTCAAGAAACTTAACTCACTTGCCTTGATGAGGAACATTGACTATTACTTCTTCATACTAACAAAGTCTAAATGAAACTGATAAAAGAATTTCTGATGCAGTGTATAGGAAACACCACCCTCCGTCTCTGACCGATGAAGTATGGCGCCTGGAAAAGATAGCCAAAGAAGGCGCCTTCCACAAGAGATTGTCTTGCCGTGGGATTCAAACTGTGAAGGACTTCCTGCAGTTATATGCGAAAGATCCATCCGTTCTGCGCAATGTAAGAGGTCGAGTAATTTTTTCTGTAGATAATGAGTGTGCATTAGGTTCTTGAAGTTTGATGATCCAAACATTTCTCTGAAAATGTAGGTTTTTGGTGCGATCTCAAACCGAACATGGGACACAATCGTTGAACATGCCAATGCTTGTGAAATAGATGATCATAAGCTGTACGCTTACCATAGGCCTGAGCAGGATGTAAGTATTCTGTTCAACTCCATCTACAGAGTTGTAGGAGCAATCATCAATGGCCAATACTGTTCTCTTGATGAACTGACCCCTCAACACAAGGTATGCATAAACATTTCAGATTTCTTATTTTCAAGCATTGGTTCTTCTTCATCTGCCTTTATATGACCGTTACTGATGTTCACGTTATTGGCAGCGTCTACTGGACCATCTGAAGCAACAAGCCTTTAGAAACGAAAGAGAACTGATCGCGGTTGATCCTACATTTGACATTCAAAGGCCTTTGCCAAGTCTACCAGCTGATTCATTCAGCAGTCGAAATCCCGATCTGCAACAATTTCAATTCACGCAGCAAGGTTGAATCATTAATGTGTAATGGTGCAAAATACAAGCTCACTGATTTATGATTTTTTGTTCAAGCAACTAAAACGAACTAATTTTTGACAGATGAACTCCCAATGCAACTAGGATTCAACAACCCATCTACTTCAACATCATGTCTTTATCAATCAGAAGGTGCCAATCAGTTAGTGGTTTCTCATCCGATGCAAGTGTTCACACCATCGCTACGAAACAGCTTCTCAATGGAAGATTTCAATTCCTTACATTACAATGCAGAAAGCATTTGGCCGCCCATCGGCGGTTACCAAGGCCTAAATGTCCCAAATGGCCATTTAGGCACAGAAAATCTTCTCCAAGCAACAACTTGGTCCCCTCCAACATGGGGACAAAACAGCAGTTTTTGCTTCACTTCAAGCAACGAAACAGAAACCAGCCAGTACCCTCACATTCCCGGATTTGTACATAACTCAGGGAGCCGGAAAAAACCCAAGGCGTGCTGGTGTAAGCTTCGTGCCGCCATTAAGTGGTGGGTTTCCGTTCCGCGTGATAGGGGCTGCAAGAAGAATGGCAAGGGTTCTGTTTTTGAACTACTAGATCAATGTAGTTTTATTTAAGGTTTGTTTTAGTTCTTATTTTAGCCTATCAGTATGAACTAGTTGTAGTTGTAAAGCTTCCTCTAGTCGTAGATATGTGCTAAGCTTTAGTTATTGCCACAGGTTCTATTTTCCTGCTGCTTTTGTATGCTCCCTGTGTATAAATTAAGGTGCAAAAGGTGGCTTTTGTTTTTTGTTGGTGTAGTGATTTGGCCATAATGTACATAGTGTTCAAAATCATCTATGTAAAAGTTGTTTCTGATAAATACATAATAAAAATCACTCCATTTCAATTCCATTCTTAGTTCTTGTATGTTAGGACTTGAGTAGGATCGATCTAAGTTTATAATTCATTGGATCGAGTTGCTATGTGAATGAAGATTTGAAGGCTTAGAGGTTTTGCAAATGAAGATTGAAGCATATATTTCGTGCATCATAGAACAAACTTCCAAAATTATTTATTATACTCAACTTTTTTAATCTAATACTTTCCTATTTTTGCATAAAACAAACTTCCAAAATTACCCCTCTTTTTGAATTTAATCTAATTTATATTTTATTTATATAAAACATTTAGACCTTTTCTTTCTCAAAAAATCTCATCATCGTGCTTTATATTATCATAATTATGAGTACTTAATTTTGCCATTAAAGTATAATTGTAGTCATAGATTGCTTAATTTCTGTTTTATTAGAAGCCGCATTGACTTACATGAACACTTTAATGCATATGTGATCAATTTTTTTTTTTTTGGCAATATGATAGAAAAATACATTGGTGGTAGTAAATAGCAATGTTTGGTGATAGTTTATTATTTTGCTAGTAAATTATTGTGAATTTTAATTTTTTTTATAAAATAAAGTAAATTAAGAAATATGACTCCTACCGATTTTACCCTATCTATACCTTGAGCCAATCCCATATCATTTTTGCTACCATTAAGTAATTTATAAAGTGCCAAAAATCAACTCTCTTGTTAATATCATCATTTACTAATGCCTTACAAGTGGTACTTTTTCTAACCTATTAAGTTTCAAATGGTATATCGTAGTAAATAAATACTTCTAGTGATACAATATATGCAATTGAAAAAAAAAACATGCACGTTTGTGCGAGTACTTATCAAGTAGCTAATGAATAATTTCTTGAAGGGAAGTCATTTGTACACGAACATTACTTATCGGTGGCTCGATTTCGAAAGAAAATTTCATAGGTTTTTTTGTAATGATCTGGCTTGTAATAACATAATTATCGAGAATTAATCGAGGATTTTCGAGATTAGTTGAGGTGAAATGACGATTTTGCCCATGAACAGGAAAAATGTTGACTTTACACTCGGGAGATTGTTTGCACGTTTACCCAAGTTCATTATTGACGTATTCATATTAGTAGCTTGTTACTTAGGATATGTGGGTGTTAGACAAATCAACTTCTTCAATTCGGAATAACGATACTAGACTAGAATACAAAGATGGTTCTATGACTTAGAGTCAGGCAGCCATATAATGCATTAGTTGGTATATCCCAGCTATCTAAATCAAATTTGGAGAAATCAATTGTATTGAAATGGAAGTGAAGTACAAATATTTAGAAAGTAAATTCTTAAATACTTGAAATGAGTAGTAAATTATAAGTGCTAAAAATTAAACTATCTCCTCTACAAAGTAATCATGGGCTGGTAGGTTGGTCGAGAGAACATCAACTGAATGAACATCCTATAGAATAATGTCATAGATTGGCAGAGCAGTCAAAATGGTGTGATGTTGTATGTGTGTGAGTGTATGAGTGTCTCAAAGATTGATTTGTGGGCAATCAAAATGAGTTGATGTTGAGTGGCATTCAAAACAACTGGTAAAAGTGAGTTGAGATAAAGTTTGGGGACCGAAAAATCTTCAAAAACGAACTTATGATACAAGTTAAAATGAAAAAGAATTTGTTATTTTTAGAGTAAGAACTGATAATAGATAAGAAAATTATCCTAAATCAAAATAAATAAGTTTTATCAAGAATGCGAGTGTCTTTTATAACATTTTTTTTTATAATTTGTAATTATTGATATTGATTGAATTTAATAAATTTGTGTTTGTTTCATGAGTTATTAGGTGTTCTTTGTGAAGAAATTTTTTAAACTTCTCCTTGCACAGCTGAAGGATACGAACCTCCAAGCCAACAAGGCCCAATGGCAAAGTATCGTAATTTTGAGTAAATTTAGGCCCTTTAAGTAAGTCCCAAAGAAAATATCTCCCTATCTGGCAAAGAGCCCTTCCGCAGCACGTATGGAAAGAAATCTCTCGATTCTCGAAGTTTCCCTCTTCCAATATAATTTCATCCCACTCCAAACAAATATCACCCAGAAAAGAAAAGGCAAAAAAATAAACTGAAACCAAGAGAAACGCACAGAGGTCCTCTTTCTTTTTTCTCGGTGAGAGGCTCTCACAAGCATTCCTCTTTGGCTCTGTGTCTGACTCCAAATTGTTTCGTCCGGTTCTATATGTTGTGAGAGAAGCGTGCTGCTATCAAATCTTTTTTACTTGACCTCTGAAACGCCCCTGTTTTTCTCCTTTTATACCTTCAGTTTTGTGATTTTTGATTTCTTGTGTTGTTGGGTGCGGTGAGGATTTTGGAGGGTGCGTTGAGTGATGGATAGGAAAGGAGGATCCAACGACGGATCTAGCTACTACGCCGTCCTCGGGATTCGTAAGGATGCCTCGTTCTCTGATATCCGTACCGCCTACCGCAAGCTCGCCCTGGTTAGTAATCATTAATTACCGTCAAAGAGGATCAGAGGCTGTCGTTCTGTTCCCATCATTATCGTCCTCTTCTTCATTCTTATTGATCGTGTTTCTTCAATTCTTCTGTCGGGTCCTCTGTTTTCCGGAGGCCTATACGCTGTCCTTTTTCCGTTTAAATTAGCTGGATTTTGCGTGAAATTTCATAAATATATTTTAATTACTAAATAATTGGCTTTTTTTTTTTTTTTTTGCTTCGAGAAATGGCATCCAGATAGAGCTCGGAGCCCAGCGGTAGCTGGAGATGCCAAGCGCCGGTTTCAGCAAATTCAAGAGGCTTACTCGGGTAAGGTCATCACCATAACGACGTCGTTAGTGAGTTAAACGCCTATTGACCTTCAATTTTCGGTATTTGCGCTAATGACGGCGTTTTGGTTGCCGTAGTTCTGTCGGATCAGGGGAAGAGATCAATGTACGACGCCGGGCTCTACGACCCTCGTGAAGAAGAGGACCAGGTCTGCATTCTCTATTTATTTTTTTCTTTTTCTTTTTTCCATCCTCCCAAAGGCTAATTTCGCCACACATAATGCGCGGTAAAAATAAACAAATAAATACAAAGAAAAATGACAGATTAGTTATATGATAATTAATGGATTTGTATTATTCAATAAATTAAATCACTTGTCCTATAATTTATATTTACATATTATGGATGTTTTTCTAATAATAAAATAAAATAAGGTACGCCTTGTCGATGCAAGTTTATCATCAATATTTATTATAAAGTATAAATGGATAAGAATTTAACTATTCTAGTGTGTTTCTATTACTATAAATGGAAAATGTTAGTTTGGTAAAGTATTTTATTTACTTAATAATATAAAATAATCTTTTCCTCTGTAGTCACTTTTGTTTGTTTCCCTTTCTGCCCCTTAATTATGTAAATTTTGTCGGCAGGATTTTAGTGACTTCATGCAAGAGATGCTGACCATGATGAAGAATGTGAAGGATGAGGTAAGAGGTAGAGATTAAAACTCTCCGAACACGTAATTGTCAAGGTTAAAATAGTCATATCAATTTCAGTTTGATTGATGATTTGTGGTTGTCCAAAAATGTAATTTGATTAGGGGGACAGTTTTGAAGACCTCCAAAAGATGTTCGCCGATATGGTCGGTGGAGATGGGATGGGATTCGATTTCGGTGTTATGAATCCAAGGGCAAACAAGAAGCCGCGTGTCAATGCCCCGAACACCTCCAAGCGCAGCAAGTCTCGCTGCTAGCGCGATGTACTGGATCAATCATGGAATTTCTTGTTGTCTATTTGAGCTTGACCTACCCGTTGTAATTTTATTTTATTTTCCATGTGGGATTGGTTTGAAGTTTATTTCCCCAAATTAACATCTGATTGGAAGTGAAGTGGTAGGGTCATTTAGGTTTAGTCTAGTTTGGTTTGTCACCTGTACGGCCTGTTCACAGTCGTAGTTGCCGTCTTTTTCTTTTCTTTTTTTAATAATAAAATGTGACCTTTATTCGTTTGATGTTGATCTATTGATTCCCTCTTTTCCTCTTTCTTTGAATGAAGATGATAGGATCTGGGTATATTCGTGGACCCAATACGAACATATGGAAATATCGTAGTATTAAATTCAAGAAAAAACTTGTCTTGTATTGCTTACGAGAATTTAATTTAATGGACTGGATATTACAAGTAATTTGGAAGGGTGTTGTAATTGTCTAACATGACCTTGATCAAGGATCTGTAGAGGGGGCAGTCCAGGCTAGTAGGCTGTAGTCCATAGCTTTAGCTCAATTGGCTAAGTCATTTGCCTACTTTGGTGCAAATCCAAGTTCGATTCTAGTTGTTGTACTCAGTTTAGTTTATATATAATAATTTTATAAATAAAATTCATAAATTTAGTCCATTTAACCTTTGATTTCTAGATTCGTCCCTGACTTTGATGCTACATGTTTATTCATCAAATGAAGCCAAGTTAGAGAAGATTGACACCTATGTAAATCACATCCACGAAAGCATTATAGGTCAAGCTTCTGGTTGGTAATGTTTCAACAAAAAAGCATAAGTAGTTTAATTATGAGCACAACAAAAAAAAAATTATTAACGATTCCTGGATCCGTCCCTGACTTTGATGCTACATGTTTATTCATCACATGAAGCCAAGTTGGAGAAAATTGACACCTATGAAAATCACATCCACGAGGGCATTTTAGGTCAAGCTTCTCTTTGGTAATGATTCAACAAACAAGCATAAGTAGTTTAATTATGAGCACACCAAAAAAATTTGTTAACAATGCAGCTACTTTTGTTACTCCAAATTTATCATATGAAGTCTATTTTGATTTATTTTTATTATATATAATGATATTAAAGAAGAGAATTTTTATTATGCACATTAAAATGTTTAATATTACATTTTACGAAAATCAAATATAATTTTTTTAATATAACATGTGATAATCAATATATCATGCTAAATATATATACTTTTTAATAAGTATCATGCTAAAGCTTAACTTTGCTACTGAATTCACTATTAACTAGGGCAAATCATTTTGGTGAAGATATTTGTTTGTTTGGCAGAGTATATTGTGGTTGTGAATCTGTGAGGTCTATGATGAACCATATGAAATGGAATATTATGGGGTCCAAATTCCTAAGTGTATTTTGGTGTGCTTTTGGAGTGGAGTGCGACCCACAGAGAGATGCCGATCAATTATTTTCCCTTCAATTTCGGAAAAAAAATTGCCGTACATTTGTTGTTTTGTTATTGTCCTTACTCTTTAGACTGGCTCACTTCACTATTTCCTTTATTTTTTAGAATTGATCTTGATTTATGGGCTTCATGAACAAGTCGAACAGTGTTGGGCTTGATCTTACACGGACTCGATGAGCTCCACGTTCACTGAAAATTGGGACCATTGCAATTTAAAGAAGTGTGCAAGGGTAAACCCGTCACTGAAAATTATGGAACGACCTCTACTGGTCTATAGTCTATACACTTCACAGCCTGCCTTACTGTAGCGTTAGAGCCTACGGCCTGAATGTCGACCCAATTAAATACAACCACGCGTGAATTACTGATTCGAGAAGTAGTGATTGGAGAACTACATCCGCCACCAGAGTTACATTTCTCCATCAATTTTCCCGCCATTTTCACAGAGAGATTTCAGTGGAGACGAGTGTGGCTGCAGGCATAGAGAGGAAGACGGCCATGGAGATAGCGAGGGACAAGAAGCAGGTTGTCGTCGGCAAAGGTGGTGGCGAGGCTGGCAACAGCTCTGCTGCTTCTGATGTTGTTACGGCTGAGTCTCAGAAGAAGAAAATCAACAACATGAGCCCGATTCATGTTTCAAGCATCACGCGACGCTAACATCTTGTTCTTCAATTTTGGCTTGATAAAAATTTGTCTGCTTTTTTCTTGCATTATTGGCTTACATATGCTGTTTGGTTGCTCAGAAACCACGGGATAGAAAATTCTTGGACCCGAAGGAAAAAATTGGATAAATAATCAGCTTGATCCAAAAGTTATGAAGAAGTTGTGTTTATTGGGCCACTCTTGAGTCTTGGGCTTTTTTAATGGCCTTATTTCCTCTCTCAAAGAACTTAGGTTTAGGAAAGGCTCTGTTGTCAAAAAGTATAGTTAAAAAAATGCGCACATCACCAAGATAACTTTTTTTTTTCTTTCAAGAAATTTCGTTTTGCATATGGATTACATGACGTTACGGTGATTAGGTATCCAACGTTCCAACCTACATTTTATTAATTTAGTGCTGCCTAATCCTGTCATAATTCAAGATCAATTTTAAGCACTATTTTTATAAAATTCGTGTGCATGACAAAGTAGACTACAATAAACTAATAGTAATATTAAACTTCAAATTGGCATATTTTAATGTGTAGAATTATATTCTCTAAACTAATCATTTAACTCTTATATTTAGGTTGGCAAAAAAAAAAAAAACCTCTTATATTTATGGGTGTTTTAAATTCAGATTTATGTAGATAATTAAAGAGTTTTTTGAAGTAATTTTTTTTTATCAAAGAGAAATTTTATTAAAGTAACCGAACCGAAACGTTTATATCACGAACTAAGATATTAAATAACCAATGGGGTTCGAGACCTTCCCATCTAAAGCAGCGTTTAGAACGCTTACAGAAAACTGTAACTTCACGAGCAGCAGTGTTGTAAGACCCGTGAGCTTGGAAAGGTAAGATTGGTGAACGATCCCACATCGCTCGGGGAGGGAAAAGTGAAGTACCTTATATGTGTGGGCACGTATCTATCTAACACAAGGCCTTTTGGGAGCTCAATGGCTTTGGGGGGGCTTGGAACCTCAAAGTTAAGCGAGTTGAGGCTGGTGCAATCCCATGATGGGTGACCCCCTGGGAAGTTGTACCATGAGCTCCCGAAAACAAAACCGTGAGGGCTGAGCCCAAAGCGGACAATATTGTGTTAGATGAGCCGGGTCGTGACAAGTGTTATGCTTGCGGAAGGTGTATCTCAATTGTATAGTCTCGAAAAGGGTTGCATAACCAGGATATCATGAATCACTCTTTCGATAATCGCCTCTAAACATATATCTGATGTAATATATTGAACCAGCAGTTGCGAATCCGACTCCAAGATAACTCACTTACAATCAAAATTTGTATAAGCAACCATAACAGCACGGAGGACATGGGCTTCTGCCTATAAGGTAAATGGGCATGCCATTGACACGGACTTCAAAATAACCTTTTTACCCGTAGGAGATAACAATTGCTCAGCCCACCCCTGAATACGCCCTTAAATACGGTTCCTGGTCTCTTCAAACAACTACTCTTGGAGTATGCCACAACTCTCCTACCACCAGTTGACCCTTCTGCCACTCTCTCAAGTCGAATGAACCTCGGTCCGGTACTACAAACTAGAACTTTAGCGTGTACGCAAGGGAAAACTCCCCATCTCCCCTCGACGGCTCCGACCGCCCTGTCGGAATAAATCAACTAAGTCCTAAAGGCACTCCTAGATTGTGGGTTCTCTTCAATAACCTCATATCGATCAGTTATAGTCACTCCTTTCCAATTCCTTCCGTCATCCTTCAACGGAACTCACCATAACACTCGCTACACTCGGCGTCACCAAGTACTGCTTTACTTCGGAACACACTACAAGTTAAGGGAGGTTACAAATCCAAGTATTTCAACCACAAGCTTCACAACCACGCTTCCGCTGCGTTACTCTGATCAACCCACGACATCCTGACCGTTCGTCCTAGTTCATGACCTACCCATGGTCATCATTACCTTGCTCGACAAACAAACCCTCGTCCAGAGTCGTCCACCAGGTAACCACTACCTCGGCTGCACCTAGCAGCACTGTCTCCAGGGTCACAATCATGGAATTGCACCAGCCACAACTCACTTAATTTTGGAGTTCCAACCGAACCCAAAGCCACTGAGCTCCGAAAAAACCTCGTGCTAGATAGGTGTGTGCCTACACCTTTAAGGGACACCACCATTACCCTCCCAGACCATTCCCCCCATCGCAGGAATGTGGGATCGTTCACCGTTCCCTCCAAGACACGGGTCTTACAATCCACCCCCTTAAGGCCCAACGTCCTCGCTGGCATACTTCTTAGTCGGGGTCTGGTTCTAATACCATTCTGTCAAAACCCGACTCTAGTACGATATTGTCCGTTTTGGGCTTCCTCGCCCTCACGGTTTTGTTTTCGGGAGCTCACGGTGCAACTTCCCAGGGGTCACCCATCATGGAATTGCACCATACTCAACTCGCTTAATTTTGGAGTTCCAACCGAATCCAAAGCCACTGAGTTTCTAAAAGGCATCGTGCTAGATAAGTATGTGCCTACACCTTTAAAGCACACCACCATTTCCCTTCGAGACCATTCCCCCCTCGTAGGAATGTGTGATCGTTCATCGTTCCCTCCAGGACATAGGTCTTACAACTTACTACAATCGCAGAAAGGCCACTCGAACCATAACACCCCTTACATGTATCACTCACACTCCTTCTTCTGCACACGATTGTACAAAGCAGAGAAAAAACTGCCAGAAGGTAGCCAACTATTGTTGAGAAAAAAAGCAAAAAGACGAGGGTAGTCTTCGTCTTTGTCCCAAAACCCTAGAGAACCTAAACCCTAGCAGAGCCTCCTAAAGAGGACGTATTCCTAACATGTAATTTATTTTTGTAGTAATTGAGTTTTACAGATTTATCAATTTTCATAAATTTTTACATATTTAATAGCAGAAATATACGAAATTACATGATAAAATTTTGCAGTCATATTGACTTTTATATAATATGATTGAATTTTGCAGAAAATGAAACCGAGTTATATAACTTGAAAGTTTTTTTTTTCTTTATTTGAAGAATTATATAATCAAATCAAAATAATTTTTTACTAAAAATTCTCACTAAATTCAAAATAAAATAGTATATATAATATTCATTTTTATTTGTGTTGGCATTATAAAATATTACATTATAAAAAATATAAAAACTTTTAATTACCAATAAGATTGAGAGGTTGGGATCACCAATAATCATGCATACCTTTGATTTTTTTTTTCTTCAAACAATAAATAGTTTCATGCAATGTTTATATTATTTAATTTATTTTTAATTCCTATTAAAAGTAGTATATGAAATATATATTAATAGGAAGCATGAATTTTATTGAGTTTATTGAAAATTATAAAAATCGAAAATAATATTTTTTAAGCTTCGTATAAAATCTACATAAATTTTATGGAGGGTGGGTTGGAGTATGATTTTACAATAAAACATTTGAAGTATGATTTACAATCAAATATTTGTCAAACTTCACAAAATTCTTCTAAATAATTAAATCTGCTTAACTCATTGATGTTTTGAATACACCACATTTTTTATGAAGTTGTGAAATATCATGTGACACGACCCATCCCAATCCCCCCGGGATTACCACAGGATGTGACGTGCTCCCGTCTGACACGAAGTGCCAGACAAGGGATAACCCAACGCCGTTGCCCCTACGGGCATCCAGAGTGCGCAAGGATCGATGGAGGAGGCATGCAATGTCCCGGTCCCCTGCTGCAGTCGCATCCGCGCTTAACCTGAAGGGCGTTAAAAACAAAAAGCTGTGAGTGGACGAAAATAAACAAGTTCGTAAAATACATTTTATAAGACATTTATGCCCCTCAGTAAAAACATATGCATGCATCAAAAACCAATAATCAAATATTTATTTGGATTAACCCTTAGGGCCTTAGCCCGAAAACCGCAAACATAGTTTCAATCGAAAATCAATCCAAAAGTTATTTCATAAATCCAGTGGCACATGTTTATTACTTTACCATCTCCGGCATCCCAGATGCCTAGCGTCCCAGACGCTTGACGTCCCAGACGTCATATCTCACGGTATTAAGCGACGCGTGCTGCCCGGGGTCTCACCGGGTCCATATCTCTAACATCCCAGATGTCTGACGTCCCAGACATCTAATCATAGCAATCCTGCTCCTGAGTCACTATACGGTCCGGCCGCTCTTTACAATGACCCCTCGCAGGCAATGCACCGTGACTTCCCCAGTGTCCCAGACACCTGGAGGAGACCAATATATATCCTTGGAACACATTTTATTATTCGTTTTCAAAATATCACAAGGGCCCTGCCCCGAATTTCCATAAAACCGTCATAAGTCCAATTATTTGATTATTAAATCCGAAATCATTTATTCAATTCCATTTTAGGGTCCCTGACCCGAAATCACATATATAAATTAACTGGGCCCCTGGCCCGATTTCTTAAATCAACTGGGCCCCTGACCCGAATTTACTTTATCAAATCCGTAACTGTTTCATAAAATCATATTCGAACCACAAACATGGAAATCAGTGCAAATCCGGAAAATCTCGATTTACGCGCAAACCCGTAAATTGCCTCGAAATGCGTGAAACCACATAAATTCACCGATATCCAAATCAAAGCATATAAAAGCAATTACCACAATCACGAAACAGTTATGCATGCATAGAATTTATCAAAACCAATGTCCACTCACAGACCATTTAACCGAGCGCCTCGATACGCGTGCCACCGGCCTTCCCGGGCCTCGTCACTAATACCGGGACTCCCGAACCTGTTCATATCACATTAGAGGGTTACTAACCTCCACAATAACATCCTAATCAAGTCCCGTAATTTTCCCGAATTTTTAAGTATTTTTACACCCGACTTAAAACTTTCGGACATCTCGAAAAGTATCCGAACGGGATCCGAATGACATGGAACCAACGCTAAAATGTTCGTTATAACGTATAGGACAAAATTCGTGTTGACCGTACCTCGGAATTCGTACCCACGCGCCGTCACGCGCCGCCGTGAGTGGCTGCGCGTGAAGGCCACGCGCCTGCTACATTGACTGCTACAATCACCGTCCTCGCCCGTTTCTCTGTAATTCGGGTCTGATACCCGCGATTCCAACCCGATTAGATAGCCATCAATTCGACCTCGATTCCTTCCGTTTTTTATTCTAAAACATTCTTCAACTATCTAATCGAAGTTCCATGTCCCTGATTCACCAAGAAAGTCCCAAAATTAGATCCACGACCCGTGATCACCCAAACGGGTCGATCACCCAAACTCTGTGTTTTCTCAATCAGACTCAAATTAACTTCACAGTAAGGATTCTAGGCCTAAAAGGAACTGAAATGCGTGATCAATTGGACACGACATTACCTGGAAGTGATCGTCCACAGCTCTGCGATTTTCCAGAATCTGGAACCTCAGTTCCAGTCCAACCCGCGTCGGTTTTTCTTCGAAGTTGATGGGATTCGGTTCCAATTCCTCCCAGAAGCCTCAAGCCGTCCACGGTTTGGTCCAATTCCTCTCAGAAATTAAACTGAGGATTTTCCCTCCATTTTCCATTTTTCCTCCGAACTCGATTTCCTCTCAACAGTGCTCTGCCCTCACTTCGAACTCGACCCATAATGATTCTAACACTCATCAGCCACCTAACTAATCGTTCAAAATGGGCGACAACCCGTGGGAGACACCCTCAGCCCCCACTGGGAAAAACTTCCCGTGAACAGCCCAAAACCATATTTTATCCCATCCGTGCTCTGTCCATGCTTCCCACATACTGACCACACAGCCCATTAACAATTAATTAACACCATAAGCCATACCTCACTCCAATTTCACTCTTAAACAATGCCCCCGTGCACTGGTCGTGCATCCCCATTCACGGTGCTACAGTGCCCGTGCAGCAGCCCCCGTGGAATTACCATTCTGCCCTTGTGCAGAAAATTACCAAAATGCCCCTCACGCATCCAGACCCGTAACTCGGTCATACGGACTCCGATTGATGCGTGCCGCCTGTCTACGAACTCAGGGCATCCAGACCTTCCTAACGGTCCTCGGTCCTTGGCCATCGGACCACCCGATCAAAAAGTCAACATTTCCCCTTATTTCGTCCAAATTACGAAAGTACCCTTGAACTTCCGTACATCCTAACTTCCACCACGAACGTCGGAATCGAACGTGCCGCCTGTCTATGAACTCGTGACGTCCCAAACTACGTCACGGGCATTGGTCAAAGTCCATTTGACCGTCCGAATAAAAAGTCAACGTTTTGCCCATGACCAGGGGTGGGCAAAACGGTCATTTTGCACCGTTCGTCCGAGTTCGCCCAACCAATCACCGATTAACCCTGCTAATCATGATTAGTCCGTAATCTAATCCCGAATTCCGGGACGGGTCGTTACAACCTTCCCCCCTTAAATAATTTCGTCCTCGAAATTACCAAATATCCTTATTCCAAATCCAGCTCGTGGAAAACATTTCGATCTCACACCTGTGTACATTTGTACACCCACCAAACTTGTCTGTACTCAGACGTCCCAGCACGGTTTCTCACCGTACCGACCACACTCGGCCACCGCGAGTGAAATAGGTCACCTGATCCCTGTGAATATTGCTTGTCAATTTCACCATTTATCTGACTCTTTCAGCTGTCGGTTCATTCCCAATCATTAATATATCTGACGTCTGCTCCCCCCTGGGAGTCACCAAAACACACCTGTCAGTCCATGCTGACGCGACGAGTCAAACAGTCACCACTAAGCTTTACCACTCCGATAACGCTCCAACCATCAGTCAAACGGTGACGACACCTCATACTACCACTCGCTCAATTAGCGTAAGATCAACCCTATGATCTCATCTCGCAGGGCAACCCTATCCTGCGACATACATCCATCCATCTCAAGTCCATAACTGTCAATTCCCTCAGTGAATCATAACGCTGGAATTATCTCGGCGTGATAACATCACGCAAGGCCACACGTACTGACGCAGTCACCAACTCACTCATCCTGAGTGTACGTATACCGTCACATACTCAATCAGGTGGTGTAACTGACACACATTGAATACTAGCCAATCAGTGATCGCACATCTCCACACTGGGGTTCACTAGCCATCCGTGGCTAAGAGCGCCTGCTCACAAAATTACTGAACCCAACAAAAATAACTCTGCCCAGTGCATAGCATTCAATGTCCAGTTCACACCCACCACCAAATCCAATGGTGTCGGAACTAAGCCGGCCACCACACGTATAACCACACACCACTGGTACCTCACAGGTCAAATCCTCGAGTCAATGCGTAAGCATTCCAACACACTCGAGTACTGATTAACTTCGAGAAGAAGTTCAGTCCAATTATTCCCGTAACCAAACATGTGACAGAGCGATAAGCTCTTCACCTAACCTTACCCAAACGGTCACGATTCCAATCCATCACCACGTCCCCAGACGGGTACCATTACGATCCCAGAGTGTCATCATGTCTAATGTCTATTACAATCCAGATCCGTCTCGGATCCACACACGCTCACGTGGCTAGGAATCCACCTGGAATCCGATCGTAGGGTCCTACACCCTCAAGAGTCCTTGTCCACCACACAACACTTCTCCAATTATTTCCACATACAATCATACATTTACCATGGGACACATCAACATTGTGGGATACGCCGTGCGTTAATGTGATTCGACCCAAGTGGGGTTGATTGTGGTGAACTGGTATAGTGGGACCGTCGGTTCGGTCATGTGATATTGGATTGTTGTGCTGCTAGGTGCAGCTAGGTTCGGGGAACCTCATGTGAGTAATGGTCTAAAATGTGAACCCTTGTGGTGGTTTCTAGTGTGAGGGATGTTGGTTCATCGGAGTTGGCCGATGACCTAGTGGTGGAACCCACGTTGATGGGATGGTAGGATTGGATCTGACGTCTATTCGATGTCTAGACCGCGGGGTCGGTCAGGTTGTGGATTTTATATTACGGAAAGCTGTTTGGTTCGGTTGAACCATAGGGTGTGATTGTGGAACCCTAATACTAAAAAGGTAAACCTTAATTGTGACTAGTGGATGAGAACTTGTGCTGCGACGAGTGGCTGAGGTCATGGATGACCATGTGGATGGCTCTGGTGAGTTTAGGCAGAACTATGGGATTCGATGTACGGATACGGTTCTGAGATAAATTATGGAATCCCGTGTTGGATCGGGTATTGGTGTGATGTGTGGATGCGGATCTCGATAGCAATGACAGTTAGTTGGAAGTCATATGGAGATGACTGGCTATCGAGGGTAATCAGTGTGGTCATAATACTTGGGGATCAGGGGACGTTCGGGGAACGTTCATTTTCCTGATGTGGATTGTCAGAATAGTGGTACCCATAGTCGTGAGGTACGGGATCCTCGTTCGGTATGAACGGAGATCCAGGGTTGTCGTATTTGCACACGGTGTGCAAGTATGAATGTTTGCGGGGTTGGTATTTTTGTGCTGATGCTAGTATGGATGCATGTGTGCTGATACTAGTGTTGCTGGTAGTGTGTGGGTGCTGGTACTAGCGCTGGTGCTAGTGTCGGTAATAGTGTTGACGATGAGCCACCAGTTGGGGTGTGACTCCGTCATGATGAACATATGTTCGGTCTTTGAGATTCGATAGTGGTTGAGTGATGGACTAGATGGGATCCAGATAAGATCGTGATGTGTTGGGATAAGTCCCAATAGTGGTGAGATAACCAGTAAGGAGTGGATTAAAAAGGGTGTAATTGAGACTTGAGTAATCTTGGGATGACGTCCCCTACGTCATGATAATTGGTGGATTTGGGGGAGTTGTTGGCAACTCCAAAATTTGTGCGATTTTATGTTTTTAAATATTCCTAAAAAGTACATAGAAATGATTAAAACTGGAAAAGACGAGGAAAACCATTAGTGGTATAAAGGTAGGAATTTGTAATTGAGAACTTGGGAAAACGAGTGTTGAATCTGTAAAGGTCGGGATGTACGAACGGAACAATAACGGATTGATTGTGGACACGGGGTTGTCCAAGTGAATTGAGGAGTTAGGAAGTCTAGTGGTTAGACTTGACGTCTTGTTGGGAGCATGTCTGTTTCCAACATGGTTGGAACCTTAGTGTCGAGGAGCGTTGTGATTGGGGAACGAGAGTGGTGCTCGTTTTTGGTGATTGGTATTCCGAAGTCATTGGGGTTGACTTCTTGCTTTCTGCCCTGGCAGACATTGACTGTAGTTACCAGTACGTTGAGCGTGTATTGGTTGGTGAGCTCTTGTGTGTTGCGAGGTCATTAGGAGGAGCTACGTATTCGAAATTAGGTAAACGAGATTTCTCATTTTCTGCTTGGTGGCAGACGATGTGGTGTCACATGGCGTGGTGAGTGCAGTGAGTTTTGGTTGCATCCACGTAGGATGAGTTTTGACGTCATCATGTTGGATCATCCTTGGTTTTTCCTAGGTGGAATGACAAGGATTGATACAAGGTAATCCGTGAGAATCCGCAGTCTCGACGTGTCTCGTCGTTGACTGATCTGTCTAGTTGTGGGAGACGGTTGTCGATCGTTGTGGCGATCTAGGATGTTGACGTTATTGTCAGGGACACAGTGTCTATCTGGGTCGTGACCTTGATGATTCAGATAGGGGGAGAGTATATCACTCTTACCTTGGTACGTGAGTCGTAAATGACGGGATTGAACTTCTTTTCGAAGTGGGGCCCGTATGGTATTTTACTCGGGTGAGTAGGTTTTCAAGGTAGTTGAATTTTGTCAACCTTAGACGTGTGGAGGTTGGATTGGCTTCCCTATGAAGTCAATCAAGTGTATTGAACGGGTAACCGATAGGTTCGGTTTTGGTGTGTCTTGGTAAATGTGAACGAGATTTCGGGATTTGGAATCGAATTTCTGGGTGACGATTCAGGATTCGATTTTGGAACTTGAAAGTATCTTTCCGGATTTGGGTACGGAATGGTTATTCCAAATGCTAGCTTACGGAATAATGATTTCGGATTCGGATTTGGATATGAATTAAAAGGTGATGTCTGGGCTTGGATCCGGGATTTCTTACGAAATTGCGGATTCAGATTCGGAATTGGAACTAGATGTTGGGTGGAGTTTCGATTTGTCTCATGCTGGATTGGGCAAACGTACTCCATTATTGGAACGCGTTCGGCTATGACCTAGGTGGTTGTAGTCTAGTTATTGGGTAGATGTGTGTACTTCGTACATGGTTCGAGGTACAATACTTGTAGACTTGTGATGTCTAGTTACGGTATACGGGATATACCCGAGGTGTGTTGGTGAACGTGTTGGTAGTCGGATTGGTTCCGATACCATGGGATTGGTTGTGGATCGGACATTATTATGCAATGGGTCATGGTAATTCCGATGTGTTTAATTACACACAGGTCGTGTGAAATGTCGGTAAGGGTATTGGTGAGTCGAGTACGTTGGTGGCATGTGTAGCCACGAGTGAGTCTAGTGTCAGTTTTCGACTGACAACAACTGTGTGGTGACAGTTTGTCAGGATGTGTCAACATAGATTGTTGAGTGGGGTCAGCTGACTCCTAGTGGGAGTGGGAAAGGAACCGTCGAGTTGTTGCGTCAACGAGAGGGTGGATTTGACAAGTGGTGTCAAATTCGAAACTAGTAGTTTCAGTCATTCGACGGGGTCGAATGTAATCGTTGCGTTTTGAGTACTAGTGGTACGTTTGGGTGTAGACAAGTTTTGTCTAAGTAGTTGGTGTGCGGGTGTACACGTGTTGCGTGGTCGATTCCACTTTCCACGGGGTGTTTGTGGAATCAGGGTAATCGAGTTTCGAGAGCGAAACTTATTAAGGAGGGAAGTACGTTGAGATTAGATCGGTTGGAATTTCGAGGACGAAATTTATTAAGGAGGGAAGATTGTAACGACCCGTCCCGAATTCCGGGATTAGTTTAGTGATTAATCTTGATTAGCGAGGTTGAACGGTGGTTAGTAGGGCGGAATCGGACAAAATGTGCAAAATGACCGTTTTGCCCCTGGTCGTGGGCAAAATGTTGACTTTTTGTTCGGGAGGTCAAATGGACTTTGACTGATGACCGTGACGTAGTTCGGGACGTCACGAGTTCATAGACGGGTGGCACGTTCGATTCCGACATTCGTAGAGAAAGTTATGGTGTTCGGAAGTTGAGGGGCATTTTGGTAATTTGGCTTATTAGGGGCCAAATGTTGACTTTTTGACCGGGAGGTCCGATGGGCGAGGGCCAAGGACCGTTACGTAGGTATCGTCGATACGAATCCAACGACAGGCGGCATGCCGAAATCGGAGATCCGACGACGACGTTATGGTCAAGAAACGAACTAACGAACCGAGGCCGGGATTAAAATAATAATATAATAATGAATAGTGACCGTTGACTCAGCACACCTGGATGAGTGACAAGTGTCACTCATCCCTTGAAACCAGAATCCTTGTCTTAGGGGAAACATCATTATGATGTTTTAATATTTATTAATTAATTAATTAATCATTTTAATTTCCATTAATTCCATTTGTGTTTTCTTAACCGTGTACAACCAACCCAGCTTCTACCCAACCTAAAATCCTCTGCCATTGCTGAACCTGAGAGTGTGATTTTGTGAGCAATTTGAGTGTGATTTCAACTGGGTAAACACGAGAGAGTGGCAGTGAGGAAGAACTGAGAATTCGAAAAATTGAGTTTTGGGAGGGAAAATCAAATTGAAGGAATTGGGCTGTGATGATCGAATTGGAGGTTACAAACATCTTCCTGAGGTTGAGACGAGTCGATCCACATCAAAAACGAGAAGGAATGGTGCCGTTTTGGCTCTGATCGAGCTTGGTGACAGAGGAAGAAATCGAGGCTGAGTCGTGGAGTTTGGGGCTGTGATTGACTCAATTGTTGTGGGGAAATGACTCCTCATGATCCCACGATGCTTCTGGGTTCATCAATTGAAGGAAACCGATCGAGATCGATGGACCTCCATTGATGAACAGTGACGGTGCTCGAGTTTGTGTCGTGACGATTGAACACTGGATTGAAGCAATTGGGTTGGGGGAAATGATCTACGGAGTCCATGGAAGCTTCTGGTTGAATCAATTTCAGGATATCGATCGAAATGGATGGGGTTCGAAGGATGAACAACGGACGGGTGTTCTTGGTGTTCATCATCGAATCGTGGAATTGTAGGTAATGAATTGTGTAATCAATGTTACAGAACTTAAATTAAACTTAAAACGAAGCTAATGGAATGATCAATTGTTGTAATTAAGGCTGAATTGATAGGATTGGAACCGGGTTGTGTCGCGGGTGAATTGGACCCGTTTACCAGACAAACGGGTTGGGCTGGTGACACTGTAGCAGGCGCGTGGGTTTCACGCGCAGCCACTCACGGCGGCGCGTGACGGCGCGTGGGCGCGAATCTCGAGGTGAGGTCAACATGACTTCTGTCCTATTTAATGTAACGGACATTTTGGAATTGGTTTCGTGTCGATCGGACACCGTCTCGATATTGTTCGGGATGTCCGAAGGTTTTAAATTAAGTTTAAAAATAAGTAACAATTCGGGAAAATTACGGGACTTTGATAGGACGTTAATGATGAGGTTAGTAACCCTCTAATGTAATTTGGACAGGATTGGGAGTCCCGGTGATAGTGGTGTAGCCCGGGAGGGCCGGTGGCACGCATATCGAGGCACACGGTTAAAACGGTCTGTGAGTGGACTTTGGTTTTATAAATCCTATGCATGCTTAAATGTGTTATATGGTTTATATACATGATTTCTGTGATGGTATTTGTGAGCATTGATTTTGGATATGTTGCACGTATTTCGAGGTGTTTTCCGTATTTCACGTATATCGGGATTAACGGTTTATTTGTGGTTTTGTGTGCTTGTGGTTAAATAAATAATATGATGAAATGGTTTTGAAATTGGAAATATGAACTCGGGCTTGAGGCCCACTTGTTTTGGAAATTTCGGACTTGGAGTCCATTTGAGAATCGGGCCGGGGGCCCAGTTGGTTAATGAAATCGGGCCAGGGGCCCAGTTGGTATGAAATCGGGCTGAGACCCATTTGAGTTATATGATCGGGCCAGGGGCCCAGTTGATTTGTGAATTCGGGTCAGGGACCCTATATTTAATAATTGTGATTTTGGGTCAGGGACCCTAAATGGAATTATGTGGTTTTATGGAAATTTCGGGCAGGGCCCAATGGTAATAATGTGATAAAAGGATTTAATAAAATTGTTTTTCCATATACCATCTGGATACAAGGATGTATGATGGTCTCCTCCAGATGTCTGGGACACTGGGGAAGTCACGGTGCATTGCCTGCGAGGGGTCATTATACGGAGCAGCCGGACCGTGTGATGACTCAGGAGCAGGATTGCTATGATTGACGTCAAGGACGTCAGACATCAGGGATGTCAGATATATGGACCCGGAGAGACCCCGGGCAGCACGCGTAGCTTATGAAACCGTGAGATATGACGTCAGGGACGTCTAGCGTCTGGGACGCTAAGCATCTGGGATGCTGGTGATGGTAATGGTAAAATATGGTTTAATGAATAAAATGGATTATTGGTTATGAAATGGTATGTCGGGTCAGGGACCCTAAATGGTTTCGGATTTTAAATTGATGTTCAATTATGGTCGTGGGTGGTGACCCACATGGTTTTAATATGTATGGTGGTGGTATTCCACGGTTTTGGGCTGAGTTCCCACACTTGGTTTTTGGTTAACGGTTTTTGGGCTAAGGCCCTAATGGCTCGGTTGAGCAAACGTTTTGGTTACTGGTTTTTGGTGGCATGCATACGTTTTTATTGGAGGGCATAAATGTCTTATAAATGTATTTGGTAAACTTATTGGTTTTTGTCCACTCACAGCTTTTGGTTTTAATGCCCTTCAGGTTGATTACGGATGCGATTGCAGCAGAGACTGGGACATTGCACACCTCCTCCATCGGTCCTTGCGCACTCTGGATGGCCCGTTTGGGCAGTAGCTCTTGGTTATCCCTTGTCTGACACCCCTTGTTGGACGGGAGCAGGGCACATTCCACGGTAATCCCGGGGGGATTGGGATGGGTCCTGTCAACTTGGTATCAGAGCATGGTTGCTCTATTTGTGCGCGCAGGTCGAGGGTGTGATGTCTCATTGGGCTGCAATTCGTTATCAACCTGATAGATAGTTTTTGGGTTTGGATAGTGGATGGAGTGCAATTGGCCCGATACGCCGTGCGTTAATGTGATTCGACCCAAGTGGGGTTGATTGTGGTGAACTGGTATAGTGGGACCGTCGGTTCGGTCATGTGATATTGGATTGTTGTGCTGCTAGGTGCAGCTAGGTTCGGGGAACCTCATGTGAGTAATGGTCTAAAATGTGAACCCTTGTGGTGGTTTCTAGTGTGAGGGATGTTGGTTCATCGGAGTTGGCCGATGACCTAGTGGTGGAACCCACGTTGATGGGATGGTAGGATTGGATCTGACGTCTATTCGATGTCTAGACCGCGGGGTCGGTCAGGTTGTGGATTTTATATTACGGAAAGCTGTTTGGTTCGGTTGAACCATAGGGTGTGATTGTGGAACCCTAATACTAAAAAGGTAAACCTTAATTGTGACTAGTGGATGAGAACTTGTGCTGCGACGAGTGGCTGAGGTCATGGATGACCATGTGGATGGCTCTGGTGAGTTTAGGCAGAACTATGGGATTCGATGTACGGATACGGTTCTGAGATAAATTATGGAATCCCGTGTTGGATCGGGTATTGGTGTGATGTGTGGATGCGGATCTCGATAGCAATGACAGTTAGTTGGAAGTCATATGGAGATGACTGGCTATCGAGGGTAATCAGTGTGGTCATAATACTTGGGGATCAGGGGACGTTCGGGGAACGTTCATTTTCCTGATGTGGATTGTCAGAATAGTGGTACCCATAGTCGTGAGGTACGGGATCCTCGTTCGGTATGAACGGAGATCCAGGGTTGTCGTATTTGCACACGGTGTGCAAGTATGAATGTTTGCGGGGTTGGTATTTTTGTGCTGATGCTAGTATGGATGCCTGTGTGCTGATACTAGTGTTGCTGGTAGTGTGTGGGTGCTGGTACTAGCGCTGGTGCTAGTGTCGGTAATAGTGTTGACGATGAGCCACCAGTTGGGGTGTGACTCCGTCATGATGAACATATGTTCGGTCTTTGAGATTCGATAGTGGTTGAGTGATGGACTGGATGGGATCCAGATAAGATCGTGATGTGTTGGGATAAGTCCCAATAGTGGTGAGATAACCAGTAAGGAGTGGATTAAAAAGGGTGTAATTGAGACTTGAGTAATCTTGGGATGACGTCCCCTACGTCATGATAATTGGTGGATTTGGGGGAGTTGTTGGCAACTCCAAAATTTGTGCGATTTTATGTTTTTAAATATTCCTAAAAAGTACATAGAAATGATTAAAACTGGAAAAGACGAGGAAAACCATTAGTGGTATAAAGGTAGGAATTTGTAATTGAGAACTTGGGAAAACGAGTGTTGAATCTGTAAAGGTCGGGATGTACGAACGGAACAATAACGGATTGATTGTGGACACGGGGTTGTCCAAGTGAATTGAGGAGTTAGGAAGTCTAGTGGTTAGACTTGACGTCTTGTTGGGAGCATGTCTGTTTCCAACATGGTTGGAACCTTAGTGTCGAGGAGCGTTGTGATTGGGGAACGAGAGTGGTGCTCGTTTTTGGTGATTGGTATTCCGAAGTCATTGGGGTTGACTTCTTGCTTTCTGCCCTGGCAGACATTGACTGTAGTTACCAGTACGTTGAGCGTGTATTGGTTGGTGAGCTCTTGTGTGTTGCGAGGTCATTAGGAGGAGCTACGTATTCGAAATTAGGTAAACGAGATTTCTCATTTTCTGCTTGGTGGCAGACGATGTGGTGTCACATGGCGTGGTGAGTGCAGTGAGTTTTGGTTGCATCCACGTAGGATGAGTTTTGACGTCATCATGTTGGATCATCCTTGGTTTTTCCTAGGTGGAATGACAAGGATTGATACAAGGTAATCCGTGAGAATCCGCAGTCTCGACGTGTCTCGTCGTTGACTGATCTGTCTAGTTGTGGGAGACGGTTGTCGATCGTTGTGGCGATCTAGGATGTTGACGTTATTGTCAGGGACACAGTGTCTATCTGGGTCGTGACCTTGATGATTCAGATAGGGGGAGAGTATATCACTCTTACCTTGGTACGTGAGTCGTAAATGACGGGATTGAACTTCTTTTCGAAGTGGGGCCCGTATGGTATTTTACTCGGGTGAGTAGGTTTTCAAGGTAGTTGAATTTTGTCAACCTTAGACGTGTGGAGGTTGGATTGGCTTCCCTATGAAGTCAATCAAGTGTATTGAACGGGTAACCGATAGGTTCGGTTTTGGTGTGTCTTGGTAAATGTGAACGAGATTTCGGGATTTGGAATCGAATTTCTGGGTGACGATTCAGGATTCGATTTTGGAACTTGAAAGTATCTTTCCGGATTTGGGTACGGAATGGTTATTCCAAATGCTAGCTTACGGAATAATGATTTCGGATTCGGATTTGGATATGAATTAAAAGGTGATGTCTGGGCTTGGATCCGGGATTTCTTACGAAATTGCGGATTCAGATTCGGAATTGGAACTAGATGTTGGGTGGAGTTTCGATTTGTCTCATGCTGGATTGGGCAAACGTACTCCATTATTGGAACGCGTTCGGCTATGACCTAGGTGGTTGTAGTCTAGTTATTGGGTAGATGTGTGTACTTCGTACATGGTTCGAGGTACAATACTTGTAGACTTGTGATGTCTAGTTACGGTATACGGGATATACCCGAGGTGTGTTGGTGAACGTGTTGGTAGTCGGATTGGTTCCGATACCATGGGATTGGTTGTGGATCGGACATTATTATGCAATGGGTCATGGTAATTCCGATGTGTTTAATTACACACAGGTCGTGTGAAATGTCGGTAAGGGTATTGGTGAGTCGAGTACGTTGGTGGCATGTGTAGCCACGAGTGAGTCTAGTGTCAGTTTTCGACTGACAACAACTGTGTGGTGACAGTTTGTCAGGATGTGTCAACATAGATTGTTGAGTGGGGTCAGCTGACTCCTAGTGGGAGTGGGAAAGGAACCGTCGAGTTGTTGCGTCAACGAGAGGGTGGATTTGACAAGTGGTGTCAAATTCGAAACTAGTAGTTTCAGTCATTCGACGGGGTCGAATGTAATCGTTGCGTTTTGAGTACTAGTGGTACGTTTGGGTGTAGACAAGTTTTGTCTAAGTAGTTGGTGTGCGGGTGTACACGTGTTGCGTGGTCGATTCCACTTTCCACGGGGTGTTTGTGGAATCAGGGTAATCGAGTTTCGAGAGCGAAACTTATTAAGGAGGGAAGTACGTTGAGATTAGATCGGTTGGAATTTCGAGGACGAAATTTATTAAGGAGGGAAGATTGTAACGACCCGTCCCGAATTCCGGGATTAGTTTAGTGATTAATCTTGATTAGCGAGGTTGAACGGTGGTTAGTAGGGCGGAATCGGACAAAATGTGCAAAATGACCGTTTTGCCCCTGGTCGTGGGCAAAATGTTGACTTTTTGTTCGGGAGGTCAAATGGACTTTGACTGATGACCGTGACGTAGTTCGGGACGTCACGAGTTCATAGACAGGTGGCACGTTCGATTCCGACATTCGTAGAGAAAGTTATGGTGTTCGGAAGTTGAGGGGCATTTTGGTAATTTGGCTTATTAGGGGCCAAATGTTGACTTTTTGACCGGGAGGTCCGATGGGCGAGGGCCAAGGACCGTTACGTAGGTATCGTCGATACGAATCCAACGACAGGCGGCATGCCGAAATCGGAGATCCGACGACGACGTTATGGTCAAGAAACGAACTAACGAACCGAGGCCGGGATTAAAATAATAATATAATAATGAATAGTGACCGTTGACTCAGCACACCTGGATGAGTGACAAGTGTCACTCATCCCTTGAAACCAGAATCCTTGTCTTAGGGGAAACATCATTATGATGTTTTAATATTTATTAATTAATTAATTAATCATTTTAATTTCCATTAATTCCATTTGTGTTTTCTTAACCGTGTACAACCAACCCAGCTTCTACCCAACCTAAAATCCTCTGCCATTGCTGAACCTGAGAGTGTGATTTTGTGAGCAATTTGAGTGTGATTTCAACTGGGTAAACACGAGAGAGTGGCAGTGAGGAAGAACTGAGAATTCGAAAAATTGAGTTTTGGGAGGGAAAATCAAATTGAAGGAATTGGGCTGTGATGATCGAATTGGAGGTTACAAACATCTTCCTGAGGTTGAGACGAGTCGATCCACATCAAAAACGAGAAGGAATGGTGCCGTTTTGGCTCTGATCGAGCTTGGTGACAGAGGAAGAAATCGAGGCTGAGTCGTGGAGTTTGGGGCTGTGATTGACTCAATTGTTGTGGGGAAATGACTCCTCATGATCCCACGATGCTTCTGGGTTCATCAATTGAAGGAAACCGATCGAGATCGATGGACCTCCATTGATGAACAGTGACGGTGCTCGAGTTTGTGTCGTGACGATTGAACACTGGATTGAAGCAATTGGGTTGGGGGAAATGATCTACGGAGTCCATGGAAGCTTCTGGTTGAATCAATTTCAGGATATCGATCGAAATGGATGGGGTTCGAAGGATGAACAACGGACGGGTGTTCTTGGTGTTCATCATCGAATCGTGGAATTGTAGGTAATGAATTGTGTAATCAATGTTACAGAACTTAAAATAAACTTAAAACGAAGCTAATGGAATGATCAATTGTTGTAATTAAGGCTGAATTGATAGGATTGGAACCGGGTTGTGTCGCGGGTGAATTGGACCCGTTTACCAGACAAACGGGTTGGGCTGGTGACACTGTAGCAGGCGCGTGGGTTTCACGCGCAGCCACTCACGGCGGCGCGTGACGGCGCGTGGGCGCGAATCTCGAGGTGAGGTCAACATGACTTCTGTCCTATTTAATGTAACGGACATTTTGGAATTGGTTTCGTGTCGATCGGACACCGTCTCGATATTGTTCGGGATGTCCGAAGGTTTTAAATTAAGTTTAAAAATAAGTAACAATTCGGGAAAATTACGGGACTTTGATAGGACGTTAATGATGAGGTTAGTAACCCTCTAATGTAATTTGGACAGGATTGGGAGTCCCGGTGATAGTGGTGTGGCCCGGGAGGGCCGGTGGCACGCATATCGAGGCACACGGTTAAAACGGTCTGTGAGTGGACTTTGGTTTTATAAATCCTATGCATGCTTAAATGTGTTATATGGTTTATATACATGATTTCTGTGATGGTATTTGTGAGCATTGATTTTGGATATGTTGCACGTATTTCGAGGTGTTTTCCGTATTTCACGTATATCGGGATTAACGGTTTATTTGTGGTTTTGTGTGCTTGTGGTTAAATAAATAATATGATGAAATGGTTTTGAAATTGGAAATATGAACTCGGGCTTGAGGCCCACTTGTTTTGGAAATTTCGGACTTGGAGTCCATTTGAGAATCGGGCCGGGGGCCCAGTTGGTTAATGAAATCGGGCCAGGGGCCCAGTTGGTATGAAATCGGGCTGAGACCCATTTGAGTTATATGATCGGGCCAGGGGCCCAGTTGATTTGTGAATTCGGGTCAGGGACCCTATATTTAATAATTATGATTTTGGGTCAGGGACCCTAAATGGAATTATGTGGTTTTATGGAAATTTCGGGCAGGGCCCAATGGTAATAATGTGATAAAAGGATTTAATAAAATTGTTTTTCCATATACCATCTGGATACAAGGATGTATGATGGTCTCCTCCAGATGTCTGGGACACTGGGGAAGTCACGGTGCATTGCCTGCGAGGGGTCATTATACGGAGCAGCCGGACCGTGTGATGACTCAGGAGCAGGATTGCTATGATTGACGTCAGGGACGTCAGACATCAGGGATGTCAGATATATGGACCCGGAGAGACCCCGGGCAGCACGCGTAGCTTATGAAACCGTGAGATATGACGTCAGGGACGTCTAGCGTCTGGGACGCTAAGCATCTGGGATGCTGGTGATGGTAATGGTAAAATATGGTTTAATGAATAAAATGGATTATTGGTTATGAAATGGTATGTCGGGTCAGGGACCCTAAATGGTTTCGGATTTTAAATTGATGTTCAATTATGGTCGTGGGTGGTGACCCACATGGTTTTAATATGTATGGTGGTGGTATTCCACGGTTTTGGGCTGAGTTCCCACACTTGGTTTTTGGTTAACGGTTTTTGGGCTAAGGCCCTAATGGCTCGGTTGAGCAAACGTTTTGGTTACTGGTTTTTGGTGGCATGCATACGTTTTTATTGGAGGGCATAAATGTCTTATAAATGTATTTGGTAAACTTATTGGTTTTTGTCCACTCACAGCTTTTGGTTTTAATGCCCTTCAGGTTGATTACGGATGCGATTGCAGCAGAGACTGGGACATTGCACACCTCCTCCATCGGTCCTTGCGCACTCTGGATGGCCCGTTTGGGCAGTAGCTCTTGGTTATCCCTTGTCTGACACCCCTTGTTGGACGGGAGCAGGGCACATTCCACGGTAATCCCGGGGGGATTGGGATGGGTCCTGTCATCACAACCTGCACTAGATCCTATCCAGTCCATGACTCAACCACCATTGAGTCGCAGTTACCGATCATATGTCCATCAGGACAGAGTCACATCCCATCTCGTGGCTCACCACAATCTCAATCACCAACACCAGCACCAATGCTAGTATCATCAACACTTGCCTCAACACACAGGCATCCTAACATCCACACTCACACGAACACCCACGCTAGTAAAGATGTACAAAGTTGATACCCTGGATCTCCGTTCATACCGAACGACGATCCCGTATCAACACTCGTACCTCCCAACTATGGGTACCCCCAATTTGACCATCCGCACATCAGTATAATGAACGTTCCCTGAACGTCCCCCGATCCTCAAGTGTTAAAACCACACTAAACACCCTCGATAGCTAGTCATCTCGACACAACTGTCGACCAACAGTCATCGCTTGTCGAGATCCGTATCCACACCTCACACTATTATTCGATCCAACACGTAATTCCACATCTTATCCCGTAACCGTACTCGTGGATCGAATGCCAAAATCCTGACTAGACTCATTAGAGTCATCCACATGGTCATCCATGACCTCAGCCGCTCGTCGCAGCACAAGTTCTCATTTAAAGTTCACCTTTCCAGTCCACCAATTATAACTTAGGGTTTCACTGTCACACCCTAGGGTTCCACCGAACCCAACTGCCTTTTGTAGTAAAATCCACAACATGACCGACCCCGCGGTCCCGACATCGTATAGACGTCAAATCCAACCCAATCGTCAATTCATCGTGGGTTCCACCACGAAGGTCATCGGCCAATGAAGTATTAGAAATAGAGACACTATAAAACATCATAAGAAACCAGAGTATAACCCGATCAAACCTGCTGGACCTATCCGAGTCTTTAAACTCAACCAGGCCTCACATATCAATCCGAGTCTTTAAACTCCCGAGTCTTTAAACTCAATAGGCCTATGGGGGTAATATCATGATATCCGAGTCTTTAAACTCCCGAGTCTTTAAACTCAATCCGGGCCCGTCCCCCATCAATATCAATCCGGGTCTTTAAACCCATATCCAGATCCAGCAAATCCAATCCATATCCAGTGTGAAACCAATTCAAAATCCATCGACAAATCCGAATTCGAAATCCCCGGTTCGAAGCCCTTCCGGCATTCAGAACCGACATTCCGAACCCAAATCCGGAAAATCCATTTCCATACTAAAAACCATAGGAAATCCCTAACCATGTTTCATAACCCATTTACCATCATCAGAAAACAGTTATAGGGTGAATTTCTCAAATATGGCATCAAAATCTGAAAATCGGCTTTTTCTCGAAAAACGTGCAAAACCCCGAAAATATCTCGAAAAACGTGCAAACATCTCAATCACGTATAACCATCATTTCAAGCATAAAAACACACATAGAATCATAAAACAGTAATTAAAACAGTTTGGCATGCTCGGAAATAAGAAAGAGTCCACTCACAGTTTACGACACGTCACTCGCGCTCCGTGCGCTCCTCAACCGTCTCTGGTGTCTCCCGTCCTGTCAATAGATACCAAATAGGGTCACAATAACATCAAGGATACCTTCCCTATTTTCCCCAATTTTTCGGGAATTTAATAATATTTTAATCATAAACCCTAAACCGTACGGATTCCCGAACCATTCCGTAATACTGTCCGATTAACCCGAAAACTGTACCATTGGATTCCTTAGGACATTTAGAGTTAAACTCATGTTGGACGCTTAACCGGATTCCTCCCCACGCGCCCCCACGCGCCGCCCAAAGTGGCTGCGCGTGGGCCTCACGCGCCTGCTACAGTCCACCTTCAACCTCGAGTCACCCGGTTCAACACAATTGAACCGGCGTGACCGGTTCTCCGCCGTTCACCCACCATTCTTCTCCATTTCAATACCACTAGCTTCGTCCAGTCCCCTGCAATCAAACCCAGTCCTAAAATCCAGGAATCACGGCCTAAAACCCCTCGTCTTCAACCTCGAAAAAACTTGCCCGTGGGCTCTGTTTTCCTTCCCGGCCGTCCACAGCTTCCCCCTTCACGGTGGTGATACCAGCACCACCCTAGGACCCTACTTAGTCCTACCCAACTCACAGAATCCGTCGATTCATCCCCGAAGTCCACGACTTCACGTTTGAAACTCACGGCTAAAACAGGGTACAACGGACCAGCCGTCGAACCACCAACCACCGTGAACCTCCCGTCACGGCAACCACCACAAACGACGTCTAAGACCTCACAGAACAACACCCTAACCTCCTAATCCCTCGACTCTAAGCCCAACATCACGACTTTGCATTTGAAAAATCCACGAAAAACAGAGTAAATGGGCTTACCTTTCGATTCCGGCGCCGCCGTGAGAACCGCCACCCACCACGGTGCTCGTGGGACTCCCCTCAACCTCCTGAGTCTCCTACCGCCCTGGTTTGCCTCACCACACGACACAACAGCCTCCACCGTCCACGGTCTCCCCTGTTTTCCTCAAACGTTCGCCGCACCACCACCGTGCCGCCGTGCACGATTCCAATCCCAAAACACGATCAGCACCTCACCCACGTCTCTCTGTCACTCTCACCAGTCACTCCTCACTCTCCCTAGCCTCCGGATCGATCACCGCCTCACCCAAACTCCTCTCTTTTTCCAGTTTCCTTCGAATTGGTGCACGGTTCAAAAATGTCCAAGTGTGGCCGTGCACACTTAAGTTCCTCCTAGAACCATCTAGGGTCCCCCACGTGTCCCTCAGCAATTGGCCAGCCCAAAAATATCTGCCACTTGCCCTTATCTGATTGGGCTGAGGAAAAATGACCAAAATGCCCCTCCTGCACAAAATTACCATTTTGCCCTCAAACTTTCCAGACCCGTATCTTTTCCGTCCGACGTCCGATGACAGCGTGCCGCCTGTCGTTGAACTCAGGACGTCGAGACCTATCCAACGGTCCTCGGTCTACATGAAAATCACACATCCTCCAAAAAGTCAACATTTTCCCTTTTAGCTCAAAATTACGGTAACGCCCTCAACCTTCCGTACATCATAACTTCTCCTCCGATTGTCCGAATCGAACCTGCCGCCTGTCTACGGACTCGTGACGTCCTAACCTACGTCACGGTCAAGGGCTAACACTCATCCAATCAATCGTACAAAAAGTCAACTTTTCGTTCACTATTCACAAGGGCAAAATCGTCCTTTTTTACAAAACTTCACAAAAATTACATTTTTACCCTTCCCGTAGGTACGGGTTGTTACAATCTACCCCCCTAAAAAGAATTTCGTCCCCGAAATTCAGTGGAATAAATAAGGGTACTTTTCTCGCATCAAGGCCTCGGGTTCCCAAGTAGCTTCTTCGACCTGATGATTCCTCCATAATACCTTCACTAAGGGAACCGTCTTCCTTCGCAACACTTTATCCTTCCGATCCAAGATTGCAACAGGTTGCTCTTCAAAACTCAAGTCTTCCCTCAGTTCCACTGGTTGTGCTTCTAAAACATGCGAATCATCTCGAATATATTTCCGAAGCATAGAAACATGAAAGACATTATGTACCTTTTCCAAATCTGCTGGTAAGGCCAACCGATAAGCTACAGGACCAATCCGCTCCAAGATCTCATACGGTCCAATGTAACGAGGACTCAACTTCCCTCGTCTGCCAAATCGTACAATTCCCTTCCAAGGAGATAGCTTCAGGAAAACCCAGTCTCCAACAGCAAACTCCAAATCCCTGATCCTACGGTCAGCGTAGCTCTTTTGGCGGTCCTGCGCTGCCTTCAATCGCTCCCTAATCAATACCACTTTTCCTGAGTAAGCTCCACCAGCTCAGAAGTAGTCAACCTCCTCTCGCCAACTTCAGTCCAACACAATGGAGTCCGACACTGCCGCCCATACAAAGCCTCGTAAGGAGCCATCCCAATGCTCTCCTGAAAACTATTATTGTAGGCGAACTCCATCAAAGGCAGATGTGATTCCCAAGTACCCTGAAACTGAAGCACACAAGCTCGCATCATATCCTCGAGAATCTGAATAGTCCGCTCAGACTGCCCATCAGTCTGAGGATGAAAAGCAGTACTGAAGTGTAATTTAGTCCCAAAAGCTTCCTGTAAGCTCTGCCAAAAACGAGAAGTGAATCTCGGATCTCTATCAGATACTATCGACTCCGGAGTCCCATGCAATCGAATAATCTCATTAATAAACAATTGTGCAAACTGTTCCAACCTGAAGTTCTCCCGTACTGGCAAGAAATGCGCAGACTTCGTAGGTCGATCCACAACAACCCACACACCATCGTGTCCCTTCGGTGTTCTCGGAAGCTTGAACACAAAATCCATAGTCAGGTGATCCCATTTCCACTCGGGAATCGGCAAAGGTTGCATTGCTCCATAAGGTCTCTGCCGCTCGGCTTTTACCTGTTGACAAATCAAACATCTACTGACATACTCTGCAATTTCACGTTTCATCCCTGACCACCAGTAATGCTCTCGAAGTGTACGATACATCTTGGTCCCACCAGGATGCATCGCATAAGCTGAACAGTGAGCCTCATCCAGTATCACCTGCTTCAAAACTTCATCCTCAGGTACACACAACCGTCCATTCTTAACCAAGGCTCCATCCTCACGGATCTCAAAATCCTGTCTTTCTCCAGCCTCGACCTCAATCCGAATGATGCCCAGAATAGGGTCCTTAAACTGAGCATCAATCACCTGATCAATCAAAACGGGTCGCACATGGAAACTCGCTAGGAGTGCTCCCTGATCATCCACAGTCAACTCTACTCCCAACTTACGGAGCTCAACCAGCAAAGGTAACCGTACTGTCCTCAGATGCGACAAAGATCCAGCTGACTTCCTGCTCAGAGCATCGGCTACCACATTAGCCTTCCCTGGATGATACTCAATAGTACAGTCGTAGTCCTGACTACGCCCGAACTACGCATTAAATTAAACACGTAATTTGAGTGTTGTGCAATTTAAACCCTTTTTGTGTAGATGTAGTATTGGTAAATAGGGATCGTTCTTAACCGGGGAAATTAGGGAACATTAATAATGTGTTAGTGGGAGATGAATAAAAGAATAATGAATAAAAGAATTAAATAATAAAAGAATTAAATCATCAAAGAACTAATAAATTAAAGAATAGATGAATAAGAGAATAAAGAAATAAAAGAATAAAGAATTAAAAGAATAAAAGAATAAAAGAATAAAGAATAAAAAGAATCAAAGAATAAAAGAATAAAAAATAAAAAAAGATCAAAGAATAAAAGAATTAAAAGAATAAAAGAATAAAATAATAAAAGAATAAAGAATTAAAAGAATACAAGAATAAAAGAATAAAGAATAAAGAATTGAAAAGGGGGGTTTTGAAAAGGAGTTGTAAATATAAAATAAATAAAACAAGTAAAAATAATTAAATACTTAATTTTACTTCTACTTTAACCTTTGTACTAGTGAATTTTCTTCAAACACATATTTTTACCAACACCCTAACATCATGCTCATATTGAACCAATCACGAAATCATACCTTAATCATCTCAAATACATGCATACATTTTTCATATTATAAATGCACCGAACAGCGGATTATTACTTATAATATGATTCACCTTAAGTAAGTGATTTAATGCGCCGAACAGCGATCAAACATTAAATCTCTTCAACTCTATCCTAAATGCCCCGAACAGCGGATCAACATTTTGTTTCGAATTGAAGTTTAAGTACTAAAACATATGAAGTAAAAGAAACTCAAAAAGTAAAACACATGGAGATTGCATTCTTACTTACAAATGTTAGAAAGAAAATACCAACACATATATTGAATTATAAGTAAAACCAATAACAATAACAAGAATTTAAGTAGAGAAGTATGGATTTTCACAAGAATCACCGAACAGCGGCAGGAAACTTGTGAAGATGGAAGAAGAAATACGAGGAATTCGGTCTTAAAACTCTTGAATTGCCTTAGAATTACTTGGCCTAGGTATTTCTTAAGGAAAGCATAAAAATGTGTTTAAGAGATCTCAAAGAAATATCACAAGAACAAAGTAAAGAAGAAATGAAATTAAGAAAAATAAAAATAACATAAATTAAGAACAAGAATTAAAAGAAAGCTAATTAATAAGAAAATCTACAAGAAGTTAAAATGGTCCCCAAAATTGTCTCTCAAAAGAGAGAAATAAAAGAACTAAACTAAGAACTAAGAACTAAGAACTAAGAACTAAGAAAGAAATGGAAGAATGAAACTAATTGGGGACTCTCCAAAATACAAGAATTGAAGCCCTATTTATAGGTGGAAAAAGCTATCAAAAATACATAAACAAATACAATAAAAAATGTTAAATAATGGAATGATGAGTAATAAAGATTAGTGATGATGTTTAGAAGTGGTTTGAGTTGTCAAGTTGCAAAATTGGGTTGGAAAGTGGAAGGAATTTGGGTGGAAGTTGGGTGGAAATTGGGTGGAAGCTGCTGGAAATAAATTCAGCAGAGAGCTGCTGAAAAGAGGAATGGAATTTTGGCTGGAGGCTGCTGAATGAAGGAACTGGAGCTCGGCAGGCTGCTGCTGAGACGGTGCCTGGGAGATCGACAAGCGCGCGCCGAATGGAGGAACAGCAGATCGGCCAGCGCCTGTCGACGGGTCCGCTGGGCTGGAGGAAGGACTGACGCGGGCTGGGCCTGGCGTGCTGGGCTGGTGGATGTGCGGGCTGGGCCTGGCGCGTGTTGGGCTGTGCAGCCGGGCCTGCACGGATTGGGCTGCATGGATTGGGCTGGGCTGCAAAATAAAAATTAATTAATTTATTTAGTTAATTTAGTAATATTTCACCGAAATTCGTCCATAATTTCTTCGTTATAATTCCGATCGGGAAGATTCTTTCGCCAAAATACTCCAAATTACAAACTTTATTTATTTAAACAAAAATAACACAAAATAAATTATTTTATCTATTTATTTAATATTTAAATATTAAAAGTCAAGTATAAAGGGTATAAAATAATATAAAATAATGCTTATTTGAGGACCTATCAAATACCCCCACACTTAAACTTTGCTAGTCCCTAGCAAATACTAAAATTAAACTACAACATCAATACAAGTAACCTTTAACCATTTGTCTCAATATTTCATTATTACAATCATGGCATAAAAGATTTTCACTTAAAACATTTAAGCAGATGGAATTCAAGAGTTAATACATAGTGACAAAATGTTTCAACAAGTAAAATAATGAGCAAAATTGGTGAATTGGATCACAACATGAGTAAAACAAGTATGAATCAACTCACAAGGATATGCACTCATAAATTCACTCAATTTTGTAAGGGTTTGTGTTTGCACTCAGAGTATGTGAGAAATATTCACATAATCGAAATGAAGTACTTTTGCAAAATCTCAAACAAACACCTCAAGATAAAAACAACATATACTTGCGCAAATGAACCAAAACCATAAGCTTACTCAAGTGATTAACTCAACTAATCAAAATTTACCATCTTAAGGATCATAAGGTCTTTACGAAGGTTGTAATGGGGCTAAGTTTAGAGGCAAGGAATATATAGGACAAGTGGTGCTCAATTCGTTCCAAGACTCAATAGACTCCCAAAACGTATCATAGCTTCCCAACCTTAGTGCAATGATGTCAGTAATCCATCCTTTCGAACATAGGCCTAATTCCATCATGTTGGGCCTCACAATCATTCTTTGTGTCGGATTTACAAATGTAAGGGATTTAACTCAAACATTACATAACCAAACCTTATTACCTTGATCGAGACTCAACTTTTTTTTTTTTTTTTTTTTTTCTCTTTTTTTTTTTCTTTTTTTTTTTCTTTTTGATTTTTTTTTTGATTTTTTTTTTTTTTTATATCAAGGTAATAACATGTGTCAACAATACAACAAAGCTTGAGTCGATAAATCCAAATAATTCACATAAAATTCTTTCCAACATCATCATTTTCTCCTTACACAATCTTTATATCTTCAACCGAGTTCTTGGAACAAGGGTAAAGGATGTCTATACTAAGCTCAAGTGTTTAGATAATCATGGTGATGAAAGAAAGGCTTAATGTGGGCTCAAAAGGGTTAAAACTAAGGGGGTCGCAACTTGTGCGCACAAAATAGGGAACATGGATGTTTGAATTTGTGGTGTTAACCCTAATGCCTTAATCATTTCCAAAATCAGAGAGTTTATTGACTTAAAAGCTTTGAAAATCACATAGAATAAGTTCTAGTACTCTAGAGTTCATTAAAAACTATGGCAAGCAGTTATGAGGCATATGTATATCAATTTAAACAAAGAACTTATGAATCACTCATCAAAGATGTATATAAAGTTCTAAAGCTCACATAAGGTTCATATGATTCATACTTATCTTATCATGCTCGTTTATATGCCAATTTACATGCATTATCTTCAAGTTATAACACTTAATCACAAAATATTAACAAACAAATTCAAGTTGTAGTGATTATCTTTATGGCCATAACATATTCATTTATGTTCATTTATATCATTGACAAGTTAAATGGCAACTTAAGACTCATAAAAACACTAAGTTAAAACAGAAAGATTCACGAAAACAATAATATATATATTTTGAATTTTTTTGAATTTTTTTTTTTTTTTAAACGAATTTCTCTTTTAAAAATTTTTTTTTCACATTTTTTTTTTTGAAATTTTTTTTTTTTAAATTTTTTTTTTTTTCAACAATTAAAATTGTAAACCATTCCCCCACACTTAAATTCTACATTGTCCTCAATGTAGGAAAATACGAAGTAATTAAACATAGAATCAAAGTAAGGAAGATGATTTACGAAAATAATAGGAAAACACTAAATAAGCAAAATAAAAGAGAGTGAAGGGTAAAAGGATAGCAAATCTGTATTGATGACTCCTTCACATCCCGGGAACACATTGGGTTGCCTCCCAACAAGCGCTTGAAGTTTAACGTCCATCCAGCCTAGACAGAGATGCAAGTTAGTTAGTCAGAGATGTACATTAGTTAAGAATGCAAGTTAAATATGCAAATTGAAGTTAATGATGCAATTTGAGTTAAGAGATGTAAGTTAGAGGAAGAGTGCAATGCAAGTTAAACTAAATATGCAAGTTAAATGAAAGATGAAATGCAAGTTAGAATGAAAGATGCAAGTTAGTTAGACTAAAGATCCAAGTTAACTTTGTCATGACAAATAATGTAAATTAAGATATAAAAAATATTTACATGTCGGGGGAAGTCAAAGATATATATGGTTCACATAGCTTCAAAGTTTAGATGGAGACTTATACGTCCGTGCGGCCCAAGTAAATATCTTGGATTAATTCAACTGTTTGGGCAACTTCAAAAGTGACCAGGTTAGAAAGAATACACATAAGAGGCAGGGCTATTTTCTTAGACCCAAAACCCGTTATGAGTACCGTCTCTTGTCCTAGACATCACCCTCGAAAATTTCTTACTCCAGAGGAATTAAGATGACTCAAGTGTTAACAATTACCGTGGGTGAGAGTTAACAAAAGAGTCATCGCCGATAAAGATCAAAATCTAAACTTCGAAGCACAAGTGATCTACATATAGCTGAGACTAATGCATGAATGCAATAACTATTTACAAGTATGTTTTTTATGCACAATTTACAAATATAACATGACAATTTACGTATGAACAATTTATACAAGTATGAACAATTTATTTACAAGTATGGTTTTATTCACAAGTAATGATATTTACAAAACAATTTCTCATTAACAAACTAACATAAGTATAAGATTTATTTAACAATTTAGATTTACACTAACACAAAGTGAAGATAAATGAATATTTTTACGAATAAATGAAGAAAAAGAAATTATTTTTTATTTTTTATTAATTAAATTTTTTTCTGAATTTAAAAATTAAATAAATGAAGAAAAAGAAATTTTTTTAATTTTTAATTTTTTTTTTTACGAATTTTATGTTTTTTTTTAATTACAAATAAAAATAAAAATAAGGAAAAGTGAATATTTACCATAAGCATTTATGAACAATTAAAAAGATTGAACATTATGTACAAGTATGAACAAGAATAATATAACAAGTAAGAGAATTATAAACAAATATAAATGAAAATCTATTATGAACAAGTATGCATGTATACTATGAAATATAAAAGTTATGAACAAGTATAAAAGGTAACAAGTAACATATATACAACATTTATTTACAAGTATGAATTAATACTAACATAAAGCTAAGATAAGATTTTTTTTTATTTTAATTAATTTTTTTTTTTATTTCGATTTTTTTAAAATTTATTATTATTATTATTATTAACATATTTTTTTTTATTCCGAATTTTCTTTTTTTTTCATTTAAAATTTAAAGTTTAACAAGACATAAACAAATAATTGATTACATAAAAATAAAATAAGTGTAAACATAAAGTTAGTGGAACATAAAGGTTATGGAATAAAATTAAAAGAAAGTTAATGTAATAAAGTTAATGTAATAAAAGTTAATGGAATAAAAAGTTAATGGAATAAAAAGTTAATGGAATAAAAAGTTAGTGGAATAAAAAGTTAATGAATAAATTTAAAGTTAAAGGAATAAAGAAAAAGTTTATGTAATAAAGAAAAAGTTTATGGAATAAAATTAAAGTTAATGGATTAAAGAAAAAGTTAGAAAGTGTAAAGAAAAAAAAATTAAAAGTAAGGAAAAGTGAATATGTACAATATGCATTTATGACAAGTACAAATAAACTTAAATTATGAACAAGTATGATAGAATTTTAAATTTACATAAACAATTTGAATATGAACAAATATAAATAAAAACAAAAAATTATGAACATTTATGAACAAGTATATATTAGAAACTATGAATAAGTAAAGTATGAACATTATAAACAAAAATAATAAAAACAAAAATAAGATGGATAAATAAAATATAAACAAGTAAGTAAATGTTATAAACAAATATAATATTAACAAAAGTAAAATTTATAAACAAGTATAATATGCACAATTTATATACATACACTAACAAATTAAAAATGATTTTCAATTTCCCCGGCAACGGCGCCAAAAATTGACTACGCCCGAACTACGCATTAAATTAAACACGTAATTTGAGTGTTGTGCAATTTAAACCCTTTTTGTGTAGATGTAGTATTGGTAAATAGGGATCGTTCTTAACCGGGGAAATTAGGGAACATTAATAATGTGTTAGTGGGAGATGAATAAAAGAATAATGAATAAAAGAATTAAATAATAAAAGAATTAAATCATCAAAGAACTAATAAATTAAAGAATAGATGAATAAGAGAATAAAGAAATAAAAGAATAAAGAATTAAAAGAATAAAAGAATAAAAGAATAAAGAATAAAAAGAATCAAAGAATAAAAGAATAAAAAATAAAAAAAGATCAAAGAATAAAAGAATTAAAAGAATAAAAGAATAAAATAATAAAAGAATAAAGAATTAAAAGAATACAAGAATAAAAGAATAAAGAATAAAGAATTGAAAAGGGGGGTTTTGAAAAGGAGTTGTAAATATAAAATAAATAAAACAAGTAAAAATAATTAAATACTTAATTTTACTTCTACTTTAACCTTTGTACTAGTGAATTTTCTTCAAACACATATTTTTACCAACACCCTAACATCATGCTCATATTGAACCAATCACGAAATCATACCTTAATCATCTCAAATACATGCATACATTTTTCATATTATAAATGCACCGAACAGCGGATTATTACTTATAATATGATTCACCTTAAGTAAGTGATTTAATGCGCCGAACAGCGATCAAACATTAAATCTCTTCAACTCTATCCTAAATGCCCCGAACAGCGGATCAACATTTTGTTTCGAATTGAAGTTTAAGTACTAAAACATATGAAGTAAAAGAAACTCAAAAAGTAAAACACATGGAGATTGCATTCTTACTTACAAATGTTAGAAAGAAAATACCAACACATATATTGAATTATAAGTAAAACCAATAACAATAACAAGAATTTAAGTAGAGAAGTATGGATTTTCACAAGAATCACCGAACAGCGGCAGGAAACTTGTGAAGATGGAAGAAGAAATACGAGGAATTCGGTCTTAAAACTCTTGAATTGCCTTAGAATTACTTGGCCTAGGTATTTCTTAAGGAAAGCATAAAAATGTGTTTAAGAGATCTCAAAGAAATATCACAAGAACAAAGTAAAGAAGAAATGAAATTAAGAAAAATAAAAATAACATAAATTAAGAACAAGAATTAAAAGAAAGCTAATTAATAAGAAAATCTACAAGAAGTTAAAATGGTCCCCAAAATTGTCTCTCAAAAGAGAGAAATAAAAGAACTAAACTAAGAACTAAGAACTAAGAACTAAGAACTAAGAAAGAAATGGAAGAATGAAACTAATTGGGGACTCTCCAAAATACAAGAATTGAAGCCCTATTTATAGGTGGAAAAAGCTATCAAAAATACATAAACAAATACAATAAAAAATGTTAAATAATGGAATGATGAGTAATAAAGATTAGTGATGATGTTTAGAAGTGGTTTGAGTTGTCAAGTTGCAAAATTGGGTTGGAAAGTGGAAGGAATTTGGGTGGAAGTTGGGTGGAAATTGGGTGGAAGCTGCTGGAAATAAATTCAGCAGAGAGCTGCTGAAAAGAGGAATGGAATTTTGGCTGGAGGCTGCTGAATGAAGGAACTGGAGCTCGGCAGGCTGCTGCTGAGACGGTGCCTGGGAGATCGACAAGCGCGCGCCGAATGGAGGAACAGCAGATCGGCCAGCGCCTGTCGACGGGTCCGCTGGGCTGGAGGAAGGACTGACGCGGGCTGGGCCTGGCGTGCTGGGCTGGTGGATGTGCGGGCTGGGCCTGGCGCGTGTTGGGCTGTGCAGCCGGGCCTGCACGGATTGGGCTGCATGGATTGGGCTGGGCTGCAAAATAAAAATTAATTAATTTATTTAGTTAATTTAGTAATATTTCACCGAAATTCGTCCATAATTTCTTCGTTATAATTCCGATCGGGAAGATTCTTTCGCCAAAATACTCCAAATTACAAACTTTATTTATTTAAACAAAAATAACACAAAATAAATTATTTTATCTATTTATTTAATATTTAAATATTAAAAGTCAAGTATAAAGGGTATAAAATAATATAAAATAATGCTTATTTGAGGACCTATCAAGTCCTTAAGTAACTCCAACCAACGGCGCTGTCTGAGGTTCAATTCCTTTTGAGTGAACAAATACTTCAAACTCTTGTGGTCCGTAAAGATCCTACACTTCTCACCGTACAAGTAATGTCGCCAAATCTTCAATGCATGAACCACCGCAGCCAGTTCCAAGTCATGTGTAGGGTAGTTCACCTCATGGGGTTTCAATTGCCGGGAAGCATAAGCAATCACTTTCCCGTGCTGCATCAAGACACAACCCAAACCTTGTAAAGAAGCGTCACTGTACACCTCGAACTCCCCACTATCGTCTGGAAGGGCTAACACAGGAGCAGATGTTAACCGCCTTTTAAGCTCCTGGAAACTCTGTTCACAGTTCTCATCCCACTCAAACCGAACTCCCTTCCGTGTCAACCTCGTCAACGGTGCTGCAAGAATAGAAAAGCCCTCAATAAAACGCCGGTAATACCCTGCCAAACCCAGAAAACTCCGAATTTCCGTCACCGTCTTAGGCTGTTCCCAATTGGCTACCGCCTCAACTTTCTGAGGATCCACACGAATGCCCTCGGCCGAAATCACATGGCCAAGAAATCCAACACTGGTCAACCAGAACTGACACTTACTGAGCTTCGCATACAACTGATGCTCCCTTAACGTTTTAAGCACGATCCTCAGATGTTTCTCATGCGCCTTCGCACTCTTCGAAAACACCAAAATATCATCAATGAAAACAATCACAAAACGATCCAAGTATGGCCGGAACACTCGGTTCATAAGGTCCATAAAAGCTGCTGGGGCATTAGTCAAACCAAAAGGCATCACCACAAACTCATAGTGACCGTACCTGGTCCGGAAAGCTGTCTTCGGTATATCCTCCTCTTTAACCCTTAACTGGTGATAACCGGAGCGAAGATCAATCTTCGAGAAATACTGTGCTCCCTTGAGCTGGTCAAACAAATCATCAATCCGGGGTAGGGGGTACTTATTCCGAATAGTTACCTTATTCAGTTGCCTGTAATCCACACACAATCTCAATCCTCCATCCTTTTTCTTGACAAACAAAACAGGTGCTCCCCAAGGTGACATACTCGGTCGGATGAATCCTATATCGACCAATTCTTGCAACTGGGCCTTAAGTTCCCTCAATTCGGCAGGTGCCATACGATAAGGAGTCTGAGAAATAGGCTGTGTACCTGGTAGAAGCTCAATCGTAAACTCAAGATCTCGGTGTGGGGGTAGTCCTGGCAACTCCTCGGGAAAAACATCGGGAAACTCCCGTACCACTGGTATATCCTCCGCCCTCTCTGGCGTAGCACGCGTATCCACCACATGAGCTAAGTAACCCTGACACCCCTTCCGTAACAGTTTACTAGCCTCGAGTGCCGAAATAACTCCCGTAGGAAGTGCACGCTGATCCCCCTGAAATGTAGTCTCTGATAATCCGGGACTCCGAAAAGTCACTCTCCTATCGAAACATTCGATAGAAGCATGATGTCTCGTCAACCAGTCCATACCCAAGATCACATCAAAGTCCCGTAAATCTAAGAGTAACAAATCTGCCAGTAACTCCACCTGGCCTACCAGTACCGGACACTCTCTCAAAACCTGAGTCACTACCAACACCTCCCCAGTAGGTGTACTCACTCCTAACGCACAATCCAAAGTAGACACCTCCCTCTCCTTAACCAGACTACAACTCCGAGCTATAAATGAATGGGTAGCCCCGGGATCTATCAAAGAAAAAACAGTGTGACCAAGTATGGTAAGTGTACCTGTCACCACTCCCGGCGCTGACCTAGCCTCCTGCTGAGTCATCGCAAAAACTCGCGCCTGTGGTCCCGATGACCTACCGCGCCCTCTGGAACTGCTCGTGGCACCACCGCCACCCCTAGGGCCTGCCGCCCCTGATACTGATGCAGTACTCCGCCCGGGTTCTGCTGCACCTCTGCCTGCTCCACCCTCCGGAGCTAACAATGGGCACTCCCGACGGAAATGTCCTCGCTCCCCACAGTAGAAGCAAGTGTCTCTACCGGGTCCACCGGTATGCCTCCCTGTCGAAGCCACTGAAGTCGCACTCGCCTGAGGAGTCGGCTGTGACCTAGCTCCTCGAAATCCTGAGCCCTGGAAACTGCCTGGTCTGCCATACCGGGCTCCACCAGCCGATAGTGATCCACCAAAATTACCCCGTTTCGGGGGCCTCTGACTCGATGCTCCTGGGAATGACTGCTCTCGGCGTCGAACACTGCCCGAATACTGTGGTCGAGCAGGTAAACTGGCCTCCACCCTGACAGCAGCATCAGACAACTCTCGGAATGTAGCAAAAGAGCCGGCTGTCACTATGGCCCTGATCTCTCCCCGGAGACCCAACTCAAACCGGCGGCACTTCTCCGCCTCAGTCGCCACAAATGCCGGAGCAAAACGAGATAACATCTGGAACCTCTGCTCATACTCAGCAACTGTCAAGTTTCCTTGCTTCAAGTGAAGGAATTCCGCTTCCTTCGCATCCCTGAAAGAACGGGGATAGTACTGATCTAGAAACCTCTCCCGGAAAGTCTCCCAGGTCACAGTATGTGCATCCCAGCCGGACAGTTCCAGCGTATACCACCACTCGTAGGCAGCTCCATCCAACAGAAAAGTGGCTAACAATACCCGATCCTCGGGAGGACAGTGCATCACCCCAAAAATACGCTCGAGTCGGGTGATCCATCGGTGAGCTTCCTCGGGATCAGCCCCACCGCTGAACGTAGTAGCCCCAAGCCTCTGGGCTCTCTCAATCGAAGCACTCTCAGTCCCTCTCGCCGCTTCATCTTCAGGTCGTGGAGGGGGTTCACGTCTCGGAGGCATGATCAATCGTACGCTGAAAGAGGCATAGAGTTAGTATAACAACCTAGACCCAACACAAATTGACACAACCTATGCTCTGATACCAATTGTCAGGACCCGTCCCAAATATCACCTCGATACTCGGGATGAACCCTGCTCCCGTCTGACAATCACACTTACAATGCCAAAAAGAAACTTAAAACAACTATAAGCATAACCATCAGACGAAGGAGTAAATACATACAACAGTAAGTCAGAGCATAGTTCTACAAAATGGGCACCAAAAGTCCTACAAGTCTAAGTCCGCAACGGAAGAACGTCGAAAGCCCTATGCCTCGATATCTGCCTCAACGTTCACCCCAGCGCTATCACCACGACCTGGAGGGAAATTAAAAACCAAAGGTGTGAGTGGACCGAAAAGAATGAAAGTTTTAAAACCGTTTACCAGCACCTCAAAGTAAGGAAATAAAATCATTTGTTCCCTCCGGTTTAAAACTAGGCATGCCAATGAAGTATTAGAAAAACCATAAAATGAACATCATAAGAAACAGAGACACTATAAATACCATAAGAAACAGATACACTATAAAACATCATAAGAAACCAGAGTATAACCCGATCAAACCTGCTGGACCTATCCGAGTCTTTAAACTCAACCAGGCCTCACATATCAATCCGAGTCTTTAAACTCCCGAGTCTTTAAACTCAATAGGCCTATGGGGGTAATATCATGATATCCGAGTCTTTAAACTCCCGAGTCTTTAAACTCAATCCGGGCCCGTCCCCCATCAATATCAATCCGGGTCTTTAAACTCATATCCAGATCCAGCAAATCCAATCCATATCCAGTGTAAAACCAATTCAAAATCCATCGCCAAATCCGAATTCGAAATCCCCGGTTCGAAGCCCTTCCGGCATTCAGAACCGACATTCCGAACCCAAATCCGGAAAATCCATTTCCATACTAAAAACCATAGGAAATCCCTAACCATGTTTCATAACCCATTTACCATCATCAGAAAACAGTTATAGGGTGAATTTCTCAAATATGGCATCAAAATCTGAAAATCGGCTTTTTCTCGAAAAACGTGCAAAACCCCGAAAATATCTCGAAAAACGTGCAAACATCTCAATCACGTATAACCATCATTTCAAGCATAAAAACACACATAGAATCATAAAACAGTAATTAAAACAGTTTGGCATGCTCGGAAATAAGAAAGAGTCCACTCACAGTTTACGACACGTCACTCGCGCTCCGTGCGCTCCTCAACCGTCTCTGGTGTCTCCCGTCCTGTCAATAGATACCAAATAGGGTCACAATAACATCAAGGATACCTTCCCTATTTTCCCCAATTTTTCGGGAATTTAATAATATTTTAATCATAAACCCTAAACCGTACGGATTCCCGAACCATTCCGTAATACTGTCCGATTAACCCGAAAACTGTACCATTGGATTCCTTAGGACATTTAGAGTTAAACTCATGTTGGACGCTTAACCGGATTCCTCCCCACGCGCCCCCACGCGCCGCCCAAAGTGGCTGCGCGTGGGCCTCATGTCAGGACCCGTCCCAAATATCACCTCGATACTCGGGATGAACCCTGCTCCCGTCTGAAAATCACACTTACAAGACCACAAAGAAACTTAATACAACTATAAGCATAACCATCAGACGAAGGAGTAAATATATACAACCGTAAGTCAGAGCATAGTTCTACAAAATGGGCACCAAAAGTCCTACAAGTCTAAGTCCGCAACGGAAGAACGTCGGAAGTCCTATGCCTCGGTATCTGCCTCAACGTTCACCCCAGCGCTATCACCACGACCTGGAGGGAAATTAAAACCAAAGGTGTGAGTGGACCAAAAAGAATAAAAGTTTTAAAACCGTTTACCAGCAAATCAACGTAAGGAAATAAAATCATTTGTTCCCTCCGGTTTAAAACCAGGCATGCCAATGAAGTATTAGAAAAATCATAATATGAAAAACATAAGAAACAGAGACACTATAAATACCATAAGAAACAGATACACTATAAAACATCATAAGAAACCAGAGGATAACCCGATCAAACTTGCTGGACCTATCCGAGTCTTTAAACTCAACCAGGCCTCACATATCAATCCGAGTCTTTAAACTCCCGAGTCTTTAAACTCAATAGGCCTATGGGGGTAATATCATGATATCCGAGTCTTTAAACTCCCGAGTATTTAAACTCAATCCGGGCCCGTCCCCCATCAATATCAATCCGGGTCTTTAAACCCATATCCAGATCCAGCAAATCCAATCCATATCCAGTGTAAAACCAATTCAAAATCCATCACCAAATCCGAATTCGAAATCCCCGGTTTGAAGCCCTTCCGGCGTTCAGAACCGACATTCCGAACCCAAATCCGGAAAATCCATTTCCATACTAAAAACCATAGGAAATCCCTAACCATGTTTCATAACCCATTTACCATCATCAGAAAACAGTTATAGGGTGAATTTCTCAAATATGGCATCAAAATCTGAAAAACCGGCTTTTTCTCGAAAAACGTGCAAAACCCCGAAAATATCTCGAAAAACGTGCAAACATCTCAATCACGTATAACCATCATTTCAAGCATAAAAACACACATAGAATCATAAAACAGTAATTAAAACAGTTTGGCATGCTCGGAAATAAGAAAGAGTCCACTCACAGTTTACGACACGTCACTCGCGCTCCGTGCGCTCCTCAACCGTCTCTGGTGTCTCCCGTCCTGTCAATAGATACCAAATAGGGTCACAACAACATCAAGGATACCTTCCCTATTTTCCCCAATTTTTCGGGAATTTAATAATATTTTAATCATAAACCCTAAACCGTACGGATTCCCGAACCATTCCGTAATACCGTCCGATTAACCCGAAAACTGTACCATTGGATTCCTTAGGACATTTAGAGTTAAACTCATGTTGGACGCTTAACCGGATTCCTCCCCACGCGCCCCCACGCGCCGCCCAAAGTGGCTGCGCGTGGGCCTCACGCGCCTGCTACAGTCCACCTTCAACCTCGAGTCAACCGGTTCAACTGTGTTGAACCGGCGTGACCGGTTCTCCGCCGTTCACCCACCATTCTTCTCCATTTCAATACCACTAGCTTCGTCCAGTCCCCTGCAATCAAACCCCGTCCTAAAATCCAGGAATCACGGCCTAGAACCCTTCGTCTTCAACCTCGAAATAACTTGCCCGTGGGCTCTGTTTTCCTTCCCGGCCGTCCACAGCTTCCCCCTTCACGGTGGTGATACCAGCACCACCCTAGGACCCTACTTAGTCCTACCCAACTCATAGAATCCATCGATTCATCCCCGAAGTCCACGACTTCACGTTTGAAACTCACGGCTAAAACAGGGTACAACGAACCCGCCGTCGAACCACCAGCCACCGTGAACCTCCCGTCACGGCAACCACCACAAACGACGCCTAAGACCTCACAGAACAACACCCTGACCTCCTAATCCCTCGACTCTAAGCCCAACATCACGACTTTGCATTTGAAAAATCCACGAAAAACAGAGTAAACGGGCTTACCTTTCGATTCCGGCGCCGCCGTGAGAACCATCACCCACCACCGTGCTCGTGGGACTCCCCTCAACCTCCTGAGTCTCCTACCGCCCTGGTTTGCCTCACCACACGACACAACAGCCTCCACCGTCCACGGTCTCCCCTGTTTTCCTCAAACGTTCGCCGCACCACCACCGTGCCGCCGTGCACGATTCCAATCCCAAAACACGATCAGCACCTCACCCACGTCTCTCTGTCACTCTCACCAGTCACTCCTCACTCTCCCTAGCCTCCAGATCGATCACCGCCTCACCCAAACTCCTCTCTGTTTTCAGTTTCCTTCGAATTGGTGCACGGTTCAAAAATGTCCAAGTGTGGCCGTGCACACTTAAGTTCCTCCTAGAACCATCTAGGGTCCCCCACGTGTCCCTCAGCAATTGGCCAGCCCAAAAGATCTGCCACTTGCCCTTATCTGATTGGGCTGAGGAAAAATGACCAAAATGCCCCTCCTGCACAAAATTACCATTTTGCCCTCAGACTTCCCAGACCCGTATCTTTTCCGTCCGACGTCCGATGACAGCGTGCCGCCTGTCGTTGAACTCAGGACGTCGAGACCTATCCAACGGTCCTCGGTCTACGTGAAAATCACACATCCTCCAAAAAGTCAACATTTTCCCTTTTAGCTCAAAATTACGGTAACGCCCTCAACCTTCCGTACATCATAACTTCTCCTCCGATTGTCCGAATCGAACCTGCCGCCTGTCTACGGACTCGTGACGTCCTAACCTACGTCACGGTCAAGGGCTAACACTCATCCAATCAATCGTACAAAAAGTCAACTTTTCGTTTACTATTCATAGGGGCAAAATCGTCCTTTTTACAAAACTTCACAGAAATTACATTTTTACCCTTCCCGTAGGTACGGGTTGTTACAATCTACCCCCCTAAAAAGAATTTCGTCCCCGAAATTCAGTGGAATAAATAAGGGTACTGTTCTCGCATCAAGGCCTCGGGTTCCCAAGTAGCTTCTTCGACCTGATGATTCCTCCACAATACCTTCACTAAGGGAACCGTCTTCCTTCGCAACACTTTATCCTTCCGATCCAGGATTGCAACAGGTTGCTCTTCAAAACTCAAGTCTTCCCTCAGTTCCACTGGTTGGGCTTCCAAAACATGCGAATCATCTCGAATATATTTCCGAAGCATAGAAACATGAAAGACATTATGTACCTTTTTCCAAATCTGCTGGTAAGGCCAACCGATAAGCTACAGGACCAATCCGCTCCAAAATCTCATACGGTCCAATGTAACGAGGACTCAACTTCCCTCGTCTGCCAAATCGTACAATTCCCTTCCAAGGAGATAGCTTCAGGAAAACCCAGTCTCCAACAGCAAACTCCAAATCCCTGATCCTACGGTCAGCGTAGCTCTTTTGGCGGTCCTGCGCTGCCTTCAATCGATCCCTAATCAGTACCACTTTTTCCTGAGTAAGCTCCACCAGCTCAGAAGTAGTCAACCTCCTCTCACCAACCTCAGTCCAACACAGTGGAGTCCGACACTGTCGCCCATACAAAGCCTCGTAAGGAGCCATCCCAATGCTCTCCTGAAAACTATTATTGTAGGCGAACTCCATCAAAGGCAGATGTGATTCCCAAGTACCCTGAAACTGAAGCACACAAGCTCGCATCATATCCTCGAGAATCTGAATAGTCCGCTCAGACTGCCCATCGGTCTGAGGATGAAAAGCAGTACTGAAGTGTAATTTAGTCCCAAAAGCTTCCTGTAAGCTCTGCCAAAAACGAGAAGTGAATCTCGGATCTCTATCAGATACTATCGACTCCGGAGTCCCATGCAATCGAATAATCTCATTAATAAACAATTGTGCAAACTGTTCCAACCTGAAGTTCTCCCGTACTGGCAAGAAATGAGCAGACTTCGTAAGGCGATCCACAACAACCCATACACCATCGTGTCCCTTCGGTGTTCTCGGAAGCTTGAACACAAAATCCATAGTCAGGTGATCCCATTTCCACTCGGGAATCGGCAAAGGTTGCATCGCTCCATAAGGTCTCTGCCGCTCGGCTTTTACCTGTTGACAAATCAAGCATCTACTAACATACTCTGCAATTTCACGTTTCATCCCTAACCACCAGTAATGCTCTCGAAGTGTACGATACATCTTGGTCCCACCAGGGTGCATTGCATAAGCTGAACAGTGAGCCTCATCCAGTATCACCTTCTTCAAGACTTCATCCTCAGGAACACACAACCGTCCATTCTTAACCAAGGCTCCATCCTCACGGATCTCAAAATCCTGTCTTTCTCCAGCCTCGACCTCAATCCGAATGATGCCCAGAATAGGGTCCTCAAACTGAGCATCAATCACCTGATCAATCAAAACGGGTCGCACATGGAAACTCGCTAGGAGTGCTCCCTGATCATCCACAGTCAACTCTACTCCCAACTTACGGAGCTCAACCAGCAAAGGTAACCGTACTGTCCTCAGATGCGACAAAGAACCAGCTGACTTTCTGCTCAGAGCATCGGCTACCACATTAGCCTTCCCTGGATGATACTCAATCGTACAGTCGTAGTCCTTCAGTAACTCCAACCAACGGCGCTGTCTGAGGTTCAATTCCTTTTGGGTGAACAAATACTTCAAACTCTTGTGGTCCGTAAAGATCCTGCACTTCTCACCGTACAAGTAATGTCGCCAAATCTTCAATGCATGAACCACCGCAGCCAGTTCCAAGTCATGTGTAGGGTAGTTCACCTCATGGGGTTTCAATTGCCGGGAAGCATAAGCAATCACTTTCCCGTGCTGCATCAAGACACAACCCAAACCTTGTAAAGAAGCGTCACTGTACACCTCGAACTCCTCACTATCATCTGGAAGGGCTAACACAGGAGCAGATGTCAACCGCCTTTTAAGCTCCTGGAAACTCTGTTCACAGTTCTCATCCCACTCAAACCGAACTCCCTTCCGTGTCAACCTCGTCAACGGTGCTGCAAGAATAGAAAAGCCCTCAATAAAACGCCGGTAATACCCTGCCAAACCCAGAAAACTCCGAATTTCCGTCACCGTCTTAGGCTGTTCCCAATTGGCTACCGCCTCAACTTTCTGAGGATCCACACGAATGCCCTCGGCCGAAATCACATGGCCAAGAAATCCAACACTGGTCAACCAGAACTGACACTTACTGAGCTTCGCATACAACTGATGCTCCCTCAACGTCTTAAGCACGATCCTCAGATGTTTCTCATGCGCCTTCGCACTCTTCGAATACACCAAAATATCATCAATGAAAACAATCACAAAACGATCCAAGTAGGGCCGGAACACTCGGTTCATAAGGTCCATAAAAGCTGCTGGGGCATTAGTCAAACCAAAAGGCATCACCACAAACTCATAGTGACCGTACCTGGTCCGGAAAGCTGTCTTCGGTATATCCTCCTCTTTAACCCGTAACTGGTGATAGCCGGAGCGAAGATCAATCTTCGAGAAATACTGTGCTCCCTTGAGCTGGTCAAACAAATCATCAATCCGGGGTAGGGGGTACTTATTCCGAATAGTTACCTTATTCAGTTGCCTGTAATCCACACACAATCTCAATCCTCCATCCTTTTTCTTGACAAACAAAACAGGTGCTCCCCAAGGTGACATACTCGGTCGAATGAATCCTATATCGACCAATTCTTGCAACTGGGCCTTAAGTTCCCTCAATTCGGCAGGTGCCATACGATAAGGAGTCTGAGAAATAGGCTGTGTACCTGGTAGAAGCTCAATCGTAAACTCAAGATCTCGGTGTGGGGGTAGTCCTGGCAACTCCTCGGGAAAAACATCGGGAAACTCCCGTACCACTGGTATATCCTCCGCCCTCTCTGGCGTAGCACGCGTATCCACCACATGAGCTAAGTAACCCTGGCACCCTTTCCGTAACAGTTTACTAGCCTCGAGTGCCGAAATAACTCCCGTAGGAAGTGCACGCTGATCCCCCTGAAATGTAGTCTCTGATAATCCGGGACTCCGAAAAGTCACTCTCCTATCGAAACATTCGATAGAAGCATGATGTCTCGTCAACCAGTCCATACCCAAGATCACATCAAAGTCCCGTAAATCTAAGAGTAACAAATCTGCCAGTAACTCCACCTGGCCTACCAGTACCGGACACTCTCTCAAAACCTGAGTCACTACCAACACCTCCCCAGTAGGTGTACTCACTCCTAACGCACAATCCAAAGTAGACACCTCCCTCTCCTTAACCAGACTACAACTCCGAGCTATAAATGAATGGGTAGCCCCGGGATCTATCAAAGTAAAAACAGTGTGACCAAGTATGGTGAGTGTACCTGTCACCACTCCCGGTGCTGACCTAGCCTCCTGCTGAGTCATAGCAAAAACTCGCGCCTGAGGGCCCGACGACCTACCGCGCCCTTTGGAACTGCTCGTGGCACCTCCGCCACCCCTAGGGCCTGCCGCCCCTGATACTGATGCAGTACTCCGCCCGGGTTCTGCTGCACCTCTACCTGCTCCACCCTCCGGAGCTAACAATGGGCACTCCCTACGGAAATGTCCTCGCTCCCCACAATAGAAGCAAGTGTCTCTACCGGGTCCACCGGTATGCCTCCCTGTCGAAGCCACTGAAGTCGCACTCGCCTGAGGAGTCGGCTGTGACCTAGCTCCTCGAAATCCTGAGCCCTGGAAACTGCCTGGTCTGCCATACCGGGCTCCACCAGCCGATAGTGATCCACCAAAATTACCCCGTTTCGGGGGCCTCTGACTCGATGCTCCTGGGAATGACTGCTCTCGGCGTCGAACACTGCCCGAATACTGTGGTCGAGCAGGTAAACTGGCCTCCACCCTGACAGCAGCATCAGACAACTCTCGGAAAGTAGCAAAAGAGCCGGCTGTCACTATGGCCCTGATCTCTCCACGGAGACCCAACTCAAACCGGCGGCACGTCCCCGCCTCAGTCGCCACAAATGCCGGAGCAAAACGAGATAGCATCTGGAACCTCTGCTCATACTCAGCAACTGTCAAGTTTCCTTGCTTCAAGTGAAGGAATTCCGCTTCCTTCGCATCCCTGAAAGAACGGGGATAGTACTGATCTAGAAACCTCTCCCGGAAAGTCTCCCAGGTCACAGTATGTGCATCCCAGCCGGACAGTTCCAGCGTGTACCACCACTCGTAGGCAGCTCCATCCAACAGAAAAGTGGCTAACAATACCCGATCCTCGGGAGGACAGTGCATCACCCCAAAAATACGTTCTAGTCGGGTGATCCATCGGTGAGCTTCCTCGGGATCAGCCCCACCGCTGAACGTAGTAGCCCCAAGCCTCTGGGCTCTCTCGATCGAAGCACTCTCAGTCCCTCTCGCCGCTTCATCTTCAGGTCGTGGAAGGGGTTCACGTCTCGGAGGCATGATCAATCGTACGCTGAAAGAGGCATAGAGTTAGTATAACAACCTAGACCCAACACAAACTGACACAACCTATGCTCTGATACCAATTGTCAGGACCCGTCCCAAATATCACCTCGATACTCGGGATGAACCCTGCTCCCGTCTGAAAATCACACTTACAAGACCACAAAGAAACTTAATACAACTATAAGCATAACCATCAGACGAAGGAGTAAATATATACAACCGTAAGTCAGAGCATAGTTCTACAAAATGGGCACCAAAAGTCCTACAAGTCTAAGTCCGCAACGGAAGAACGTCGGAAGTCCTATGCCTCGGTATCTGCCTCAACGTTCACCCCAGCGCTATCACCACGACCTGGAGGGAAATTAAAACCAAAGGTGTGAGTGGACCAAAAAGAATAAAAGTTTTAAAACCGTTTACCAGCAAATCAACGTAAGGAAATAAAATCATTTGTTCCCTCCGGTTTAAAACCAGGCATGCCAATGAAGTATTAGAAAAATCATAATATGAAAAACATAAGAAACAGAGACACTATAAATACCATAAGAAACAGATACACTATAAAACATCATAAGAAACCAGAGGATAACCCGATCAAACTTGCTGGACCTATCCGAGTCTTTAAACTCAACCAGGCCTCGCATATCAATCCGAGTCTTTAAACTCCCGAGTCTTTAAACTCAATAGGCCTATGGGGGTAATATCATGATATCCGAGTCTTTAAACTCCCGAGTATTTAAACTCAATCCGGGCCCGTCCCCCATCAATATCAATCCGGGTCTTTAAACCCATATCCAGATCCAGCAAATCCAATCCATATCCAGTGTAAAACCAATTCAAAATCCATCACCAAATCCGAATTCGAAATCCCCGGTTTGAAGCCCTTCCGGCGTTCAGAACCGACATTCCGAACCCAAATCCGGAAAATCCATTTCCATACTAAAAACCATAGGAAATCCCTAACCATGTTTCATAACCCATTTACCATCATCAGAAAACAGTTATAGGGTGAATTTCTCAAATATGGCATCAAAATCTGAAAAACCGGCTTTTTCTCGAAAAACGTGCAAAACCCCGAAAATATCTCGAAAAACGTGCAAACATCTCAATCACGTATAACCATCATTTCAAGCATAAAAACACACATAGAATCATAAAACAGTAATTAAAACAGTTTGGCATGCTCGGAAATAAGAAAGAGTCCACTCACAGTTTACGACACGTCACTCGCGCTCCGTGCGCTCCTCAACCGTCTCTGGTGTCTCCCGTCCTGTCAATAGATACCAAATAGGGTCACAACAACATCAAGGATACCTTCCCTATTTTCCCCAATTTTTCGGGAATTTAATAATATTTTAATCATAAACCCTAAACCGTACTGATTCCCGAACCATTCCGTAATACTGTCCGATTAACCCGAAAACTGTACCATTGGATTCCTTAGGACATTTAGAGTTAAACTCATGTTGGACGCTTAACCGGATTCCTCCCCACGCGCCCCCACGCGCCGCCCAAAGTGGCTGCGCGTGGGCCTCATGTCAGGACCCGTCCCAAATATCACCTCGATACTCGGGATGAACCCTGCTCCCGTCTGACAATCACACTTACAAGACCACAAAGAAACTTAATACAACTATAAGCATAACCATCAGACGAAGGAGTAAATATATACAACCGTAAGTCAGAGCATAGTTCTACAAAATGGGCACCAAAAGTCCTACAAGTCTAAGTCCGCAACGGAAGAACGTCGGAAGTCCTATGCCTCGGTATCTGCCTCAACGTTCACCCCAGCGCTATCACCACGACCTGGAGGGAAATTAAAACCAAAGGTGTGAGTGGACCAAAAAGAATAAAAGTTTTAAAACCGTTTACCAGCAAATCAACGTAAGGAAATAAAATCATTTGTTCCCTCCGGTTTAAAACCAGGCATGCCAATGAAGTATTAGAAAAATCATAATATGAAAAACATAAGAAACAGAGACACTATAAATACCATAAGAAACAGATACACTATAAAACATCATAAGAAACCAGAGGATAACCCGATCAAACCTGCTGGACCTATCCGAGTCTTTAAACTCAACCAGGCCTCACATATCAATCCGAGTCTTTAAACTCCCGAGTCTTTAAACTCAATAGGCCTATGGGGGTAATATCATGATATCCGAGTCTTTAAACTCCCGAGTCTTTAAACTCAATCCGGGCCCGTCCCCCATCAATATCAATCCGGGTCTTTAAACCCATATCCAGATCCAGCAAATCCAATCCATATCCAGTGTAAAACCAATTCAAAATCCATCACCAAATCCGAATTCGAAATCCCCGGTTTGAAGCCCTTCCGGCGTTCAGAACCGACATTCCGAACCCAAATCCGGAAAATCCATTTCCATACTAAAAACCATAGGAAATCCCTAACCATGTTTCATAACCCATTTACCATCATCAGAAAACAGTTATAGGGTGAATTTCTCAAATATGGCATCAAAATCTGAAAAACCGGCTTTTTCTCGAAAAACGTGCAAAACCCCGAAAATATCTCGAAAAACGTGCAAACATCTCAATCACGTATAACCATCATTTCAAGCATAAAAACACACATAGAATCATAAAACAGTAATTAAAACAGTTTGGCATGCTCGGAAATAAGAAAGAGTCCACTCACAGTTTACGACACGTCACTCGCGCTCCGTGCGCTCCTCAACCGTCTCTGGTGTCTCCCGTCCTGTCAATAGATACCAAATAGGGTCACAACAACATCAAGGATACCTTCCCTATTTTCCCCAATTTTTCGGGAATTTAATAATATTTTAATCATAAACCCTAAACCGTACTGATTCCCGAACCATTCCGTAATACTGTCCGATTAACCCGAAAACTGTACCATTGGATTCCTTAGGACATTTAGAGTTAAACTCATGTTGGACGCTTAACCGGATTCCTCCCCACGCGCCCCCACGCGCCGCCCAAAGTGGCTGCGCGTGGGCCTCATGTCAGGACCCGTCCCAAATATCACCTCGATACTCGGGATGAACCCTGCTCCCGTCTGACAATCACACTTACAAGACCACAAAGAAACTTAATACAACTATAAGCATAACCATCAGACGAAGGAGTAAATATATACAACCGTAAGTCAGAGCATAGTTCTACAAAATGGGCACCAAAAGTCCTACAAGTCTAAGTCCGCAACGGAAGAACGTCGGAAGTCCTATGCCTCGGTATCTGCCTCAACGTTCACCCCAGCGCTATCACCACGACCTGGAGGGAAATTAAAACCAAAGGTGTGAGTGGACCAAAAAGAATAAAAGTTTTAAAACCGTTTACCAGCAAATCAACGTAAGGAAATAAAATCATTTGTTCCCTCCGGTTTAAAACCAGGCATGCCAATGAAGTATTAGAAAAATCATAATATGAAAAACATAAGAAACAGAGACACTATAAATACCATAAGAAACAGATACACTATAAAACATCATAAGAAACCAGAGGATAACCCGATCAAACCTGCTGGACCTATCCGAGTCTTTAAACTCAACCAGGCCTCACATATCAATCCGAGTCTTTAAACTCCCGAGTCTTTAAACTCAATAGGCCTATGGGGGTAATATCATGATATCCGAGTCTTTAAACTCCCGAGTCTTTAAACTCAATCCGGGCCCGTCCCCCATCAATATCAATCCGGGTCTTTAAACCCATATCCAGATCCAGCAAATCCAATCCATATCCAGTGTAAAACCAATTCAAAATCCATCACCAAATCCGAATTCGAAATCCCCGGTTTGAAGCCCTTCCGGCGTTCAGAACCGACATTCCGAACCCAAATCCGGAAAATCCATTTCCATACTAAAAACCATAGGAAATCCCTAACCATGTTTCATAACCCATTTACCATCATCAGAAAACAGTTATAGGGTGAATTTCTCAAATATGGCATCAAAATCTGAAAAACCGGCTTTTTCTCGAAAAACGTGCAAAACCCCGAAAATATCTCGAAAAACGTGCAAACATCTCAATCACGTATAACCATCATTTCAAGCATAAAAACACACATAGAATCATAAAACAGTAATTAAAACAGTTTGGCATGCTCGGAAATAAGAAAGAGTCCACTCACAGTTTACGACACGTCACTCGCGCTCCGTGCGCTCCTCAACCGTCTCTGGTGTCTCCCGTCCTGTCAATAGATACCAAATAGGGTCACAACAACATCAAGGATACCTTCCCTATTTTCCGCAATTTTTCGGGAATTTAATAATATTTTAATCATAAACCCTAAACCGTACGGATTCCCGAACCATTCCGTAATACCGTCCGATTAACCCGAAAACTGTACCATTGGATTCCTTAGGACATTTAGAGTTAAACTCATGTTGGACGCTTAACCGGATTCCTCCCCACGCGCCCCCACGCGCCGCCCAAAGTGGCTGCGCGTGGGCCTCACGCGCCTGCTACAGTCCACCTTCAACCTCGAGTCAACCGGTTCAACTGTGTTGAACCGGCGTGACCGGTTCTCCGCCGTTCACCCACCATTCTTCTCCATTTCAATACCACTAGCTTCGTCCAGTCCCCTGCAATCAAACCCCGTCCTAAAATCCAGGAATCACGGCCTAGAACCCTTCGTCTTCAACCTCGAAATAACTTGCCCGTGGGCTCTGTTTTCCTTCCCGGCCGTCCACAGCTTCCCCCTTCACGGTGGTGATACCAGCACCACCCTAGGACCCTACTTAGTCCTACCCAACTCATAGAATCCATCGATTCATCCCCGAAGTCCACGACTTCACGTTTGAAACTCACGGCTAAAACAGGGTACAACGAACCCGCCGTCGAACCACCAGCCACCGTGAACCTCCCGTCACGGCAACCACCACAAACGACGCCTAAGACCTCACAGAACAACACCCTGACCTCCTAATCCCTCGACTCTAAGCCCAACATCACGACTTTGCATTTGAAAAATCCACGAAAAACAGAGTAAACGGGCTTACCTTTCGATTCCGGCGCCGCCGTGAGAACCATCACCCACCACCGTGCTCGTGGGACTCCCCTCAACCTCCTGAGTCTCCTACCGCCCTGGTTTGCCTCACCACACGACACAACAGCCTCCACCGTCCACGGTCTCCCCTGTTTTCCTCAAACGTTCGCCGCACCACCACCGTGCCGCCGTGCACGATTCCAATCCCAAAACACGATCAGCACCTCACCCACGTCTCTCTGTCACTCTCACCAGTCACTCCTCACTCTCCCTAGCCTCCAGATCGATCACCGCCTCACCCAAACTCCTCTCTGTTTTCAGTTTCCTTCGAATTGGTGCACGGTTCAAAAATGTCCAAGTGTGGCCGTGCACACTTAAGTTCCTCCTAGAACCATCTAGGGTCCCCCACGTGTCCCTCAGCAATTGGCCAGCCCAAAAGATCTGCCACTTGCCCTTATCTGATTGGGCTGAGGAAAAATGACCAAAATGCCCCTCCTGCACAAAATTACCATTTTGCCCTCAGACTTCCCAGACCCGTATCTTTTCCGTCCGACGTCCGATGACAGCGTGCCGCCTGTCGTTGAACTCAGGACGTCGAGACCTATCCAACGGTCCTCGGTCTACGTGAAAATCACACATCCTCCAAAAAGTCAACATTTTCCCTTTTAGCTCAAAATTACGGTAACGCCCTCAACCTTCCGTACATCATAACTTCTCCTCCGATTGTCCGAATCGAACCTGCCGCCTGTCTACGGACTCGTGACGTCCTAACCTACGTCACGGTCAAGGGCTAACACTCATCCAATCAATCGTACAAAAAGTCAACTTTTCGTTTACTATTCATAGGGGCAAAATCGTCCTTTTTACAAAACTTCACAGAAATTACATTTTTACCCTTCCCGTAGGTACGGGTTGTTACACCTCACGCGCCTGCTACAGTCCACCTTCAACCTCGAGTCACCCGGTTCAACACAGTTGAACCGGCGTGACCGGTTCTCCGCCGTTCACCCACCATTCTTCTCCATTTCAATACCACTAGCTTCGTCCAGTCCCCTGCAATCAAACCCAGTCCTAAAATCCAGGAATCACGGCCTAAAACCCCTCGTCTTCAACCTCGAAAAAACTTGCCCGTGGGCTCTGTTTTCCTTCCCGGCCGTCCACAGCTTCCCCCTTCACGGTGGTGATACCAGCACCACCCTAGGACCCTACTTAGTCCTACCCAACTCACAGAATCCGTCGATTCATCCCCGAAGTCCACGACTTCACGTTTGAAACTCACGGCTAAAACAGGGTACAACGGACCAGCCGTCGAACCACCAACCACCGTGAACCTCCCGTCACGGCAACCACCACAAACGACGTCTAAGACCTCACAGAACAACACCCTAACCTCCTAATCCCTCGACTCTAAGCCCAACATCACGACTTTGCATTTGAAAAATCCACGAAAAACAGAGTAAATGGGCTTACCTTTCGATTCCGGCGCCGCCGTGAGAACCGCCACCCACCACGGTGCTCGTGGGACTCCCCTCAACCTCCTGAGTCTCCTACCGCCCTGGTTTGCCTCACCACACGACACAACAGCCTCCACCGTCCACGGTCTCCCCTGTTTTCCTCAAACGTTCGCCGCACCACCACCGTGCCGCCGTGCACGATTCCAATCCCAAAACACGATCAGCACCTCACCCACGTCTCTCTGTCACTCTCACCAGTCACTCCTCACTCTCCCTAGCCTCCGGATCGATCACCGCCTCACCCAAACTCCTCTCTTTTTCCAGTTTCCTTCGAATTGGTGCACGGTTCAAAAATGTCCAAGTGTGGCCGTGCACACTTAAGTTCCTCCTAGAACCATCTAGGGTCCCCCACGTGTCCCTCAGCAATTGGCCAGCCCAAAAATATCTGCCACTTGCCCTTATCTGATTGGGCTGAGGAAAAATGACCAAAATGCCCCTCCTGCACAAAATTACCATTTTGCCCTCAAACTTTCCAGACCCGTATCTTTTCCGTCCGACGTCCGATGACAGCGTGCCGCCTGTCGTTGAACTCAGGACGTCGAGACCTATCCAACGGTCCTCGGTCTACATGAAAATCACACATCCTCCAAAAAGTCAACATTTTCCCTTTTAGCTCAAAATTACGGTAACGCCCTCAACCTTCCGTACATCATAACTTCTCCTCCGATTGTCCGAATCGAACCTGCCGCCTGTCTACGGACTCGTGACGTCCTAACCTACGTCACGGTCAAGGGCTAACACTCATCCAATCAATCGTACAAAAAGTCAACTTTTCGTTCACTATTCACAAGGGCAAAATCGTCCTTTTTTACAAAACTTCACAAAAATTACATTTTTACCCTTCCCGTAGGTACGGGTTGTTACACTGTACACCAGCCAATACTACCAGGGTCCATATTTTAGGCCATTACTTAACCGAGTTTCGCATTTCCCAAAATTACCACTCAAATGGGGTTCCCCGAACCCAGTTGTGCCCAGCAGCACAACAATCCATTACCACATGACCGAACCTACGGTCCCACATTACGAGTTCATCGTACACAACCCCGCTTGGGTTGAATCGCATTAACGCACGGCGTACCAGGCCAACCGCATACTATCCACTGACCAGGATCCAATCCCGCCAACCATCCATCCGACTACCCTACAAGGGACACCACATCCTCGACTTGCGCGCACAAAAAGAGCAACCCTACTCTGATACCAAGCTGACACGACCCATCCCAATCCCCCCGGGATTACCACAGGATGTGACGTGCTCCCGTCTGACACGAAGTTCCAGACAAGGGATAACCCAACGCCGCTGCCCCTACGGGCATCCAGAGTGCGCAAGGATCGATGGAGGAGGCATGCAATGTCCCGGTCCCCTGCTGCAGTCGCATCCGCGCTCAACCTGAAGGGCGTTAAAAACAAAAAGCTGTGAGTGGACGAAAATAAACAAGTTCGTAAAATACATTTTATAAGACATTTATGCCCCTCAGTAAAAACATATGCATGCATCAAAAACCAATAATCAAATATTTATTTGGATTAACCCTTAGGGCCTTAGCCCGAAAACCGCAAACATAGTTTCAATCGAAAATCAATCCAAAAGTTATTTCATAAATCCAGTGGCACATGTTTATTACTTTACCATATCCGGCATCCCAGATGCCTAGCGTCCCAGACGCTTGACGTCCCAGATGTCATATCTCACGGTATTAAGCGACGCGTGCTGCCCGGGGTCTCACCGGGTCCATATCTCTAACATCCCAGATGTCTGATGTCCCAGACATCTAATCATAGCAATCCTGCTCTTGAGTCACTATACGGTCCGGCCGCTCCGTACAATGACCCCTCGCAGGCAATGCACCGTGACTTCCCCAGTGTCCCAGACACCTGGAGGAGACCAATATATATCCTTGGAACACATTTTATTATTCGTTTTCAAAATATCACAAGGGCCCTGCCCCGAATTTCCATAAAACCGTCATAAGTCCAATTATTTGATTATTAAATCCGAAATCAATTATTCAATTCCATTTTAGGGTCCCTGACCCGAAATCACATATATAAATTAACTGGGCCCCTGGCCCGATTTCTTAAATCAACTGGGCTCCTGGCCCGAATTTACTTTATCAAATCCGTAACTGTTTCATAAAATCATATTCGAACCACAAACATGGAAATCAGTGCAAATCCGGAAAATCTCGATTTACGCGCAAACCCGTAAATCGCCTCGAAATGCGTGAAACCACATAAATTCACCGATATCCAAATCAAAGCATATAAAAGCAATTACCACAATCACGAAACAGTTATGCATGCATAGAATTTATCAAAACCAATGTCCACTCACAGACCATTTAACCGAGCGCCTCGATACGCGTGCCACCGGCCTTCCCGGGCCTCGTCACTAATACCGGGACTCCCGAACCTGTTCATATCACATTAGAGGGTTACTAACCTCCACAATAACATCCTAATCAAGTCCCGTAATTTTCCCGAATTTTTAAGTATTTTTACACCCGACTTAAAACCTTCGGACATCTCGAAAAGTATCCGAACGAGATCCGAATGACATGGAACCAACGCTAAAATGTTCGTTATAACGTATAGGACAAAATTCGTGTTGACCGTACCTCGGAATTCGTGCCCACGCGCCGTCACGCGCCGCCGTAAGTGGCTGCGCGTGAAGGCCACGCGCCTGCTACAGTGACTGCTACAGTCACCGTCCTCGCCCGTTTCTCTGTAATTCGGGTCTGATACCCGCGATTCCAACCCGATTAGATAGCCATCAATTCGACCTCGATTCCCTCCGTTTTTTATTCTAAAACATTCTTCAACTATCTAATCGAAGTTCCATGTCCCTGATTCACCAAGAAAGTCCCAAAATTAGATCCACGACCCGTGATCACCCAAACGGGTCGATCACCCAAACTCTGTGTTTTCTCAATCAGACTCAAATTAACTTCACAGTAAGGATTCTAGGCCTAAAAGGAACTGAAATGCGTGATCAATTGGACACGACATTACCTGGAAGTGATCGTCCACAGCTCTGCGATTTTCCAGAATCTGGAACCTCAGTTCCAGTCCAACCCGCGTCGGTTTTCCTTCGAAGTTGATGGGATTCGGTTCCAATTCCTCCCAGAAGCCTCAAGCCGTCCACGGTTTGGTCCAATTCCTCTCAGAAATTAAACTGAGGATTTTCCCTCCATTTTCCATTTTTCCTCCGAACTCGATTTCCTCTCAACAGTGCTCTGCCCTCACTTCGAACTCGACCCAGAATGATTCTAACACTCATCAGCCACCTAACTAACCGTTCAAAATGGGCGACAACCCGTGGGAGACACCCTCAGCCCCCACTGGGAAAAACTTCCCGTGAACAGCCCAAAACCATATTTTATCCCATCCGTGCTCTGTCCATGCTTCCCACATACTGACCACACATCCCATTAACAATTAATTAACACCATAAGCCATACCTCACTCCAATTTCACGCTTAAACAATGCCCCCGTGCACTGGTCGTGCATCCCCATTCACGGTGCTACAGTGCCCGTGCAGCAGCCCCCGTGAAATTACCATTCTGCCCTTGTGCAGAAAATTACCAAAATGCCCCTCATGCATCCAGACACGTAACTCGGTCATACGGACTCCGATTGATGCGTGCCGCCTGTCTACGAACTCAGGGCATCGAGACCTTCCTAACGGTCCTCGGTCATCGGCCATCGGACCACCCGATCAAAAAGTCAACATTTCCCCTTATTTCGTCCAAATTACGAAAGTGCCCTTGAACTTCCGTACATCCTAACTTCCACCACGAACGTCGGAATCGAACGTGCCGCCTGTCTATGAACTCGTGACGTCCCAAACTACGTCACGGGCATTGGCCAAAGTCCATTTGACCGTCCGAATAAAAAGTCAACGTTTTGCCCACGACCAGGGGCAAAACGGTCATTTTGCACCGTTCGTCCGAGTTCGCCCAACCAATCACCGATTAACCTTGCTAATCATGATTAGTCCGTAATCTAATCCCGAATTCCGGGACGGGTCGTTACATCATGATTAAATATTCTTCAACTTTTAATGATGTTGATACCATATCGACCAATCAGGCTCAGTACATTTAGCACCACCACAAACACACGATCTGTCGCCAGACGATCGACATGCATGCCAATCGGCAGGTCCAAGGTTGCTGGGAAGACAATGCCACAACCAATGTCAAAAAAGCCCAAGTCACGGCCATTCAACATGCTTAGGTGGCAGGCACAGATCAACACCTCTGGTTCAATCCTCTGACAAATGTTAGTAACGATTCCATAACATGACCAGAGACCTATTACAATGGGGCACACATTCTGGATATGCGGGACACGTGGCAGCATCTCCTCAGATTGTTTGAGCCATACATCAATAGTGTTCAACTAGCACATTTATTGATACTTTAAATTCCCTCTCAAACCCTCTCATAAAGGTACTTACTTATCTCTCTAACACACACAAACCTGACTATATATTATGTCTTTATGTTGTAGACCTGCTTATTGGATCTTGATTTCGCTTACTAACTTAAGTATCAGAGCATCTTAGGTCGGCACGCCACATGTGTCTTGTGCTTTCCTCTTTGCCTCGTAGGTCACTCCGCAGGCTTTGCAGAAAGCTATCCATCACCCCTTTAGGTCTCATCACGTTAGGTATAGTCTCGAATCAAATAAATAACTTTATAAATCTTTTAAAAAATATATATTGAATACCTCTAATTTTTACTCCTTTAAAATACTAATTGAATATATATATATCAACTTTCATGGACATCTAATAACTATAAAAATCTTAATTAAATACACTCCCGTGTAATATAGCCACCAAATAGCAATTGATATGAATTTTGCACGGGTCAGGGTCAACCGGCTTCACATCATCGGTCCGAAGGACGAGATTCACCGGCCAATTGACACCGTGAAGAGTGAAGGCACGCACAATGTACGGTTGGGGTCAGACGAGAGAATGAAGAGAGGAACTGAGTGGAACCACAAATTTGATCGTTTGGGCCCGGTTTTGAAGTTCATGTAAAAACTAGGGACAGACTTACCATGAAATTGACGCCCTTCCCTCATCTTCGGACTTCAAATTCAAACCAAGTGGCAATTTACGTAATAAGTTACCGATCCGAGCCTCAAAGTGCATCACCCTCCACTCCCTACTGAGTCTACTGACGCTATAAAATTGGTCTCCATTTCCCAAATCCCTCTCACTTCAAAAAACAAAACGCAAATCACTTCGAAGTCCCAACTAAAACAATCCACCCTCTCTCTCTCTTTCTCACCCCCTTTTGCCCTAAAACCCTTTCTCTACCTCTTCCCTAGGGTTTCGGATTCTCATTTCCGTACGGAACGATGTCGTTGAGGCCGAACGCAAGGGCGGAGGTCCGCCGGAACAGGTATAAGGTCGCCGTCGACGCGGAGGAGGGTAGGCGCCGGAGGGAGGACAACATGGTTGAGATCAGGAAGAGTCGTAGGGAAGAAAGCCTCCAGAAGAAACGCCGCGAGGGCCTTCAAACGCAGCCATTGGCCTCTAATATTCACTCATCAGGTCTCGAAAAGAAGGTAACCTAATGTTTAATGGAGATTTCGGTTGGATGATTGGACTTAGGTGATTGGGGTTTTTATTGAATTGATTTTTATGGTGCCTACAAGGCATGCTGAATTGGGTTTTACTGATTTAGATAAGTGTACGCTTTAGTTTTGGTTGAAATTGGATTGGATTGATTCGTTTCTGGTCTTATCAAATGGTTTCAGCTAAAAATCAGTCTTTAGCTGAAATCGATGCTAACTTTGCGGCTTCATAAAAACCTTTTGTTTATTTAATATTGTAATCTACGTTTCGATACTTTGGAGAGTTAAGAGTTTTTTTCTGAAGTGCGTAGTATGCGATCATGGAGTTCATGATCGGCGTAGTTTTTATCCTGTGTGCACTTGTAAAATGCATGCTGATTACTCTAGTATAGTTGTTTCAGGATTTGAGGAGGTGGACGTTGTATGCCTCGTTGACTTTAAGATCATATGCTGACTTGTGTCCGGTTTTGTTTAATCTAGTCTTCCATTAAAGTTTAATTATTGTTTTGTGTTGGTAGTGGACTTTGAACTTACGAAACTTTGATGAAGCTAATGTGACTTAGCCGTGGCTTGTTCTGAATGGGTAATATTTACTGTGAAAATTAGATACATATCAATCCTTTAACCAACTCCACAATTGCTGAGATGAACATGCTTTTGATTTCTTTTGTCTTTGGATTCATGGACAGATGTATTTTTTATTTCACATTAAAACCTTAGGTAAGCTTCAAAAGTTGGAAATGAAGTAAATTGTTGGTTGTAAGGTATATTATTGATATGATTGAACTTCTGGTGATGCTGATGTCTTGTTGTTGATTATACTCATTATGTTTATACATTTTTTTAACACAGCTAGAGCATTTGCCGGCCATGGTTGCTGGTGTTTGGAGTGATGATAGCAATCTGCAGCTTGAGTCAACTACTCAATTTAGGAAGTTGCTTTCAATTGGTGAGTAGAAGGTTGTGTTTGTATATTTTTTTGTACATTGCTGTCTATTTACTTATTCATTGTTTCTCCCATGTACTAGAACGAAGCCCTCCTATTGAGGAAGTCATACAATCAGGTGTTGTTCCCCGCTTTGTTGAATTTCTAGTGAGGGAGGATTTTCCACAACTTCAGGTCTGATACCTTCCCTTAAATATAGACACCTTATATATGAATTTTAATTTTTGAACATTCTTTTCTTGCAATTTTCTGCAGTTTGAAGCTGCTTGGGCTCTTACAAACATTGCATCTGGGACATCTGAGAATACAAAGGTGGTGATTGATCAAGGAGCTGTTCCAATTTTTGTGAAACTGCTTAATTCTCCAAGTGATGATGTTCGTGAGCAGGTAAACATTGAGGAGATAAGCTAAGGTTTTACTCTGAGTTGTTAGTTCTTCTTTCATTCTAGTGTATTATATATGTACTCTGGATGTTTTCATTTACTCCGTTCCTATTTCTTTTCAACTTTCAGGCTGTTTGGGCACTGGGAAATGTTGCTGGTGATTCCCCTAGATGCCGTGATCTTGTACTTGGTAATGGGGCCTTGGTTCCACTGCTTTCACAGCTGAATGAGCATGCAAAGCTCTCTATGCTGAGAAATGCTACATGGACACTTTCAAACTTTTGCAGGGGCAAACCACAGCCTCCATTTGATCTGGTTAGGGTTTATAGCTATGTTTGACTTGATAGATTTAGAAGTTGATTCACTTTTGTTAGGTGTTAAATGGATTTTTTGGCACATGCGGTTGCATTACTTTCGAATCATCGTCGTATGTTATGGATGCCAAGGCAATTCAGGTGGTGTCAATATCAATAATGGCCTATCTCTTTTTTTCCAGGTTAAGCCTGCCCTTCCAGCTCTTGCACGTTTGATTCATTCAAACGATGAAGAAGTTCTGACTGATGCGTGTTGGGCTCTTTCTTATCTTTCTGATGGAACAAATGACAAAATCCAAGCCGTTATTGAATCTGGAGTTTGCCCCAGGCTTGTTGAGCTTTTACTGTGAGTATTTACAGTTGCATGTTGGTATTTTCTCCCTTATTGTTATTTCCGTTAAACTCTGACCTTCTTATGCATCTTTTCAGTCATCAATCTCCTTCGGTACTGATTCCTGCTCTCCGCACGGTTGGAAATATCGTTACTGGAGATGATATGCAAACTCAGGTACTGTTTTCCATTTGGAATTTTGGATGCTTTGTTTTCCTTTGTAGATGTTTTTAGATAATATGTGACCAAATATTTTTCCCTTCTCTCATCTGGGTACTATAAAGCATGGTCAACATCTTTGAATTCTTCCCTTAAGTATAACAGTGGAGTTAAAAGGAAAAGAGAGAAATTGTTTCTTGGAAAAATAGAGGGTTTAGGCATATTAGAATCTAGAATATTGTGGAATGAACAACTTATTGCTCCTTCCGTCCTTCCATTGTCCGGGATTTATTTCTTTTGGTGCATTTGTAATTGATGAGCTGTTGTTTCATCCTAGGTGATCATTCAACATCAAGCTCTTCCTTGCCTCTTGAATCTATTGACTAATAATTACAAAAAGAGCATTAAGAAGGAAGCTTGCTGGACTATTTCGAATATCACTGCTGGTAACAAGGATCAGATTGAGGTAAAATAAAGATAGGTTTTTTCTTTCTCTATTTACATTGATATAATAATGAAATTGAGAACTTGATTTAGAGTTTCTGTCAAGTATGGATTCCAAGGTGTTGATCTTAACAATTACTTTCGCAAATAAACAGGCTGTGATTCAGGCTCGGATAATTGCTCCTCTTGTTAGTCTGCTTCAAGGTGCTGAGTTTGATATAAAGAAAGAGGCTGCATGGGCTATATCAAATGCTACATCTGGTGGCTCTCATGAACAGATAAAGTATGAAGAGAAACTTGTTTAGTTTCCTTTATATATACGCCGAAACTTCTTGTCAGCTGATTAAATTTGTTTTATCTTTTTGGGTGATCATAGGTTCCTAGTGGACCAAGGGTGTATCAAGCCATTGTGTGATCTTCTTATCTGCCCGGATCCTAGAATCGTTACAGTCTGTTTAGAAGGTCTGGAGAACATTTTAAAGGTTGGAGAAGCTGATAAGAACTTGGGCAATACCGGAGATGTAAATATCTATGCGCAGGCAATTGACGAGGCTGGGGGGTTAGAGAAAATTGAGAATCTACAGAGTCATGACAACACTGAAATTTATGAGAAAGCTGTAAAGATACTGGAGACATATTGGTTGGAGGACGATGATGAAACAATGCCACCGCCACCGGGTGATGCTTCGCAACCTGGGTTCAACTTTGGTGGGGGTGGCATGCCTACAGTCCCATCTGGCGGATTCAACTTCAGCTAGAGGTGATACACTGTTTTCACGACTTACACAATTCCATGTTTGGATTTGGAGGGTGTTATTGATGGTTTGACTCTAGTTTTATATCAATTGCAGGAACTTTGGTCCCTATGAGGTGAAAGTCCTCAAGTACGGCAAGGCAATAGTCCAGTCATAGTCCAGTCGGAGGTCAGGTCAGGTCAAGCGTCTTGTTATGTTCGGGTCCTCCTGTTTTGTAGGGTTGATTGTTGGGGCAGCTGGCTCAGGTGTTTGAACCAGCTGGTTTAAATCGGTTGAGGATCGATTTTATGGACATCTGCAACATAGATTAAAAGAAAGAAAAAAACCCAAGTTTTTTTGTTTTTTGTGGAGAGGTTATTTTTAGTCGGGCTGTATCCCAAGATATGTCGAGTTTTTGTTTTGCTTTTTGTTTAGTTGCCTTATTGGTCGTATGTCTGCAGAGTTATTCACTAGTATTTTGGAACTCCCATACTTGAATCATATATCCTTTCGTAGTTGAAAGATTTCTGTTCTTTTTGGGTTGTACGGTCATTGCTGCAAAATATTTGACCTTTTCTTGCTCCAGGTTTGATGTCGGGTCAAATATATCTGCCAAATATGGTAATGGTATACGTACTTTTTATTAGTTAATATTCTATCAAAATTTGTCTTTTTAAGTTTTTCCGTATTCCATTTCTTCCTTTATTAATGAGTCCCTTTTGGTCCATAAATGAAACTGGCCTAGTACTTGGGTCCATGGCCCGTTTAAAAGCAGCTTACCAGGCAACCCAAATCTTTAGTTTGCCAATAGACGTGGGCCAGCGTTGTTATTACTTATTGCGATTTCTCCGTTTGAAGCTAACGTGTCTAATCATATACAACATTATAACTGGTATTACTAAAGATGCTCCTACAATCCTTTTGTGGCGTCAACCGTTTATTAGGTTCGTATATATCTACTTCAACGAGCATATCTGGGACTGGGAGGGAGGGAGAGAGAGGAGGGTAGTAATGTAAATTTGGATATATGGGCACACCTTTCCTTTTCCCCTAAGTCCTAAGAGGCAGACACGCAATAGGGGTGTGTGACTTGCTAGGCTCTTCTTTCCGTGGAATTATAAACAGACTGGAAACAAAGCATAGGGAAGCTGCGCCAAAATCAAGGTAAAAAAGTAAAACACGAAAAATTGACTAGTTACCATCAAACTATTTTGTTTCGTAAAAACAGTGTGCTAGTTCCCATTGCGCTGCGTTTAACATGAAAATAGAGCTCGGCCGGCTCTTTCTTTAACAAACCTTTCTTTTTCTTCCCTTTCCGTTAGGCTTAGGCGCTTTACCTGATCATAGAGATGAAGCCTCTTCAAATTTGTCCTCGGAGAAATGCTACTCACAAGTCACAACATATTGACTTATATCGGAATCAAAATTTTGACGTCAAATCTCATAATCGGAATTTAAAAGCTTCGTGAGAAAAGGAAATTAATTAGAGTTGTGTAAATTTCAAACACATAAACAAATCAAACAGCTAAATAATACTATTTGATTATACCGGAAATCCGGAATAAGTTCCAAATTGTAAATTTTGGAGGGATTTGATAATCTTTTTGTTTTCACTTCTCATATTTTATATTACTATATTAGTATAGGAGGAAATAAGAAATGAAGTGACGAGATCCTTCTCGAATTTTCTCTCGAAATTCGTAAAAAGTTCTGCTTTCTTCTGATAATCGCTGAATATACTATTTATTACATTCAATACTCTTACTTTTGTTAAGACACTATACGAATATTCTAATGTAAACCCGACCGAACATCCTTAGTTGACTATCAACTGTTAGACAAAGAATGTGTTAACACATGCCGAAATTGTCCTTGAGGGCTGCTTTTGCATGTCAAACATCAGTAATATCGTCCCTAAAGGTGGTATCAAATAACTGAAAAATCGCACTTGTACGAACCAGCCATAACTCGTCAATCTGGGTCACTTACCACTCTACCCACTGACCCCGATGATGAATACCCATCTTTGGGCTCATTAATCTCGAACAAGCACACAATAACTGTAACGACCCGTCCCAAATTCCTAGATTAGATTAGTGACTAATTATGATTAGTGAGGTTAATCGGTGATTAGTTAGGAGAAATCGGACGAACGATGCAAAATGACCGTTTTGCCCCTAGCGTGGGTAAAACGTTGACTTTTCATTCGGGAGGTCAAATGGACTTTGACTGATGACCGTGACGTAGTTCGTGACGTCACGAGTTCATAGACAGGTGATACGTTCAATTCGGACGTTTGAGGAGGGAGTTATGACGTTCGGAAGTTAAGGGACATTTTGGTAATTTTGGTTAAAAGGAGCAAATAGTTGACTTTTGACCTGAGATGTCCAATGTCCGAGGGCCAAGGACCATTACGTAGATCGGGACGATACGAATCCATAGACAGGCGGCACGTCGAATTCGGACGTTCGACGGCGAAGTTTCGGTTCACGGAAGTTCAAGTGCACTATTGCACGAATTACGAAACGAGTTAACTTTTGGACTTTTGTGGGGCCCAGATATTTAATGGAAGCCCAATGGATGAGTGACAAGTGTCACCCATCCACAGACCATCTCTTTTCCTTCATGCATCGACCATTCCATTTTCTCCTTTCAAAACACAAAACACTTACCCGATCTCACCCTTTCTCTCCATCTTTGTGCAACCCAAACCCATCCCACCTTCAACCCATGATCAGCTGGGAGGACCAGAGAGGGAGGGAGGACGAGAGGATGTGGTGGCCGGCCCAGGACGGCGCAGCCATGGACGGCGGGGCCAAGAAACCCGAGGGGTTCACGGTAAGCCCATTTTCAATCCAATTTCCATTTTTATTGCTATGGGTCATTTTGGTTGCTTCCAATGAATTAAATGGGTTATTAGGATTGTGTTACGAAGGTTTTAGGAAGCCTAGGATGGCTGTGAAGCCATGGGTGCAGTTTTGGAAAACTTGAACCGTTTGGTTCAAAATCGAACTATAGGATTTAGACGTTTCGGTTGCGTTAAAGGATTGGAATGGATAGAAAACATGAAAATAGGAAGAAAGGAATCAAAAATGAAGAACTAGGATGAAAAATGGGGTGTCTAGGGCCGTGTACCGGTCACGCCGGTCCAATTGGACCGGTCACGCCGGTCCAATTGGACCGGCCAAACCAGGTTAACCGGCTGTGTGTAGAAGAAGATGAATAGTATTCTATGCACTCTTGGGGCGCATGCGGGCGTGTGGGCCATAATTTTGGGAAGTGTTCAACATCTGAAATCTTCTATTCGATGTAACGAAGATTTTGGGACTGGTCTCGTGTCAATCAGACATCGTTTCGATAGGTTTCTGGGTGTCGGAAGGTTTAGGATCGGTTTAAAAATAGCTAAAAGTTCGGGAAAATTACGGGGCTTTGATGGGAGGTTAATTAAGTAGTTAGTAACCTTCTATTAAAATATGGACAGGTTTGGGAGTCCCGGTGATAGCGATCGGCTCGGGAGAGCCTATGGCACGCAAATCGAGGCAGCAACTCGGACGGTCTGTGAGTGGACTTTGGTTTCTAAACTGTGATGCATGCATAAATGTTTTATATGGATTATGAATGTGATTTGATGATGTTGATTTAGATATTTGTGAATTATATGGTTTCACGTATTTCGAGGTGATTTACGTGCTTGCACGTAAATCGAGGTTTTTCGGTTTTACACTGATTTTCCATACTTATGGTTTTGGATATGATTTCATGAACTGGTTTTGGATTCGAAAAGGTAAACTCAGGTTCGAAACCCATTTGATTTACGGAATCGGGTCGGAGGCCCAACTGGTTTACGATTCGGACTTGAGGTCCAGTTTCTATTTGGATTCGGGCCTAGGACCCAGCTATGTGTTACAAATGGTTTTTACGGGTCATGACGGTTTATGGGAACCGGCATGACAGGACCCATCCCAATCCCCCCCGGGATTACCATGGAATGTGCCCTGCTCCCGTCCAACCAGGGGTGTCAGACAAGGGATGACCAAGAGCCACTGCCCAAACGGGGCATCCAGAGTGCGCAAGGATCGATGGAGGAGGTGTGCAATGTCCCAGTCTCTGCTGCATTCGCATCCGTGATCAACCTGAAGGGCATTAAAACCAAAAGCTGTGAGTGGACAAAACCCAATAAGTTTACCAAATATATTTATAAGACATTTATGCCCTCCAATAAAAACGTATGCATGCCACAAAAACCAGTAACCAAAACGTTTGCTCAACTGAGCCATTAGGGCCTTAGCCCAAAAACCGTTAACCAAAAATCAAGTGTGGGAACTCAGCTTAAAACTGTGAAATACCACAACTATACATAAACAACCATGTGGGTCACCACCCAAAACCATAAATGAACATCAATCCATTAAAATCATATAATTACAAATCCACCCGGAAAGCCATTTCATTAATTCGTATTTTACCATTACCATCACCAGTGTAACAACCCGTACCTACGGGAAGGGTAAAAATGTAATTTCTGTGAAGTTTTGTAAAAAAGGACGATTTTGCCCCTGTGAATAGTAACCGAAAAGTTGACTTTTTGTAATATTGATTGGATGAGTGTTAGCCCTTGACCGTGACGTAGGTTAGGACATCACGAGTCCGAAGACAGGTGGCAGGTTCGATTTGGACAACCGGAGGAAAAGTTATGATGTACGGAAGGTTGGGGACGTTACCGTAATTTTGAGTGAAAAGGGAAAATGTTGACTTTTTGGAGGATGTGTGATTTTCACGTAGACCGAGGACCGTTGGATAGGTCTCGACGTCCTGAGTTCAACGACAGGCGGCACGCTGTCATCGGACGTCGGACGGAAAAGATACGGGTCTGGAAAGTCTAAGGGCAAAATGGTAATTTTGTGCAGGAGGGGCATTTTGGTCATTTTTCCTCAGCCCAATCAGATAAGGGCAAGTGGCAGATATTTTGGGATGGCCAATGGTTGATGGACACGTGGGAGTGGCTGGATGGTTCCAGGCCATTCTCAAGTGTGCACGGCCACACCTTGTACAAAAATCAAACCGTGTTTGGGTTTGAAACACAGAAAACAGAGTGAAGGTTGAGTGAGGCGGTGATCGATCTGGAGGCCAGGGAGAGTGAGGAGTGACTGGTGAGAGTGACAGAGAGACGTGGGTGAGGTGTTGATCGTGTTTTGGGATTGGAATCGTGCACGGCGGCACGGTGGTGGTGCGGCGAACGTGTGAGGAAAACAGAGGAGATCGTGGACGGTGGAGGCTGTTGTGCCGTGTGGTGAGGCAAACCGAGGCGGTAGGAAACTCAGGAGGTTGAGGGGAGTCCCACGAGCACGGTGGTGGTTGACGGTTCTCACGGCGGCGCCGGAATCGAAAGGTAAGCCCGTTTACTCTGTTTTTCGTGGCTTTTTCAATTGCAAAGTCGTGATGATGGGCTTAGAGTCGAGGGATTAGGAGTTCAGGGTGTTGTTCAGGGAGGTCTTAGGCGTCGTCTGTGGTGGTTGCCGTGACGGGAGGTTCACGGTGGCTGGTGGTTCGACGGCGAGTATCCAATACTCTGTTTTGGCCGTGATTTTAAACGTGAAGTCGTGGACTTCGGGGATGAATCGACGGATTCTGTGAGTTGGGTAGGACTCAGTAAGGTCCTAGGGTGGTGCTGGTATCACCACCGTGAAGGGGGAAGCTGTGGACGGCCGGGAAGGAAAACAGAGCCACGGGCAAGTTTTTCCGAGGTTGAGGACGAAGGGTTCTAGGCCGTGATTGCTGGATTTTAGGACTGGGATTGATTGCAGGGAACTGGACGAAGCTAGTGGGATTGAAATGGAGAAGAACGGTGGGTGAACGGCGGAGAACCGGTCACGCCGGTTCAACTGTGTTGAACCGGGTGACTCGAGGTTGAAGGTGACTGTAGCAGGCGCGTGAGGCCCACGCGCAGCCACTTTGGGCGGCGCGTGGGGGCGCGTGGGAAGGAATCCGGTTAAACGTCCAACATGAGTTTAGTCCTAAATGTCCTAAGGAGTCCAATGGTATAGTTTTCGGGTTAATCGGACGGTGTTACGGAATGGTTCGGGAATCCGTACGGTTTAGGGTTTATGATTAAAATATTATTAAATTCCCGAAAAATTGGGGAAAATAGGGAAGGTATCCTTGATGTTATTGTGACCCTATTTGGTATCTATTGACAGGACGGGAGACACCGGAGACGGTTGAGGAGCGCACGGAGCGCGAGTGACGTGTCGTAAACTGTGAGTGGACTCTTTCTTATTTCCGAGCATGCCAACTGTTTTAATTACTGTTTTATGATTCTATGTGTGTTTTTATGTTTTACATGATGGTTATACGCGATTGAGATGTTTGCACGTTTTTCGAGATATTTTCGGGGTTTTGCACGTTTTTCGAGAAAAAAACCGATTTTCAGATTTTGATGCCATATTTGAGAAATTCACCCTATAACTGTTTTCTGATGATGGTAAATGGGTTATGAAACATGGTTAGGGATTTCCTATGGTTTTTAGTATGGAAATGGATTTTCCGGATTTGGGTTCGGAATGTCGGTTCTGAACGCCGGAAGGGCTTCGAACCGGGGATTTCGAATTCGGATTTGGCGATGGATTTTGAATTGGTTTTACACTGGATATGGATTGGATTTGCTGGATCTGGATATGGGTTTAAAGACCCGGATTGATATTGATGGGGGACGGGCCCGGATTGAGTTTAAAGACTCGGGAGTTTAAAGACTCGGATATTATGATATTACCCCCATAGGCCTATTGAGTTTAAAGACTCGGGAGTTTAAAGACTCGGATTGATATGTGAGGCCTGGTTGAGTTTAAAGACTCGGATAGGTCCAGCAGGTTTGATCGGGTTATACTTTGGTTTCTTATGATGTTTTATAGTGTATCTGTTTCATATGGTATTTATAGTGTCTCTGTTTCTTATGATGTTTTTCATATTATGATTTTTCTATTACTCCATTGGCATGCCTGGTTTTTAACCGGAGGGAATAAAGGATTTTATTTCCTTACGTTGATTTGTTGGTAAAACGGTTTTAAACTTTCATCCTTTTTGGTCCACTCACACCTTTTGTTTTTAATTTTCCCTCCAGGTCGTGGTGATAGCGCCGGGGTGAACGTTGAGGCAGAGATCGAGGCATAGGGCTTCCGACGTTCTTCCGTTGCGGACTTAGACTTGTAGGACTTTTGGTGCCCATTTTGTAGAACTATGCTCTGACTTTCTGTTGTATATATTTACTCCTTCGTCTGATGGTTATGCTTATAGTTGTATTAAGTTTCTTTTTGGTATTGTAAGTATGATTGTCAGACGGGAGCAGGGTTCATCCCGAGTATCGAGGTGATATTTGGGACGGGTCCTGACAACCAGCATCCCTGATGCTAGACGTCCCTGACGTCATATCTCACGGTTTCATAAGCTACGCGTGCTGCCCGGGGTCTCTCCGGGTCCATATATCTGACATCCCTGATGTCTGACATCCCTGACGTCAATCATAGCAATCCTGCTCCTGAGTCATCATACGGTCCGGCTGCTCCGTATAATGACCCCTCGCAGGCAATGCACCGTGACTTCCCCAGTGTCCCAGACATCTGGAGGAGACCATCATATATCCTTGTATCCAGATGATATATGGAAAAACAGTTTTATTAAATCCTTTTATCACATCATTACCATTGGGCCCTGCCCGAAATTTCCATAAAACCACATAATTCCATTTAGGGTCCTTGACCCAAAATCACAATTATTAAATATAGGGTCCCTGACCCGAAATCACCATTATAATCCAATTGGGCCCCATGCCCGACTTTATGAACCACTGGGCCCACGGCCCGATTTATAAACCAACTAGGCCCGCAGCCCGACTTATAAACCAACTGGGCCCGCAGCCCGATTTACGTACTCAAATGGACTCCAAGTCCGAGATTTCCAAAACAAGTGGGCCTCAAGCCCGAGTTCGTCTTTCCAATATAAAAACCGTTTTATCATATTATTTATTTAACCACAAGTACGCAAAACCACAAATAAACCGTTAATCCCGATACACGTGAAATACGGAAAACACCTCGAAATACGTGCAACATACCCGAAATCAATACTCACAAATACCATCATAGAAATAATGTATATAAACCATATATCACTTTTAAGCATGCATAGGATTTATAAAACCAAAGTCCACTCACAGACCGTTTTAACGGTATGTCTCGATACGCGTGCCACCGGCCCTCCCGGGCCACACCACTATCACCGGGACTCCCAATCCTGTCCAAATCACATTAGAAGATTACTAACCTCATTATTAACATCCTATCAAAGTCCCGTAATTTTCCCGAATTTTTAACTATTTTTAAACTTGTTTTAAAATCTTCGGACGTCCCGAACAATATCGAGACGGTGTCCGATCGACACGAAACCAATTCCAAAATGTCCGTTACATCGAATAGATTAAAATTCATGTTGACCTCACCTCGAGATTCGTGCCCACGCGCCGTCACGCGCCGCCGTGAGTGGCTGCGCGTGAAACCCACGCGCCTGCTACAGTGTCACCAGCCTAACCCGTTTGTCTGGTAAACGGGTCCAGTTTACCCGCGAGACGACCCGGTTCCAATCCTATCAATTCGACCTTAAATCTTCCAATTGATCATTCAGTTAGTTTCTTTATAAGTTAAATTAAGGTTCTGTAACGTTGATTACACAAAACATTACCTACAATTCCACGATTCAACGATGATCCACGAAGAACACCCGGTTACTGTGCAATCATGGAACTCCTTCAATTCCAATTGATTTCCTTAAATTGATTCAACCAGAAGCTTCCATGGACTCCGTTAAGCATTTCCCCCAACTCAATTGCTTCAATCCTGCGCTCAATCGTCACGACTCAAGCTCGAACACCGTTACTGTTCAACCATGGAGTTTCATCGATCTCGATCGGTTTCCTTCAATTGATGAACCCAGAAGCATCGTGGGATCATGAGAAGTAGTTTCCCCACCTCAATTCCGTCGTCTAAACACTCCACGATCACGACTCAACCTCGAAATTTCAGAGACCTCCATCCTTCTGTTCTTCCTCAATTCGACCCCAATTCCCTTCGTTCTTGTTGCAGAAATGATCGTTTTGATCCCAGAAGTCGAATTGAATCCTCAATTGCGGTCCTCAAAGCCTACACCTTCGAATTCGAAATTCCCTCCAATATACCAAAATCCGAATTCCCAGTTCTTCAGTTTCCCTCAATCCCTCGTGTTTTCCTCATTCAATTAGTCACTGAATTCTCTCCAATTTCCGTTCACAAGTTTAGTGTATAGGGAGAAGATTAAGGGTGGGAGAATTCTGATCTTGGTTGTACACGGGTTAAGAACACACAGAAGAGGAAAATGGGGGTTTAATGAGTTTTTAATTAATTAATAAATATCAAAACATCATAATTAGGTCTCCCCCAAAACATGGATTCTGGTTTCAAGGGATGAGTGACACTTGTCACTCATCCAGGTGTGTAGGGTCAACGGTCACTATTCATTATTATATTATTATTTTAATCCGAGCCTCGGTTCGTAAATTCGTTTCCTTGACCATAACGTTGTCGTCGAATCTCCGATTTCGGCATGCCGCCTGTCGTTGGATTCGTATCGACGATACCTACGTAACGATCCTTGGCCCTCGTCCAACCGACCTCCCGGTCAAAAAGTCAACATTTGGCCCCAAACATGCCAAATTACCAAAATACCCCTCAACTTCCGAACATCTTAACTTTCTCTACGAATGTCGGAATCGAACGTGACGCCTGTCTATGAACTCGTGACGTCCCGAACTACGTCACGGTCATTGGTCAAAGTCCATTTGACCGCCCGATCCAAAAGTCAACATTTTGCCAACGACCAAGGGCAAAACAGTCATTTTGCACAATTTGTCCGATTCCGCCCCACTAACCACCGATCAACCTCACTAAACGAGATTAGTGACTAAACTAATCCCGGAATTCGGGACGGGTCGTTACACGGCATGAACCTCTGAAATGGATTTACGGGTCATGACGGTTTATGGGAACCGACATGAACCCATGAAAAGATTTTATGGTTCATGACGGCTTATGAAGGGCCGGACATGAATTCTTGAAAGGTTTCAAGAATGATTTCAAAAGGTTTTTCATACTCCATCCTTTATATATGATTGTCTCCTCCGGGGAGGGTCGTTGGCCTGGGTGGACCCCGGAGTAGTCACGGAGCACTGACTGAGTGTAGTCGCCCCCCAGTTGGGTTCCTTACTCTCAGGATGGGCATGGTTCATTACCTCCAGGGAGGGTCATTGATCTGCGGACATTGACCTGGGTGGACCTTGGAGAGACTTGGGTTTGAGACCCCGGTTAGCACGCGCGTAGTTTTATTTTACCGTGACAGGTTCTGGATATGAATATAATGGATAAACATGATTTCAATTGGTTTGGGAAATTGTGTTTATAATGATAAATGGATTTGGGCTGAGATCCCACGTATGTTTACTATACTATGGTTTTCTGTAAATGGTTTTGGGCAGGAGCCCGTGTGACTTGGATTTACGGAACTTGGGGCTGTGACCTTAATTATGGTTGTTTAAACATATGTGTTTGAATAAATGGTTTTACTATGCATGCATGCTTTTTAGTGAAGGGTATACAGGTCTTTTATGAAATATGTTTTATAAACTCTTTTGTTTTTGTCCACTCACAGTCTTTCTGTTTTTAATACCCTTCTGGTTGCATACGATGTGGACTGTAGCAGAGACCGAGATATCACATGCCTCCTCCGGATCCTGGCATACTCTGATAGCCCAGAAGGGCAAAGGTCGGAAATATCCCTTGTCTGACACTTCGGGTCAGACGGGAGCAGGGTCCTCCCGCGTTAATCCCAGGGGGATTAGGATGGGTCCTGTCAATAACCTCTATAATTTTTCTTTGCAGACATAACCCTCAAAAAATATGCCTCATCAAATTGTACATCACACAATATCAACCGACACCATTCTCGACATCTCACATACCAACCATCATATATAAGTCGGTGCATCCTTCATTTAGTATCATCGTAAGCCAACATAATCCTCGGCTAACATTTGACATCAGGTGGAATAGTCCTAGATTATCCCACGTAAAATGTCCTATCATCCCCCTTGGTATACTCTTGAGCAATCTCTCAATATTCAGGGTCGTAGCCATCATTTCTGAGTCATAACTCGATTTCCCGACGATAGCCTTCCTTCTTGAGGCGTAGCTTGATATTCAGGCTTATCCTTAATTGTAGCTCAATATTCTGACTCATCCCGAGCCGTAGCCATCACAGTGCTCAACATATGATGGAATCTTGCATATCATAGCCAATTCCTCCTTGGGAATATGGTGGAATCCTTCGTACAATACCTTGTACAACCTACCGAGTATTTGAGGGAATGTCTTATGGCATACCTCATAAATTACTGAGCGTATGAGAGAATCCTCCTTGACATATCTCATAATTTACAGAGTATATGATGGAATCCTCCAAGATATACGTTATCATTTACCGAGCATATGAAGGAATCCTTTATGACATACCTCAAGTGCGTACGAGGGAATCCTCCTTGAAATACCTTACTGTTTACTAAGCGTATGATGGAATTTTCCATGAGATACCTCAATGAACGCATGAGGAAATCCTCCTTCATATACCATGTAACGACCCGTCCTGAATTATCGAGATTAATTAATAATTAATGATAGATTAGCGAGGCTAATCGGAAATTAGCTGAGGATAACGGACGTTTAGGGAGAAATTATGATTTTGCCCCTAAATGAGGGCAAAAAGTTGACTTTGACCCAGGAGGCTCGATGGCCAAGGGCTGAGTACCGTTACGTAGATCGAGTCGATACGAGTTCGTAGATAGGTGGCACGTCGAAATCGGACGTTTGACGGAAAAATTATGATTCACGGAAGTTCCGTGGCATTGTTGCACGAATTACGAAGCGAGTGCAAATTGTCATTAATGGGCCCTAGATATTTTGTCCCTGACCTTCAAATACTTAGGCCTAATTCCACATATATAACCTTGGGCCTAAGCCTAAATTTCCAATAAGTTAAAACTCACAAAAGCCAAATGCATGAAGTCGGGTTTAAACTCAATTCACATAATCCAAAATCATTTATAAAAGTCGTCTTGAAATCTATAATCGATAATAAGATAATCACTTAAAATAGTTATCTTTAATTTTCGTAACCATAATGTACAAATAAGTCCAATTTCAAGCAATTCGGTCCCATGTAACCCTTGTAGCCATTAAGCCTGTGAAATACATTACTAAACAATAACTATTAACCTAACATTCTACCCCTTAAATGACAGGACCCACCCCTAATCCCTCGGGATTAAGGACTAAATCCCGATCTCGTCTAACTTACGCATGACACGAAGGCTAAACTGACGTCCAACCTCCATGTGACACGTAAGTCGGACAAGGGATTCTCGATTCGACCGCCTAACAGCAACCAAAGTTCCCAGAGCGTGCTGAATCTACTATGGATCGCGGGTGTGATGTCTCCATCTATCTCGATCAATAGCCCATGCCACAACAACCTGGAAGGTATCGAAAACACGAAAAGACTGTGAGTGGATAAAAATAAAGTATAAGTGTGAAAACAGTTCAATAAAACAATTACATTTTTACCCTCCACGTGAAACCAATGCATGCATATCCATCCAAGTTATGAAACCATTTATATCAAAAACCATCAAAGAAAACCTTGTTTATCAAATCGTGTCAAACTCGTTATTCAAATCCAGGCCTCAGCCTCAAATCAATAAAGCCATTGAAAACCATTTCATCCGGGCCACTGCCCAAAACATCGGAAAACCTTGTTGAAAACCATATCATATTTCCATTCACCGAACCTGCTGAATCTATCCGAGTCTTTAAACTCCCGAGTCTTTAAACTCAATCCAGGCCTCAATATAATCCGAGTCTTTAAACTCAATAGGCCTACGGAGGAAAATATCAATGTTCGAGTCTTTAAACTCCCGAGTCTTTAAACTCAATCCGGGTCTTTAAACCCAATCCGGGCCCGTCCCCCGTCAAACATAATCCGGGTCTTTAAATCCAATAATCAGATCCAGCAAATCCAATCCAAACCGTTTGAAAACCATTTTCCATTTCCAAATCCAAATCCACAATCTCATCAAGATCCCGAATCCAAACCCAGAACTCTTATCCACCTCCTTTCCAGATCCGAGTCCGCAACCATCATTCCGTAAGTCGGCATCCAGAATAATCATTCCAAATCTAAACCCGGAATCCACTTTCAAGTTCCAAACCGAATTCCGAATCGTCATCCGGAAATCCGATTCCAAAACCCTGAATCACGTTTCTTAAAATCACTTTTCTGAACTGGGCTTCAAGCTCGAAAACACTTTTCCGAAATCCATTTTAATCATTGATTTTAAACCATATTTCAAATCCCGAAATCAGACCATTAAAACCATAGTCCAATCACAAGAGAAATCGAAACCTCGTAAAATGTGAAATTCCGTAAAATACCTCGAAAATTGTGTAAAACCATAAACCATCAAGATCATAAAGCAAATCATAGAATCATGTATGAAAACATATTAAAACATATATGCATGCATCAAGAGTTAGAAAGCAAGGTCCACTCACAGACCATTTCGATGTCGCCTCGATACGCCTGCACTTACGCCATTTCCGGCCATTCCGCTATCCTCGGCTTTCCCGAACCTGTCCAAATCCCATAACGAGGTCACTAATTACTTCACAAAATTCCTACTCAAGTCCCATAATTTTCCCGTATTTTTAACTATTTTTAACCGAGCCCTAAAACCTTCGGATAGCCCGAAACATATCGAGCCAATGTCCGATTGACTCGAAACCAGCGCCAAAATGTTCGTTACATCGAATACTTTAAAAGTCGTGTTGGAACCTTCCTTGGAATCCGTGCCATGCGCCCACACGTGAGGCCCAAAGAGGCTACGTGTGGGAGCCACGCGCCGGTTCCTGTTCATCTTCTTCCTCACGGGAACCGGGTCCGGTTTGGTCCAACAGTCAGCTAGTTCACTTGAACCGGTGGTCACGGTTTACTGCTATAATATCCTTAATTTGGGTCTGTTTGAACTCCTCTAAATCCCTATAGTTTTGTCTCGATATTTCTAATCAAACTACATTTTCAGAATTCGAGTTGAAGGCTGGAATTATACCTCCCAAAACAATGATAATTGAACATTGTCCCGTCCCTCTGTGTCCAATTTCCCGGCCACCGTTGGCCATGGTTTTGACTCCAAACAATTTTTGGAACCTCCAGAGACAATATCCAATCGTCAAAACTGCAAAACAAACACAAATTCTCAAGTCACCATTTTTTGGACCTCGACTGTAACTTCTTGAGAACTCTGCCTTACCTCCACCGTCGTGCCTCGTCGTGGCCCTTAGGCAACTCTCCAAGCTTCCTTTTCCATATTTTGTTCACACAGCAAAGGCCACGACTGAGATTGATGGAAATTGGAGAACATGGATCTGACGGCCACAGAGCCCCTGTTTTTCACGGCCTGAGAACCACCTTCCACGGCGGTTCACGATAATCGCAGCACGGTGACTGTCTCAACTCCCTTTCCCCCTATGGTTCACCATTCCTGGGTAAGGGAATCATTTTTAGGACAATTTGGGTTCAAGATCATCCCTGGTTCCGCACCGTCTCTGTTTTCTCTTAAAGACGATCACACAATATCGATTTTGCTAGAACCAACCAGAGGTAAGCCACGTGTACTCATCTCCTCAAGTCTGGTGAAAATATCCGATCCATCCAGGCCAGGTGTCCTCACAGGATTGCTCACATGATTCAAACTGCCAAATACCAATTTTCCCCCTAAAAATCCAAATTACCATTTTACCCTTCACTTAACTAGACCCGTAATTCACTCGTCCGATGTCCGATCAAGGCATGCCGCCTGTCGTTGTACTCAGGACGTCGAGACCTATCTAACGGTCCTCGGTTTGCATGAAGAAACCCCACCGTACAAAAAGTCAACAAATGCCCCTCTTTTAACCAATTTACTAAAGTGCCCTCAACCTTCTGAACATCATAACTTTTTCCTCGGATGTCAGAATCGGGCGTGCCACTTGTCTACGGACTCGTGACGTCCCGAACTACGTCACGGTCATCGGTCATCGGTCAATGTCCAATTGACCGTCCGAACTAAAAGTCAACAATTTGCCCAACCTAGGGGCAAAATTGTCATTCTACGCCCAATGTCCAAAAATAACCAACTAACCAACGATTAACTTAGCTAATCCGTCACTAATCACTTCCCTAATCCCGACTCCCGGGACGGGTCCTTACATTAAATCTTGGGAGATCATAAACGCCTTAATGCATACCATATAAATTTAAACACTCAAAATTGCCACTAAACGAAATCTAATTCACAGAAAATTTAAACAAACAAGTCCAAAACGTCAAAAACATGGAAACACAAGTAGCAATACTATTCAATGATAATGTTCACTTGTTGGGTAATGTTCACCCAAAAAACTCCATAACCATCTAAACTTCAAACCTCTATCTCTCACTTATTTCCCAACCAAAATTGATGTTATATTAATGGAAATCTATATGCTAGAATCAAGGAATCCAAATATGAACGCAGAATCGAAAATCCACACATGTGGTGTAAGACCCGTGTCTTGAGAAGACGGTGAACAATCCCACATCGCTCGGGGAGGGAAATGTAAAGTGTCTTATATGCGTGGACACGTATCATACTAGCGCGAGATTTTTTGGGAACTCACTAGCTTTTAGTTTGGTTGAAACTTCAAAATTAAGCGAAATTGGGTTAGAACAATCTCATGATGGATTCTAGGATGGGTGACCCACCAAAAAAAAACCATGAAGGCATGGTGAAAAACGTACAAAATCATGCTAGGGGAGTTGGGTCATGAAAATTTGGTATCAGAGCTGGACCACGACTGGAAGTGTGCCAGTGAGAACGCTAGGCCCCAAAGAGGGTGGATTGTAAGACCGGTGTCTTGAGAAGAACGGTGAACAATCCCACATTGCTTGAGGAGGGAAAGGTGAAGTGCCTGCTATGCGTAGGCACGTACCATACTAGCGCGAGGCCTTTTGGGAGCTCACTGACTTTGAGTTTGGTTGGTACTCCAAAGTTAAGCACCCATCCCAATCCCCCCGGGATTACCGTGGAATGTGCCATGCTTCCGTCTGACACGAATTATCAGACAAGGGATAACTTGATGCCACTGCCCAAACGGGGCTTCCAGAGTGGGCAAGAATCGATGAAGGAGGCGTGCGATGTCTCAGTCTCTGCTGCAGTTGCATCCGTGATCAACCTGAAGGGCATTAAAAACAACCAAAAGCTGTGAGTGGACGAAAATGAACAAGTTCATAAGTACAATCATAAAGACATTTATGTCCTTCATTAAAACGTATGCATGCATCGAAAACCAGTAACCAAAACATTTGTTCAACCAAGCCATTAGGGCCTTAGCCCAAAATCGTAACTCAAAACAAGTGTGGGAACTCAGCCCAAAACTGTAGGATACCAAATCCATAAATACAAACCAAGTGGGCCACCGCCCAAATCCATAAACATAAATCCAACCGAAAACCATTTCATAGATCCAATAGTTCATATTTACCACATTACCATCTCCGGCATCCCAGATGCCTAGCGTCCCAGACGCTTGACGTCCCAAACGTCATATCTCACGGTATAATAAGCAACGCGTGCTGCCCAGGGTCTCTCCGGGTCCATATCTCTGACATCCCAGATGTCTGACGTCCTAGACGTCTAATCATAGCAACCTTGCTTCTGAGTCACTATACGGTTCGGTAGCTCCGTACAATGACCCCTTGCAGGCAATGCACCGTGACTTCCCCAGTGTCCCAGACACCTGGAGGAGACCATCACATATCCTCATATCAAGATGGTATATGGAAAACAGTTTTATCAAATCATTTCACAACATTTCAATGGGTCCTGCACGAAATCTCCATAAAACATCACAATTCCATTTAGAGTCCCCGACCCGAAATCACATTTATGAATCATAGGGTTCCAGACCCGAAATCACATTTATGAAACATAGGGTCCCAGACCCGAAATCACATTTATGGACCAACTGGGCCTCATGCACGATTCTGTAAACCACTAGGCCCACGACCCGAATTTGTAAATCAACTAGGCCCCTGGATCAATTTCATAAATCAACTGGGCCCTTGGCCCGATAATATAACTCAAATGGGTCTCAGCCCGATTTCGTAAACAACTGGGCCCCTGGCCTGGTTCCATAAAGCAATTGGGCCCCCGGCCCGATTACGTAACTCAAATGGACTTCCAAGTCCAATGTTTCCAAAATAATTGGGCCTCAAGCTCGGGTTCATCTTTCCAATTTCAAAACCATTTTATCATATCATTCATGAAACCACAAGCACGTAAAACCACAATAAAAACGTCAATCTCGATATACGTGCAATACTGAAAACATCTCGAAATACGTGCAACATACACGAAATCAATAATCATAATCACCATCATAGAAATCACGTATATAAAACATATAACACCGTTAAGCATGCATATTATTTATAAAACCAAAATCCACTCACAGACCGTCCAACGATGCGCCTCGATACGCGTGCCATAGGCCTTCCTGGGCCATACCACTATCACCGGGACTTCCAAACCTGTCCAAATCACATTAGAGGGTCACCAATCTCTTCATTAACCTCCCATTAAAGTCCCGTAATTTTCTCGAATTTTTAACTATTTTTAAACTCGATCCAAAACCTTTGGACGTCCCAAACAATATCGAAACGGCGTCCGATCGACACGAAACCAGTCCCAAAATATTCGTTACATCGAATAGATTAAAAGTCATGTTAGAAATTTCCCCAAAATACCCTCCACGTGCCCTCGCGCGCCACCCAAAGGGGTTGCGCTTGAAGCCCACGGGCGATGAACAGTGTCATCGTCTTTCTCTGGTGAACCGGGTTCACTAGTTTGAACCGGTTCAGCCGAACCGCTAAACCGACCCGGCCGGTTCTCAGTCATTCATCAACTATTTTCTACAGGGTTTCCACCTACATGATCGTCTAAGTCCAACTATGAGATTTATGGAATCAAAAACAAGAAAACACGTTTGGATTCATACCTCTGAACTCAAACCCGAAACCCAGATTTTCCGATCATCCTCCCCGTCGATCCAGGCCACCTTGAGCCTCGAATTCACGTCCACTGGGTCTGTTTCTGTCCCTAGGTCCCATTAGAATCAACCAGGAGTTTAAAACTACGATTAAAAGTCGACTTCCAAAACTTGAACATAATTAGCTCTCGGGTTAACTCACCTTTGGCCGTGAACCACCGTGATCGCCGTCGTCGTCCTTCCTGTCTCTGAGTCCCTCACTAACTTAGTCTCTCACACACAAACACGGAGGAGATGGGTGATGAGCTGGTGTGTTTGTTCGAATGAGTCGTGTGTGTGTGTTTCGGGTAGGAAAATATAATAGAATGAGAGAGAGAGAGAGAGAGAGAGAGAGATGATGGACTAGATGAGAAGGATGGAGGGTGCAGATTCAATCTTGGAAATGAGATGGACGACTGGGATTGCATTAGGGGAATAAAAAAATACGCTAATTAGCCAACAGGGACAAGATCCATGAATTAGGGAAAGTGAGTGTGGGGATGAGTGACACTTGTCACTCAGCCAAGGGTCCAGATTCATCGATCACTGTTCACTAATTTTAATATTATTTTAATCGAAACATCGGTTCGTTCGTTTAACCGATCTTAATCTCGTGACCATAATTTTTTCGTCGTACGTCCGTTTTCGGCGTGCCGCCTGTCTATGGATTCGTATCGACTCGCTCTACGTAACGGTCCCTGGCCCTCGTCCATTGGACCTCCCGAGTCAAAAGTCAACAGTTTGCCCATTTTCAACCAAATTACCAAAATGCTCCTCGACTTCTGAACGTCATAACTTCTTCCTCGAACGTCGGAATTGGACGTGCCACCTGTCTATTAACTCGTGACGTCCCGAATTACGTCACGGTCAATGGTCAAAGTCCGTTTGACAGCCTGAACTAAAAGTCAAAAATTTGCCCATTCTAGGGGCAAAACGGTCATTTTTAACAATTCGTCTGATTTCACTCAACTAATCCCAGATTAGTCATTCTAAACCATAATTAATTAATATTTAATTCCGATACTCGGGACGGGTTGTTACAAAGCAAGATTGAGCTAGAGAAATTTCAAGATGGGTGACCTACTGGGAAGTTGCATGTGAGTTCCCAAAAATAAAACCGTGAGGGCATGACCCTAAGTGGACAATATCGTGTCAGGGGAGTCGAGTTGTGATAGTTTGGTATCAGAGCTGGACCGTGACTTGAAGTGTACCAGCGAAGATCGTGGGCCCCAATGGGGGTGGATTGTAAGACCCGTGTCTTCAGAAGAATGGTGAACAATCCTATATTGCTCGACGAGGGAAATGTGAAGTGCCTTATATGCGTGGGCACGTACCATACTAGAGGGGGGCCTTTTAGGAGTTCATTGGTTTTGGGTTTGGTTGAAATTGCAAACTTAAGCGAGATTGGGCTAGAGTAATCTCAGGATGACCTACTGGGAAGTTGCGTGTGAGTTCCCAAAAACAAAACCGTGAATGACATGACCCATCCCAATCCCCCCGGGATTAACGCGAGATGTGTCATGCTCCTGTCTGACACATAGTGCCAGACCAGGAATAAACCGAAACCCTCTCGGGGCTACTAGATTGTGTCAGGATCCGTGGCGACATGTGATGTCTCGGTCTCTACAACAGGTCTCATCCGTGATCAACTGAAGAGTACAAAAAACAGTAAAAGCTATGAGTGGATGAAAATAAATAGTTTATAAAATCATTTCCGAAAAGACATTTGTACCCTTCACTAAAAAGCATGCATGCATCAAAAAACAAGTTATAACAACCACTGTTTTTAAATCAAATCATATGGCTTTTACGTTAAACCCGGTGTAAACATTTATCATTCAAATCCATTTCCTCAGTAGGGTCTCGGCCCAAAACCAAAACACGTGGGGTCTCTGTCCAAATCAGTTAAAAATAGTATATCAATCCCCGACATCCCAGATGTCTAATCAATAAAGTAACAATGTCACAGTTTTAAGGCTACGCGTGCCACTTAGGATCTCAAGTTCGAGTTCAATCCCACAGACCATGTTCTAGGTGATACCGAAGTATCGAGCAATCCCGATCCTGAGCCCACCGCAGTGTGGCCTCTTTTAGACAATGCTCGCACTCCTGATCATGAGCCCTCCTCGGAGTGGCCCCTCTCAAACTATGCACCGTGACTACTCCAGGATACTACGAGACATCCGGAGGAGACAATCCATAAAGGATGGTATAAAAAACTGTAACAAAAACCAGTGGAAATCCATTATAAACCATTTATACCTCAAATCAAGTTTTAAACATTTCAACAGGGTCTCAACCCGAGGTATAGCTTTCACAACCCGTTTCCACAAAACTAGGATTCCTCGAATCCGATCCAATCCAAATCTCATAGGGACTCGGCCCAAAATCGTATCTCAAAAAGGTATCATACCCGAAATCTCATTTTCTAAACCACAACTAGGCCTCAAGCCCGATATGATAAACCAATTGGGCCTCCAGCCTGATATTTCATAAATCAACTGGGTCTCAAGCTTGGGTTAATATTTCAAAATCCGAAATCATTTCATCAATCAAATCATTTAAAAACACAAGCACGTATGAAAACATTCCTTAAGCCCAATATACAACATAAAATATAAATATCGAAATGCGTGCAATACCACATTTCCAAAAAAATGCCAAAACATCGCAAGAAATTATATCAACCATATGCACCCAAGGAATCTCAAATCACACATATTAAACGTATAAGCAGTTATGCATGCTTCATATTTAGAAATCAAGTGTCCACTCACAGACCATTCATGATTCGCGATTGCATGCTGCACCTTAAGCCACTTTGGGGCTATGCTGAACTCTTCTGGTCGTCTGAACTTGTCCAAAACACACTCAAAGTGTAACGACCAGTCCCAAATTCCAGGATTAGATTAGTAACTAATCACGATTAGTAAGGCTAATCCGTGATTAGTTAGGCAAAATTGAACGAACGATGCGAAATGACCATTTTGCCCATAGCCGTGGTAAAATGTTGAATTTTCATTCGGGGGGTCAAATGGACTTTGACCGATGACCGTGACGTAGTTCGTGACATCACGAGTTCATAGACAGGTGGCACGTTCAATTCCGACGTTCGAGGAGGAAGTTATGACGTTCTGAAGTTTAGGGGCATTTTAGTAATTTTGGTTAAAAGGGGTCAAATGTTGACTTTTTGATCGGGATGTCCGATGGCCGAGGGCCGAGGGCCATTACGTAGATCAGGACGATACGAATCCATAGACAGGTGGCACGTCGAATTCGGACGTTCGGCGACGAAGTTACAGTTCTCGGAAGTTCAAGGGTACTATTGCACGAATTACGAAACGAGTTAACTTTTAGACTTTAGTGGGGCCCAGATATTTAATGGAGGCCCAATGGATGAGTGACAAGTGTCACCCATCCACATGCCATCTCTTTTCCTTCGTGCATAGACCATTCCATTTTCTCCATTCAAAACACAAAACACTTACCCGATCTCACCCTTTCTCTCCATCTTTGTGCAACCCAAACCCATCCCACCTTCAACCCATGATCAGCTGGGAGGACCAAAGAGTGAGGGAGGACGGGAGGATGTGGTGGCCGGCCCAGGAAGGCACAGCCATGGACGGCGGGGCCAAGAAACCCGAGGGGTTCACGGTAAGCCCATTTTCAATCCAATTTCCATTTTTATTGCTATGGGTCATTTTGGTTGCTTCCAATGAATTAAATGGGTTATTAGGATTGTGTTAGGAAGGTTTTGATAAGCTTTGGGCAGCTGTACAACCATGGTACAATTTTGGGAAGCTTGAACCGTATGGTTCAAGAATTGAACCATGAGTTTTGTGTAGTTTTAGGTTGTTTTAATTAGTAAAAATGATAGGGAATGAAGAGATATGAATTATAGGATTAATTAGGGTTGAAATCGGACCAAAATAGGGCAGGAAAACCCCTGAACCGTTCACGCTGGTTCGGAGCAGTACCATGAACAGTGAACCGGTTCAGCTGGAGGTAGGAGACGATGAACAGTATTTTTGACCTTCTTGGGGCGCGTGGGCCATAATTTGGGGAAGTGTTCAACATATGAAATCTTCTATTCAATGTAACGAAGATTTTGGGACTGGTCTCCCGTCAATCGGACATCGTTTCGATAGGTTTCGGGGTGTTGGAAGGTTTAGGATCGGTTTATAAATAGTTAAAAGTTCGGGAAAATTACGGGGCTTTGGTAGGAGGTTAATTAAGTAGTTAGTAACCTTATATTAAAATTTGGACAGGTTTGGGAGTCCCGGTAATAGCGATTGGCTGGGGAGAGCCTATGGCACGCAAATCGAGGCGGTAGCTCGGACGGTCTGTGAGTGGACCTTGATTTCTAAACTGTGATGCATGCATAAATATTTTATATGGATTATGAATATGATTTTATGATGTTGATTTTGATGCTTGTGATTTATATGATTTCACGTATTTCGAGGCGATTTACGTGCTTGCACGTAAATCGAGGTTTTCCGGTTTTACTCTGATTTTCCATTCTTATGGTTTTGGAAATGGTTTAATGAAATGATTTTGGATTTGAAAAGGTAAACTTGATTTACGAACTCTCGGACTTGAGGTCCAGTTGATTTAACGAGGCATCGGGCCGGAGGCCCAATTGGTTTACGATTCGGACTTGAGGTCCAGATTCTATGTGGATTCGGGCCTAGCGCCCAGTTATGTGTTACAAATGGTTTTTATGGTTCATGACGGTTTATGGGAACCGGAATGAACCCTTGAAATGGATTTACGGGTCATGACGGTTTATGGGAACCGGCATGAACCCATGAAAGGTTTTATAGTTCATGACGGCTTATGGGGGCCGGGCATGAATCCTGAAAAGGTTTAAAGAATGATTTCAAAAGGTTTTTCATATTCCATCCTTTATATATGATTGTCTCCTCCGGGGAGGGTCGTTGGCCTGGGTGGTCCCCGGAGTAATCACGGAGCACTGACTGAGTGGAGTCGCCCCCCAGTTGGGTTCCTTACTCTCAGGATGGGCATGGTTCGTTACCTCCAGGGAGGGTCATTGATCTACGGACATTGACCTGGGTGGACCCTGGAGAGACTTGGGTTTGAGACCCCGGTTAGCACTCGCGTAGCTTTATTTTACCGTGACAGGTTCTGGATATGAGTATAATGGATAAACATTATTTCAATTGGTTTGGGAAATTGTGTTTATGATGATAAATGGTTTTGGGCTGAGATCCCACATATGGTTATTATGTTATGGTTTTCAGTAAATGGTTTTGGGCAGGAGCCCGCGCGACTTGGATTTACGGAACTTGGGGTTGTGACCCTAATTATGGTTGTTTAAACATATGTGTTTGAATAAATTGTTTTACTATGCATGCATGCTTTTTAGTGAAGGGTATAACGGTTTTTTATGGAAATGTTTTTATAAAATCTTTGTTTTGTCCACTCACAGTCTTTCTGTTTTTAATACCCTTCAGGTTGGATACGATGTGGACTGTAGCAGAGACCGAGATATCACATGCCTCCTCCGGATCCTGGCGTACTCTGATAGCCCGGGAGGGCAAAGGTCGAAAATATCCCTTGTCTGACACTTCGTGTCACACGGGAGCAGGGTCATCCCTTGTTAATCCCGGGGGGATTGGGATGGGTCCTGTCACAAATGTCACTACCAACCTAGACAAGTCCTAATAAAAAACTATCAAAACTGCTAGTAAAGTCAATGTGTCCCGAACACGCTTCCTTAGGATAAAAACCTCAATTTTGACCAACCTAACAATCTTCGATTGACCTAACGCGCTGGTTAAATTCAGATCGTCGAAATCTTTCGAATGAGACCGATCTCACCTTGAAATTCATACCCACGCGCCCTAACGCGTTGGTTAAATTTCCCCGGTCAACTCTAGTTAAAAATCAACGATGACGTCATGGTCATTGGTCAAAGTCAACGGCTAACGTCATGACATGTCTAATAGTGCCACGTGTTAGCCCCTGATTGGTCCACGTCTCTAACACCTGTCAGTGCTGATTGGACCTAACAACTGCCACGTGGTAGCCCGTGTTTGGTCACTTGGTATGACACCTCTAACAGATGATGATGTCACCCTACTGATGTCATTATCGTCTACCTCTCATCAAGTCGACCCGATTCACTGTAACAGGTCACCCATACCTGCGACCCGACTCAGCCGTAACTCGGCCAAAACTCAACTATTTTCGACCCCGTGTGTTCCTATAAACTCGTTTTGATCCCTATAAGTGATATATAGACTCAAAAACATGAGAAAAGGTCTAGATTTTTACCTCCCAATCTTGAACAGTGATGACCACCTCCAACTTCCCTTCCTGGGTTGTCCAGCCATCCTCTGGCTATGGTTTTTGATCCTATTGCCTCACACAATCCTACGGAACAAGTTTTGATCACCCAAACAGTCCAACAATCGCTAAATCTCAACTTCGAAATTTTGAACTAAAAAGCTTACCCTCTTAGTTTTCCAGCCATCGTCCACGACTGTCCACACTGTTGCCATCGCCGTGATCGTCTCAGTCCACTCCCTCACTTCCTCGTTCACGGCAGCAACAAAGGATGAAGAATGGTGGAGTTGTGTGTTGAGTTTTGGGGTGGGTTTGTATGGGTTTCAGGAAAAATGAAACAAAGAAGATGAAATATTGGGTCTCAAAATATTTGGGGTCATGGGCCAATTAGATGGGTGACACTTTTCACTCATCAATTGGTCCTCCCAGATATTTGAACCAATCCAAATAAGCTAACTGTCCAATTTCTCGGTATGCATGAATAGTTTTGATTTCCTTCCATCCTCCCAGATATTTGAACCAATCCAAATAAGCCAACTGTCCAATTTCTCGGTATGCGTGAATAGTTTTGATTTCCTTCCGTGAACCATAACTTTCTTGTCGAACCTCTGATTTCGACGTGTCGCTTGTCTACGGACTCGTATCGTCTGGATCTATGTAACGATCATCGGTCCTCATGTATTTGACCTCCCGAGTCAAACGTCAACATTTTACCCATTTTAGGGGTAAAATAGTCATTTTACACCAACCGTTCGAAAATTCTCGACTAATTCCCAATTAGTCACGATAATCCTAAATTAGTCCTTAATTAATCTATAGATTCGGGACGGTTGTTACAGTAAGGGCATGACCCAAAACGGATAATATCGCGCTAGGGGAGTTGGGTCATGACGTGGTAGCCGAAAATTGGACAAGAAACTCTGACCAGTTTTTGGGCTTTTGATGTTTTTTCCATAGTGATCCTCACGCTTCATGGATAACATGGTTCATGGAGAGGAGGAGAAGTTTTTAATGTGTTTTGTTCAGGCCTAAATGGTTAAAATCGAAATCATGATTTTTGGGTGGAGTTTCTTAGTTTCTCACAACAAGAGAGAAGAAAAATGTGTGGGTGAGAATGGGAGAGAGAGGGAGAGGGAGAGGGAGAACACCAGTAAAATCTAGAGAAAGCAAGAATTTTTTTTGCAGAATACCCTTTTTGCAGAAAGCAAGAATTTTTTTTGCAGAAATCTAGAAAAATCTAGAAAAATATGTAACTTTCATAATTATCAAAATACCCTTTTTAGTTTTAGACTCGTAACTTCTACATATAGACTCTATTTTCCTCGTACCGCTTGTCTATGAACTCGTTAGTCTTAGAAAAACTTCCAAAGTCTTCCCAAGGAAAAAATGACTTTCAGGGCCTTAATAACTCAAGGGTAAAATTGTGATTTTTCCCAATTAATTCTCGAAATTACTTTACTTTTAAGTCCAGGTCGTTACATAAAGATTATGAGAGAAGTATATAGCGAAAGAGAGATAGAATAAGTTTTTTTGCAGAAACTTTTATTTTTCTATAATTTATTCTCCATACCAACATTTCATTTGATTTCCTTAGCTTAATATTATTATACATAATATGAATTTTGAATTTCCCAAAGTTCTTTGCATTTCGGCTCAGGTTGATGTTGTTTTCTGGCATGCTACCTAACCTTCTAATCGTGGTGATGTTTTCTTTACAACTCAAGGAAATCGGAAAACATATCAAATGAAAGGCTTCTTTCGAGACAAAGTGAAACTCAATCTTAATGATTCCTTGAATTAAATCACATCAATTAACTATCTGGGCTTCATCATAAGAGATGTGAATGGTAACTTTCTTGTGGCGGGCTTTACTCCGCGTAGAGCCGTTATAAGTAGCCATCTATGAAAGAATTGCTTTGAGAGAAGGCCCTTTGCAAGCCAGTCGAGAGGGCTATTCTAACATTCTCGTTGAAGGAGGCTCAAAATTCATTTTTGACTGTATTAGAAAAGTCTGATGTTCTTTGAAAACTTTTTACGTTTTTTAAAGATATTGAAAACTGTATTTCAAATTTTACTTCTATACACTTCAAGTTTATGTTTCATGAGATAAATTTCATTGCAGACACATGAAGAAGAGCTCTTTCATGTGGATTTATACCATATCTCCACAACTTCTATGGTTCTTGAGTTTGATCATGTGAATCTTAATTGCCCATTATGCTTCCAGCTTTTGTTGTGTTATTTTTCTGCATGACTGCATCCGAATAAGAGGAGAAGGGTTGTTTAGATTCCAAACCGAATCGAAATATAAATTTTTTTATCCGACAGGCAAATGTCATCATCAAGAACATGCTGACTAGTGGCTACATCAAATAAAAAACTCCATTTTTGAAAGCCCGGAATTGTCACTAGCATAAACATTGAAATTTTCTGCTTCCTATTTGTTTTCCCATTTGTTTTTGTGAAACCGCTTTCGAAACTTTCATGCTTTCTTAAACAAAAAATGTCTGCTTATCCCAAAAGAATGTCAAGAACAAAACATTTCCCCAGCAGAAAACACAAAAAAAACCCCATCTTTTTGGTTTCCGAAGCCGCAAAACCATGCCTCCATTTCTATTCCCAAGTCCCAACCAAGCCCACACTGACGGGCATCATATTTATCTCACTCGCTGGCGCGTACAAAACTTAGGAGGGCCCCCCATATCTCCTTCTGCACACACGTGGATGTCGTAGCGCCTGAAGTTTTGCAGGTCTATGCAATGACACCTTAACCCTTCTACAAAATTCTAAAGCGTGGAAACGACGGGCATGGGCATTTTCGTCATTCCTGCAAAACCCGTAGGCCTCCTAGCGGCTAACGCCAATAGGGTTTTCGTTCACCATCAAATCTCGACCTGACCTCGACTGAGCATCACTCTGTCTATGTCGGTTCCTCTCTCTCCCTCTCTCTTCTGCATGCCGGTTGCTTGTGGTTACCCAGCTTTCTGCACTTGCTCTGGGATTTGATCTGCTTTATTTTTTGTCTATAAGATCACCTCTTTCTCTCGCCTTCTCTCTCTCACTCTGCGCTTCTCAAACCATGATCGTTTGGCTTCCCTGAGAAAAATAAAAAGAAAAAAAAAACCATTTGCCCCAATTTGTCCTTTCCTTGCTTTCTTTCGTTTTTCGGAGATTTTCTGCTGCTGTGGGATCATGGATTCAATGGATTTGGAGAAAAAGATGGTGGCTTTAGTTTATATTAGTGCTTTTAATTTCTGGGTTTTGTTTGAATTTGAAAATATATTCACCCGTTTTATGAATTTGAAAATAGGAATGTTTGCCAGAAGATTTAGTTGGGAACATGAAGCGTTGCGCTGAGTGCCAGACTACTCGGACGCCACTGTGGCGAGCTGGCCCAGATGGACCCAGGGTCAGACCCAACAACCCTCCATTGTTAATTCATTTGCTTGCTTACTACTCAATTCCAATTGTTGCCTTTTTGTTTTGAGTTGTGGGCTCATTTTTTTTTATTCCTCCTTGGTATATATGCATTTGTGCGTTTGCAGTTGGATCAGCTACACCTAGTTGATTTGTGTTCTATTTGTTCGAATTTTTGCTTGGTCTGTCCCTTTTCAGTTATTGTTTCATTTTTCTACATGAATTCTTGGTTTAGTTTTGAGATCCATATTGTTGGATCCAAATTCTTTGTTCTCTGTATGATTCTGATGTTCTGGGTTTCTTCTTCCCTGCACCCATTTGATGATTTGTTTGTGAATATCTTGTTGTGACCTTTTTTCTTTGTCCATAAAATGCAAAGCCCATTTCGTTATTTTCATCATTTTGTGTATCTGCATGTGTGATTTTTGAGTAAAAAATAAAAAACCCATTGGAGCAACTCGAGTGTTCTTTGTTTAGAATCTTTTATATCATCCTTAGTGATTTTGTTTAATGCATAGTGTTGTTTGTTTTATATTTTCAGACACTTTGCAATGCATGCGGAATCAGATGCAGGAAGAAAGGGATCCATGTTGTGACTTTGGGCAAAGGGTTAAAGAGGAAAAAAGAGGAACCCTATGGCAACAGCAGCACCAGTACTATCTGGACCACCACCACCAGGTCCACCACCACCACAAACCCTGCTGCTTCTGCTGTTTCTGTTGCATCTGCTGGCTTTCGTACCACCGCTGCTAAAATGCCGTCAGCAACCACAACCACCACCCGCAGAACATCCCAAATTGGTGGCAGAGAATTGAGTGGGTCACTTAATGCGAGGCTGAGGCTGAATGAGGCAGTGTTGCCAAAACAGAAGAGGTGGCAGAGGCAGAGGGGGTGGGGAGAGGTGGAGCAAGCAGCAGTGTGTTTGCTGCAAATGTCATATGGATTTGTCTTTTGAGTATGTGGAGGGCGCAGTAAATAGTGAACGGGGTGAATGATTTTGTAGCTACTTTTAACTAATGATGACTCGGGGAACTTTAATGGTCCTTGCTACTACTATTTGGGGGCCTACCTACTTCTTTTAGAGTTAGTTTTGGGGAAGTAATTTAGGGTCATGGTCCACACTCCACGGATGGTTTTTAGGGAATGACATTTCTGTATTTTGTAAAACCATCCCTAATTCTAATGTCATATGTAAAAGTTAATGACTTGTGTTATGTGTTGGGGTACCAAATTCAAATGAAATCACATGCTTGGATGTTTTAGGGCATTTTTGGACCACGTTTCTATTTTGATAGATAAAGAGTTGCCATATGCGTTAAAAATGCTGTCCACCTGAAATTGTTGTTAGGACAATATCTTCTTATATGAAAATTTCAAAATACCCAAAAATGTTGACCAACTTGTAAAAACGTACATGCGCCGTATGAATTTAACAAACCACCCAATAAGTGAACTTCACAAACTACCCAATAAGTGAGCTTCATGAGAGCATTTATGACATAAATTCCACTAATAAGTGAACTTATTTATTTGAAATATTTTCGCATAATATTAGGTTTCTCATATTTAACAAATTTACATTAAATCTTTTGATATTTAATGTTTCTCATCCAAACATGGCTCCTATAACAACATGACGTGAACTCTAATGCTTGAAATTACAAAAAAAAAAAAAAATCAGAACTAATGTGAGCAATACTAACAAAAAATTCAACACTTACCATCACTCTCCTTTTGATCATTGCTATCTCCATTTTCCTCCACCAAAACTAGGGCCAAGTAAAGGTCTAGTTTGTTTATTAAAATAATTTCTAACGATAAAGTATAGCTCAACTAAAATTCATAATATTTATGATAGAAGATAAATTTTCACAAAACTATTGGTTTATATAAAAAAAAAAAAAAAAAAGAGGAACAGGTCTAAAGATTAAAAGACTTTAACAAATTTATCCTGTGTTGACCAGCAAACATGTTCTAAAGGAAATAGAATTCAATCATAGACGAACGGTTTTCTCCTCCCTTCAACTTAGATATATTTGAATTGGATTGATTGATATATGTTGTGAACTCGATCCATGTTACTATGTTAGGTCATGCTGTATATATAATGGTGATTTGGTAAACACTAGACCATGAGGATAGTGGCCTACTTCTCTTCACCCCAAAATGCGAAAAAGAATCGTCAAACAAAATATTAAAGCTATAACGAACCAAAAAAACCTGCAAAATTGAAGTGTGTCTTGCGGCATTGCTACTAACTACCTAAATAGAGGAAACATATTAGAAAGAGAGACTACTCCAACGAAACTATTTTGAATTGTAATGGTTTCGATTTTTTTTTTCTAATTCAAACGGTAGCAAATCATTAAATTTTTGGTAATATTCATATGGATTCAAATTTGTACTTATCTCTAATCTAGTTGTTTTTAGGTTTTGGTTCCTCCTTGGAAGGTTTCTTGGCTGTTTTGCCTTGCTTTGTAGTGCCTTGGGCCTTTGTTTTTTATGAGATTGCTGGGGCATAGCAAAAGAAGTTTAAAAAGCCCATGGTTTGAGTATCGGCAAATTGCAAAAGCAGCAGCATGAGAGGGCAAGGGAAGGGAGGCGAGCCCCCTACGGGCTACGGGCCGAGTGAATATGTGGGCAGTGGACAGCACTTTTTTTCTGCCTACAAAGCTGTCCAATGGGAAGAACCCTATTCCAGCTCTTGTCATTTGTCAATTTAATTTCAATTTGGCAGAAATTGATTTACCCCAAAAAAAAAAAAAAAGAGAAATGAGGAGAGAAAAAAGGATATAGTTTGCTTTTTGTCAAATAAAAAAAAAAAACGGTTGCTTGAGTTCATGTTGCTTGATGGACAATCTCAATGGTTGAGTTCATGTTGCTGGATCTACAATCTCAAGCAAGGACTAATATATACTTATAAGCACATGTCATATGATACGATGATGCATTACTAATTCTAGTTTGTGTATTAAAATGGCCGCTATTGAGTATTAAAATGCAGGAAGGATTTGCACCTTACTTACATCAAATCTATAGACTTCTCCTTCGAAATGACTAAATTTAATATAATATTTTGTGGGTGAAGTTTTTTTAATACGTTTTGATGGGTGGTGTTAAATGAGATTGTAATTTCATGGGATTTAATGTATTTTGAAGATAAAATGAATGTGCATTCATCATGAGAGAATTAGAGGAGATTTTTTTTTCTTCGGTCAATAGAGGAGATTAAATATAATATAAGACTTATTCAATATAAATCCCGTCACGATCAGAAAATTCAAGTTTTCTTATATGTATAATTTCCTCTAATTCTCTATCATAAAAATGATTATATCTTTTTTTTAAGAGACTATCTATTGAAAATATCTAAAAATGTATAGATAGACACTTAGTCTATCAAGGGCCCAATGATGAACACACCAGGAACAAAAACAAAATATAAAAAAGATTTGCTGAGGAGATTCACAAGGACAAGAAAACAAAACCTACTACTAATTAAGTGTTGTTTTAGCAAATATATATATTCACAGTGGTGAAAAATAATGACTGTACCGCTGCCTTTTTAAAAAACATTGTTAGGAAAAACGAGAAGCAGCAAACACCAATGATGAGCAAACACCAATGATGAGCAAAGAACTAGCACTTTTCAGTAGCAGCCCATCGCATAAAATGATAAATTGCGGTTGCTAAAAGAAGCAGTTCCACTGAATAGTGTCGTTGTTTCGGAAGAAAAGCATCGAATATGACTAGAGTCGCGGGTGGTTTGAAGGAGGCAAGTCGTGGGTAGTTCTAAGGCCCTCTTTCTGAAAGAAAAAGACATTGGAGCCAAAACCGGATCGTGCACGCGATTCGCAAGTATTGCTATTGGTATTCGTATTTTCTTACACATTTTAAGGCATTGAGCTTCTTCCGTCCTTTAAACGTTCAATTTCGTAGCACTCCACACGACTCATTCTTCATTTCTCTCCAACAATCTCTCCTCTTCTGTATCTCTATTTATAATACTTCATCTTCGACGTTTCTGCTAATCAATTCGAATTATTACAAGGCAAGTCTCTCTCTCTCTCTCTCTCTCCCATTGCTTTGGTTTTAGACTATTCAACGGAAGTGCAACTTATTGTTTTCTGGAAATTCTATGCCATTTATGTAGGAAACTAGAAATCAGTGAGTTTCTATTATTTGCTATCATGGGTTGGTACTTATGATCGATTATAATTTTCGTTTTTACTTATGAGAGTAAAGGACCTTCCTCTCCCCCTTTTATTTTCTTTCCATTTGTCACAGACTGAGTTTGTAATGTTCTGATTGGGTTTTGATGTGAAAAAGATTGAAATTTACCCTTCGGATTGGTTGTCTTAAAGCTAATATCTTACTGTGATTAGGATAAATTTCAAATGTTAGAAGAGAGTAATTTGGATCATTATATAGTTGAGGTGCAAATTTAAATTATATTTTCCAAATTGTTGGCTTTAAGGTGAAATACTGAAATTGGTTTTCCAGATCCCAAATGAGATGAAATTCTGGCATCAGAATTGTGTGCGAAAGAGTGGAGAATGTAGCTAAGTGGCATTCAAAATCATTTATGAATATCCATATGAGCATTCGATAATTATTTGTTGAGGTAGAACCGGTTATAAATTGGAGTTCACGCTGAAATGTTTGATGATGTGAAATTCATAGAACCACTCTTAGTCTCAAGTTTCCATGGCTTTAATTTGGATTTCTAATGCACTTATCCTTGGTTAAAATATATGATTTTAGTTTGTTGCTGTAGCTTTTGAGGTACTAAATTGATTGGTATTGGTTATTCTCATTATTTCATCGTAAAATTTTTTGCATCTTAATTTTCAGGTCAAATCCCATTGCTTTTTATGGTGGGAATATAGCTCATGTTGTGATCTGGCCTGTTGATTCTTTAGTTAACATGAGAACACTCTCTATGGGATTTTTTTCTTTATCCCAAGTTCCTAGATGTGGAGTTTATAACTTTGCTCATTTTTTTAGTGAAAGTTTCCACAAATTGAGTAGGACCTGTGTTTACAATTCCAGCTCTAAGTTAAATTCCAGAATTTACGCACTTGATGGAGGAAGCACTAGGAAATGGACTAGAAGATCTCTAACTACAAATACAGAAGGAAGAAACAAAAGTGCCCAGCGCAGTGATTCTAGAAAACTTGGGCATGAAATTTTGGATGTGAAAGTTTCAACCAGTTCCACATTAAAATTAAATACAATTGAAACAAGTAAATTCCAGGATATTCAACACTTTGACATTCGAAAATTGATTGCTGAAAATAAAGATTTAGCCAGCCTAGTGACAGTGATTGTTTTTGATATTGAGACTACTGGGTTTAGCAGAGAGAAAGATCGAATCATTGAGATTGCACTTCAAGATCTTCAGGGAGGTGAAAACAGTACTTTCCAGACACTGGTGAACCCCGAGTGCAGTGTTCTAAATTCACATGTTCATGGAATTACAACCAACATGGTCAACAGATCTGATGTTCCAAGGTACTCTTCCCCGACTGCATTTTTACTTCCTAGATTATTCTGTCTCGTATAGAAATGGCACCTGGGTATCTAAAGCCTTCCAACTTGTGTGTGTGAGTCCTTTTACATGCCCAGTGCTCTCTTTTAACCGGGAAAACTCCTGGTATTTTTTGCCGGGTTAAATTGTTTTCCTTAAGTTGCATATCATGTTATGAATGTGCATTTGCTACTCAATCACGGGAAAAGGCTACCATAGCTGAGCAATTAGACTATGGAGGAAAAGATTGCTTTAGTTTCTTGGTTTGTGCCTGTGGGTGCCCAAATGTGATACTGACAAATAAGCCCTTATGTCTCTTTGCTTTTACTCTAAGGGATGTGAATTATTGTTCTAATTTAACCCCAACATACTACATGCGCGTATGTAATATCTCCACATATAGCTTGCAGCAATTTCAGAAGTCCTACTCACGGGTTTTTTGTTGTGAATGCAATGTAGGATGGAGGACCTAATACCAATCTTATTGAAATATATCAAAAGCCGTCAAAAGCAGGGTGGTTATGCATTGTTGGTTGCTCACAATGCTCGTGTTTTTGATGTACCCTTTCTTCTTCATGAATTCCGGCGCTGTTCTGTAGACATTCCTTCAGATTGGCTGTTTAAGGATACCCTTCCTATGGGACGTGAGGCAATGAAATCTGAAGGTCAGTTTGCATGTTTGACCTTGCAGAATATGGTTGATGGGATATCTGACTTTGTGTACATTGTGAACAGGATCAAATACCTCTCCAAGAAGCATATCATTGCAATCCCTTCGTGAGCACCTTGGGGTTCCACTAGATGGTTCCGCTCACAGAGCCATGTCTGATGTGAAGGTGCTGTCGGAAGTTTTTCAAAAGCTGACTTATAAACTGAAACTCACACTTCCTGACCTTGTTGAACAAGCTTTCATAGCCTCAGAAACTGGTACCCCCAAGAAGAAAACTTCCAAATAGACACCTTGTAACCATAAAATTATCCAGTGGCTTGCTTAGCTTGTGGTCATAATCGATGATTCCTTTAGGATGCGAATGAAAACGGTTAGAGATAGCGGTTGAAAATGGCAATCATTGTAATTGTAATAGATTATTTTCGATATCTGTCGAAAAGGGCAAAATGCTGATCATGGACGGTGTAATACATTGTTTTTAAAGACGTTTTACCCGTCTTCTCGACAAGAGAAATGAAAAATTGCTTGTTTCTGAAACTTCCTGTCTTTCTCATTTGGAGTGTAAACTTACTGAGATTTGAGAGTTAAACTGGAAACATTTCGATTACCATGGTATTATTCAGTTCTCAATTCCTTTCATACATGATTCAAGCAGGCTATGAAAGCACACAAATTTGGGTGCTAGATTGATGTATTTAATTTTATTCAATGATCAAACTAACAATGAAAGAAATGAAACCTTCATCTTACACGTATAGTTATGGGGAACAAAACAACAAATCCGGGAAAATGAAAATGAAAAGAATCGACATACATCCCTTGACAAAAACACCCTTTTCCCTAAGGAACATGTATTTTAAGCTCTATACAGGATTCTGGGGCAACCATTCCCCAATAAATCATCACCCTTCCCCCTTCCCCCTCCCTGGTTTTACTAATACCAGTTCTACCCAGAATAAGAAAGAATTCACAAATAATTGCTTTATGCAGTGTATGAACTATTGAACTCCGAAAATCATCCGATCTCATCTTTGCACGTGTAGAGAAGTCCGATGGTAGGTAATGACAGTTAGAAAGTAAACAAAATTGGGAAACTGCCCTCTCGCTCCTCAGAAGAATATCTCCTTGATGATTAGGAGCACCAACATGACAAAGCACATGATAACTAGTACAGTAGCACACATCACCATTCCCCCCTGTTTCTGTGTTTTCTCAGCCTGTAAGTTCAATCCATTAAAAATAATATGCCATAAGAACAAACGCAAATAGCATAGTCTTGAAACAACTTATAGATGAAGTATAATGGTAATTGTAAGACACGGAAGATAAAATGACCTTTTGCAATTGCTTGAGGCCCTCCTCGACTGTACTTGCTACATTCTGAATGTTGTAGTCTATCCTATCAACAATAGTTCCCTATATGAAGAAAGATATTGGTTAATGACTGAAATTCTGACTGAGTTCAAGTACTGACAGGACATGAATGCTAACCTGGTCTATCACTAGCACTGACAAATCCTTCATAATCTGAGCAAGCTCATTCACAGATTCCACAACCTATTGGAAATGGAAAATGTATTTGTCAATTGTGAAAGAATAACAAACGAATAATCTGGTCAGTGCAGAAACAAAGATCTTCACTTTCCTGTTGGATTTCTCTTTCCCTTTCTGCTGTGAATGCCTCATTTTTCTTTATCTTGGACATCTGATGCTCATTGAACATCTGACAGCATATGTGAATTATCATCATATTACATTCATCTAGGGTAAATAAATGTGTTACAATTTTGATCTACTGACCATTACAAATACAAAGTACAGGGAGTTGTCCTCATATTTTTCATGATTGAAAAGATTGTGAAAAAGGTGATAAATGAACAGGAGAGAACACTTACTATGTCATCCAAATCATCACCGTCCATTCTAGATCTACTTCCTAGGTTCCTCTCTAAATCATCTCCTTCTCCCTACATCACAAAAAAATGAAAAACAATAGGAATGTTTAAGAATATATTACTAAGAAGTTAACAAGTGTTCATAACCGAGTAAAAAAAAGGACCATATACAATTCAAAGTTCCAGAAAGAAACTGGAAATATTACTTATAAACATTATCAAGCCAGAGTAACCATGGAATGTTGAAACAAAGCTATGAAGTAAAATTATCCACTGAGTAGAATGGTTAAACAATAAACATTCTTTTCGGACCTCTTGCTGATTCCTGAGACCCTGCAAATAAGTAGACTGTTTCTTGCGAAGTTCCATTGAGAGGTTCTGAAGGTCAGTGGCAAGAGATCGCTGCAAAAGAAAAATCTAGAACTTAGCAATGTTCTTGGAGATTAGGTCATCTACAGATAAATTAAGAGTGAAAGACTCTGTAAATAAACTGACTAAAAATCTTATCACTTACGGGACTGCCCATACAAAATGGCTTCTAGGTCATACCTGCACATTTTTTCTAATATTCGAATCTTCAGAAGGCCCAGCTGCAGATAGTCTCTGTAGTTGCTTCTCAGATTTCCTTATCAAATTAGTAATCTCTTGTGTAAGACCCTCAATCAACCGTTGCTCTTCCTTACCATCTCCAAAAGAAGGCATCAAAGACTTTCCATGAGCCTTGTTCAGCTCTGCCATTTTTACCCGAGCACGCTGCACATTTGATGCTATATCTTCAGATAGATCCACCCATGCTGGCGGTAGACCAACCGTAAGTGCCCCCCTACTGCAGCCATAAAACACAGGACTATCATACTACAGAAACAAACAAACAGCCCAATTTTCACCCACTCATTTCATTTTAATTTGCATACTGAAGATAAGAGAAACTAACCATGTTCCCCATGAAACAAAACTCATCCCCAAATTTTTGTAACAGCTTTAAGTAACTATGAACATTCACTCTTTACTTTACTAAAAGTTTAAGACTAATGTTTAAAGGCTTTCTCCAAAGATCTTAAGGAAGAGCATGATCAAAGGATGACCAACACATTCTGCTAACTTACACTGCAAACATATTCAATCTAATTCCAATACAAAAGCTCACAAATTCTAATGGTCATATACAATGAATAATCTTTTCGGACATCTGACACTAGCAATCCGAAAAGCCTAATGTTAGACGCCAGTGATCATTCATCCAAACATTGAATGCCTAAATGTTAATAGCTCTGATCTAATAGTCCGGCCTTCAATTTCGTATCTAATTGTTGTAATTCAACGTCACCTGATATACATTCAGCACCCAGTTCAGTTCGAAGCTTTTTCCACAATAAGAAGGTTTCATTTCTTCCCCAAACTAATTTTTTTAAACCCTTTACATACTAAAAGCAATTCAATTCTATTTACGCACGTACATACTGAGAGAGGGAGAGAGGAAGACCTTGAATTGCCGGGATCCTCAGTACTTAGCGGAGCATAAGATCGATTTTGATTCAGAAGCGAAGTGCTGACCAATTCGATAACCGGACCACTGTTGCCGGAACTCGTCGACGGCCCGGACGAGCTCGTTGGGCCGCGGACGGTCTTCAATTGATCCCTATACTTTCTATAAAGCATAGTCCGATTCCTCGTCGCCATGGCAACGGAGCTCTGATTCAGATTCGCACCGGAAACCGCAAAACCTAGGGACCCAACGCACAGACAAATAAATTTTATTCGCACCTAATCATGAAAAAGAGGGAAATTAACGGGTCCTCTCGGGTTGGGTGGAGGTCACGTGCTCGGAAATCCGAGGAAGAAGGACTCCGACGGCGAGTCACGTGCCCCGGCGAATTTGGAATTTGGCGTTATGTTTTGTTGAGATTTGAGAGTAGAGTTAAGAGGAGGTGGTAGACTCAGGCTGGTTTTGTTTAATTTTGTCATTTAATGTCCCGTCGGGTGGTTACATTTGTTAGATCGGGCTTAGCGGGATTGCGGTCTTCTTCCAGCTCGAGCTTATAGCTTGAGCTTATAAACTAATATTGAAATATTTATAGCGATGGATATATCTGTAATTAAATTTATGTATATCGCATTCCAAATATCAATAACGATATTGATTTCGTTTACGATTAATAAAAATAACGGAAATTTGATTTAAAAGTTGAAAATTTTTAATGAAATTTTGGAAAAAATTTAAGTACCTAATAATGATTATATATAACTAATAAAAATTATAAAATAGCTTTGATATAATAAGTATATGATGATTAATATGATACAATAGGGTTCTGCCGATAACTAATACTATAAAATTTAAAACATAAATATAAATTGAAGTGAATTACTATAATTGAATGTTAATATAGTTAAATACGTAAAAATACGTATAATAATGGAGTTTACATTTACATAATAATTTAAAATTTTGGACGTAAAACGAATTATTATTAATCGTATGTTCATCTCATATTTTTATAAAATCCATAAATATTCAAATAAACCATATTCAAATAATTTTCTTTAATTCAACATAATTTATTTCTTTAGGAAAAAAAACATATTTTATTTCAATTCAACATATAATTTGCTATTTTGCTTCAATTCAATATAATTTGTTTCAATTCAACATAATTTGCTTCAAATTAACCATCTATACTATATGAATTCTTCCATTCAACATAATTTGTTTATAAACTTCATTAATATTCAAATCAACCTTATATTTATATTCCCAATTTTTTTTATCAAATACTAATTTAAATATAAAACATATTATATTGGATATTCAGAAATATATACCCATATGGTATCCAATTAACTTAAAAGTTGTACTATAAACTCAAAAAAATAATAATAAATATTTCATGTTGAACGGAAGGCGAACGGACCCCGCACGTGCTGCCACACGCCGGTGACGGTCTTTGCACATGGTTGTCTTCTTCGTCGAGCCGCGTCTGTTGATAGGTCGTTAATTAAACATTATTTTATATTATTTTATACCCTTTATACTTGACTTTTAATATTAAAATAATAAATAATTAGATAAAATAATTTATTTTGTGATATTTTTGTAGAAATAAATAAAGCTTAGAATTTGGAGCATTTTGGTGAAAGAATCGTCCCGATCGGAATTATAACGAAGAAATTATGGACGAAATATGAGAAACCACCGAAAATCGCAAGGAAATTCGGTAGGAAGGTGCTGAAATCTAGAAGCCCAAGCCAAAAATCAGCATCTTTTCCCACCCAATCTCATCATTTCCATCACTTCTTCATGTATTATTTTATTGTTATTTTTATATTTTAATTTTGTACTTTTATTTAAACAATTGTGGCACTCCCTCTATAAATAGGGAGGCCATTTCATGTATTTGAGGAGTCCCCTATTAGTTTCATTCTTCCATTTCTTTCATTTTTCTTAGTTCTTAGTTCTTGGTTTAGTTCTTTTGTTTCTCTCTTTTGAGAGACATTTTTGGGGATCATTTTAACTTCTTATAGATTTTCTTATTAATTAGCTTTCTTTTAATTCTTGTTATTGTTTTGGTTTTACTTATAATTCAATATATATGTTGGTATTTTCTTTCTAACATTTGTAAGTAAGAATGCAATCTCCATGTGTTTTACTTTTTGAATTTCTTTTACTTCATATGTTTTAGTGCTTAAACTTCAATTCGATGTTAAGTGTTTTATCCGCTGTCGATGCACTTAGAGTAGAATTGAAGAGATTAAATGTTGATCGCTGTCGGCGCATTTAATTATAAACTTAAGGTGAATCATGTTGTAAATGTTTGAAGCATATTGATGTATGACGCACATTAATAGTTGATGCATTTATTGTAACGACCCGTCCCAAATTCCTAGATTAGATTAGTGACTAATCACGATTAGTGAGGTTAATCGTGATTAGTTAGGCGAAATCGGACGAACGATGCAAAATGACCGTTTTGCCCTTAGGCGTGGTAAAACGTTGACTTTTCATTCGGGCGGTCAAATGGACTTTGACCGATGACCGTGATATAGTTCATGACGTCATGAGTTCATAGACAAGTGGCACGTTCAATTCTAACGTTCGAGGAGGAAGTTATGACGTTCAGAAGTTTAGGGGCATTTTGGTAATTATGGTTAAAAAGGAGCAAATAGTTGACTTTTGACCTGGAATGTCCGATGGCCGAGGGCCGAGGACCGTTACGTAGATCGTGACGATACGAATCCATAGACAGGTGGCACGTCGAATTTGGACGTTCGATGGCGAAGTTACGGTTCACGGAAGTTCAAGTGCACTATTGCACGAATTACGAAATAACTTAACTTTTGGAGTTTAGTAGGGCCCAGATATTTAATGGAGGCCTAATGGATGAGCGACAAGTGTCACCCAACCACATGCCACCTATATTGATTCATGCATCGACCATTCCATTTCTTCATTTCAAACACAAACTCAAACCACCCGATCTCACTATTTATCTCCATCTCTGTGCAACCCAAACCCATCCAACCTTCGACCTATGATCAGCTGGGAGGACCAGGGAGTAAGGGAAGACAAGAGGATGTGGTGGCCGGCCCAGGACGGCGCCGCCGTGGGCCGTGGAGCCACGAACCCGAGAGGGTGCTCGGTAAGGCCCAATCCTTCCCATTTTTCAATTCTTGCATTATGGTTGCTTTGGGGTGCCTAGGAAGTGATTGTTAGGTTGCTAGGGACTTAATAAGAAGGTTTCTAGGGTGGTTGGACGGCTGTGAGGCCGTGGGTGCAGTTTTGGAACCTTGAACCGTATGGTTCAAGAATTAAACCATGGGTTTTGTGTAGTTTGAGGTAGTTTTGATGATTGGAATTGATAGGGAATGAAGAGATATGAATTATAGGATTAATTAGGGTTAAAATCGGACCAAAATAAGGGAGGAAAAGCACTGAACCGGTCACGCCGGTTCAGCACAGTGCATGAACAGTGAACCGATTCAGCACAGTAACTGCTGGAAGTTAGGCATGATGAACAGTGTTTTGACCTTTTAGGGGCGCGTGAGCCATAATTTGGGGAAGTGTTCAACATACGAAATCTTTTATTCGATGTAAAGAAGATTTTGGGACTGGTCTAGTGTCAATCGGACATCATTTCGATAGGTTTCGGGCTATCTGAAGGTTTAGGGTCGGTTTAAAAATAGTTAAAAGTTCGGAAAAATTACGGGGCTTTAATGAGAGGTTAATTAAGTAGTTAGTAACCTTCTATTAAAATTTGGATAGGTTTGGGAGTCTCGGTGATAGTGATTGGCTCGGGAGAGCCTATGACACGCAAATCGAGGTGGCAACTCGGACGGTCTGTGAGTGGACCTTGTTTTCTAAATTGGTGCATGCATAAATTTTTATTATATGTTTTATTACATGTTTGATGATGCCATGGGTGCATTTTTATGTGGTTACATATAGGCACGTGTTTCGAGGTTTCGGCCCTATACGGTGCCTATACGGGTCGGTATTTCTTTACTGGTTTAAATGATTTGGATTTGGATTTTAAAAAGGATAAACTCGGGTATGAGACCCATTTGGTTTTGTCTCGGGCATATGACCTCAGATTTCGGGCACGGTGCCCAGCTGATATCCTATGTTCGGGCACGAGACACAGTTACTTTACGGTTTTGATTTCAGGTCAGGGAACCTTAAATGGATTTCCCGGTTTATGACGGTTTATGGGAACTGGCATGAACCCTTGTTATGGTATCATGGTTCATGACGGTTTATGGGAACCATGCATGGTGGATGTTATATATATATATATATATATATATATATATATGAATGGCATGGATTTTATGGATCATGACGGTTCAGGGGAACCGGGCATGGATATTTGTATTATGTATATATATGCGCATATACCTTTCTTTACTTCTATTATCTCCTCCGGGGAGGGTCGTTGGCCTGGGTGGACCCCGGAGTAGTCACGGAGCACTGACTGAGTGGGAGTCGCCCCAGTTGGGTTCCTTACTCTCAGGAAGGCTATGGTTACTATTACCTCGAGTAAGATCAGTGGTCTGCGGACATTGACCTTGACTTTGAGAAGACTCGGATTGAGAGCCGGGTAGCACGCGCGTAGCTTTGGATTCCGTGACAGGATTGGTTGTGTGACTTATATGTATATATGATATATGGATGTGATGTGTGGTTACACAGGGTTTGGGCAGTAGCCCGTATGGGTGGTTTCATGATGGTTTTGGGCTGAGTCCCGTATGGTTTTGGGTAGTGGCCCGTATGGTTGAATCTTTATAATTCTTTGATATGTGGTGTGCACGGGTTTGCACAGGATTTGGGCAGTGGCCCGTATATTTGATTTGATTATGGTTTTGGGCTTCATCCCACATATGGTTTCTTTCGGATAAATGGTTTTCGAATGCATGCAGGCTTTTTAGTGAAGGGTACAAATGTCTTTATGGAAATGTTTTTATAAACTTTTGTTTTGTCCATTCACAGCTTTTAATGTTTTGACTGCCCTTCAGGTTGACATCGGATGTGGACTGTAGCAGAGACCGAGATATCACATACCTCCTCCGGATCCTGGAGTACTCTGATAGCCCGGGAGGGCAAAGGTCAGAAATATCCCTTGTCTGACACTTCGTGTCAGACGGGAGCAGGGCCATCCCTCACTAATCCCGGGGGGATTGGGATGGATCCTGTCAACGTGGTATCAGGGCGGGGTTGTCTCTATTCGAGCAACCGTGTAGCTCTTGGAGTATGTACGCAGGTCGAGGATGTGATATCTCAATGGGTTACAGTTCGTGATCAACCTGATAGTTAGGGTGCCGATACAATAGTTAGTAGGACTGTATCATGATATGTCTTGGTTCGGCATTTGATGCCGGGGTTGCCATAGTTTTGTCGAGGATGAGAGTGTGGGACCCTATGGAAGGATGAACGTATTCGTACGTTAGCATTTTGATCGTGAGACGGTTAGTTGGGATCGTCTTTCACGCTGTCGTTGGATCGGTTCCGACGACTGGTTGGATGTTGTGGCCATTCGATGGTCGGATATTGTTGAGTTAGACGGATATGCTGCAGGGGGCAGCCGGGTTCGGGGAATCCTAGTTGGATTGACGTCTTTACGATGTCCAGACCGCGGGGTCAGTCAGATTATGGATTATACTGCCTTATGCAGTTGGGTTCAGTGGAACTCTAGGTATGATTGTGGAACCCTACCTTGGGTGTATGGTTCGGAAATGTGAGTTGACGAGTGGTTTGACTTGGACGACTATTTGGATTTGGATTCTTTAATCGGTCTAGTCAAGTCAGCTTGTTTTGGGACTGCACTCTGCAGTCGAGGTTGTACTTATCGGTTAGACCTAGTTAGTTGTCATGCTACTTTAGTTGTGATGGACAATTGGTGCAACTAAGGTCGTGGGCAACCTGGTAGACGACATTTGGTTTAGTCGAGGTACGACTGGTTAGAGATTGGTTGGACAAGTTATCAGGGTTGGTACTTGTCGATGGAATCCCAGAGTGGGATACAGAGTAGTTGGTATGAGCGGTTGATTCCGTTGGATGCGGAGTCTGGATATCGAGATATCTGGTAGTTAGGTCTGCACAAGGTTGTGGCAGACGCTACTATCGATGGACGTAGTCGAGTCTTATTGACAGGACCCATCCCAATCCCCTCAGGATTAGTGCGGGATGACCCTGCTCCCGTCTGACACGAAGTGTCAGACAAGGGATATTTCCGACCTTTGCCCTCCCGGGGTATCAGAGTACATCAGGATCCGGAGGAGGCATGTGATATCTCGGTCTCTGCTATAGTCCACATCGTATCCAACCTAAAGGGTATTAAAAACAAAAAGACTGTGAGTGGACAAAAATAAAGAGTTTATAAAAACATTTCATCAAAGACCTTTATACCCTTCACTAAAAGGCATGCATGCATAGTAAAACCATTTATCCAAACACATAAGTTTAAACAACCATAATTAGGGTCACATGTCAGGACCCACCCCGGTTTCATCCCGAAGCCCGAGGTAAATCCCGCTCCCGGCTGACTCCCCGACACAACACCCAAGTAAAACTCACTCAAACCCAGACAGACGCAGGAGTAATTACAAAATATCCCAACCTTATCGTTTACAGAGCATAGCACTAAATTACAAGGAAAATAAAAACTGATAAGGTACACGCACACAGAAGCCTTTAAACTCTTCTAGGATCCCTCACGTCACTTCTATGCCTCGGACACTGCCTCGACGTCAAGACCCCGCGCTAGCTCCACAACCTGGAGGGCAATTTAAAACAAAAATGTGAGTGGACCAGAAAGTACAAAAAGTTCAAAACCACTTTATATGAAAACCAAGTTTAACCCTCCGTTTTGAAACCACATGCATAACCAACAGTTATGAACACAGTTATAAAATAATCATTATAAAACATCATAAGAAACAGAAACACTATAAAATATCATAAGAAACCATAGCATGAGTATCAGAAACCGTATCAAATCCTCATTTCCCGATCGAACCTGCTGGACCTATCCGAGTCTTTAAACTCCCGAGTCTTTAAACTCAATCCAGGCCTTAATCATATCCGAGTCTTTAAACTCCCGAGTCTTTAAACTCAAGGCCTACGGAGGAAATCAATATATCCGAGTCTTTAAACTCCCGAGTCTTTAAACTCAATCCGGGTCTTTAAACCCAATCCGGCCGGTCCCCCGTCACATATATCCGGGTCTTTAAACCCAATAACCAGATCCAGCAAATCCAATCCCAAAACCAGTTTAAAACTACTGGAAATCCATATCCAAACTCGAATCCGAAATCCCCGGTCTGAAGCCCTTCCGGCTTCCAGAACCGCCATTCCGAACCCAAATCCGGAAATCCACTTTCAAATTTTAAAATCAAGTTTAGCTTTCCGAAAATCATTTAAGCACCAAGTCATATTTCAAAATCCCTTTGTAAACAATCAAACTAGTTATCCTTTAAAAATCCCAAAACCCTGGCATTTTACTCAGAAATTGACATTTCTCGTAAAACGTGCCAAATACCGTATTTTCTCGAAAAACGTGCAACAATGTAAAACCAACCAAAACATATTCAATAAACATTGAATCATAACCAAAATCATAAAACAATTATAGAAAACAGTTATGCATGCTCGAGTTTAGAGAAGGGGTCCACTCACAGTACTGAGCCCTACTCGCGTCCCGAACGTCCAGCCCGTTCCTCGGCTTCCTCGGGAAATCCCGATCCTGTCAAACACCGTCAAATTACGTCACTAATACATCTACGAAACAACTACCTAATTTCCTTAAAATTCCCCAAACCAAAGACTTAAAACCCGGGACCCTAAACATTCACCCTCGCGGAACTACACTCAAACGACGTCCGATTGACTCGAAACCAACTCCATTGAACTCACCACAACTCCTAGACCAAAAGTCCTGTTGATCGCTTCTCCATACGCCGCTGCACGCGCCCCCACGCGCCGCCCAAAGTGGCTGCGCGTGGCACTCACGCGCCAGCTACAGTGCACCGTCAACCTTGAGCAGACCTGGTTCGCACCAGTGGTCTGGACCCTGAACCGGCGAGAGCGGTTCTCCTCATTCCGTCCACAAAAACGACTCCTCTCTTCACCAACAGCATCGTCCAGATCAGCCCTATTGGTTCCCCAGCTCCGTTCACTTCGACACTGTCCCTATCCCGTCGACTAAAGCTCGAACCAAACGACCCAAAAACCCCTGTTTTCCTTCCCGGCCACCCACGACTTCCCCCTTCACGGAGGCTACACCAACCTCTTCCTAGGACTCTACCAAACCTCAACCAACCTTCCTGGACTGTCGACTCAGCCCCAAGCTCGACGACTCGCCGTTTGAAACCCACGGCCAAAACAGAGGACACAGACACCTCCGTCGTGCCTGCCGCCACCGTGCACCACCCATCACGGCAGCACAACCAAACTACTCCTAGGACTCAACTAAAACCCTTAGACCACTCTAGACTCATCGATTCAACCTCCCAAACCACGACTTCCACGTTGAAACTCAACGGGAAAACAGAGTATCGACATGGGAATGAGAGAATTACCTGCCTCCAGTCGCCGTCGTGAGCTCCGCTGGTAGTGGTTGACTCCTCGCAACCCGCACGACACCACCACGGACTCAGTTGCCCCGTACACGGCTGCCACCGCCACAATTCTCACAAATTCCTTGGTTTCCTTCCTGTTTCCCCCCTGATTTTCCCGCAGCTCTCGACACCCTCACACACAGCCACCACACCGTCAACCTCTCTCACTGCTTCCCTCTCACTCTCTGATCACCCTCACACACTCACAATTCGTCAGCACACACACCACCACCCTCAATTTCCTTCACGATCTCCCTCTGTTTTCTGAACCAGCACCACACACACACACGGGTGCACCCCAATTATTTGGGCCGTGCACACACTCGAACTCACCAGAAGCCACTCCACCTTTAGCACGTGTCACCAATCCTCCTCACTCTCTCACCAAATGGCTCCATCCCAGCCGTCCCTTTCCTTCTTTCTGCACAAATCCCAATGTGCAGAAAGACCAAATTACCCTTCTTTTTAACTTATATTTACGATTTAACCAAAACTTCCTAGACCCGTAACTCTCGCCTCGTAAGTCCGATGAATACGTGCCGCCTGTCATCGAACTCAGGACGACGGAATCTATCTAACCATCCTAGGTCAACCTACCAAAACTCGATTATTCAAAAAGTCAACTTTTCCCCCTAATTTACCCAAATTATGGTTATGCCCTCGACCTTCCGAACATCACAACTTCCTCCTCGGATGTCGGAATCAGGCGTGCCACTTGCCTATGGATTCGTGACGTCCTAAACTACGTCCTAGTTACCGGTCAACACTCAATCGACCTCCCAACTAAAAGTCAACTATTTGCCCGAACCATGGGCAAAATCGTCATTCTACGCTCATGGACCCATCGGGACCACCTACCCACTGCTTAACCTCAATAATCACACCTTAATTAGTCTACTAATCCCGATTCTCGGGACGGGTTGTTACATCACATCCCCAAGTTTCGTAAATACAAATCACACGGGCTCCTGTCCAAAACCATTTACAGAAAACCAGAAAATAGTAAACATACGTGGGATCTCAGCCCAAATCCGTTTATCATTATAAACACAATTTCCAAAACCAATTGAAATCATGTTTATCCATTATATTCATATCCAGAACCTGTCACGGTAAAATAGAGCTACACGTGTGCTAACCGGGGTCTCAAACCCAAGTCTCTCCAGGGTCCACCCAGGTCAATGTCCGTAGATCAATGACCCTCCCTGGAGGTAACGAACCATGCCCATCCTAAGAGTAAGGAACCCAACTAGGGGACGACTCCACTCAGTCAGTGCTCCGTGACTACTCCGGGGTCCACCCAGGCCAACGACCCTCCCCCGGAGGAGACAATCATATATAAAGGATGGCATATGAAAAACCTTTTGAAATCATTATTTAAATCTTCAAGGATTCATGCCCGGCCCTCATAAGCCATCATGAACCATAAAACCTTTCATGGGTCATGCCGGTTCCCATAAACCGTCATGACCCATAAATCCATTTCAAGGGTTCATGCCGGTTCCCATAAACCGTCATGACCCGTAAAAACCATTTGTAATACATAACTGGGCCCTAGGCCCGAATCCACATACAAACTGGACCCCCCGGTCCGAATTGTAAACCAATTGAGCCTCCGGTCTGATGCCTCGTTAAATCAACTGGACCTCAAGTCCGAGAGTTCGTAAATCAAATTTACCTTTTCAAATCCAAAATCATTTCATTAAACCGTTTCCAAAACCATAAGAATGGAAAATCAGAGTAAAACCGTGCACGGCGGCCTGCGATCCTTCCTCCACCAACCTCATTTCAACCTCCTCTCCTTGCTTCCTTCATGGTTCATGATGATCAAAGAAGGTTGATGGGTGTTTGTGAGGGATGGTTTGCACGGGTTATGGGTTTTGGGTTGGTTTGGATGAATGGAAATAAAGGAATGATCGATGCATGTATGTGGGAAGGTGGGCAATGGATGGGTGACACTTGTCACTCATCCATTGGCCTGCCAAAATATCTGGCCCACACTAAAGAAAAAACTCATTTCGTCTCGTAAAACGCGTCACCATGAATAGTATCCTGGAACTTCCGTGAACCGTAACTTCGCCGTCGAACGTCTGAATTCGACGTGCCATCTGTCTACGGATTCGTATCGTCCTTATCTACATAATGGTCTTCGGCCCTCGGCCATCGGACCTCTTGGTCAAAAAGTCAACATTTGCCCATTTCAACCAAAATTACTAAAATGCCCCTAAGCTTCCGAACGTCATAACTTCCTCCTCAGACGTCCTCCTCAGACGTCGGAATTGAACGTGCCACCTACCTATGAACTCGTGACGTCCTAAGCTACGTCACGGTCATCGGTCAAGGTCCATTTGACCGCCAGAATGAAAAGTCAATGTTTTGCCACGGCTAGGGGCAAAACGGTCATTTCGCATCGTTCGTCCGATTTCGCTCTACTAATCACGGATTAGCCTCACTAATCGTGATTAGTCACTAATCTAATCATGGAATTTGGGACGGGTCGTTACACTTATCAGGTCGAGTAGACTCAGCTTGCCGTGACGATTGTGACGATGGGATTACCAGTCGTGACGATGATACGGGGTGCGTGAGTAACGCATATGTACGAGCAGTGATTCTGGATTCGACTCGGTTACGGCTGAGTGCGATCGCAGAATGAGACGGGACGTTCAGGGGGCGTTTCCTTTTCTCGTATGAGTTATCGGGGTGACTGTACCCAGAGTTGTCGGGTACAAGGGAGGCAGAGTTTCTCCTATATGAGTAGAGGTACGTGATCGTCGCTCGGTATGAGCGGAGATCCAGGGTTGTCAGTTTTGCACATGGTGTGCCGATACTGATACTGGTGTTGGTGTGCTGCTACTAGTGACAGGACCCGTCCCAATCCCACTGGGACCACCCGGGGACGTGCCCCATTCCCGTCTGACAATGACTCCAAACATACCAAAATTACCCTTAAATAAAAACCTAATACTCAAATAGATAGATAACGTACAACAACAGTGTTTAAAGCGATACTGTCAGACAATGGATAGTAAAATAACAACACGTGAGCACAATAGTCAGAGTACATTATTCGGTGCTCAACCTACCCACAAGTGGGTGTACAGGTGCACAGCTAAGCAAACTAAACCTCTGCCTCCTCCTCCGGGTCCTCCTCCTCTATTTCCGTGTCAGGGTTTGGAGGGGTCAGTAAAACAAGAGTGAGTGGGCCAAAAAGAACATTTATAAATCAATTTTATAATAAAATAATCATAAGGTTTTACCCCTCCGTTTTCCAAATCTTGCATGCAGTGAAAACATACTTTATAATGAAATCATAACCACAGAATTATTAACATAATCGAAAGGAGAAACTAACATATCAGTGCACTGTAAAACCCAACCCAAATGATGTCACGGTTCTAAGGCTACGCGTTGCCACTCAGGGTCTCACACCCGAGACTCTCTAGGTACATCAGCTCCCGGTATCCCGGTCACTGCCCGAGGTATATGAACATGCCTTACTGAGAGTAAGTAGCCCAACGGGGTGTCAACTCCACTCAGTCAGGGCCCCGTGAATACTCCAGGGTCCACCCAGGCCAACGACCCTCCCTGGAGGAGACAATATACACAGGTAGGAAAGTACAATACAATAACAGTATAGTTTACCCTATGTCCCCCCCCCCCCCCCCCCCCCCCCCGAACATCCCAAACAAAATCCACATATAATCCAGACGGGTCTCATGGCCAAAACATTGTAATATCATATATAAACAGTTCATATAAGACTCATTGAAATCATAAGTGGAAATAGTAAAACAGTTTATGCATGCAAGCCTTTTATAAATCAAACAGGCCACTCACACTCGGTCATTGCTACTCAACAATCTCTAAAACCTGTATTAATATACCTGAGAGTTACTTAAGGACGCTATAACTTCAATACCATGACCCTAGAACAGATCCGCCTCAAAATCGCATCCGGGGCACTATTCCCGATGCTTCAAACCTCATTTTGACTAACCTAATGATCTCCGATCGACACGAAACCACCTTCATTGGATCCGTATCGTCGAGACCTTGAAAATGGTACCGACCCCACCAAAATCACTATTCACACGCGCCCCCCACGCGCCTGGTCAACGCGTGGGTCAACGCTGCTACAGTACTGCTGACGTCAGCATGACGTCATCACTAACACTTGTCAGGTGACACGTGGTATGTTCTGATTGGTCCCTGGTCTAACAATATCTGACAGGATGATGTCATCATGACGCCAGCATGATGACGTCATCATTGCTACAGTACCGGGTCAGCCCGTTTTACTGGAATCGGGTCGCCGTTGACCCACGGCTTGACCCGATTCCACCGTACGTTTCCGGCCACCATTTTCGACAGGGTTCATTCCTATAGGGTCGTCTAGGCCTGTTCTATGGTTCTACAACCTCAAAACTGGAAGAAAACGAGAAGAAACTCACCAGGGCCTTGCTGAACTTCACGGCCAGAAAGCCGGTCGTCGTCTTCGGCGATCCACACCGTCTCAGTCGTCCAAAACAGTCCTAATCAGCTCGTCTCTGACCCTAGGGCATGTCCATAACCAAAGGATCGATTTCTAGGCATTAAAAAGGGTTGGTTCGAAACAGGGAATAAAAATGGGCTCTTGGGTTTTGGGCCTTACCGCCGCCGTGTCGCCGACGTAGCCTTCGCCGTCTGTTCAATCGTGCTCCTGGGGTCCTCACGGTGTCAACTGGAGCTCCACTTGAGTCGAGGTGGTGAAAATGTGGGTTGTTGCTTCTTGGACCCGATTCCTCTGTGTTTCGGGTCTGAGTTTTTGCACGGGTTTTTCAGGGCAGGGAAAGGGCGGTGGTCGCTGGTGGTGCACGGTGGTGATGAGGAGATGATGGTGGTGCTGGGGGTGGTCGGCTGGTGGTGTGAAGTTTGATGGTTTGTGCGTTTGGGTCGAGAGAAAATGGAAGGGAAAATGGGTTATACGGTTTAGGGGGGATGACAGGACCCGCCCCGATCCTCTCTGGGACCATATGGGGACGTGCCCTGCTCCCGTCTGACACCCCATAATTCATACCAATTTTGACCTCAAAACCTCAAATGCATAAATAATCAATTTAAAGTCATACATCAAATCCGAATTAAACAGATGTCAGACAAGGGATGAAATCCAAAATTACAAGTTGCGAACATAAACCTGCAGGTACACCACCCAGCAGGGGTTCAGGTACGCAGAAGTAGGTCTATGCCTCAGCCTCAGGTTCCTCCTCTACCTCAGTATCACGACCTGGAGGGGTTACCAAAAATATTAAAGGTGAGTGGACCGAAACTCAAGTTTATAAAATCATTTGATAAGTAAAACATATAATTTACCCCTCCGTTTTCCAAACATGCATGCAACCGTATTTAAAACCATCAATCATATAATATGAACCATAAGGCATATAATAAAACCATAAGTATAATTTTAGTTGCTGCACTATACACTCCAATCCCGACATCCCTGATGTCTAACGTCCCTGACGTCCAATAAGGTCACTATCACAAGGCTACGCGTGCCACTCGGGTCTCAATTCCGAGTTCAATCCTCGAACCCCGTTCGGGTACAGCATCCCCGATGCTTAGCGTCATAGACGCTGGACGTTCTAGACGTCCGTGACCTCTCCGGGGTACCTCATCCGGAGGAGACAGTATCATATGAATGGATCTATACAGTGCAGTACCAAATACATTTTATTGATATCCACATGCAAGCATATACATACATAGATAAAATCCGACCCAATCATTAAGTTTCATCAGACGGGTCTCAAGCCCAAATACCGTGAAACGTGCCATAACAATATTTTCCATATCATCAAAACCATTATTGTTTTTAGCATGTGAATAAGTATAATAAAACCAGAAAACATTTATGCACGCAAGGGTTTAAGAAAATGGCCCACTCACAGTACAATCCTGCTAGGAACCGAACGTATACCCTCGTCCTGGTACAAATGTACAATCCCTGTCAAGTCCAAAGTATTCGTAAAGGTCAATTTAAACCCCTAACGTTCGACCATGAAACCCTAGATCGAAACCGGTCCGGAAAAGCCGCCCGAACGCGCTTCACAAGGCAACAAACCTCATTTGACCAACTTAATGATCTCCGATCGACCCGAAACCACCGCCATTGGATCCGGATCGTCGAAACCTAAAGAATGGTGGTGGTCCTACCAAAAACACTGTTCACACGTGCCCCCACGCGCCGGTTAACGCGTCGGTCAACGCAGGAACAGTCCCTGCTGACATCATCGCTGACGTCACTACTGACGTCAGCATGACGTCATGCTGATGTCATCTGACAGCTGTCAGGTCTGACATGTCAGACTCTGACAGGTGCCACGTGTCAACATCCGATTGGTCCACCTCACTGATCTGTCAGGCCACGTGTCAGATCTGACATGTGCCACATGTCAGCACGGCACTGGTCCACGTCACTGACTTGTCAGTGACATGTGGCAGTCCCTGACTGGGCCACGTCACTGACATGTCAGTGCTGACTGTGCATTGACATGTGACACGTGTCGGCTCACGGTTGGTCCACGTCACCTGACAGTCTGACAGGGTGCCACGTCACCACCTCTATCCTCAGACGGGTTGGCCCGTATCTCTACAACTCGGGTCGATCAGACCCGCGACCAAGACCCGGTCACCATTTGTTCAATTCTCAATCATTTTCACTCTGGTTTGTTCCTACATACTCGCCTCACTCCCAGAAATAGTTCTATGGAATCAAAATCGAGAAACAAGGACCCAAACGAAGATTTACCTCGATACACAGTCCCGGTTCTCCCGTCACCGTTTAGCCACCTTCCTGATCACCTCCGGTCACGAACTCGAGCCCAGAAGGTTCCTATAAGTCCATAGAGTCGATTAGGGTTAAAAGAAAACAAAACTAAACGTGGGAGTTCGAGTTACCAAAATCTGAGTTTTAAAACCGTTTCGGGTTTTCCGGTTTTCCTACCTCGCTGCCGTCCTCCGTCGTGATCACTGTCGTCTGCCGCCTCACCCGTCCAGTCCAGTGTCACTCAGAGCAAGGGTCAGATGCAATGTGGTGTGATGGTTTGGAATGGGCAGTACGTGAGTGTGTCGGGTTAGGAAATATATAGAAATGGAGGGAAAGCTGCACAATGAAATGAACGGTCCATATTAGATCTCTGAAATGAGATCAAAGGCTGAGATGCAATCTGGGGTAGTTTCAGATTAATGGCTGAGATCAAATGTGGTTTTTAAATCTATTTAAATGCTTAGTGGAGCTTGATCCAATCCAGCCAATGGGTGAGTGACACTTGTCACTCACCAGGTGTCCTCCAATCAGAAATTTCAGAATAAAATATTCGACACGAAAACCGAGACACGAACCTCCCGATTTCACGTTTCTGATCATAACTCCCTCGTACGAAGTCCGATTTCGGCGTGCCGCCTGTCTACGGACTCAGGACATTGAGACCTACCTAACGGTCCTTGAGTCACGTGAAAATTAATCGTCAAACGAAAAGTCAACATTTTCGCTCCAACCGTCAAAATTACGGTAATGCCCTTGAACTTTCGATAGTCATAACTTTTTCCCTGATCGTCCGAATTGGACGTGCCACCTGTCTATGGACTCGTGACGTTCCGAACTATGTCACGGTCACTAGTCAAAGTCCATTTGACCCACTAATCAAAAAGTCAACAATTTGGCCATACCATTCACAAGGGTAAAAACGTCAATTCACATATTAAATTATAATATTAAAATCCTTGAATTTCCGGGGTGTTACAGGGGATGGATGTGTTTGTGTGAAGGGATGATCGTGCATGAAGAAGAAAAAGCAGAAGGAATGGAGGGTTGAGATGGCTTGGAGCAGAAATCAAAGGGCTAGGGTTGATTGAGGGGACTTAAATTAGTATAAAATGGGTAAATAGTTGTAAGGTTGCTTTATTGGAATAGTGTTGACTTGGATGAGTGACACTTATCACTCATCCGCTGGTTTGATTCAAATCTGACTTGGCACGGATTCCCATAATTAATTAATATTTTATTTCGTTGTTCTCGGTTCGTAAATTCCGCTAAAACGCTTCCGTGACCATAACTTCTTCATACGAACTCCGATTTTGGCGTGCCGCCTGCCTACGGATTCGTGACGTCCCGACCTACGTCATAGTCATGGGTCAAAGTCCAAATTATTTCCCGGGTCAAAAGTCAAAGTGTCCCCCCCTCATGGGCAAAATAGTCTTTTTACCTTAAAATATTATTATTCTCGGTTCGGGTCGTTACAACTAGTGTGGATGCCTGTGTGCTGATACTAGTGCATGTGATATTGCGTTGGTGCTGGTACTAGCGCTAGTGCTGGTGCCGGTGGTTGCGATGACGGTGAGTTACGAGTCGGGGTATGACTCCGTCAAGATGAGTATATGTTCGGTATCTGTGGTTCGGGAGTGGATCAAGAATAGTGATGGACTGGATAGGATCCAGCGGTAGTTGAGGAGTGAGGATCGAGTATTTTCACGGGGTTTAGCGACCAGTTGGTCGGTGTTGGCCAGAGTTGGTCAGATATGGTGGTATACAGAGATTTGACTGCAGATCACAGCAGGAGTCTGTTGTGACTCTCCAGTCGAGTGATACATCAGGATATGATGACTTGACATCCTTTTGGGTGTACATAAATGGTCGTAAATGGGCATGTGTTCATAACCAGTCTAACGGGGACACGTGGTTGATGTCCAAGTGTGTTGGTTCCGACGTAGTTGGAATTTCGGAATCGCGAGAGTTTGCGATTGTGGTGACACGAGTAATGGGGGTTTTCTGCATTGGCAATGGGGATTTCGAAGTCATTTTGGATGACTTCTCAGTTTCTACCACGGTAGATGACGGTAGGTATGGTAGATGATGTAGATGTTATAGATGTTGTTGGTTGCCACTAGTGCACTGGCCGTGTATTGGTTAGTGGACCCGGGATTTGTCTTGGGTCATCAGGTAGAGTGAGTATATCGAAGTTAGGTGACTGAGATTTCTCATTCTCTACTTGGTGGCAGACAATGTCAGGTTACATGACGTGGTGAGTGCAACGAGTGTTGTTTGCATTCACATAGGATGGATTTTGATGTCATTGGATTCGATCATTCTTGGTTTTCCACGGTGGAATGCCAAGGATCGATACGAGATAATCAGAGAGAACCCACAGTCTCGACGTGTCTCGTCGTTGACTGATCTGTTTAGATGAGGGAAATGTTTGAGGACTTTGGACGTCGTGACGGTTGAGGATCGTGACGTCTATAGTCGGTTGATGTAATGATAGGATCTGGATCGTGATTTTGATGATCCAGATGGGTAGAGAGTATATCGCTCGTACTTGGATATTTGAGTTGAGGATGTTGGGACTGAACTTCTTTTCGAGGTAAATCCCATATGGCTTATTACTCGCCCGAGTAATTGTCCGACGAGTAAGTGTCCGACGAGGTTGGATTTTGGTCAGCCTAGATGTGTTGATATTGGGATTGGCTTCCCTATGAAGTCTATCAAAGGTATTGAGGTAATTGTTTGAACAGGTATCCGATAGGTTCGGATATAGTGCGTCTCGGTGGACGAAAACGAGATTTCGGGTTTTGGAATCAGATTTCTGGATGACGATTCAGGATTTGATTTTGGAACTTGAAAGTGGATTTCTGGATTTGGGTTTTGGAATCGGATTCTGGGTGACGATTCAGGATTTGGTTCTAGAGCTTGACTGTGGATTTTCTTTTATGTATTTGGGTTCGGAATGGTTATTCCAAATGCTAGCTCACGGAATGATGATTTCGAATTCGGATTTGGACATGGTTATGTATATGAGTTCTGGGTTTGGATTCAGGATTTCTTACGAAATTGCGGATTCAGATTCGGATTTGTAAATAGATGATGGGTTGGAGTTTCGATGATGGGTAGATGTACGTACCTTGTACGTTGTTCGAAGTACGATACTGGGCAGACTTGTCGTGCCTGGTGACGGTATATAGGTTATACCGTGGGTACGTTGGTGAACGTGTTGGTAGTCGGATTGGTTCCGATACCATTGGATTAGTTGATGTCGTGAACTAGACATTGGATACTGTGCAGTGGGTCATGGTATTTCTGATGGGTCTAGTTATATACAGGTCGAGTGAAATGCTTGGTTAGTATACGTATACTCAGGATGAGTGAGTTGGTGGTTAGTATAACCACAAAAGAGTATAGTGTCAGTTTTCGACTGACGACTGTCAAGCGTTGACGGTTTGTCGGATGTGTCAACGAGGATCGTTGAGTGAGGTTTGATGACTCCCGATGGGAGTAGACGTCAGGATAGATTGGTGTTGATCAAGGAACCTTTGAGTAGTTATGTCAACGAAATGGTAGATTTGACAAGTGGTGTCAATTCGGAACGTATGGCTACTGTCATTCGACGTGGTCGAGTGTAGTCGATACGACGTGAGTGTTAGTGGTACGTCTGGTTGCAGAAGAGTATCGTTCTAGTTAGTGGGTGTACGAGTATACACGAGTTTCGAGGTCGATTCTACTTTCCACGGGGTGGATGTGGAATCAGGATAATTGGAGTTTCGAGAACGAAACTAATTAAGGAGGGAAGAACGGTTAGGAATTAGGTCGGTTGGAATTTCGAGGATGAAATTAATTAAGGAGGGAAGGTTGTAATGACCCGTCCCAAATTCCTAGATTAAATTAGTGACTAATCACGATTAGTGAGGTTAATCGTGATTAGTTAGGCGAAATCGGACGAACGATGCAAAATGACCGTTTTGCCCTTAGGCGTGGCAAAACGTTGACTTTTCATTCGGGCGGTCAAATGGACTTTGACCGATGACCGTGATGTAATTCATGACGTCACAAGTTCATAGACAGGTGGCATGTAACGACCCGTCCCGAAATCCATGATTAGATTAGTGACTAATCACGATTAGTGAGGTTAATCCGTGATTAGTTGGGCGGAATCGGACGAACGATGCGAAATGACCGTTTTGCCCCTAGTGGTGGCAAAACGTTGACTTTTCAATCGGACGGTCAAATGGACTTTGACCGATGACCGTGACGTAGTTCGTGACGTCACGAGTTCATAGACAGGTGGCACGTTCAATTTCAACATTCGAGGAGGAAGTTATGACGTTCGGAAGTTTAGGGGCATTTTGGTAATTTGGGTGAATAGGAGGTCAAAAGTTGACTTTTTGACCGGGAGGTCCGATGGCCGAGGGCCGAAGACCGTTACGTAGATAAGGACGATACGAATCCGTAGACAGGCGGCACGTCGAATTCGGACGTTCGACGGCGAAGTTACTGCTCACGGAAGTTCCAAGTTACTATTCACGACAACACGTTCTACGAGACAAAAAGTGCAGTTTTGTCTCTAGTGGGCCCAGATATTTGTCCTGATGCCAATGGATGAGTGACAAGTGTCACCCATCCAATGGACACCATATTTCCTTCATGCACCGTGCAAACCAATCCATTTTCTCCATTTCAAACACACACCCAAAACCCACCCGATCTCACCATTTTCTCTCATTCCCGTGCAACCCAAACCCATCCAAATTGCACCCAAGACCAGGACAGAAGACCAGGAGGCTGAGGGAGTTGAGGTGGCCGGTCTGGATGGCCAGGGCCGCCGTGAACGGTGGCTGGAACCCAGAACCCGAGCGGGTACCCGGTAAGCCCATTTTTCCTTATTTTTTGATGTGAGCATTATGGTTGGTTTTAAATGATTAGGGAATGATTATTAGGATGCTAGGAAGGTTTTAAGAGGGTTTTGGTGGTGGTTGACGGCTGAGCAGCCGTGTAGGCTGATCGGGAAAAATCGAACCGTGAGGTCCAAATTGGACCGGTCGGATTTCGAAGGTTTTAGGTAGTTTGATTGATTGGGTTAGATAGAAAATGAAGAAATAGGAATTTAGGAATTGGAATGGAAGAAAACGGACCGAAAATGAGGGAGAAGGAGACCTGGACCGGTTACGCCGGTCCAAGTTGCAGGAAAAACCGGACTGGACCGGACCGGTTCGGACTAGTCTGACCGATGTAGGGGATGACAGGTGACGTCATCCTGCTGATGTCATCATGTCAGTGATGACGTCAGCATTGTCAGATCTGACAATGGCAGCTGACATGTTAGAAAATGGGCCAATAGGAGTGCGACACGTGTCACATGTCAGTGCACAGTCAGCACTGACATGTCAGTGACGTGGCCCAATCAGGGGTAGACACGTGGCACAGACGTGGACTAGTGCCGTGATGACACGTGGCACATGTCAGACTGCCACGTGGCATTGATAGCATAGTGACCTGGACCAATGGGAGCATGACACGTGGCACCTGTCAGAGTCTGACATGTCAAACCTGACAGTTGTCAGATGACGTCATGCTGACGTCAGCGATGACGTCAGCAGGTACTGTAGCTAGCGCGTGAAGCCCACGCGCAGCCACTTCAGGCGGCGCGTAAGGGCGCGTGGCAGGGAATTTGGGGAAGGTTCCAACATACGAAATCCTCTATTCGATGTAACGAACATTTTAGGACTGGTTTCGTGTCAATCGGACACCGTCTCGATATGTTTCGGGGCATCAGAAGGTTTAGGTTCGGGATTAAAAATAGTTAAAAATATGGGAAAATTACGGGCCTTTAGTGGGAGGTTAATTAAGTAGTTAGTAACCTTCTATTACGATTTGGACAGGTTCGGGAGTCCCGGTGATGGTGATCGGCTCGAGGAGCAGTATGGCGCGCAAATCGAGGCGGCAGCTCGGACGGTCTGTGAGTGGACCTTGTTTTCTGAATTGGTGCATGCATAAATGTTTATTATATGTTTTATTACTTTTTTGATGTTGCCATGGGTGCATTAGTATGTGGTTACGTATAAACACGTATTTCGAGGTTTCGACCTTATACGGTGCTTATACGGGTCTGTATTTCTTTATTGGTTTTAAATGAACTGGATTTGAATTTTAAAAGGATAAACTCGGGTATGAGACCCATTTGGTTTTGTCTCGGGCATATGACCTCAGATTCCAGGCACGGTGCCCAACTGACGTCCTATGTTCGGGCACGAGACCCAGTTGTTTTACACTGATGATTTCGGGTCTGGGACCCTAGATGGATTTCCAAGTTCATGACGGTTTATGGGAACCGGCATAAACTCTGGAAAGGTCATTGTGGTTCATGACGGTTTATGGGAACCGGCATGAACCTTTGTCAGGTCATTCTGGTTCATGACGGTTTGTGGGAACCGGCATGAACCCTGGTTAATGGATGTTGTGGATCATGACGGTTCAAGGGAACCGGGCATGAACGTTTATGTTATGTATATATATGTATTCATATACCTTCCTTTACTTCTATTATCTCCTCCGGGGAGGGTCGTTGGCCTGGGTGGACCCCGGAGTAGTCACGGAGCACCGACTGAGTGAAGTCACCCCTAGTTGGGTTCCTTACTCTCAGGAAGGCTATGATTACTATTACCTCGAGTAGGGTCAGTGGTCTACGGACATTGATCTTGACTTTGAGAATACTCGGATTGAGACCTGGGTAGCACGCGCGTAGCTTTGGAAACCGTGACAGGATTGGTTGTGTGAATTATATGTATATGTGATGTATGCTATATATGATATATGATGTGTGTTTACACAGGTTTTGGGCAGTGGCCCGTATGGGTAGTTTCTTATGATTTGGGTTGAGTCCCTTATGGATTTGGGCACTGGCCCGTGTACTTGGTTTCATTATGGTTTTCTGGATAAATGGTTTTCGAATGCATGCATTCTTTTTAGTGGAGGGTATAAAGGTCTTCTTTATGAAATATGTTTTTATAAAATCTTTATTTTTGTCCACTCACAGTCTTTCTATTTTTAATACCCTTCAGGTTGGATACGGTGTGGACTGTAGCAGAGATCGAGATATCACATACCTCCTCCGGATCCTAGCATACTCTGATAGCCCAGGAGGGCAAAGGTCGGAAATATCCTGACAGGACCCGCCCCGATCCCACAGGGACCACAAGGGGACGTGCCCTGCTCCCGTCTGACACCCAATAATTCATACCAATTTTAACCTCAAAACATTTAAAAGCATAAATGACCAAATTAAAGTCATACATAAAATCCGAATTAAACGAATGTCAGACAAGGGATATAATCCAAAATTACAAATTTGCGAGCACGACTCTACAGTAAACCTGCGGGTACACCGCCCAGCAGGGGTTCAGGTACGCAGAAGTAAATCTATGCCTCAGCCTCTGGTTCCTCCTCTACCTCAGTTTCCCGACCTGGAGGGGTTATCAAACAGTAAGGGTGAGTGGACCGAAATTCAAGTTTATGAAATCGTTTGATAAGTAAAACATATAATTTAACCCTCCGTTTTCCAAACATGCGTGCAACATAATTCAAAACCATGAACCATCAAATATGAACCATAAGGCATATAATAAAACCATAACCATAATTTTAGTTGCTGCACTATACACTCTAATCCCGACATCTCTGATGTCTGACGTCCCTGACGTCCAATAAGGTCACAATCACAAGGCTACGCGTGCCACTCGGGTCTCAATTTCCGAGTTCAATCCCCGAACCCCGTTCGGGTACAGCATCCCCGATGCTTAGCGTCATAGACGCTGGACGTTCTAGACGTCCGTGACCTCTCCGGGGTACCTCATCCGGAGGAGACAATACAATATGGAAGGATCTATACAGTGCAGTAACAAATACATTTTATTGATATCCACATGCAAACATATATATACATAGATAGAATCCGAACCAATCATTCAGTTTCATCGGACGGGTCTCAAGCCCAAATACCGTGAAACGTGCCATAACCATATTTTCCATATCATCAAAACCATCATTGTTTTAGCATGTGAATAAGTATAATAAAACCAGAAAACATTTATGCACACAAGGGTTTAAGAAAATGGCCCACTCACAGTACAATCCTGCTAGAAACCGAACGTATACCCTCGTCCTGGTACAAATGTACAATCCCTGTCAAGTCCAAGTATTCGTAAAGGTCAAATTAAACCCCCAACATTCAACCATGAAAGCCTAGGTCGAAACCGACCCGGGAAAGCCGCCCGAACGCGCTTCCCAAGGCAATAAACCTTATTTTGACCAACTTAAGGATCTCCGATCGACCCGAAACCACCGCCATTGGATCCGGATCGTCGAAACCTAAAGAATGGTGGTGGTCCCACCAGAAACACTGTTCACACGCGTCCCCACGCGCCGGTCAACGCGGCGGTCAACGCAGGAACAGTTCCTGCTGACGTCATCGCTGACGTCACTGCTGACGTCAGCATGACGTCATGCTGACGTCATCTGACAGCTGTCAGGTCTGACGTGTCAGACTCTGACAGGTGCCACGTGTCAACATCCAATTGGTCCACCTCACTGATCTGTCAGACCACGTGTCAGATCTGACATGTGCCACGTGTCAGCACGGCACTGGTCCACGTCACTGACATGTCAGTGACACGTGGCAGTCCCTGACTGGTCCACGTCACTGACATGTCAGTGCTGACTGTGCACTGACATGTGACATGTGTCGGCTCACGGTTGGTCCACGTCATCTGACAGACTGACAGGGTGCCACGTCAGCACCACTGTCATCAGACGGGTTGACCCGTTTTCCTGCAACTCGGGTCGATCAGACCCGCGATCACGACCCGGTTGCCATTCCTTCAATTCTGGATCATTTTCATTCCTTTCAATTCCTAATTACTCGTCCTAGTCCCTAGATTGGTTCTAAGTAGTTAGAATTAAGTTTTAGGTCTAGGAGGTTACCTGAAACTCGACGGGAAGCTTGGTTGCCGGTTCTGGTAATCCTTTCCGGTGAGTTGGACAGTTGTTCAGCCCTGGTCCTGGTTCCAAAATGGTCGTCAAGGTCACCTAGACGAGTCCTAACAACAACTCAATGATGTCAACGTCACAACCAGGTGTTTTGAAGCCGGGAAGGAAAATGGTTACCTACGGGTTTAACGTCCAAACGCCGCCGTGTCGCCGCCGTACACCGTCAGGGTCAGCTCCTTGCCGTCCAGTAGTCACGGTGATCACAACCGCACGTTGGTTCCAGGCCTAGATCAATGGTTGGGATGGTTTGGTGACTTGGGTTCCGCGGGTTTCCTTCACGGGTTTGAAAGGATGCCGCCGTGCAGGGTGGCCGTGGAGCGGTGGCCGGCGTCAGAGGTGTGGCTGCTGGTTGTCTGAGGTGTGGGGTTGAGTGGTGGTGGCTGATGGGCTGGTTCCAGGGAGAAATCGCACACACGGTTGAGAGAATGAACACATGGGTGCATGATCTCATGGAATTTTAATACTGAATAGGAAAATGGATCAAGGGCCAGGATTGAATCTCAGATTGAGATCAAAGGCTGAGATCAAATCAAGGGATTTCAGATCCAAGGGCTGTAATTTAAAGCAGATTTAAATGATAATTAATCCTATAGTGGATCTGATCCAATCTAGCCAATGGGTGAGTGACACTTGTCACTCACCAGATGTCCTCCAATCAGATTTCCTGAATTTAATATTCGACACGAAAACCGAGATACGAACTTCCCGAACTCACATTTCTGACCATAACTTCCTCGTACGAAGTCCGATTTCGGCGTGCCGCCTGTCTACGGACTCAGGACGTCGAGGCCTACCCAACGGTCCTTGAGTCAACTAAAAATTAGTTGTCAAAAGAAAAGTCAACATTTTTCCCCCGAGAGTCCAAATTACGGTAATGCCCCTGAACTTCCGATAGTCATAACTTTTACCCTGATCGTCCGAATTGGACGTGCCACCTGTCTATGAACTCGTGACGTCCCGAACTACGTCACGGTCATAGGTCAAAGTCCATTTAGTTCATCAATCAAAAAGTCAACAATTTGACCATACCATTCACAGGGGTAAAATCGTCAAATCACACAATAAATTACAATATGGAAATCCTCGAATTTCCGGGGTGTTACAACCTTCCCCCCTTAAGAAATTTCGTCCCGAAATTTCAAAGAAACAAATGAGGAAATTGTTCTCGCATCTGAGCCTCAGGCTCCCATGTGGCTTCTTCCACGTTCTGGTTTCTCCAGAGAATTTTCACGAGAGGGATCGTCTTCCGTCGTAGTACCTTGTCCTTCCGATCCAAGATCTGTACTGGTTGTTCTTCAAAGCTCAAATCCTCCCGTAGTTCGACAGGTTGTTCCCCAAGTACATGAGAAGCATCACGTACGTACATCCGCAACATCGATACGTGGAAAACATCGTGAACTCTTGATAGTTCTGGGGGTAGTGCCAATCTGTATGCAACTCTGCCAATTCTCTCCACGATTTCATAAGGTCCGATAAAACGCGGACTCAGTTTCCCCCGTCGGCCAAAACGGATAATCCCCTTCCACGGAGACAACTTCAGGAAGACAAAATCTCCCACTTCAAACTCCAAGTCTCGAATCCGTCGGTCGGCATAACTCTTCTGGCGATCCTGTGCCACCTTCAATCTTTCCTTGATCACGCGAACAGTTTCCATGGTTAAGTCCATTATCTCCGGCCCTACAGCCGCTCGCTCTCCTACCTCCGTCCAGCAGATAGGTGTCCTGCACTGTCGGCCATACAGTGCCTCATAAGGTGCCATCCCGATGCTTGCCTGATAGCTGTTGTTGTAAGCGAATTCCATCAATGGCAAATGAGTATCCCAAGAGTCCTGAAACTGTAGTACACATGACCTCATCATGTCCTCCAGGGTTTGAATGGTTCTCTCAGACTGTCCATCGGTCTGTGGATGGAAAGCAGTACTGAAACGTAAGGTTGTTCCCAAAGTAGCTTGCAAACTCCGCCAGAACCTAGAAGTGAAACGCGGATCACGATCGGACACAATCGATTCCGGCGTACCATGAAGTCGTATGATTTCCTTCACAAACAACTGAGCCAGTCGGTTAGGTTTATAGGTTTCCTGAACTGGCAGAAAATGGGCTGATTTGGTTAACCGATCCACGATCACCCATACTCCGTCCACTCCACTCTGAGTCCTCGGTAACTTAAAGACGAAGTCCATGGTGATGTGATCCCACTTCCACTCAGGAATCGGAAGTGGCTGCATAGCCCCATACGGTCTCTGCCGTTCCGCCTTAACCTGCTGACAGGTTAAGCATTTGCTCACGAACTCAGCAATATCCTTCTTCATTCCTGGCCACCAATAATGGTTCCGGAGGGTACGGTACATCTTTGTACCTCCCGGATGCATAGCATAGGCCGAACTGTGGGCCTCCTCAAGTATCTCGGCCCGTAACTCTGCCACTGCAGGTACGCACAAACGGCCAAATTTCACCAGTGCTCCATCGTCCCGGATGGTAAAATCCTGTCTCCCATCCGCATCGACCTCAATTCTGTAAATACAGAGTATCGGATCCTGCAGTTGTGCTTCGATGATCCGATCAATCAGTACTGGTCGCACATGGAAGCTGGCCAACAAAGCTCCATGCGCATCCGTACCCAAAATAACTCCCGTCTTCCGGAGTTCCACTAACAAGGGAAGATACACCATCCCTAGGTGTGCAATAGTTCCTGCTGATTTCCTGCTGAGTGCATCTGCCACCACATTGGCCTTACCCGGATGGTACTCGATCGTACAGTCATAGTCCTTCAGCAGCTCCAACCATCTCCGTTGTCTCATGTTGAGCTCCTTCTGAGTGAATAAGTATTTAAGACTCTGGTGGTCGGTGTATATCCGACACGTTGCGCCGAACAGATAATGTCTCCAGATCTTGAGAGCATGAACCACCGCCGCCAACTCCAAATCATGAGTAGGGTAGTTCAACTCATGAGTCTTCAGCTGCCGGGATGCATAGGCGATAACCTTGCCAGTTTGCATCAACACGCAGCCCAACCCTTGCAGTGAAGCATCACTGAAAACCACAAACTCTCCACTGTCGTCCGGCAATGCAAGGACAGGTGCAGTGGTCAATCGATCCTTCAACTCTTGAAAGCTCCGATCGCACTGCTCGTCCCAGATAAACTTTACTCCCTTCCGAGTCAAACGAGTCAATGGTGCAGCAATTTTGGAGAAACCCTCCACGAATCTTCGGTAGTAGCCTGCTAGTCCGACGAAACTCCGCACCTCGGTCACCGTTGTCGGTCTAGCCCAGTTGGTCACCGCTTCTGTTTTCTGGGGATCCACGCAAATCCCATCCGTCGATATCACGTGTCCCAGAAAGCCAATACTGCTCAGCCAAAACTGACACTTGCTCAGCTTGGCATACAATTGTTCTTGTCTCAGTCTCTCCAAGACCAACCGTAGATGTTCTTCATGTGCACGGGCACTCCTCGAGTATACCAAAATATCATCGATGAACACAATCACGAACTTATCCAGGTAGGGTCGGAAGACCCGGTTCATCAGATCCATGAATGCTGCTGGAGCATTCGTCAAACCAAATGGCATAACAAGGAACTCGTAGTGCCCGTAACGGGTTCGAAAAGCAGTTTTCGGAATATCCTCCTCCAAAATCCTCAGTTGGTGATACCCAGACCGCAAATCAATTTTCGAGAAGCACTGAGCTCCCCGCAACTGGTCGAAAAGGTCATCGATCCTGGGTAGAGGATACTGGTTCCTCAATGTCACCTTGTTGAGTTGTCGATAATCAATACATAAACGGAGACTTCCTTCCTTCTTCTTTACGAACAACACCGGTGCTCCCCACGGTGAAGTACTCGGTCGGACATATCCCAAATCTACCAACTCCTGCAATTGAGTCTTGAGTTCTCGTAACTCGGCCGGCGCCATCCGGTATGGTGCCTGGGATATAGGTCGGGTACCCGGGAGTAGTTCAATAGTAAACTCAATCTCCCGCGATGGTGGCAATCCAGGTAAGTCTTCCGGGAATACGTCCGGAAACTCACAGACCACCGGTATTTCGTCGATAACCGGAGTATCGACCCGTTCCGACACGACATGCGCCAGATAGCCCTGGCATCCTTTCCGTAGAAGTTTGGTAGCAGTAAGTGACGAAATCACTTCAGGAGGCGAACCATCACGTTCCCCCTGAAAGATAACTTCCGGCAAACCCGGGCTCCGCAAAATTACTTGCTTGCTACAGCAGTCGATGAGCGATCCGTGCTCCGACAGCCAATCCATCCCTAGGATTATATCGAAGTCGTGGATATCCAGAATAATTAAGTCTGCTGGTAAATCCACATCCTCAATTCTTACCGGGCACCTCCGAATCACCTGATTCACAAGGTACACGGTACCCATCGGGGTGCCAACACCCATTTCGCAATCTAAGGCTGAGACCACACAATCAAGCAAACCAGCACAACTCTTCGAAATAAAAGAATGTGTAGCCCCCGCATCCATTAATACACGTACAAGAAAATTAAAGATATGTAGTGTACCTGTGACCACGCCTGGAGCAGTCCTCGCCTGCTGTTGGGTCATTGCAAACACTTGGGCCCTCGGCCCCCCGTTCCGTCCGCGCCCGCGCGCGCCACGTCCAGCACCACGGTCACCTCCCTGACCGCGACCTCCGTTAGTGTGGGACGCCGTGCTCTGCACCACACTCGAGCCCCCAGCGTCGTTGTTTTTGGACAACTGCGGACAATCACAGGCATAGTGGCCTTCCTCTCCGCAAGCAAAACAAGTTACTGGCCTTGGCCTGCCCGAATGCCCACCAGATGCACCACTCCAAGATGAGTGCTGCCCAGAGTTGTGTCCAGATCCTCTGCCCTGAGAGCCTCCACGTCGACCCGACCAGCCACCACCCTTGAAGGATGAGGGTGCTCCCCTGTAGCTCCCTCCCCTGTTGTTCTTCCGGCCCGATGGCCCATGGTGTGGGCGATCATGACGTCGCCCCTCCCCCGAAGGTTGTCGTGATTGGTGTGCCGCCAGACTGGCCTCGACACGCACCGCTGCGTCGACCATATCCCTCAGAGAAGCATGAGTGGTAGCAGTCACACTGGCCCGGATCTCCCCTCGGAGTCCAAGCTCAAACCGCTGGCATTTGTCCTCCTCCGTGCTTACGAATGAGGCAGCGAACCGGGAAAGTCTCCCGAATGTTTGCTCGTAGTCTGAAACAGACATGTCACCCTGCTCCAGCCGCAGGAATTCCGCCTCCCGCGCCGCGCGAAAGGATCGCGGGTAGTACTGGTCCAGAAACCTGGAACGGAAAGCTTCCCAGGTAGTGGTATGGACAGACCACCCAGACATTTCGAGTCCATGCCACCACTGGTAGGCTCCTCCCTCCAGTAAGAAGGCCGCCAGAGTCACTCGCTCGCCCGGAGGGCAGTGCATCACCGAGAAGATCCTCTCCCACTTGGTGATCCAGTCGTGAGCATCCTCGGGGTTTGATCCCCCGCAGAAAGGAGTGGCTCCCAAACGTTGAGCCCTTTCGATGCTCGCGCATTCCATCTCTCTTTCTAGATCCTCGTCCGTTCGAGTATGCGGAATTCTCCTAGGAGGCATAACCAACTGTCAAGAGGCATGGATCAGAAAACAATATTCTTAAAAGTCGAAAAGTAACTAGTACTAATCGCTAGTCTAGCATGCAGACCAATACCCTAGTACTGACCACAACCTAGTGCTCTGATACCAAGCTGACAGGACCCGCCCCGATCCCACAGGGACCACAAGGGGACGTGCCCTGCTCCCGTCTGACACCCAATAATTCATACCAATTTTAACCTCAAAACATTTAAAAGCATAAATGACCAAATTAAAGTCATACATAAAATCCGAATTAAACGAATGTCAGACAAGGGATATAATCCAAAATTACAAATTTGCGAGCACGACTCTACAGTAAACCTGCGGGTACACCGCCCAGCAGGGGTTCAGGTACGCAGAAGTAAATCTATGCCTCAGCCTCTGGTTCCTCCTCTACCTCAGTTTCCCGACCTGGAGGGGTTATCAAACAGTAAGGGTGAGTGGACCGAAATTCAAGTTTATGAAATCGTTTGATAAGTAAAACATATAATTTACCCCTCCGTTTTCCAAACATGCGTGCAACATAATTCAAAACCATGAACCATCAAATATGAACCATAAGGCATATAATAAAACCATAACCATAATTTTAGTTGCTGCACTATACACTCCAATCCCGACATCTCTGATGTCTGACGTCCCTGACGTCCAATAAGGTCACAATCACAAGGCTACGCGTGTCACTCGGGTCTCAATTTCCGAGTTCAATCCCCGAACCCCGTTCGGGTACAGCATCCCCGATGCTTAGCGTCATAGACGCTGGACGTTCTAGACGTCCGTGACCTCTCCGAGGTACCTCATCCGGAGGAGACAATACAATATGGAAGGATCTATACAGTGCAGTAACAAATACATTTTATTGATATCCACATGCAAACATATATATACATAGATAGAATCCGAACCAATCATTCAGTTTCATCGGACGGGTCTCAAGCCCAAATACCGTGAAACGTGCCATAACCATATTTTCCATATCATCAAAACCATCATTGTTTTAGCATGTGAATAAGTATAATAAAACCAGAAAACATTTATGCACACAAGGGTTTAAGAAAATGGCCCACTCACAGTACAATCCTGCTAGAAACCGAACGTATACCCTCGTCCTGGTACAAATGTACAATCCCTGTCAAGTCCAAGTATTCGTAAAGGTCAAATTAAACCCCCAACATTCAACCATGAAAGCCTAGGTCGAAACCGACCCGGGAAAGCCGCCCGAACGCGCTTCCCAAGGCAATAAACCTTATTTTGACCAACTTAAGGATCTCCGATCGACCCGAAACCACCGCCATTGGATCCGGATCGTCGAAACCTAAAGAATGGTGGTGGTCCCACCAGAAACACTGTTCACACGCGCCCCCACGCGCCGGTCAACGCGGCGGTCAACGCAGGAACAGTTCCTGCTGACGTCATCGCTGACGTCACTGCTGACGTCAGCATGACGTCATGCTGACGTCATCTGACAGCTGTCAGGTCTGACGTGTCAGACTCTGATAGGTGCCACGTGTCAATATCCAATTGGTCCACCTCACTGATCTGTCAGACCACGTGTCAGATCTGACATGTGCCACGTGTCAGCACGGCACTGGTCCACGTCACTGACATGTCAGTGACACGTGGCAGTCCCTGACTGGTCCACGTCACTGACATGTCAGTGCTGACTGTGCACTGACATGTGACATGTGTCGGCTCACGGTTGGTCCACGTCATCTGACAGACTGACAGGGTGCCACGTCAGCACCACTGTCATCAGACGGGTTGACCCGTTTTCCTGCAACTCGGGTCGATCAGACCCGCGATCACGACCCGGTTGCCATTCCTTCAATTCTGGATCATTTTCATTCCTTTCAATTCCTAATTACTCGTCCTAGTCCCTAGATTGGTTCTAAGTAGTTAGAATTAAGTTTTAGGTCTAGGAGGTTACCTGAAACTCGACGGGAAGCTTGGTTGCCGGTTCTGGTAATCCTTTCCGGTGAGTCGACGGTTGTTCAGCCCTGGTCCTGGTTCCAAAATGGTCGTCAAGGTCACCTAGACGAGTCCTAACAACAACTCAATGATGTCAACGTCACAACCAGGTGTTTTGAAGCCGGGAAGGAAAATGGTTACCTACGGGTTTAACGTCCAAACGCCGCCGTGTCGCCGCCGTACACCGTCAGGGTCAGCTCCTTGCCGTCCAGTAGTCACGGTGATCACAACCGCACGTTGGTTCCAGGCCTAGATCAATGGTTGGGATGGTTTGGTGACTTGGGTTCCGCGGGTTTCCTTCACGGGTTTGAAAGGATGCCGCCGTGCAGGGTGGCCGTGGAGCGGTGGCCGGCGTCAGAGGTGTGGCTGCTGGTTGTCTGAGGTGTGGGGTTGAGTGGTGGTGGCTGATGGGCTGGTTCCAGGGAGAAATCGCACACACGGTTGAGAGAATGAACACATGGGTGCATGATCTCATGGAATTTTAATACTGAATAGGAAAATGGATCAAGGGCCAGGATTGAATCTCAGATTGAGATCAAAGGCTGAGATCAAATCAAGGGATTTCAGATCCAAGGGCTGTAATTTAAAGCAGATTTAAATGCTAATTAATCCTATAGTGGATCTGATCCAATCTAGCCAATGGGTGAGTGACACTTGTCACTCACCAGATGTCCTCCAATCAGATTTCCTGAATTTAATATTCGACACGAAAACCGAGATACGAACTTCCCGAACTCACATTTCTGACCATAACTTCCTCGTACGAAGTCCGATTTCGGCGTGCCGCCTGTCTACGGACTCAGGACGTCGAGGCCTACCCAACGGTCCTTGAGTCAACTAAAAATTAGTTGTCAAAAGAAAAGTCAACATTTTTCCCCCGAGAGTCCAAATTACGGTAATGCCCCTGAACTTCCGATAGTCATAACTTTTACCCTGATCGTCCGAATTGGACGTGCCACCTGTCTATGAACTCGTGACGTCCCGAACTACGTCACGGTCATAGGTCAAAGTCCATTTAGTTCATCAATCAAAAAGTCAACAATTTGACCATACCATTCACAGGGGTAAAATCGTCAAATCACACAATAAATTACAATATGGAAATCCTCGAATTTCCGGGGTGTTACATATCCCTTGTCTGACACTTCGTGTCAGACGGGAGCAGGGTCATCCCGCACTAATCCCGGGGGGATTGGGATGGGTCCTGTCATGGCACGTTCAATTCTGACGTTCGAGGAGGAAGTTATGACATTCGGAAGTTTAGGGGCATTTTGGTAATTATGGTTAAAAAGGAGCAAATAGTTGAATTTTGACCTGGGATGTCTGATGACCGAGTACCATTACGTAGATCGTGACGATATGAATCCATAGACAGGCGGCACGTCGAATTTGGACGTTCGACGGCGAAGTTACCGTTCACGGAAGTTCAAGTGTACTATTGGACGAATTACGAAATAACTTAACTTTTGGACTTTAGTGGGGCCCAGATATTTAATGGAGGCCTAATGGATGAGTGACAAGTGTCACCCAACCACATGCCACCTATATTGATTCATGCATCGACCATTCCATTTCTTCATTTCAAACACAAACTCAAACCACCCGATCTCACCATTTCTCTCCATCTCTGTGCAACCCAAACGCATCCAACCTTCGACCTATGATCAGCTGGGAGGACCAAGGAGTGAGGGAAGACAAGAGGATGTGGTGGCCGGCCCAGGACGGTGCCGCCGTGGGCGGTGGAGCCACGAACCCGAGAGGGTGCTCGGTAAGGCCCAATCCTTCCCATTTTTCAATTCTTGCATTATGGTTGCTTTTGGGTGCCTAGGAAGTGATTATTAGGTTGCTAGGGACTTAATAAGAAGGTTTCTAGGGTGGTTGGACGGCTGTGAGGCCGTGGATCCAGTTTTGGAACCTTGAACCGTATGCTTCAAGAATTAAACCATGGGTTTTGTGTAGTTTTAGGTAGTTTTGATGATTGGAATTGATAAGGAATGAAGAGATATGAATTATAGGATTAATTAGGGTTGAAATCGGACCAAAATAAGGGAGTAAAAGCACTGAACCGGTCACGCCGGTTCAGCACAGTAACTACTGGAGGTTAGGGACGATGAACAGTATTTTCGACCTTCTAGGGGCGCGTGGGCCATAATTTGGGGAAGTGTTCAACATACGAAATCTTCTATTCAATGTAACGAAGATTTTGGGACTAGTCTCGTGTCAATCGAATATCGTTTCGATAGGTTTCGGGTTGTCCGAAGGTTTAGGGTCGGTTTAAAAATAGCTAAAAGTTCGGAAAAATTACGGGGCTTTAATAGGAGGTTAATTAAGTAGTTAGTAACCTTCTATTAAAATTTGGACAGGTTTGGGAGTCCCGATGATAGCGATTGGCTCGAGAGAGCCTATGGCACGCAAATCGAGGCGGCAGCTCTGACGGTCTGTGAGTGGACCTTGTTTTCTAAATTGGTGCATGCATAAATGTTTTTTATATGTTTTATTACTTGTTTGATGATGCCATGGGTGCATTTGTATGTGGTTACGTATAGGCACGTGTTTCGAGGTTTCGGCCCTATACGGTGCTTATACGGGTCGGTATTTCTTTACTGGTTTAAATGATTTGGATTTGGATTTTAAAAAGGATAAACTCGGGTATGAGACCCATTTGGTTTTGTCTCGGGCATATGACCTCAGATTTCAGGCACGGTGCCCAGCTGATATCCTATGTTCGGGCACGAGACCCAGTTACTTTATGTTGATACCATATCGACCGACCACCTAAGCACAGGACCCGTCAGGACAGGAAGGACACCCACCGATTCTCCGATCGGCACCCCACCGTGGCCCGCTGATCGGTACTGACCTGTAGGCCTGTCATTCGGCACCTGACATCGTATAGACGCCAGCTGGCCGCGACAATCACCTAACCAACTCTGCCATACCAACTCCCTGACGGAGGCAGGTTGGGACTCCAGTTGGCGCCTCCTCCGGATGTCCAGGGCTTGTCAGGCAACTCTCAGCCACAAAGCATAACCTGCTCCCGTAACAGTAGCCCACCTACCGCAGTTATGGCTACTATAAATACCTCAAAACCCTTCACAAAGGTAAGACACTCAGAACCAATTCAGAGCACTGTATTTACTTGCCCCTCGGCACTTAGATACTAACTTAGGCATCGAAGCCCCTTTGGCCGGCACCACACCGGTGTCTAGTCTTTGTAGGATCCATGCCGAACAGCAACGCCCCCAGCGGGCCCAAGACACCACACGGCTGGTCCTAGATCCCCCAGCGGGTCTCATCTAGTTGGTCATTTCCGGATCAAACAACTGGCGCCGTCTGTGGGAACCAGTAAACACCCACTAACTCACATACCTTTGCTCAACCCTCTGCTGACGAATAATGTATGCCGAACGGGATGACGGTGAGCTCAACAACACCCCTCAGGGAGATCGCAGCCGAACCCGAGCCAGCCTACCTTTCGAGGACATGCTTGAGATGCTGAGGACCCTCCAGTCAGAGGTTGCCGAACTTAGGAAAAGCAACGCTGCCATCGAGAGCAGGAACCATGTGTGGGGGGAGCAGCATGGAAGCACCCTGGCCATCTTGCAATCCACACGCAAGGAACTGGAGGAGCAGCGGGAGGCAACCAAACGGGCCTTAGCCGCTGCATCTCGTCGGCAGGAGTTCGATACCTGCCAAGTCGAGATTGGTGACACCTGCCGACCAGAAGCATCCGGTTGCCTGCTCTTCCACCAGACCGACCTGCCTGGCCCCTCAGGAACGCAGATCTACCGGGACGCCCCTGAACTACTTGACAGGAGACAGACACAGGACCCGACCAACCGTCTGACTTACCCAACTCACGACCCCCGCATCCAGGCACAATCGCCTCTGCCGGTACTATCTCAGGGTGCCCGGTCAAGATCTGGATCGGCACGCCGACCCACACAGCATCTGCGGCTCTCCGTCTAGCCTCCAGGCAGTCCCTCCTCACCGGTCGGCAGGCACCAGCCGGAGGACAATGCCAGCTCGACCACGGCCTCGTCCGGGCGGCGACCGACACATCCCGGGAAGCCCAAAGGCGGCAACACAAATCATCCAATTGACGACCGACCGATTGGGGCGGATCGGCCTGACCGATCAGGCGAGGTGGTCCAAGAACTCCTCCAGCGCGTGCGGGAGTTGGAGGCCGCCAGACCCAAGGCTGGGACACTACCCCGACCTCGGACCAACATTGGTCCCTTCACGGATCGCATCATGCGGTACCGCCACGAAACGGAGGTCAAACCCCTGAAGATTGCCTTATATGATGGACAGGGCGACCCAGACACCCATATCAACAATTACAACTCCGCGCTCGCCTTCAGAAATCTCTCCGACGAAGCGCAGTGCTTGATTTACAACTCCACCCTCACTGTGGCCACGCTCAACTGGTTCTATCGTCTGGAACCACAGTCTATCGACTCGTTCGACCGCCTCCACACGGTCTTCCTGAACCAGTTCATGATCTAGACGGATCGACTGCTCACAACCGAGGACTTGGGAACCCTCCGACAGGGAGATAGCGAGCCCCTATGCCAATACGCCGCTCGATTCAGCTTGGAATACTCCAAATGCCACGAGACGGATGACAAGGCCGCTTACCGGGCTTTACGCAATGGGCTGCGGGAGTCCACCTTCAAGTGCCATGCCTTCACCCAGGGTTGGGACGATTACAATGAACTCATGCGGCAAGCGGCAATACACGCCAAGGCGGAGCACTTCAACTCTCCCCAGGTAGCGCCCCGACCTGATGTGAATAGTGTGCGCCCTCCACCTCCCAACAACCGGCAGGCACAGTCACCTCCACCCATCAACAATGCGCATATGGACCACTGATCTAACTCACACTCCGGTAAGCGGAAGGGGACGCACAACAATGATCATCGCGGGAGGGACAAGTACTACAAAAATGGGCAGGGATCAGGCCACCACCAGCCAGGCAAACCCCACACGGGGCCCACCTCAAAGTACGAAACATATTCCATCCTGAATACCTCCCTCGAGAATGTCTTGATGAGCATCGAGGGCACAATCCCCAAGCCACGGGCGCGACCGCCTGGCCCCCGCCCGGGCGTCCAATCCAACCTGTACTGCCAATACCACAAGTTCAACGGCCATACCATCGACGAGTGCGTGGCCTTCCGCGACATCGTGGAAGCACTCGTAAGAAAAGGAAAGATCAACCAGTTCCTCCAGCACGCGCGCCCCACGCAGGGTCTGCCACAAATCAACACGATCAGTGGGGGCCCTACCATCTCTTCCTCCTACACCTCCAACCGGGCCAAGAAAAACTTCATGCGCGCCACGAAATCCAACCACCAAATCTTCAACATCGAGGATGGACGCGCTGCCAAGGTTGCACGGGCGGGATGGACGCCCATCACCTTCTCCGAGGAAGAAGAACGGGGGGTTATTTTTCCCCACGACGATCCATTGATCATTCGCGCTCAGATAGCCAATTTCGATGTTGGGCTGATCCTGGTGGATACTGGCAGCTCTGTGAACGTCCTCTTCATGGACACTTTCAACCAGTTGGGCATCAACTCCACAAGCCTCACCCACGCTGGTTCTCCGCTACTCAACTTCTCTGGCGATTCTGTTATGCCCCTCGACACCATCTCCCTACCTAAGGGTGGCAATTTCTGACACGACCAGATATACGACTCGAAACCCGCACGAAATTAACCCGAACTAACCCGACTAGATAATAATCCGGGTCATTTTCGGGTCAACCCGTTATAACCCGTTTATTAAACAGGTGGGTTTCGGGTCAATCCGCTAACCCATTTAATAACCTATTAACCCGTTTATTAAATGGGTTATTGAGTCCCAACTTGCTAACCCATCAACCCGCGAACCCATCAACCTGCGAACCCATTTAGTACTTTAGGGTTTCACAAGGACCAACATATAAATACTAACGCTTTATAATTGATAACCTAATTAAACTCAAAAAACCAAATTAGCAGCTCCAGTGCTCCTCGCCTCCATTTCTATTTCTCCAGCAACCCTCCTCTAATCTTCTCCATTCTCAACCTTCCTTCATCAATAAGAAAAACCCAACAAGGCAACAAGAACAGCCCTCCGTTTATTGGGTACTGCGACGGTCCATCAAGAACAACCCAACGAGCTTTACTTAAGAGTTGGGACATCCCAAATCGGCCTCCTCCTTCCTGTGCATCACCACCGACCGTCCTCCTCTGAGCATCGTCTTGACTTCTTCTGTTCTGTCAAGAACTCGGGTACTGGAAGCTCTAGGATCGGTTGATATATGGCTTACATAAATGAAATGTAATTCAAGTTTACTTAAATGAAATGTAACCCAAAATTCAAATAGTTCTTGTTGATCTACAGAATGTGCACCGGGGATATCCACATGAGGTACTGATGCACTTTCTTAAAGCTAGGGACGGGAATGTCGGAAAAGCCCACAAAATGGTTAGATTCATTCAATTCACTTAATAATAGTTAGATGTTGCAGGTTAAATGATCTAATGTCGCTTATCTTTTGCTTATTATGCTTCCCTAACAATGTCTAAACTTTTGTAGTTGATTGACTGTTTACAATGGAGGATACAAAGTGAAATTGACAATATACTTGCGGTGAGTTTTATTAATAAGAGAATACCTGATTAACATCATATCTTGTGACCACTGGCATTTAATTTTTCTATTCGATGCATTTGTCTGATATGTTTTGTGAAACATGCATTTAGAATAGTTCTATTTAGACTTCTACAATGTAAATTAATTATTCCTTGTACTGCTGTCAGTTCCTTTCTAAGGGCACATATCTATGACCAATAGTTTTGTTTTTTTATGGTCAACGTATTTGTATTAGTATCTCTTATCCAAACCATACCCACGAAACCAATTTTATATTTAAGGCATTCAGCACAAAAAAAAAAATCTATCATTTGCTAGTACTGAAAGGGCCATTCAAGTTAAATGCATAAATTATGGAAAGTAGAAATAATCTTTGAAGTTGTTTTATATCCATTTTCTTTGAGGTTCATGCATTTCTTACTTAATTTGTGGTACATTTCTGACTTAGTTTGCGGAGACTATGATACGTGAACGTTTCTGGCTTAATTTGTGGAGACTATGAAACGTGAACCGTACTGACTTAATTTGTGGAGACTGATACGTGAACCTTGCTGGCTTAATTTGGTGACTTAGCATTTATTTTCTACATGCAGAAATCAATCATCCCTGCTGATCTGTACAGAGCAGTGCGTGATTCCCAGCTGTTAGGGTTGTCAGGTTACTCAAAAGAGGTAATCCTGCGAATGAAATAGATTCATCATGGCACAGCCACCTTGTACAAGAAAGGTTGTCCTGTTGAATCTTTCTTATTTTGGCTGCAAAATTTACCTAACTTTTACTCTACATGGTCCTTAATTTTTAATTTCAATCTTATTATGCCATCTCATTATCCTATTGATGTATTCTAGGGTCTTTATGTCATTGATGTTGGTGTTGGGCTCAGCACGTATGACAAAGCTTCTGTAAGTACAATTAGTTTGTTTGTCTTTAATATTCTTTTGATATGCAATTCCACAAACCATGAATATGAAAACGTTGAACTTTTGTGTTAAGGTCGTGGGCTTTTAGCTATTTGGTAGGTCTATGCTTACAAATAAGATATGCATAATATGGTTGAGACTTCCCATGATGGTCTATCTTTTGTTGGTAATGAGACTTTTCATGTTTAAGAAAATGAGTCATAAGTAATACATGCAGCTTTGGAAATATTATACGTTATTCATCAATGTACTTCCTAATAATATTGGGCTATCCCTTTCCTTTACTTAAAAAAAAAGGAAAGAAAACTAACGCTAGTTGCGTGTTTGTAACGTCCTTATGTAATATTATTATTTTTGGTAATGTATCATGTTTGATTCTGTCATTGTAGGTAAACTACTATGTCCAGTCACACATCCAAATGAATGAATATCGAGATCGTGTTGTATTAGTAAGTACTTGAGAATGTTTATTTTCATCTTTTTAACAAAAATATGGACAACATATCTGTAGCCTGATTTTTTTTCCTTTTGTCGTAGCCTTTGGCAACAAAGAAGTGTGGGCAATATATTGGGACATGTGTGAAGGTTTTGGATATGACGGGATTACGGCTCTCAACTCTTAACCAGATAAAGGTATTCCTTGGTATACCATTAGCCTCTAATTGTTTTCTGACCAGACAAAATCCTATTTGCAAGAAAAAACTGTGATGAGTGTGGCTGTGTATTTACAGGGTTTGATTATTGTTTAATTTTTGGTTTTACACCTTTTACCTACTTTTTTATGAAGTAAGAACGAACACAACAAATATTTCACACGAATAGTTCAATTTTTTTCCCTTTTTTTGACCACCTGTAAGATTGACACTTTGTATAATCTGTTGATGCAGCTTTTGACTGTTATTTCTACAATAGATGACTTAAACTATCTAGAGAAGATAGATACATACTATATTGTCAATGTCCCATACATTTTTTCGGCATGCTGGAAGATTTGTGTGTACAACCACTAGCACTATGAAATTAAGAAAAGAAAATGAAAGGGTGATGTGTTCATGGGCATTCCATATTGTGGCAGCGTCCTAACTTAAAACTCTTTACAGGTCGTCAAACCTCTTTTGCAAGAAAGAACAAGGAGGAAAATTCAGGTTCTTCAAGGTTGTGGAGAGATGAATTACTGAAAGTAAGCATTGGTTTCTATTGTTCTTTTTTTTTTTCAACTTGTCTCATTCCTGCGTGCGTGCGCATGCATACATGGCTGATGGTTAGCTCCAAAAGGACCAAAACCTTACTTCTTCTTTTCCAGCTGCATATGTATGACCACTTGATCTGAAAATGTGCATGCAGATCATGGATTATGCATCCCTCGCTCATTTTTGTAGAAGAGAGGGCTCTGGGTCATCCTGGCATTCAGATAATGGCCAAACTAGTAATTGCTTCTCCTTAGACCATCATTTCCACCAAGAGCTCTACAAGTTTGTCAAGCAGCAAGCTGGCCTTACGAATTCTATTTCACCCATCAAGCAGGGATCCTTCCATGTTGATTTTCCCGAGACACAGCTGGAAGGCACAGAGATTGCAAAGACCATAGAAACTGAGTTCCACAAATTTGGAAATCTAAATGGTCTCTCCAAGTCGCTAAGTGGCCTAAGAGTCCACAGTGCTTGAATTTTTTTCATAATAGTTATTAACATCTAGAGCCTTGTACCACCCTACCATCTTTTTTATGAGGCATGCATGTTCTCTATTTAATTTTATGTCATATTGTATACTTGCATCAGTTCGTTGCAGGTTTTTAAGACCATCTTGCCAGGACCCACCCCGATTTCACCCCGAAACCCGAGGTAAATCCTGCTCCCATCTGACTCCCCGACACAACACTCAAGTACAACTCACTCAAAATCACCCAAAACTCAGTCAGACGCAGGAGAAACTATATAAAATATCCTGAAGTTATAATTTACAGAGCATAGTACGAAACACAAGGAAATAAAAACCGATAATAATTACACGCACGCGGAAAACTTTAAACCACTCCGGGATCCCTCACATGACCTCTATGCCTCGGACACTGCCTCGACGTCAAGACCCCGCGCTCGCTCCTATCATCGAACTCAGGATGACGAGATGTAACGACCCGAACCGAGAATAATAATATTTTAATGTAAAAAGACTATTTTGCCCTTAAAGGGGGGAAACTTTGACTTTTGACCCGGGCAACAATTTGGACTTTGACCCATGACTATGACGTAGGTCGGGACGTCACGAATCCGTAGACAGGCGGCACGCCGAAATCGGAGTTCGTATGAAGAAGTTATGGTCAAGGAAGCGTTTTAGCGGAATTTACGAACCGAGAACAACGGAATAAAATATTAATTTATTACGGGAATCCGTGCCAACCTAATATTTAAATCAAACCGGTGGATTGGTGACAAGTGTCACCCATCCAAGCCTACACTATTCTCATAAAGCAACTTACACTATTTAATCCATTTTTATATTAATTATTTTTCCCTCCATTTGATTTCAGCCATTGGATTTCTGGCCAGATTGAATCCTGGCCCTTCATTCTCATCTGCTCCCTTGTTCATGCACGATCTCTGTCTCTGCCTTTTCTTACAAACACACACAAACACACATACAGCCCCCCCACAACCCATGCATTTCTTCCATTTTCTCTCGACCAAGGCGATCAAACCAGCCATCCTTATCACACCAAACGACCACCCACAGCACCACCATTATCTAGTCTTCACAACCTGTGCAACACCGGCAACCACCAGCCCGTTTTTTCCGTCCGAAATCCCGTCCAAAAAGCACGACCCGAAACACGACGGAAACGAGTCCAAGAAGCAAACCGTGACAACCACATCACCTCGACGCAGGGGAAGCTCCAGTCTGCACCGTGAGGACCCCAGGAGCTTAACTGGACGACGGCACGGCCTGCGGCGGCGACACGGCGGCGGTAAGGTCGAAAACCCGAAAACCCGTTTTACTCCTCTGTTTCGAACCAACCTGTTTTAGTGCTAGGAACTCAGTTGTTTGGTGTTAGAAATGTTCTAGGGTGAGAGACGAGTCGATCAGGACTGGTTTGGACGACGGATACGGCGTGGATCACCGGAGAAGACGATCGGACGTTGGCCGTGAGTTTCAGAGACGAACTGGTGAGTTTTCTCCCGTTTTCTTTCCATTTTGAGGTTGTAGAACCATAGAACAGACCTAGAAGACCCTATAGGGATGAACCCCGTCGAAAATGGTGGCCGGAATCGTACGGTTGAATCGGGTCAAGCCGTGGGTCGACGGCGACTCGGTTCCAGTCAAACGGGTCTGACCCGATACTGTAGCATGATGACGTCATCATGCTGACGTCACTTCTGACGTCATGATGACGTCATCCTGTCAGATATTATCAGACCAGGGACCAATCAGAACATGCCACGTGTCACCTGACAAGTGTTAGTGATGACGTCATGCTGACGTCAGCATGACGCCACTGCTGACGTCAGCAGTACTGTAGCAGCGTTGACCCACGCGTTGACCAGACGCGTGGGGGCGCGTGTGAACAGTGATTTTGGTGGGGCCGGTACCATCTTCAAGGTTTCGACGATACAGATCCAATGGAGGTGGTTTCGTGTCGATCGGAGATCGTTATGTTAGTCAACATGGGGTTTGAAGCACCGGGAATAGTGCCCGGGATGCGATTTTGAGGCGGATCTGTTCTAGGGTCTTGGTATTGATATTATAGGGTCCTTAAGTAACCCTCAGGAATAATAATACAGGTTTATAGAGATCGTTGAGCAGCAAGGACCGAGTGTGAGTGGGCTGTTTGATTTATAAAAGGCTTGCATGCATAAACTGTTTTACTATTTCCACTGATGAGTCTTATGAACTGTTTATATTTGCTATGTTTTGGGCATGAGACCCGTCTGGATTATATGTGGATTTTGTTTGGGATGTCCGGGGGACATGGGGTAAACTATACTGTTATTGTACTGTACTGTCCTACCTGTGTATATTGTCTCCTCCATGGAGGGTCGTTGGCCTGGGTGGACCCTGGAGTAGTCACGGGGCTCTGACTGAGTGGAGTTGACCCCCGTTGGGCTGCTTACTCTCAGGAAGGCATGTTTATATACCTCGGGCAGTGACCGGGATACCGGGAGCTGATGTACCTAGAGAGTCTCGGGTGTGAGACCCTGAGTGGCAACGCGTAGCCTTAGAACCGTGACATCATTTGGGTTGGGTTTTACAGTGCACTGATATGTTAGTTTCACCTTACGATTATTATTGTGGTTCATTTGTTATGATTTCATTATAATCTTATGTTTTCACTGCATGCAAATTTGGAAAACGGAGGGGTAAACCTTATGATCATTTTATTATTAAATTGATTTCTAAACTGTTATTTTTGGCCCACTCACCCTTGTTTTACTGACCCCTCCAGACCCTGACACGGAAATAGAGGAGGAGGACCCGGAGGAGGAGGCAGAGGTTTAGTTTTCCTAGCTGTGCACCTGTACACCCACTTGTGGGTAGGTTGAGCACCGAATAAATGTACTCTGACTAGTGTGCTCACATGTTGTATTTTACTTTCCCTTGTCTGACAGTATCACTTCAAATACTGTGTTTGTACGTTATCTATCTATTTAAGTATTCGGTTTTTATTTAAGGGTAATTTTGGTATGTTTAGAGTCATTGTCAGACGGGAGCGGGTCATGTCCCCGGGTGGTCCCAGTGGGATTGGGACGGGTCCTGTCAGCTTGGTATCAGAGCATTAGGATTAGTAGTCAGAGTACTAGGTTAGCGGTTTGTACTTTGTACATGGTCGCTTTCGATGTCTTTTAACCTGTTGCCTCTTAACAGTTGGATATGCCTCCCCGACGTGAACCCCGTGCACGTGTTGACGAGGGCAATGGAGGAAATGGAGACACTGCGAGCATTGAGCGGGCTCAGCGCCTGGGTGCTACGCATTTTAGTGGGGGAACCGACCCCGAGGAAGCACACCAGTGGATTGACCGCTGGGAGAGGATTTTCGAGGTCATGCATTGTCCTCCGGAGGAGCGTGTCGTACTGGCGACTTTCCTACTGGATGGGAGCGCCTATCGATGGTGGCACAACCTTGTTTTGGCCGGCTGGACCGTTCACACCATTCCATGGGAGACCTTCCGAGAGCGGTTTCTCAACCAGTTCTATCCACGGTCGTTTCGCAACGCCCGTGAGGCGGAGTTTCTGCAACTCCGGCAGGGGGATCAGACTGTAGCAGAGTACGAGGAGACCTTCCTGATGTTGTCTCGCTTTTCTGAGAACTTCGTGATCACCGAGGCAGACCGATGTCGCAGATTTGAGTGGGGCCTGCGACCTGAGATTCAGGCGATGGTGACTGCAACACCCTTTGCTTCCATGAGGGATCTGACTGATGCGGCGACCAGGGTTGAAAACAGTATCCTGGCTCGTCAGCGAGCTGAGGGGGAGACTCGGCGACGTGATCGCCCACACTTGGGATTCTCGAGCCGTCGTGGCTCGAAGGGAGGACATTCTGGTGGATCTTCGTCTTCTGGCAGCCGAGGACGTTCTGGTCAGTTCAGGAGTCCTCAGCGGTCTGGACAGCGTTCTGGAGCTTGGCAGCGGTCGTACTCACCGATGAGCATCTCACCGGGAGGATACTCGGGTCGACCTAGGGAGGTCACTTGCTTCGCTTGTGGTGAGCCGGGGCACTATGCTTCTGAGTGTCCACTGATTCGAGGCAGTACTACGCCAGCACAGAGCACAGCATCTCAGACTGACAGCAGCCGGACACGCGGTGTTGTGCGTGGCCGTGATCGAGGAGCTAGAGGACGGGGACGACCTGCAGAGTCTATGGCTCGTGTTTATGCTGTTACCCAGCAGCAGGCAAGATCCATTCCGGGAGTGTTGATAGGTACGGTACATATTTATGGTATGGTTGTTCGTGCATTGATGGATTCGGGGGCAACTCATTCTTTTATTTCACCGCGTTGTGCGAGTCTGTTGGGCCATGAGGTGACCGCACTTGAGCACGAGATGGGAGTGGGGACACCGATGGGTGTGACCTACCAGGTGAACCAGGAGATACGAGCTTGTCCTGTGGAGATTGAGGGAGTCGAATTTCCGGCAGATTTAATTCTGATGAATGTTCACGATTTCGATGTGATACCTGGAGTTGATTGGTTGTCGGAGTACAATTCACTCATCGACTGTAGTAACATGCGGTTGACTTTGAGAGGATCGGGATTACCGGAAGTGATATTTCAGGGGGAGTGTGGAGACGCATCACCCAAGGTAATATCTGCACTCACAGCTACTAAACTCTTACAGAAAGGGTGTCAGGGTTATCTTGCTTATGTGGTAGAGTCTACGGATGAATCTTTGAGTATTGAGGATATTCCGATTGTGCGGGAATTTCCTGATGTCTTTCCAGGAGATTTACCTGGATTACCACCACCCAGGGAGATCGACTTTACGATCGAGTTACTCCCCTGGATTCGACCGATTTCACAAGCACCGTATCGTATGGCACCGGCAGAGCTACGGGAATTGAAAATCCAATTACAGGAACTGGTGGATCTAGGGTTTATCCGACCCAGTACATCACCATGGGGAGCGCCGGTCTTATTTGTGAAAAAGAAGGAGGGTAGTTTGCGGTTGTGTGTGGATTATCGGCAGTTGAACAAGGTTACGGTAAGGAATCAGTATCCCTTACCCAGGATCGATGATTTGTTCGATCAGTTGCGAGGAGCGCGATATTTCTCCAAGATAGATCTGAGGTTAGGATACCATCAACTGAGAATAGCCGAGGGGGATGTTCAGAAAACAGTTTTTCGAACGAGGTATGGGCATTATGAGTTCTTGGTGATGCCCTTTGGACTGACGAATGCACCAGCTGCATTCATGGACTTGATGAATCGAGTTTTTCGAGCATACTTGGATAAATTTGTGATCGTGTTTATCGACGACATCTTGGTGTATTCCAAGAGTGTCAGGGCTCATGAGGAGCACTTACGAATGGTATTGGGTAAACTACGACAGGAGCAGCTGTATGCTAAGTTAAGCAAATGTCAGTTTTGGCTAAATAGTATTGGATTCTTGGGTCACATTATATCACCCGAGGGGATAAGTGTGGACCCTCAGAAAACGGAGGCTGTGACAAATTGGCCAAGACCGACCACAGTGATGGAGGTGCGAAGTTTTGTTGGGTTAGCAGGCTACTATCGGAGATTCGTAGAGGGTTTCTCCCAGATTGCCGCACCATTGACTCGGTTAACCCGAAAAGGGGTGAAGTTTGTATGGGACGACCAGTGTGAACAGAGTTTTCAGGAATTAAAGTTCCGATTAACCACTGTACCTGTCCTTGCATTACCAGACAGCAGTGGAGAGTTCGTGGTATATAGTGATGCATCGCTGCAGGGCTTGGGTTGTGTATTGATGCAGAATGGAAAAGTGATTGCTTACGCATCCCGGCAGCTGAAGACGCACGAGTTGAACTACCCTACTCATGATTTGGAATTGGTAGCGGTGGTTCATGCTCTAAAGATCTGGAGACATCATTTGTTCGGTGTGACATGCCGAATATTCACCGATCACCAGAGTCTTAAACATTTGTTCACTCAGAAGGAACTCAACATGAGACAGCGAGGGTGGTTGGAATTGTTGAAGGATTATGATTATACCATCGAGTACCATCCTGGCAAGGCAAATGTCGTAGCTGATGCACTTAGTAGGAAGTCGGCGGGATCAGTTGCGCATTTGAGATTGGTGTATCTTCCTTTGCTAGTGGAACTTCGGAAGAGCGGAGTTATGTTAGGGATGGACGATCAGGGAGCCTTGTTGGCTAGCTTTCATGTGCGACCCGTGTTGGTCGACAGGATCATCGAGGCTCAACTACAGGACTAGATACTTTGTGATTACAGGAACGAGGTTGAATCCGAACAGAGACAAGATTTCTCCGTCAGGGGCGATGGAGCATTAGTAAAGCTTGGGAGATTGTGTGTACCTGCGGTACCAGAGTTGAGGAGAGAGATTTTAGACGAGGCCCACAGTTCAGCCTATGCTATGCATCCAGGAGGGACAAAGATGTACCGTACCCTCCGAGACTATTATTGGTGGCCAGGGATGAAGAGGGAGATAGCTGAGTTTGTCAGCAAATGTTTGATCTGTCAGCAGGTCAAGGCAGAACGGCAGCGTCCGTATGGGGCTATGCAGCCACTTCCAATTCCACAATGGAAGTGGGATCATATTACAATGGACTTTGTCTTCAAGTTACCGAAGACAAGGAGTGGAGTTGATGGAGTCTGGGTAATAGTGGACCGGTTGACTAAATCAGCGCATTTTCTGCCTGTACGTGAGACGTACAAGCTCAACCGTTTGGCCCAGCTATTCATTAATGAGGTCATCCGACTACACGGTACCCCAGAGTCGATCGTGTCGGATCGGGATCCACGTTTCACATCCAGGTTTTGGAGGAGTCTACAGACTACTTTGGGTACGAAATTGCACTTCAGTACGGCATTCCACCCACAGACCGACGGACAGTCTGAAAGGACAATACAAACTCTCGAGGACATGATGAGAGCCTGTGTGTTGCAATTCCAGGATTCGTGGGCTGATCGATTGCCATTGATGGAGTTTGCCTACAATAACAGCTACCATGCGAGTATAGGGATGGCACCCTATGAGGCACTGTATGGTCGACAGTGCAGAACACCGGTATGCTGGATGGAGATCGGAGAAAGAACCGCGGTGGGGCCGGATCTGATGGATATGACCCAGGAGACAGTTCGGGTTATTCGGGAAAGATTGAAGGCGGCCCAGGATCGTCAGAAGAGTTATGCGGATCGACGGATCCGAGATTTAGAGTTCGAGGTTGGTGACTTTGTCTTTTTAAAGTTATCGCCGTGGAAAGGGATTCTCAGATTTGGACGACGTGGGAGATTGAGTCCTCGTTATATCGGACCATATGAGATTGTCGAGAGGATTGGTCCAGTGGCTTACCGTTTAGCACTACCTTCGGAGCTTTCCCGAGTACATGACGTATTTCATGTGTCGATGCTACGGAAGTATCTTCGGGATGACTCGCATGCACTGCCAGAGCAACCACTGGAACTGATGACAGATTTGAGTTTCGAGGAACGGCCAGTACAGATTCTGGATAGGAAGGAAAAGGTTTTAAGGAACAAGACAATTTCTTTGGTTAAAGTACTATGGCGGAACCACGAGGTGGAGGAAGCGACATGGGAACCCGAGGAATTGATGAGAGGGCAGTACCCATACTTGTTTGAGTAAATTTCGAGGACGAAATTTCTGTAAGGAGGGTAGGTTGTAACGACCCGAACCGAGAATAATAATATTTTAATGTAAAAAGACTATTTTGCCCCTGAAGGGGGGAAACTTTGACTTTTGACCCGGGCAACAATTTGGACTTTGACCCATGACTATGACGTAGGTCGGGACGTCACGAATCCGTAGACAGGCGGCACGCCGAAATCGGAGTTCGTATGAAGAAGTTATGGTCAAGGAAGCGTTTTAGCGGAATTTACGAACCGAGAACAACGGAATAAAATATTAATTTATTACAGGAATCCGTGCCAACCTAATATTTAAATCAAACCGGTGGATTGGTGACAAGTGTCACCCATCCAAGCCTACACTATTCCCATAAAGCAACTTACACTATTTAATCCATTTTTATATTAATTATTTTTCCCTCCATTTGATTTCAGCCATTGGATTTCTGGCCAGATTGAATCCTGGCCCTTCATTCTCATCTGCTCCCTTGTTCATGCACGATCTCTGTCTCTGCCTTTTCTTACAAACACACACAAACACACATACAGCCCCCCCACAACCCATGCATTTCTTCCATTTTCTCTCGACCAAGGCGATCAAACCAGCCATCCTTATCACACCAAACGACCACCCACAGCACCACCATTATCTGGTCTTCACAACCTGTGCAACACCGGCAACCACCAGCCCGTTTTTCCCGTCCGAAATCCCATCCAAAAAGCACGACCCGAAACACGACGGAAACGAGTCCAAGAAGCAAACAGTGACAACCACATCACCTCGATGCAGGGGAAGCTCCAGTCTGCACCGTGAGGACCCCAGGAGCTTAACTGGACGACGGCACGGCCTGCGGCGGCGACACGGCGGCAGTAAGGTCGAAAACCCGAAAACCCGTTTTACTCCTCTGTTTCGAACCAACCTGTTTTAGTGCTAGGAACTCAGTTGTTTGGTGTTAGAAATGTTCTAGGGTGAGAGACGAGTCGATCAGGACTGGTTTGGACGACGGACACGGCGTGGATCACCGGAGAAGACGATCGGACGTTGGCTGTGAGTTTCAGAGACGAACTGGTGAGTTTTCTCCCGTTTTCTTTCCATTTTGAGGTTGTAGAACCATAGAACAGAGCTAGACGACCCTATAGGGATAAACCCCATCGAAAATGGTGGCCGGAATCGTACGGTTGAATCGGGTCAAGCCGTGGGTCGACGGCGACCCGGTTCCAGTCAAACGGGTCTGACCCGATACTGTAGCATGATGACGTCATCATGCTGACGTCACTTCTGACGTCATGATGACGTCATCCTGTCAGATATTGTCAGACCAGGGACCAATCAGAACATGCCACGTGTCACCTGACAAGTGTCAGTGATGACGTCAGCATGACATCACTGCTGACGTCAGCAGTACTGTAGCAGTGTTGACCCACGCGTTGACCAGGCGCGTGGGGGCGCGTGTGAACAGTGATTTTGGTGGGGCCGGTACCATTTTCAAGGTTTCGACGATACGGATCCAATGGAGGTGGTTTCGTGTCGATCAGAGATCGTTATGTTAGTCAAAATGGGGTTTGAAGCACCGGGAATAGTGCCCGGGATGCGATTTTGAGGCGGATCCGTTCTAGGGTCTTGGTATTGATATTATAGGGTCCTTAAGTAACCCTCAGGAATAATAATACAGGTTTATAGAGATCGTTGAGCAGCAAGGACCGAGTGTGAGTGGGCTGTTTGATTTATAAAAGGCTTGCATGCATAAACTGTTTTACTATTTCCACTGATGAGTCTTATGAACTGTTTATATTTGCTATGTTTTGGGCATGAGACCCGTCTGGATTATATGTGGATTTTGTTTGGGATGTCCGGGGGACATGGGGTAAACTATACTGTTATTGTACTGTACTGTCCTACCTGTGTATATTGTCTCCTCCAGGGAGGGTCGTTGGCCTGGGTGGACCCTGGAGTAGTCACGGGGCTCTGACTGAGTGGAGTTGACCCCCGTTGGGCTGCTTACTCTCAGGAAGGCATGTTTATATACCTCGGGCAGTGACCGGGATACCGGGAGCTGATGTACCTAGAGAGTCTCGGGTGTGAGACCCTGAGTGGCAACGCGTAGCCTTAGAACCGTGACATCATTTGGGTTGGGTTTTACAGTGCACTGATATGTTAGTTTCACCTTACGATTATTATTGTGGTTCATTTGTTATGATTTCATTATAATCTTATGTTTTCACTGCATGCAAGATTTGGAAAACGGAGGGGTAAAACCTTATGATCATTTTATTATTAAATTGATTTCTAAACTGTTATTTTTGGCCCACTCACCCTTGTTTTACTGACCCCTCCAGATCCTGACACGGAAATAGAGGAGGAGGACCCGGAGGAGGAGGCAGAGGTTTAGTTTGCCTAGCTGTGCACCTGTACACCCACTTGTGGGTAGGTTGAGCACCGAATAAATGTACTCTGACTAGTGTGCTCACATGTTGTATTTTACTTTCCCTTGTCTGACAGTATCACTTTAAACACTGTGTTTGTACGTTATCTATCTATTTAAGTATTCGGTTTTTATTTAAGGGTAATTTTGGTATGTTTAGAGTCATTGTCAGACGGGAGCGGGTCACGTCCCCAGGTGGTCCCAGTGGGATTAGGACGGGTCCTGTCACGAGAGCTATCTAACCATCCTAGGTCAACATACCAAAACCTGATTACACAAAAAGTCAACTATTCCCCCCTAATTTACCCAAATTACGGTTATACCCTCCACCTTCCGAACATCACAACTTCCTCCTCGGATGTCGGAATCGGGCGTGCCACCTGCCTATGGATTCGTGACGTCCTAAACTACGTCCTGGTCACCGGTCAATACCCAATTGACCACCCGAATGAAAAGTCAACTTTTTGCCCTAACTAGGGGCAAAATCGTCATTCTACGCTAATGACCTTATCGATACCGACTAACCACCGATTAGCCTCGCTAAGCCCACCTTAATCACCCTACTAATCCCGGCTCTCGGGACGGGTTGTTACACATCTAATCTTTGTACTCTGACATGACCATCGTTGGATGAGTCCCCGTAGGGAGCTTAAGTTAAGTTTTAGGATATATGGTTAAATAGGTTATGCTTCAAATATTATGTAGGATATATGGTTAAATAGATTAAATGGGTTAAATGGGTTAAACAAGTTAAATGGGTTAAACAGGTTAAACGGGTTAAATATGTTATTCAACACGACACGTTTAATAAACGGGTTAAACGGGTGGGTCGGGTTACCTGTTTAATAAACAGGTTGGGTTCGGGTTACATGTTTTGACACGATTAATAAATGGGTCGGGTTCGGGTTGAGCTTAAATAGGTAAAATAGAGTACATGACATGACACGAACCCGACACGACACGACCCATTGCCAGGCCTACCTATCTCCCTGGGAAGCACGCCCAAGATTGCAACAGCCATCACCACTTTCCCAGCTGATATCCTATGTTCGGGCATGAGACCCAGTTACTTTATGTTGATACCATATCGACCGACCACCTAAGCACAGGACCCGCCAGGACAGGAAGGACACCCACCGATTCTCGGATCGGCACCCCATCGTGGCCCGCCGATCGGCACTGACCTGCAGGCCTGTCATTCGGCACCTAACATGGTACAGACGCCAGTTGGCCGCGACAGTCACCTAACCAACTCTGCCATACCAACTCCCTGACGGAGGCAGGTTGGGACTCCAGCTGGCACCTCCTCCGGATGTAATGCTCCGGAAATTCGGAAAATGTAATTTTGTAACATAATGAATAAATGACGTTTTTACCCTTGTGAATAGTATGGTCAAATTGTTGACTTTTTGATTGGTGAGTCAAACGGACGTTGACCGATGACCGTGACGTAGTTCGGGACGTCACGAGTCCATAGACAGGTGGCACGCCCAATTCCGATGATCAGGGAAAAAGTTATGACGTTCGGAAGCCCAAGGGCATTTTCGTAATTTGGACGAAAAGGAGGAAAATGTTGACTTTTTGTTTGCCAACTAATTTTCACACAATTCGAGGACCGTTAGGTAGGTCTCGATGCCCTGAGTACAACGACAGGCGGCACGTTGAAAACGAAGTTCGGATACGAACGTTACGGGTCACGGAAGGCTAGGGGCAAAATGGTAATTTGACCAACCAGGGGCAAAATGGTCTTTTAACCTTGATCAGACCATAACACCTGTCTTTTGTCTGATACTTACCTCAGAAAACATAGAATCGGGTCTTAAGGGAAACACAATGATATCCCCTTTTGACATTTTTTCCCCAAATTAAGGCTTAATTCATCATTATGTTCAATTGACCCGTGATAAACCCCAAACTCGTCGTCATTATGCAATTGAGCGTCTAAGTAGGAGAACTGAGAGAGAGGAACTCGAGGGATTGAGAGAACTGGGAGAATTTTGCTTCGAAAATTCAGAAAAATTGGGGGAAAATCGAATTCGAATTTGGGAGCCAGGAGAAGAGAAATTGAGGATTGAAGTACGCTGCTGGGATCAAAACGAACATCTTTGCAACAAAAACGAAAAGAAATCGTGTCGAATTGAGGAAGAACAGAAGCTGCCATGGCTGCCAAAAATCGACCTTGAGTTCAGATACTTAGAGGTAAGCTCGTATGAAATTGTTCATGGAGAATTGTTCCTTACACTCTCACGATGCTAACCATGTGAATTAATTGGAAAATTAGGGACGAAATCGTGAAACCCGTATCGGAGACCCGTCGAAGTTCGATCGTGCATCGTGAAGTTTTGGACCTTAATTCAGGTAATTGAACATACAGAACTGAAATGAAGTTGGATTAGATGGGATCAGTTGAAAGAACGGATCGATTTGAGGTCGAATTGATGGAGTTTGAATCGGATCCTATCGCGGGTATTTCAACCCGTTTATCAGACGTACGGGTGAGAACGACGCACTGTATCAGGTACTGTGCTGGCGCGTGGCTTTCACGCGCAGCCGCTTGCGGCGACGCGTGACGGCGCGTGGAGAGGATTCCGGCAAAGTGATCAACATGAAACTTGATGTTCTCGATGATACGAACCTATCCGCGTTGGTTTCGGGTCAATCGGATATGGTTTCAGCGTAGTTCCGAGTACCCGACACGTTTAAATTATATTAAAATAATATTATAAAATTCCGACAATTAGGGGATTCTTATTTAAGGATTATATGATAGTCTAGTAACCTTGAATCACTTTGTTTGACAGGCTGGAATATTCCCGGGACGTCGGAGGAAAACGAACAGCTCGAGGCTGAACAATCGGGACGGTGTGTGTGAGTAGACTTTGGCTTCTAACCGTGATGCATGCATATATGATTTAAAATGCTTTATTATATGATTTTATATGCTTTGGCATGATTGGTATTTCAATTCGGTGATTTCTCGGTTTTATGATTATTATATTATTATATTTTGGCACGTTTTTCGAGAAATCATGAAATTGGTTAAAAATGATATTGTGGGCGTGAGAACCCAAGTAAATAATGATTTTGACTTGGATTTGGAGTTACATGTGAATTTGATGAATTTGATGATTTTTGTATTCTCATGATTTTGTGATTATTTTAATCAGTCTTTCGGGCACGTTTTACGAGGAACGTGCAAATGATGTTTTGGGCTACGGCCCGAGATTGAAAATGATATTTGGACTCGGATTATGAGTCAGGAATTGTTTTCATGGATTTACGTGATCGTGGCAACTCGGGTTTACGGTTGCACGGATTTGCGTGAAAATGATATTTTGGGCTTGAGACCTAATGGAATTGTGATTTTGAATGGATTTGTATTTCCATGTGATGACATGATGATATTGATGATTTTCGGATTTATAAAGTAAATCCGGACTTTGGTTATGTTGGGGCTGAGAGTGTTGATATATGATTTGGTTTTTAATGCAACTGTTTTTCACTGGTTTTTGGGATGATGATATGTTGCGGATATTTAGGGCTTTCGGGTGGAAATATGTTTTTTCCCGGAGTGCACCCTGGAGATAACGCTCACCTTCGGGATGGAAGTGTTTACCCCGAAGAGGTCCCGTAGCACGGTCTTTGTCGAGCAGCCGAGGGAGGCTTGACTCAGATCAGATGTGCTGGATATACATAGATCGGTAAGTGATGTGTTCACTAGATCTGGATTACCGGCTGGTGATGTGTTCACAGCGGCGGATGCTCGGATTTTGAGCGGTCCTTGAGCCTATTGATATGCACGCGTTGCAGGGATAAACGTGACTCTAAGCAACAAGATATGGAAATAAGTCCCGTGGTTTTGTGGAAATTGTTTTGATTGATCCACTGAACATATTTAATTGATTTCTTATTGTTACTCGTGTTTTATGATATGCATGCATGTTTGTGAAAACTGGAGGGTAAGAAATGTGTTTTGGTAAATGTATTTATCAAACTTTATTTTGTCCACTCACACTTTTACTGTTTTATGTACCCTTCAGGCCAGTGCACAGGTACGAGGGCTAGAAACGAGGCAAGCGAGGCAAAAGAATAAATAGACCGTTGCGCACTCAGACACTCTACAGAGTAGGAATTTGACCCCTATCTGTAATAGTACCTATGCTCTGTATTGTCTTTGACTAGTCAAACTTGTGACGTCATGGGTCTGTAAAACTTAACTATCCCTTGTCTGACAATGTTTTCGGGTTTTGTTGTGTGATGTATGTATATAAGTTTGGTTACTTTCAGTAATTTTTTAGTTATTGTCAGACGGGAGCAGGATTCATCACGACTATCGAGGGATAATCGGGATGGGTCTTGTCACCGGATGTCCAGAGCTTGACAGGCAACTCTTAGCCACAAAGCACAACCTGCTCCCGCAACAGTAGCCCACCTACCGCAGTTATGGCTACTATAAATACCTCGAAACCCTTCACAAAGGTAAGACACTCAGAACCGATCCAGAGCACTGTATTTACTTGCCCCTCGGCACTCAGATACTAACTTAGGCATCAGAGCCCCTTTGGCCGGTACCACACCGGTGTCTAGTCTTTGCAGGATCCCTGCCGAATAGCAACGCCCCCAGCGGGCCCAAGACACCACACGGCTGGTCCTAGATCCCCCAGCGGGTCTCATCGAGTTGGTCATTTCCGGATCAAACACTTTACGGTTTTGATTTCAGGTCAGGGAACCTTAAATGGATTTCCCGGTTCATGACGGTTTATGGGAACCGGCATGAACCCTTGTTATGGTATCATGGTTCATGACGGTTTATGGGAACCATGCATGGTGGATGTTTTATATATATATATATATATATATATGAATGGCATGGATGCTATGGATCATGACGGTTCAGGGGAACCGGGCATGGATATTTTTATTATGTATATATATATATGCGCATATACCTTCCTTTACTTCTATTATCTCCTCCGGGGAGGGTCGTTGGTCTGGGTGGACCCCGGAGTAGTCACGGAGCACTAACTGAGTGGGAGTCGCCCTAGTTGGGTTCCTTACTCTCAGGAAGGCTATGGTTACTATTACCTCGAGTAGGATCAATGGTCTGCGGACATTGACCTTGACTTTGAGAAGACTCGGATTGAGACTCGGGTAGCACACGTGTAGCTTTGGATACAGTGACATGATTGGTTGTGTGACTTATATGTATATATGATATATGGATGTGATGTGTGGTTACACAGGTTTTGGGCAGTAGCCCGTATGGGTGGTTTCATGATGGTTTTGGGCTGAGTCCCGTATGGTTTTGGGCAGTGGCCCGTATGGTTGAATCTTTATGATTCTTTGATATGTGGTGTGCACGGGTGTGCACAGGATTTGGGCAGTGGCCCGTATATTTGATTTGATTATGGTTTTGAGCTTCGTCCCACATATGGTTTCTTTCGGATAAATGGTTTTCGAATGCATGCAGGCTTTTTAGTGAAGGGTACAAATGTCTTTATGGAAATATTTTTATAAACTTTTGTTTTGTCTACTCACAGCTTTTAATGTTTTGACTGCCCTTCAGGTTGACATCGGATGTGGACTGTAGCAGAGACCGAGATATCACATACCTCCTCCGGATCCTGGCGTACTCTGATAGCCCGGGAGGGCAAATGTCGGAAATATCCCTTGTCTGACACTTTGTGTCAGACGGGAGCAGGGTCATCCCGCACTAATCCCGGGGGGATTGGGATGGATCCTGTCATTTATAATATTGAAATATATATGTAAGTATTTGAGATGATGAAGGTAGGATTTCGTGATTGGTTTATTATGAGCAAAATGTTAGAGTGTTGGCAAAATTTGTACTTGAAGGAAGTCTACTTTTAGGAGTAGTTTAATTAATGTGATTGTTAATTCGAAATTACTTACGTAAAAGTGTGGGTTTTGTCTATGAAACTACTCTATGGTTTGTAAGTTCTAATTACCCCCCTCCTTTTTAATTCTTTATTCTTTTAATTCTTAATTCTTTTATTCTTTTAATTCTTTATTCTTTATTCTTTATTCTTTTATCCCTTTATTCTTTAATTAATTAATTCTTTATTCTTTTATCCCTTTATTCTTTAATTAATTAATTCTTTGATTATTTTATTCTTTAATTCATTAATTTATTCATTAATCTTTTATTCATTATTCTTTCCCACTAACACATTAGTAATGTTCCCTAATTTCCCCGGTTAAGAACGATCCTTATTTACCAATACTACATCTACACAAAAAGGGTTTAAATTGCATAACACTCAAATTACGTCTTTAATTTAATGCGTAGTTTGGGCGTTGTCATCTGTCGATGGCATGGCCCGACTGAAAATCTTTCATTTTACGTCCGTATTTCACGAAATAACACTCTATCTCGATCGTTTTTATCATAGAATGAGATATATGGACTTAAAACAATAAAAAAATGTTGAAATTTCGGGCAATTTCGTTCATCCTCTCCTTATGTGTCGCTGGCCGAATTTTTCAATATTTCGACGAAATTTCAACCGAAATTACTGATATTTTCATCAATGATGGTAAGTTAGAATCAGGTACGGGGGTCAACTGGAATACGGTGTGTGCCAGCCCGCCCACTAAGAGCATGTCTAGCGATGCTGATGTTTCCCGGGCAAGGCTTGATATAGCCCTCAGCCCTGGGCATTTTATGTTCTAATGGGTTGGGGCCAGCCTTGCTAAAAGGGGCTAAAGGCAAGCCCAAGGGCCCGTTTGGCCTCTCCCTTGGCTTGGATTAGGATCCTGGCCCACTACTGATATCCACATGCAGCCAATAAAATGGTGCCATGTGTCTTTTTTTTTTTCAAAGTGTAATTATTTGATTTGATTTGTTTTGTGTATTTTTTATTTATCTAAATTCATAAAAAAAATTAATATTTTTTAAAGGATAATAAATATCATTTATAGAATAATGTTCATTGAATGAATATTTTTACATTGTTTTTTTATATATATAAAATAAAATTTATATAAGATGTCTACATTACTATTATGTTATATTAAAAAGTTAAGATTTTTACTTTGTAAAATAAAATATAATTACAAAAAATTTAAGTTTTTACCCTCTTATCTCTCACCATTAAAAAATATTATAAATAATGTCATTCAAGTTTTGAGGGCTAAATCCTTTGCCTTTATCTCTCATACTTTTTTTGATCAGATAAGATGAGAGAGAGAAAGCCAAGGCCGTAGCCCGTAGGTAAGCCCCACGGCCCCACCTACTTCCCATCCCCTGTCCTCCTTTCTCTTTCTTTGTCAGTAGTTTCCTCATTCATTGGACAGTTGTCATATTCACCGAACAATTTTGCCCCCAATAAATTCCCATTTTTCCTCCCACAAATAAAAAACCAAAAATACAGAAATTACAGAAATATGCAGCGTAGAGAGTAGAGACAAACAATTCCATAATAGAGAGAAGATAGATATAGATGTTGGCAAAAAAAAAAAGAGAGATAGATATAGATAATAAAACGGGTAGGGATTTGAATAGAGCTCCTTCTCTTCCTTCCTCCTCCCTCTCTCACCACAATCGACACCACCACCTTCATCATCATCGTCATCGTCATTCCTTATCCTCAGCCTCAGTTCCTCACCGCTTGACCCCAAAGCCGTTCCCTTTTCCCCCATATCAATCTCTATCTGCCTCCGTTTCTGGGACCCTTGTCCCATTCCAAAATTTTCATTTATAGGGTTTCTGAATCTGAGAGAGTGATCACATCCAAGGCGAATCCAACCCCAAAACCCTTCCTTTTTCTTATACTTCGCTAAGGGAAGCTATGGACGGTGATTCCTGGAGCGGTCGTATTTCTACTTCCTCTAGGCGTTTTCAATCCGCTCTGCAATCTCGATCTGGTTAGCTCATTCATTTCTTTCCATTTTTAATTTTTTTTTTCGTTGGTTTTAATTCCTTCTTTCGTAGGTGATGAATTCCTGTGTCAAGCATGCTTGATTTTCTGTGGAATTTTTCTTTTTTCTTTTGGTTGCTTAAGTTTAGGATCTAAGAGAGAATGCTGTTGTTTGTTTGTTATATTTTTTTTTTGTCTATTTGTTTTTCTCGTATACAAATGTAGAATTTATATGAAAGTATGGGAGATAAATTAAAAGCTTGGTTCTATTCTTCTATAAGAATGGAAATCATGAATTGTTTTCGTTTCCCAGTTTCTCATGACCGAACAAGAATAAATTAGAGATTATAACCTGAGCTAAATCCAACTGCTTGGCTTCAAATTATTTGTTCTGCAGTGTTTTACTGTGTCAAATTGAAAAAAACTAAAGGCTTATAGGCTGGCACTTATTAAAACATGATGTTGTGCAAATGCAGATATGCTCATGGGGTTTGAAGAATTTGATGGGGATGATGATATAAGGGAGGAGTTCCCATGCCCATTTTGCGCCGAATATTTTGATATTGTAGGACTGTGCTGCCACATCGATGAAGAGCACCCAGTGGAGGCAAAGAATGGGGTAAGAATTCTTTTCCGTATTCATCAACATCTAACTGCTCTAACTTCCAGCCATAAAGCTATGAAATCTAATTCCTTGGTGCATAACTGCATATGGAGTGAGATTTATTGTGCCACTTGATTCTGGAATTAACCTATTGCTTGGTTTAAGCTTAAAAGCTATGGGTCTAGAGAATCCTTTATTTTACATCTCCAAGCATCACTTTAGTAGAGAGGAAAACTGCCAGTCCAACATTTTGCTCAAGTTTTCTTTAGAAAATCCTTGAACTCAAAATCTGTTAGGTTCTGAATTTCAAGGGCATCTTGCTCGTCATTTATGGTTTATATGGTTTCAATGCTTTCTTATTGAAATAGAATTTAGTGATATGGTGGAAAACATAGGAATTAGGTAGAGTTTGTTTATGATGTGAACTTGCTAAGATTAATTATTTGTTAGATATTTCATTTTCTCTTATTTCTATGAGGATGGGTCTTGTTGGAGCTTAATTATGCTCAAGGTGAATACCTTTATGCAGGTGTGTCCGGTTTGTGCAATGAGGGTAGGGGTTGATATGGTTGCGCACATTACCCTACAACATGGAAGCATATTCAAGATATCCTTTTATTTTCAGATGTCATGTGCTACTGATGTTGTGTGTTATCTTTTCCTGCCATAATCAACTTGGTTGTTCAATGCAAGTTTTTGAGTGCTCCACTCAGCATGTTTCAAATTGACTTTTCTATTGGTTCGGATGGTAGAGTTTGAGTTTTTTGAGTTAGACTAGTAATTTATCGTGTCTTGCATGAGGACAAACTCCATTAGTCCACAAAATCCAGCAGGGTCTCTCAAACATGTAAAATATTACATAAGGCTCACTTGAAGATGACCTTTGATTTGTCACATAGTATTTTTTTTCTTCTTCATTATCATGCTACTGAGGTTTATTATAGCATCAACGATTGATCAGATTGAAGATTTCACCCAATGCTTGAATTCCTTAACTATTACTTACATGCAGCGCAAGAGGAAGACAAGGAAAAGTGGAGCTCATTCAACTCTATCTTTGTTGAGGAAAGAGCTGCGGGAAGGAAATTTGCAGTCACTTTTTGGGGGCTCTTCCTGTTTACTTTCCTCATCCAATGCCGTGCCGGATCCATTGTTGTCATCATTTGTTTTGCCTATGACAGATGATTTTGCGAGTATTCAGCCTCATTTCTCAACTGAACCAAGCTCAGCCAAGAAAATCTCAGATGAGAGAATATCACAACGGTATGTTATCAAACCTTCAACTTCTTTTCATGGACACCTGAAACTTATCTCCCCAGCTTGCTCTAATTCTGACATTGTAACCTTGGTCAAACTGGAATATGCCAAAGCAGTTATAATTTGTGGCAAAACTCCTTTCATTTATGAAATCAAACACCACGTTGTCGTGCATGAGAGCTTGTCATATGTTGCATATGCAACCTGGGTTCAGTTCTTTTACTTTTCCTCCTATGTATGCTTGAAATTCTGTGGTCTAACACATCCTTTGGTCGAGCTCAGTCCTTTTACTTTTCCTCTGTATGCTTGAATTTCCGTGGTCTAACACATTCTTTGGTCACAGAAGTGTTCAGTCACCTCCCTTATCCATGAAGGATAAACAAGAGAAGGCAAAGAGATGTGCTTTTGTTCAAGGGGTACTGTTGTCCACCATTCTTGACGACGGTTTATGAAGTTCCTAGTGGCACGCTTCTGCAGGAGTGCAAGTTTCTCAAGCAGGAGTGCAAGTTTTCTCAAGCAAGAGCGCCTGCACTTGCATTATGTGGTCGGTTTGTAGCTGAGTATGCCAATGTATTAAACACCAAGAGCGTGTGTGGAATAAGTTGTAGGAATTGAGTGTAATTAAGTGGCATGTGAACTTTAGTTTATAGGCCTGAACAAAACTTTCATCATCGTCTGTTATTTTTAGGTCTTTATTTAGTTCAAAAAAATGAAAAAAGATAAATTTCTTTTCATTCAGACTTCTCCCTCAAACCCTTTTACTTCTATCGTACTAATAATTATAAAATATTGCAAAATTAATAGGTATAAACCAGAAAAGAACATTTTCAAGGGTTTGCGTGGTTTTTTACTTTATTGTAGGATTTCAATAGTGGTTGTGGTTCGGCCACCACCTACCTACCAACTTGAAAAGAAGACAAATTGAACGGCCTTTTAGTTTATTTTTATTTTATTGGGAATGGTTGAATGGGTCATGACTCATGAGTGCTGGGTGTGAGCATAATTGAAGGGATATGCGACATATGGAGCCGCTTTACTTTATTACAATTGAAGAAAAAGGAGCTATTCCTTTCAGGACTTGCTAGTGCCATTTGACATGGCCTTTTTCTTGATTGTGGTCCTCGTTTCTGATCCTTCTCTAAACCATTACATGACATTACAATTTCACTCATGTTAAAATCATCTATACATCCTTCAACATGACAATTTTACTATCACACCGAATATAGGGCTGCTGCTTATGGTAGCGCTACTACCCTACATGAGAATCCCCGCTCAAGGCAGCCCTAGTGCCCTACACGAGAATCTGTACCAAGGAGTGGAGGGTTGAGTCAGATGGCAAAGAAAAGACAAGGCTGGTGGGTGGTGAATGTCAATGAGTAGCTTTGATTATTCACCCACTGGCATTTTTTTCTTTTTCTTATCTTAAATTACCACAAGCACCATTCTTTTCTTTCTTCCTAAATTATTCACCCTCTGGCATTTTTTTTCTTTTTCTTAAATTACCACAAGCACCATTCTTTTCTTTCTTCCTAAATAGTAAATAGTAAATCTGAACAGAATCTACAGTGAAAAGTGAAAGCAAGAAGGCATCTGGAAGACGTAGTACACAAACAGGGAATCACGAGTCATGACTCATGACATGAGTCTAATAGGATCAAATTGCCACAGAAAAAATATTATTCCAATTAGCCTATCCTCTAAACAATTACCAGTAAATGGGGATGAATAAGAATGAGACTTCAGTGAGTTAAAACTTAAAATCTATAAACAAGCTAAATAAATTATTCTCTAAATTCCTAACAAAATGAGGAAAGGGGGGATGGGGAGTGCGGAGGGAGCAGAAATACACTGTTTATCAAGCATCTAAAGACCTAAACTTAACCACTGGGGTAGTTTTGTGTCAAAGATCCTCTTTACGACTTCCCCTACGAAAGTTTCAAAACATGATGAACAGCAACCTCTCACCAGACTCGTCTTTCCACCCGGCATCAGTTCAGTGTGGGAGCAGGTAGACGGAGGAGCCACAGCAACTACTTCATTGCTTCTGTGCTCATGTCCGCATACAGCCAGGATGGTGTGCGTAGATCTCCTTGCAATTTCCTTGAAAGTAGTTTTGTCTGAAACACAAGAATACAACTAGTTTGACATTCCCAATCTATACACCAAGTACAAGACACTATAGGCTGCCTTGCACAAAAGAATAATAACAACAATCAGTTACTTGAATAAGACCAAGGCATGCCAATCATATAACAACGTAGAATGCATGCACCTAAATCAGTAAGTAGGTGATGTGTGCATATAACTCACTTGAGAGCTTCACATACCTAAATCAGCATCGCGGGACAAGTTATCCAAGTGGCTTTTGACCATCGCTTTCAGTTGTTCCTTTGCTCTGTAAAATTCACTCTGTTCTATAACTGCATTAGATGGCACACCTCCATCAGATCCAATGTTTGGTCTACCACTACCGTGATTGAATTGCCCAAAATTTGATACCAAATTCATCCCCGTAAGTTCAGGCCATGATGCTCCATTGAGAGATCTATCAGCAGATGCAGTAGTTGGAACCTGGATTGCTGGCACTGTCTGATGGCTTAATGTTGGTGGAAAGAAATCATTATCTTGCACTCGTGCTATTGGATTGGGTTGTAACCTTTCCTCAAAGAATGTGTGATAAGATGCCTCCATTTCATCCGCCCTTATCTGCTGGACTGTTGTTTCACTCCCCTGAACAGCTTGAGAATTTACAAAATTATTGGCCATATAATTCCTATTAGCAAAAAGGAGTTGTTGAATATGACGATGTATTACACGCCTCCCTGATAGAGTTGGTGCCCCAGCCCCATATACTGGGGAAGTTGCTTGAAAACCTCCAAGAGGAAATCTAGGGGATGAGGGATTCCCAAATCCTTGAGCAAAATGAGAACGAGGTGAGGACATCAAATTAAGGTCAATCTCTGTACTCTCATCAATAGTTGCCAAAGGTGATTGCCTATTAGACAAAATGTTGTTTGTAGTTCTCAGATCAGACAACTGACCCTGAGCCTGTGAACTTGAGGATCCCATAGCTACAGGTCTACAACCCTCACAGTACCAATTACCTTCGGGTACTTCCCGGCCAAGACCAACACAATAGGTGTGAGCAGGTGAATCACATAGATCGCACAGTAACATAAGGCCATCTTCCCCACCTTCGTGACATTCTGTACATATCACATTCTCATAAGGGTCAAGGTAACTCCTGAGTTCATCTTCTGTCGGTTGATATACCTAGATGAACAAATAAACACATTTGAGAAAAGAAAAAAAAAAGGGAACGAAAAAAGTAGAAGCAAATGGAATACAAGATCAAGCATGGAATAAAAATTAAAGCGGTAAGGTACCTGATCACGTTCAGGGACCTGTATTATCACTTCTCTCAAATCAATTCCTGTTGCAGATCTTGAAGGCTTACTAATTGTCTTAAACCTCTGCTTGCACAATGGGCAACGAGATTCCACTTTTCCCCATTCCATGATGCAGGCAAAACAAAAATAATGAGTGCAACAATCTAGTGTTCCCCTCACTCTTCTTTTATCTTCCTCAGAGAGACAAATTCCACAGACCTGCTTTACCACCTCAACCTTCACTTGCTCAATCTTCTCCTTGCCCTTCCTTCTAGGAGGCTTTCTTGGATGTTGTACAGGCCTATCCTCCTGAATGTTAGTAGACACTGAGGAACTTCGCAAATTAGTTTTCAAGCTGTCACATAACTCCCTTGCTTCTCTCACTTGCTCTCTCTCTTCCTCGGAGATTGTATAGTCACAATCAGATGATCCCGAAGACACAAAGTCTGAATCTGATTGTACAACATATCTCCTCTTTTTCCTACCCCTTCTTTTCTCATTCGTTTCATTTTCAGGCAGGTTAATGTCCATGAAATCATCATCATCATTTTCAACATCATCATCACATATTAGCTTCCACCTTGATGCCCGACCATTTCTACCATTCTTCCTCAAAGGTTTCTTTGAAGTGCTGTATTTTCTCCTTTTTACACCTCTTACAGGACCCTTTTTCTTTAAACGCCGCTTCCTCACTTTCACATTCGTTTTCTTCTTTTTAACCACCGGTTTTTCTTCCATCTCTGAAAAATCATCTTCATCTGGTGTGAATTCCTCATCGTCCTCATCATCTTCATCATCATAATCCTGATCCTCCACGACTTGATATTTAACCTTTTTCCTCTTTCGTGATGGTGCAACCCCCTTTTTCTTCTGACCAGAGAAACCATTTTGGACTTTTGATCTAGCCCCCCTCCTGACCTGTTTCATTTCCTCTCGATCTTCTTCCCCCTCTTCCTCATCCACAATAAAGCCGTCAGAATCCTTTTTCGCTCTTGGTCTACCATTCTTTCTCACCTTTTTCACTTCCTCCTCCTCTTCTTCTTCCTCTTCCTCCTCGTCAGCAAAACTCCCGAAGCTTTCTTCTGATGCATCTCCATCTACAGAAGAGCAATAATCCTCCTGTAAATCCTCAGAAACTTCATTTTCTTCATCTGAAATGACATAATCCTCATCCGAATCATCAGAACCCTTATACTTTGACCGAACCCGTGTCTTCAATTTTTGATTGGAACTAACCTTCCCTCCCTTTACCATCTGTTCCTTGCACCAAAAAGAATCCAAAAATCCACATATCAATCCAGATTTTTAGATTGAAAAATCCAATAAAAACAATCAAATCAAGGTCCCTCAATATTTTCCTCTATCAACTAACCCAATTAACCAAGCATAAAATCAACCCACTATTTCCTATCACCGATCTGCTCATTTCCCTTTAAAATAAAAAATAAAAACCCAGATTTGTTCACGGACTGATATTTTCCAGCTACAGAAAAACCCATGCACAAAAAAGTTCGACCAATTACATCATTTTCCATTTAGAAACAATCCTCCCATTTCGTCGTTAATTTTCTATTTTTTTTCAGCTCGAGTTCATTCAAATTATCAATCAAACCTCAAATAGATAACAAATTCCCAATTGAAGAACCAAATCGCCACAAATTTTCAAATTCATCCCTAGAAACTCAAAAATTAAAACCAGAGCCTTTTTTTTTTAAAACATAATTTTCAATCAAATTCATCCAAAAAATACATGCAGATATGTTATATATATATACACACACACATAAACAAAGCGAAAATTGCAAAAAGAGAGTGTGTGGTGGATACCTGAGAGAGAAAGAAAGAACCGTAAACAATGGAAATTGGTCCGAGAATTTTCTCTTCAGTTTTCTTTTTCTTGGCGATCTTTTTATTTTTATTTTTGGTTTTATATGAATTTTGCGTTATTTCTGAGAAAAGTTTTATACTGCGAGGGAGAAGAGAAAACGTTGCTTCTTACGGCGTACGCAAGTTGGCGTCCCTGTTGGATGTTTCCTTTTTTGGAATTACAGAAATACCCTCGTGCATTCTTCTTGGCCGTTATTCGTACATAGATTTTGGAAGTTTGGTATCACTCCCGGGTACTGACTGCAAAGATTTGATTGTTGTTTAACTGAAAAAAGCCTCGCCAAAATTGCAACCTTTTTCCTATTCAGTTATTATTTTTTTTTATTCTTTTCAACTTCTGTTTTCCCCAAAAAAAAAAAACATACAAATAATATTTTACAAATTAAAAAGGAAAGGATGTGATAGAGAGCAGCTCATATGGTAGCATCGTTTGTGATAAAAAAAAAAAAATATTCAAATTATAAGTATTGAGATAAAAATTATAATGATGCATTGCTTTATATAATAATAACTAATAAGGATGAGCAAAATTATTATAATATTAAATCACAAAATAGAAAAGTAAATTTGGTCGTATTAAAACCCAGTTATATATTAGGCTACAAAAGGGGAAAGTCATATGTTTTCAAAACCATTTTAGGAAGGATGCTTGACAGGTGTAAATGAAATTGACTAAATTTAACAACATTTTAATAAATTATTAAACATGCTTATCATTTACAAGAAATAAATTTGAGATATCGTATTTGTAAGTAAGGAAGATTATCACTAGATTATTATGTTCTAATATGAAATTAATCACTAAGTTAATGTTAAGATACATTTGTGTGTAATTTCAATATAAGACTCTGCTATGTTTACGTATTATATCAAATTCATGTACTATAATATAAGTAAATGTTCACGGATACTATATTTACAAATGAATAAGGTCAATCATGTCATTTATAAATTTTGTGATACGTTAACCGAATACATTATGTGATAATAATATCGTACTAATCTATAATTTTCCTCAAATTAAACCGTATAAAAAAATTACAGCTTAACGTTTACTTTTTTTTATTAGAAGAATTAGCAATAACGTTAGACCGTTAATCTCTAACCAGGAAAAAAATAAACAGTTAATGAATGGAGCTTTTTGCTCGCTTTATTTCATTTTCCATCATTATTGTTGTTAATCAAGGTGTTTCTTATATTGGCGAGACCCATGTTCGTGTGTGGCAAGCTCCACCTTTAGAAATCAACCCAGTATAGAAATGGTCCCAATAATAATTCTGAATTCCAATCACAAAATGACACGAGCCTACAGCTCATGTACAGCACCTTTTTTCCTTTAATGCTGTGTAGATTGCTCAGCTTTTATCATGGTAGTAACTTTTTTTCTCCGCCACAATTTGCCAATTGCTATCCATAAATTTGAGATTAAATCTAAAAATTAATCAAGATTTTGTGAAATAATGCTAGTTTAACTGCAGATTTGGACGTATTCAAATTGATTAAAGTATATATACGTTTTTCTTTGCACTTAAATTCGAACCGTTTCATTTTAACTTTTTAACCTTGTACAATTTGAACGGTAACTTTGATGGTAAAAATTAAAATTGTGCTTGTTTGGGGAAAAATTTAAAGCACATACTATATGTGGAAATTGGGCTTAATGATCGGCTTTGGATACGTACTTGAGGTTTGGGTCTTATAGCAAAAGTAATGGTAGGTCCTTGAATTGGGCTGAGAACCCAGATTTGGGCCTTAATAATTTGTGTATGGGCTAGGTTATGTTTTTTGGGCTTTCCAACTTCAAAGTCTAGTCTTGATTTTCATTTCAGCCCAGTGAATGGTTGGTATTGGCGTACAAACCCTCCTTCAGATTCGAATTTGGAATATATATTTTTCTTACTTGTAGGATGATTAGTAGTGTTAGACTAAGATTTACTTGGTTCAACCTTTGAGTAATAGTCAGCTTATATTTGGTGTCTAAAAGCTTAAAAAAAAAAACAAATTTTATAATGTGGAAGTTTTAAGTGAAACTGTCTGATCATATCATTCGTACAAGTTACAATAATCTTATAAATAAGTAAGATCTTTTGTATTTCGATATCTTATTTCCAAGTGAATGTATATTTCATCGATTTGAAAGAACAAATCATACGAGCAGTGTTTCCGACTAAGATATTCTCTTTTTGAACACATGGTATTGTTTTTTAGGATATTTTTTTCAAGCTTGGAACCAATCACCTTTCTTTTGGGCTTAAGACAACTCATCACCTTCTTTTTCTTTCCACACATGATAAGATTTGTGGGGAGTTGAGTTGTCCAATTCGATGACTTTGGGTATTAGGCAAAATAAGCCCCTGGCCACTCAAAACTTAAAATTTTAGGGACCATCCAAGTGAATGAGTAGAGGCTTAGTTTATAATAACAGAATGTTGGCCCCTTCAAAGAATATCATCAAACCATTAATTCCAATCTCTTGAATCAATGTGCTTATTTTTGGTTGTGTCCAAAAGAGAGAGGCAGCAAAAGACATAAAATGTTGATCTGGTCATGATTTTAGGGAGAAAGTGCCATGACTGAGTTGACTCATCAATCACCATGGCAAATGATGGTCTCACTTTCAAACCTGTTTTTCTAATATGTTGTAAAATGATGATAAAATTTGGGTCCAGTTAGGTTGAGATTTAGATTGGAAAATGGGGTCACTGAAAAATATAAGAGATATTTCTTTGTATCATTCTTTTAATCGATCGAATTGTCTTTATAGATATTATAATCAGAACCATTCGTTCTTTCAATTATTTTGTTAAAATCATCTCCGTGAAAAATTAACAAAATTAGAAGTTATTAAGTCATTCATATATACCAAATAAATAAACGAGTTTAGTAAGAATTAAGATTTTCATGGGCTCATAACGAACCGTCAATTTAGTTGATACATATAAATGATTAAATAACCTCAAATCTTATTGATTTTTTTATAGAGTCGATCTTGACATGATGATTTAGAAAATTAACAGTTCCGATTATAATATAAGTATAAGGACATTCTGATAAATCAAAAGAATGGTACGACTATATGAATAGATATCATTAAAGTAGAATGCAAGTATTCTTCAAAAATATATTGGAATTTGGACATAGTTCCTTGGCTTTTTCGCCAAGCTTCTATGAGTGCCTAAGCTTTAGGGAATTAAGGGTGTTTGGAAATTGATGATGAATTAGCCAAAACATTTTGGGTCCAGTGAGAGTACTTTAATTTGGGGAAATGATTATACTTACTAATCCTCACTAGTCGTAATCTTTAATTAACCGACCATTCTTCACTTACAACTAAAGCCTTAATTTTAACCTTTTCAAATAAGTTGTTGATACTTAACTTATATATTATCTATCTCAAAAAAAAAAAAAAAAAAAAACTTATATATTATCGTTAAAAGTAAATTTCATTGAATATTCAAAGCATTGTATTGCGTAATTTTTTTTAATCAACCGTACGATCTTTAGGGGTTAATAGTGAGAAGACTCTTAATACATGCATACCCAAAAGGGCACTGCTTACTTGCTTCGCGGAAGGCGCACAACACAGCTCGAAGCCAAAGGGCACATATTACTTGCCTGATCCTTAGCTACTTGTGTTCAAAATTTGGGCGTTATACTGGAATTTATGCTTGCTTATTTTGTCGAGAAGGCTTAAACATACCATTCAAAATCTCTATGTTTCCTTATGTAATACTCTTTACTCTTAGTCCAATGACTTGTATTTTGTTTTATAAAGGCGTTAAGCGGGCCGGTGGAGCCCACTTTTTTATAACTGTTGGGCCTGGGCCGGCAGGGGGTATTTCCTTAACTAATATTACAGCGCCGGCCGCATGGTGCTATGGGTCCTATTCCTCTTTTGGGCCCCACAATGCTCGTTTGTCAATCCCCAGAGTCCGACTAAGGAACATTTAAAATTGGCACCGAATCTGTTTTAGACTCGTACATCCCTAACCGTAAGTTTGAATGGTTCAGCCGTTGGAGGGAACGGAACAATGAATTGACAACAATGCCCTTATTCTTTCCTTGGTTTACCGCTAATTTGCCTATTACTTCGATTATGCTAAATTGCTAATTAACTTTTATTTTTATACAACGATATTATTTTTAATATAATAATATTGGGGTAAAAAATTACAATATAAATATTAAGTATCAATCTTATTATTTACAAAAATCGAACTAAAAACTTCCCACAAAATATGCAGAGAGGAAAAACTGCTAGATCATTGCACTAGAGCCTAGAAGAATATCGGTAGAAGATTACAATATAAATATCGAGTATTTTATTACACAGTGCATTAGAATACCATTAGTCTGTAGTACCAACTACTTTTTTTTTTTTGGGATAGGGTGTCGAGGGGCATCTCAAACAAATGGATTAGAAACAAAACTCTCTAGGTTGCAAGAAAAACAAATCACCTTCAAGTTAATATATATATATATATATATATATTAAATATATCTAAATATACTTTAAATCTAGCGGCTCGTTAAATTATGAATTATAGATTACTTACAATAGACCCTAAATAAAGAAACTTTGAGATCATGTGCTTCTTCATCTTATCCCACCCCACCACACCCTCCCTACAATGAAAAAGCCTAGAAGAATCTTGGACTAAGCAACTTTACCACAAAAATATAAAGCCCAAAAAAATTATGGCATAATATAAAGATGTATTGCTAAAAATTATGCCATATAATGAAGAAAAAAAAATCATTTGTTTACAATTGGCCTAGATCATGAAGTGTTGTAGATATCATGTGGTCTTAATTAATGGGTCATATCAATAAACTTTGATTGACAAGTGGAAGAAGATAAAAGATAAGAAGGTGCAGCTGGTTATGTTCATCTTTCAATTTCAATAAATTTTTCATTAGTTGGGGTTTATATTTTTTATTTGTGTGTTGATGTTGGTGAGTTTTGTTTATTGATTTGGTGTTGAAAAGGTAGTGAAAGGGTTTGATGAATTGCATGAGAAAGCTACCAGCTGAATTGAGTATAGTTCAAATTACATTACCTCAAAAAGTCTTGTTATTACATATTGGTTAAGTACAATGCTCCCAATAATTATCATATTTATTTTATGTATGAAAAGAATTATTAATTTATCTACTTAGCATGATCACATGTTTAGCCTTTATAACAAGACCCTCCTAAATTTCACCTAAACTATGTGGTCGTTGTTTTTCACCTGTCTGAAATTCTCGATTGAAAATTTGAACGGGTCATGTCACTTTATATATAAACAAAATTTATATAGATGATACCAAATCTTTTAAAAGCGAAAATAAATTTACCAGATTGAAATTATGAGATTATAGATATTTTGATAAATGAATTGAAATTATGCTACAATTTAAACATAAAAAGAATAATTAACCATACACCCGAAATCACAAAGGCTATAACTAATAACAAATGGCTCGTTCGATTTTCACTTGACCATGAATCCTCACTCCAAATGCTCATTCTATACCTCACCCAACAATAGTGACCACACATATTCTCTTATTCACTATAGTTTAGTCGTATTCATTTCTAATATGCAGTGCATCAACTTCATAAAAATAAGATCAATACTTAACCTGTATATATTTTGTTTAATATAAATACCATGAAGTGTCCCAATATTGATAGGGCCGGTCCAATAAATTCGAGATTTATGACGAAAATTATAGAAGTGTCCCCATAATGCATATTCACACACACACATAATTTATACTTTTTCAATTTTTAATTTTTCTTTTTTCATCTTTCTAGGAATCGGTGAAAAAATTCCAAGAATTTAAGCACATACATAGAATAACATAATCGTCCTAGAATTCTATATTTTAAAGAAAATAGTGAAATTTTATAAATAAAAAAAATGTAGAGTTAAAGTTTTAGTAACTTTACAAGATAAGTAAGATAACTATACATCAATCATTATAACTCTTAATAATATTTCAAGAATATGGGCACAATGTAACGACCCGAAAATTCAAGAAAAAAGTATAATTGGGAAAAAAATGACGATTTTGTCCTTATAAGGTCAAATGTTGACTTTTTTAACTGAACACTTTTTGGATGTTATGCGAGGGCACTTACATAGGTCTTGAACTCCTGAGTTTATAGACGGGCATTATGCTGAAATTAAAGATCGAAAAGGGTTTGATAAAGGTTAAAAGTAAATAAGGGCATTTTGGTAATTTTGAACATAAGGGTGGGTATTTTGGTAATTTTTCAAAAGGATAATCTATGAAAGCCTAGAACCTTCTTTTATTTTCCCTCCATTATTTCCTTCCCTCCACTGACATTCTCTTGTTTATATGAATGTTTGTTGTGCTTGGTTATGTGTCTTCAGTGGGTGGTGACCGAGAAGAAGAAAATGAGGAAAAAAGGAGAAAATTAGGAAATGAGAGGGAATCAGAGAAAGAAAGGAAAACACAAAAGAGAAGGGGAAAAATCAAAGGGAATGAAGAGTTTTGGGAAGGGAAAGGAATCAGAACGAAGTGGGAGAGAAGGAAATATGTACCACCTCGAAAATTTGAGGAGTAAGGGCATTTTGGTAATTTTTTCATAAGGGTATTTTAAATTTACATGAAGTTCCTAGAAATACCTAGAATGTGCTAGAATTATCTCGATTTTTCCTCTCCAAAACCCGTCCACTATGTTTATATATATTTGAAGTGTGTGTGTGTTTGAGCATTGTTCGGTGGTGATAGGCCGAAAAAAGAAGAAAAAGCCATTGAAGGCAGAAAAACAGAGAGAATATGTGAGAAAGATATAGGGGTAGAAGAGCATGAGAGGAGAAGGAAAAAAGGAAAATAGCTTATTAACATCTGTGAATGAGAGAAGGGAAAATCGAGAGGAAAAAATATCGGAACCATGGGTTCCATTTTGACTTTCTAATTTAGGACCAAGAACCCAGAAAACAGGAAGTCTAGTGTCTTCCTGAGCGTTCTACGATCATTTTGAGGTTGAAAAAAGAAAGGGTTGAAGTGAAAAAAGGGCAACAGGGAGGTCTGTGACTTAGTCGAAAACTCGAGTTGACCCTTTAAGTTAAGGTATGTTTTTGCCATTTTGAGTTTATAGATATCTTCCTAGTATTAAGAAGGTGGGGATCGAATATTAAAACTTGAAAATTGACTATAAAACAGGGGATTTCCAATCGGGTCTAGTCGCGGGTCAATGACCCGAGTTGTAGGAATCAGGTTAACTTAGTTCCAGGTAGGAGACGACCATGTGACGTCGTGTGAAACCCACACACAGAGGCTTCATGTGGCGCTTGAGGGCACATCCGGCTGAATCTAGAGATGTGTTCAACACGAGTTGTGTAGTACTCTTTGTTATGAATCTAATGGTCCAATAATTGGATTATTTGGACATAGTATAGGACAATTAGATTGTTCAAAGTTTATGTGTTATTTAAACCTTATTAATTAAATCTTAAAAAATTGGGAAAAATTAATATGGTCTTTAGGTGTCATTTTAGTATATTAATGAATTTTTACATATTATTAGTTATTTTATAAATGTTTGGATATATGGTTGATTAGTTAAGTAGTTATTGTAATTGTGGTGGATTATTTATGGATTGTTTATGATTGATTTTGTGCTCTGGTTGATTATGGGTTAATTGGTATTTAATTGAAATAATGGGTTGAGCATGTACCAGAGTTGTATCTATAATTATGAATAAACTTCCTCTGAAATGTTATGTAAATTATTAATGATAATATGATGATGAATAATATGGAAATATAAATGGTTAAAAGCTTGATGTGAATGATTATATTTGAGTGTAAGAAAGGTTTTAATGATTATATTTTTAGATATTCCTTTTATTATCCAACTTGAATATTTGAATATAAGGGATTCTTGAGTGTGAGACTATATTTGAATGTGAATATAAATGGTAGATGGTTATGCGAATAATTGAAGGGTGATTATGGAAAAATACGATTATATTGTGCAACATAAAGTTTGGTAAGAAAAGATATATGTGAATAATTATGTATGTTTAGATTTGTAATAACTTTGTTGTGCGTTTGATGTTGCAAGACGTGGCGACATAATAATGAAAGTAAAATTGGTTATGGTTGAACTAGTGATTCCGCAACTTGTCAGAGTTAGCGGGCTGAATGTGGGCGGTTACCCGTAAGGGTGGACTTAGTTTGGTTAATTTAATAAATATGAACATAGAGTAAAATCGATAAGATTTCTTATCTGATAAGAGTTGCCAGAAGGGAGTAAGACCAGTCTGATTTTCTTAAAAATTTGGGACGGTTTATGCCAAAATACCTTATGTACATGGATTATCAGTGCTTTTTGAGACTTTCTGACTTGAAACTGAGAATTTTGGAACGATGTGTGAGTCCCTACGATTATTATGGGACTGAAAGGAAGAGATTTGCACGTCAGAAATGCCAGAACATGGAGTTCGTAGGTTGACCGAAAAGCTTCAAGTTGAGTCTCCAATTAAAGGTAAGTATTTCTATGTTCGGAGCTTATAGACATCATTCTGGGAACAATTAGATAACACATGGAGGGTTAGAATGTGAGAAATGATCGTGAAATGAGTGTTTTTAAGTCGAGTTAGGTCGACGGGTTAAGTGACCTGAGTTACAGACCCGTTGAAGGTAGACGACGAGTAGGCTTGCGACTGCACCCAAAGATTGAAATATCGATATCGACGGATATATCGCTAATCAAATTTACAGATATCTTGCCCCAAATATCAATATCAATATCGATATCGTTTACGGTCAACAAAAATGACGAAAATTCGGTCTAAAATTTGGAAATTTGGAATGAAACTTTGGGAAAAACTTAAGTACCCAATGATGGTTATATAGGACTAATAAAAACTATAAAATGATTTTGATATAATAAATATATGATGAATAATATGATACAATAGAGTTTTTTCGATGACTAGTAATATAAAAATTTAAACATAAATATAAATTGAAGTGAATTACTATAATCGAATGTTAATATAATTAAAAACATAACAATAAGTATAAAAAAATGAATAGAAAAAAAAATTATAAAATGAGTAAATATGTTTAAAATTGAAAAAAAAAGAATAAAAAAATAGAGTTAATCTTTGTTCAAAAATTGGAAATGATTGATATATTTAAAATTGAAAATAAGAAGATAAATATAGTTGAAAATAAGAAAAACAAATGATAAAAAAAAATAAAGCAAGCAGAAAAAAAAACAAAGCAAGCAGGGAAGGAAAAAACGTTCACACTCGCACCTACCTGGGGTTGGACCCAGGTGGGTTTGATTTAAAAACAAGTCACAACCAACTCCACCATTAAGCCCAATTGAAAATATAAGTAATATAATATATAAAGTACAAATATGAACGTAAAACCAGTAATCCCTTACCTCGTGCGGGTCTGCGATTCGGGTTTTTTTGACCCGACGACTTGACCCGGCTGGTTTAAGCTCATTTTACATTCGTTTTTCACCCAATTTAAGTCGATCTTGATCGTTTTAAGTAAATAATGAGATCTATCTCCTTAACAAAAGATCGAAATTTCGTGAGATATCTTTCTTCCCCCCTCCTCTTATATGCCGCTGACCATTTTTAACGAAATATCGGCGACATTTCGCCGATATTTTCATCACTGACTGCACCTGCAATGCACGTGAGACCCATGAGCAGAGAGGTGAGGTGGCGCGTGGGGGTGTGTGCCACATCATCTCGGGGCGATCAACAAGAAATTTGATATTTTCGATGTTATGAGTCCAACTGTAGAGTTTTCAAAATGAACATATATTGTTTCATGGTAGTTTTGACAGTTTTAAATACTATGTGTAGTTTTAAATTATATTTTAATCTCGAAAATTAAGGAATCTAAATATAAGAATAATTTGGACAAACTTTAACAAACTTTAATGGAGACTTATGGTGAATAAAAAATTGACAGATATAGTGAAAAGTCGTACATCTAAAAGATTTGACATACATACAACATAAATAAATACACTTTTCTTTCTCTTGAATCACTATGTAAACTTTTAATTACCATAATATGTGATTTTATTATAATAATTTAAATATAATATTCAATAATAATTTAATGAATGAATGCTCAGAAGACGTTGAACCGGTAGATTCCACCACTTGATGAGGTCCGTGGGTTGGATGTGGGCGGTGATCCGCAAGGATGAATTATGTTTGGTTGACCTGTCAAGATATGGATACAGTTAAAGGTAGGAATATCATTGTCCGACAAAAATTAAGGGTAGCTCTTAGTAAATTTGAGATTGTTGTCAGACGAGAGTATTATCAGACACGATTATCAAATTAACTAAGATTAGATCTTGTCACCCAATTTTTTAATAAAATATTTTTTAAAATTCAATTTAAATATTTTTCAAAAGGTTTGAATATTTTCTATAATTTTTTTTTCCATAAAAATATGTGAAATTTAAAAATGTTAGACCTCCCTAGTTTATAGGTCCAGGGCAGTCGCTTTTGTAATATCAAAATGTAAAGTTAATTCTTGCTTACAACACGACTTGATTCTTACTACAAAGTCTTTACAACGAATTTCAATATTTGGTTTATAATTCATTATTTTATACTTATATATATAAAGAAAACTTCTCCTGTTTATCCTTTTTCGTTTTAACAGAAATTATTTATAATTTGGTTAATTTTAAAAGATAGTCACCCGTTAAATATAAACCGTTGAAAGGAAGTTGTCCGAGAGGCTCGGAAGCAGGTTCGGCTCAGCTTTTCTCCTTCAATATTAGACAGAGAGAAAAGGAAAACAAGCTAAACAGAGAGATACCCAAGAAAGCAGCTCTGGGAAACAGAGAGAAAGTGAGGGAAACGACGAGAAAATCCTCCAAACCCCAATCTCCTCTCTCTTCACTTTCCAAAACCCATCTCGTTTTTTTTTTTTTCCTTCCCTTTTTTTCTTTTCTGAAATAGGGCCTAATAATGTCTTCACACACAAGTCTCCCCTATTTCTATTCTAATTCAGACTCTTCCTCAGAGAATTTTATCAAAACTTGTTAACTTCACCTAAAAAAAGACTCAAACTTTTCTCAATTCGCATTACAATTTTTTCTTTTGAATTGCGTTTTAGATTGCTCACGCCTTCTGGGTTAATGGGTAGGAGTTGAATTTTGAATTTGGGGTGGTTTTAACGGCCATATATTTTTGTTCTTCTGAGCTTTCTCGGCGGTAAATGGCAATGGAGCCAGCTTTGCCCTTATCTATTGTTTCTATGGTTGAAGAAGTTCTTCAGCAGCATGGAAAACATTTGAGCGACATTGACTTGGCTTCTAGAATGGCCGAGGAAGCTTGTAAATATTTCTCCATTTCCTTTATTTTTCTTACCCTTGAATTTGGATATATTTTTATTTTCAATTTATATAGTCTGTTGGTTCTTCCATTTCTTGAGGCGGGGCATTCTATTTTAGATTGTGGCACTGAATTTTCCTGAAGCCAATATATTGATTTTGATGCAAATTCAATGCAAAGATATCTATATTTTTTTTGAAGTGTTTAAAATGTTACATGCAAGCCCAAGAATCCAATTTTTGAAGAATAATTTAATTTTTTTCCTTTTGTTAATGTTTTAGATTTCGAGGAACATTAATCATTTGGGCTGACTGCAATTTTGGTGTAAAATTGTTGCTTTACTTTTCAATGAACCTCAAATCTAAATAAAAATTCCAGAGTCGAAGAATGAAAATCGAATGTTTCATAATATTATGCAGCCTTGAGAAGATATGAAGCAGCCCGGTGGTTAAGAAAGACGGTTGGCGTTGTGGGTGGTAAAGATTTGCCTGCTGAACCTTCTGAAGAACATTTCAGGCTTGGATTGCGAAGTGGAATAATTCTTTGCAATGTTCTTAACAAGATTCAACCCGGGGCTGTGCCCAAGGTATGCCTCGACTTGGATTTTCCTTTGCCTTTATTCAACCGCTTTGTTAGTTTCTGATAATGTTAACTGCCTCTTGTTTCTAGGTAGTTGAAGGAACCATGGATTCGGTTATTATTCCTGATGGGGCAGCTCTGTCTGCATATCAGTACTTTGAAAATGTCAGAAACTTCCTTGTGGCCGTGGAGGAAATGGGGCTTCCAACCTTTGAAGCCTCCGATTTGGAACAGGTTGGTGCATATGGTTTAGGATGAAACGCATTATTGGTTTGGTTTTATTTCGTCCTCATATTATGAATTTACAGGGAGGGAAATCTGCAAGGATTGTGAACTGTGTTCTAGCAATGAAATCATATAATGAATGGAAACAAGCAGGAGGGAGTGGATCATGGAAATTTGGTGGAACTTTGAAACCCCATACCGGAGGGAAACTCTTTGTTCGGAAAAATTCAGAACCCTTTACAAACTCCATTTCGAGGACCCTATCGGCGGGCGAAAAGTCACACGATAGTTTATACAACGAAGATCCAAATGAATCGGTTAGTGAGATTAGATGTTTTTCAAGTTTCTCTTTTACACTCATCATATTGCAGAAAAATAATTACTTTGTTTTCTCATCTTCAGAGTTCCTCTCATTCCTTATTAATACTAGTCCGAGAAGTGCTTTCGGACAAGAGGCAAGACGAGATTCCAATAGTAAGGGTTCTTATGACATCGTGTGTCATATTCAGCCCGAACATTCTCGTTTCTAACTGATTATAGATGGATATGATATGTTACTTAGAGAAGCCATTTCCGGTTGTTTTTAACAGATTGTTGAATCTATGCTGAGTAAAGTCATGGAGGAGTTTGAGCATCGGCTGGCAAACCAAAGTGAACTTGTAAGCAGCGGATTTCCTTCAACAGAACTTGTAGATTTTTGGATTGACTCTATGTAGATGAACTGTTTTGCGTTGTTTAACTATTCACTACTATCAAGATTCGTTTGATCATTTATTTTTTTTTGACAACATGATAGATAAAAACATGTTCTAGAGATATGGCATTATCCGGTCCTGAAAGATCTCTTTCTGACTCTGCTTCGGAATGTGCTTCTGGTGATATGAAGGTATCAGTTTAGATCCACTATAGAATTGAAATATTTGGGTTGTTGGATTTTCTTTGCCTTTAGCACAATAGAGTGACATTTTGTTCCATTGATGGGTTTTAAGATTGAAGAGAAAGATGATACGGTTGCCACTGAAATCAATGAGGAAGAAGAAGTACACGAGCATGAAGAGGGATCAAAAAGCGAGTCTTCGAAACAGAAAATGCTGGTTGACCGGCATCAGAATGATATTGAGGTATACTGCAGTTGTCTCATTTCACCAATAAACATTTTGTTTATCTGCCCTAAGAAACCTGGTGAAGTTTTTGTTAATATTCTGCAGGAATTGAAACATACTCTATATGATACAAAAGCAGGAATGCGGTATCTACAAATGAAGTACCGGGAGGAGCTCAGCAATCTAGGTATGATAAAAACAGAAAATTGGAAGGAGATTTTTTTTCCAATAAGGCCCAACGGAGTAGCATAACTAGATTCCCATGTAGGTAAGCACCTGCACGGTTTGGCTCATGCAGCAACAGGATACCAGAAGGTTCTCGATGAAAATCGCAAGTTATACAACAAAGTGCAGGATTTGAAAGGTAATATTTCTGTACTTCAAATTATCGAAATCTATATTCAAAAATCAAATTATGTTTTGCCTGCAAGATTAATTAGTCATTGATTGCCTTGGTTAGGAAATATAAGGGTATACTGCCGAGTGAGGCCTTTCTTGTCTGGTCAATCAAACCGTCCCAGTACTTATGATTACATAGATGACAGAAGTATTAAGATTGTCACCCCCTCCAAGTATGGAAAAGAGGGACGAAAATCTTTCTGTTTCAACAAAGTGTTTGGTCCTTTTTCAACCCAAGGTTAGCTAGGCTCCACTCCCCATGCGAATTCGTTCCTAAAACATCAAATTCGTCAGCATTTTCACTGTCAAATTTCTTTTTCTGCAGAGGAGGTATTTTCAGATACACAGCCTCTGATTCGATCTGTTCTTGATGGATACAACGTCTGCATATTTGCGTATGGCCAAACCGGATCAGGAAAAACTTTTACAATGGTAAAATATATGCATAGATATTTCGTATATTCTTTATGGTCCAGCCAACTAACTCCTAAATTTGTTCACCAATATATAGAGTGGACCAAATGAGATAACAGAAGAAAGTTGCGGTGTAAATTACAGAGCACTTGGTGATCTATTTTTACTATCAGAACAAAGAAAGGATACCTTTCGATATGAGATTTCTGTTCAGATGCTTGAAATCTACAATGAGCAAGTTAAGGATCTGCTTGCAACGGACGGTGCTGCTAATAGAAGATATCCTTCATAAGTGCTGACATTTATTTCCTTACATTTCCTTATTATTATGTTCTTTACAATACCTATGATTCATATTCTTATGTGTTCTTAACTCCAACATACATTAGAAATCCGTAACAGTTCTCAAAATGGAATTAATGTACCTGATGCGAACCTTGTTCCTGTATCATCAACATCTGATGTTATACATTTGATGAATATTGGGCATAAGAATCGTTCAGTGAGTGCCACGGCCATGAATGACCGGAGTAGTAGGTCACATAGGTAGAATCAGTGATGTACATTTCAGCAAGATTATGTGGTGATCATGAGTCCATCTGAGCTAACTTCTTATGTTGCCTTCAACAGCTGTTTGACAGTTCATGTTCACGGAAAGGCCCTGACATCTGGAAGCATTCTTCGCGGTTGTATGCATCTAGTTGACTTGGCAGGAAGCGAAAGAGTTGACAAATCTGAGGTGACAGGAGATCGATTGAAGGAGGCACAACATATTAACAAATCTCTCTCAGCTTTAGGAGATGTCATTGCTTCTCTTGCTCAAAAGAACTCTCATGTTCCTTACCGAAATAGTAAACTCACCCAACTCCTCCAAGATTCGCTCGGTAAGATTGTCAGCTCACAGTCACATACACATTTGCTCTCTCTATTGTAATAACTTGATTGGTGTCCCTTTAATATCAGGAGGGCAAGCGAAGACGCTCATGTTTGTTCACATTAGCCCTGAGCCTGAAGCTCTAGGAGAAACACTTAGTACACTCAAATTTGCAGAACGGGTTTCCACAGTTGAGCTTGGTGCTGCTAAAGTTAACAAAGACGGTGCAGATGTAAAAGAGCTCAAAGAACAGGTGGTGTATGCCTTCTATTACCATTGAGAACACTAATTTGAGTGCCTTTAAATTTTTGAACTGTTTTTTCTTACTATTTATCTATTGTTTTCAGATTGCTACTCTCAAGGCAGCCTTAGCAAGGAAGGAAGGAGGGGGAGGAGGGAACCTTCAACATTCCCAATCCATAAGCCCGGAAAGGGCTAGAATTAACTCTGCTGGTTCTTCCCCTTTGCATTCTAAGTTTAAAAGCACAGGAGATTTGTCTACTGGCCGCAGGCAATCAGCGGATGATTTTGGAAACATAGAGGTATTGGCCGAGTCTTCATTCTATTCGATGTCACACTGGACACTGAGCTTGTGTTTCAATTGATTATTTTAATTTTGATTGCTTTAGGCTCGAAAAACTCCTGCATCCAAGCTAAAAAGGCGAAGTTTAGATCCCCAAGATATGCTACCAAGGTCACCTCCCTGGCCACCGGTTGGAAGTTCTGGATTGAGCTCAAAAGAGGAATCCGACAAGGACTCAGTAATGTCTGGTGATTGGGTTGATAAGGTGACTGTGAAAGAAAATCTATTAGGAGCCTGGGACATGGACAACAGACAGTTGCCGGAGGTTTTTGGTCCAAGTAGCCTCCCAGACCCTCCGAAGTTATTTATGGAACAACAATTTGGAAAATTAATGGGAAGCAAAGAGGAGAGCCAAGACTATGAAGTACCAAGGAGTCGGTATGAGATGGGCAGCATTGATGACTCTGATGAGCTTGAGGCTGCAACTAGTGACTGTTCGGAGCCAGACTTGCTCTGGCAACTAAATTGCCATCCCAAAGCTACCAGCATTCCAAATGGATTGGGAGCAAAACCGAAGAAAAGTCATTCCCGGCCAATAAGGAGCCCGGAAACTAGGTACATATATACACTAGTTAGTTGCTATCAATTTAATTTAAGTTGTTTTCTTTGAGCTGCATTGATACTTGTGATAAAAAAATTCCATTTTGTGTCCGTGTAACCAGGAGTCTAATCCCATCATTGATTCCTTCACCCTCAAGGAAACCACCGAATAATGGGGTTAACCATCCTCTGCAGAGAAGGTTGTCAGCTCCTGGTGAAGCGAAGCGAAGGTCTGCAAAATGATGAGATTATTTCTATGGTGTGTTGAGGCAGGTTTGCATTGCTCTATGTATTTTTTGTGCCATTTTTGTGTATTCATATACCCAGAGAGAGAGAGAGATTTCAACATATATAAATGTATCAATGGAAGTGACAATAACGCCGGTTGCCTGAGTTTCCGGTGGTGGTCAGAAGATGTATGTTGCCGCACCCCGTTCATCTCAATTTTTTTATAAGGTTGTTAAGATGTAAATCAAGTAAGGATTTTATATATATATTTTTTTCGATCGATGAATGGTGATTGATGCAAATTTATCATTTAAATAGAATTTGTTGAATTTGAGAATCTATGACTTGACCGAAACTATACTGCTTGCAGAAACACAAGCTTGAATCCATTCTAAATTCTCACCAAGTCACCATGCAGAACAACGATGGTCCTCTCTAGCTTCCCATTAGTTTCTATGTGCTTCAATCGATGTTTTAGTCTTCATTCAGATGGACTTTCTATTAGACAATCTGCCTGATATCTCAATCAATTCTAATCAATCTGGCTATAATCTCTCCTATCGTCCTGTTTTCCTTTCCTCGTGCGCTTATTTTGATCCTGGTTATGCTAGTGATCCGGATGATCGTCGTTGTTGGAATATTGAGTATAAGCAGATAGCTTTTGAGGCAAGTAACGAGACTTAAAACTAATAGAGTCCATTATGAATTAAGAATATATTTGGAAATCCTTATTGAATAAGGTTTAAGTCTTTTATGTAACTTAAATCTAATTGGTACCCTATTGAAAGTCATCTAGGATTCCTACTTATTATGTGATAAGAATAGAATAGGAATCTAGATGCTTATAAATATTGGTCTCTGCTCTCTCAGAAAATATGCCTTAATACCAGTGCTAAGACCTATCAAAAGTAAGGGGCCTTCTGATCTGAAAGAGAGGAGAAGATCAATATTCTAAATCTTGTTCATCAAGATGTTGAAATCAGGTTCTTGCTTAAAACTGTTAATTCTCATTGTCATGTCTATTGTTCCTCAATTTTATATATATATATATATATATATATATATTGTGTGGCCTATGTAGCATGTTTGAATTAAGGATGTATGAATTAGTTTACATGTGGTATCAGAGCTACAATCACGCTCTTAGGTCCATATTAAATTATATGATTGATGATTATTTTGTTAGGAGACAAATTTAATGGATCCGAATTTTTGATGATTATTTTGATTGCTAATTAATGATTATTAAAAAAAAAAATCAGAGGAAGGATTTAATCGTGGTTCCTTAAATTAAAGAACTTAGGTTTATCCTTAACAAAATACGACATGTCGTTTGCCTTCAAAATAACTGTAGCCGTTGGACTCCAACGGATACTTCAGCTTCTCCTGAAATTCTCCCGAAATCAGAAACCACTCAAATTGATCCTTACTTCCTGCTGCGATTAACCTCGGTTCTCATTCAATCGACCAAGTAAGAACTCGATTCTCATTCTCTTAATTAAATCCCCAAAATCGAAAGCCCCAAAACCCTTTAAAACCCGGATTGTGATCCAATGTTTTCGATGGACTTCTGAGATATGAATGCGAACAAGGTAAGTAGTGTTTTCTTTCACAAACTGATTCGACACTGTGATAATTTTCGATTCATAAAACTCACTGTTGTTATATCTGCATTATATCTGATGGAATCATCTTATGATTCGTCTGTTAAGATGATTAGATGTATGGTTTTGAAATTGTAAAATCGAACTGTTGATTGCAGTTTTCTGAATTAAAACGAAACTCATACTTTGCGTTTCACACTTGTATCCCAACTGCTTTTGTTCTCAGATTGGAAATATAAGGACTCATTGATGAGTCGTGTCAATTCCTTGCAAATTGACAGAATTCACATGTTAGGACTGATTGGTTGCCACCACAGTAGTGCCCAATCATGTTTTAACCTATGATTGAGTAATGAATGGTCGAATCCTGTCATGTTCCTTGTTCTCCACAGAGAATTAAGGAAAGATTCGCCTTGTGGTCAGTTTGGAGCCTAGGAGTCGTGTAGGGTCATCATACACATATGGTTGTTTCCTAAACGGTTCCTAACTTCACACTTAACCACTGTGAGATGATTATGACACCCACATGAGTCATTATTCGTCTCACACTAATGTAGTATAATACTTAAATTACATCAGTACTTATTGAAACTAAAACATTACTGTCAAACCTCTACTTACTGTGAAATCAGGAGGATTGACAACCAACTTCAATAAGATAGAGACACTTACTGGGAACAACTATAGTAAGTGGAGATCAGACTTGGAATTCCACTTAGGATATGCAGGGCTGGACTTGGCATTATTGGAGCCAAAACCAGCAGAACTCACAGCAACAAGTACTAAGGAAGAAAGGGACTATTTCAAGGAATGGAATCACTCCAATCGACTGTCCTTTCTGTGCATAAGGAAATCTATGCAGGACAGTGTTAAGGGAGCAATTCAAGTGGAAAGCAATCTGGCTAAGGATTTTTTGGAAGCTGTGGCAGCAAAGTACCAGACTTCAGATAAGGCAGATGCAAACACTCACCTTGCTGAATTGGTGAGTATGAAGTTCGATGGGAGTGGCAGCATCCGTGATCATCTAATGAAAATGGTTGAAAGATCCTCCAAGCTAGCTGAACTCAAAATCCCCATCAATGAGCAATTCCTTGTCCACTTAGCCTTGAATTCCCTACCACCCGAATATGGTACCCTCAATGTGACTTACAACCTGCAGAAGGAAAAATGGGGAGTTAATGAGCTCATCACTCAATGTGTTCAAGAAGAACTGCGACAGAAGAAGGAGAAGTTAGCAATGGTGAATTTCATTCACTCTTCCAAGGGCAAACAGCTTGCTGTCTCGGGTAAGAAGTTTAAACCCTCCCATAAAGCTAGTAAACTTGTCATGAAACCTCATAATCCCCTTAAGGCATCTGCATCTCACAATACTGAAAAAGGAAAACAAGAGTTCAAATGTTACTTCTATAGAAAACCTGGTCATGCCAGGAAAGACTGTGCTGATTTCAAAGCCTGGATGATAAAGAAAGGTGATTGCTTTTCAACTTTACATGTTTTTGTTTGTTTTGAATCCAATTTAGTTTTCACTCCACAAAATTCTTGGTGGTTTGACACTGGCTGTTCTGTTCATATCACCAACTCTTTGCAGGGTTTCATAAAAATAACACATCCAAGTAGACAGATTTACAAAGTTTATGTTGGCAATGGATCTAAAGTTGAAGTTGAGTCTGTTGGGAGTGTCAAGCTTGTGTTCTCATCTGGTTTTGTTTTAGACTTAAAAGAAGTTCTTTATGTACCTTCTATGAGGAGGAATTTAATTTCAGCATCCAAACTTGTTAAGGATGGTTTTTGTTTTATTGGGAATTCAAACTCAATTTCATTTTTTCAATTTAATAAAATGGATGAGTTACTTGGCACTGCTACTTTGATTGGTGATATGTGGCAATTAGATTGTTCTGTTATGAATGAATGCTATTCCATTAGTCATGTTGGATCTAAACGAATGCTCCTTGATGAATCATCTTTTATGTTGTGGCATAAAAGGCTAGGGCATATCTCTAAAGACAAGATCATAAGACTAATGAAATCTGGTCTCATTCCCAAATTGTCCCCAACAGACTTGACTCACTGCATTGATTGCATTAAGGGAAAACCCACAAACCCAAACAAGAAACATGCATCTAGAAGCCATGCTTTACTAGAAATCATTCATACTGATGTTTGTGGGCCATTTCCCTATAAAACTATTTGTGGCAATCTTTATTTTGTGACATTCATTGATGATTTCTCTCGTTTTACTTATGTCTACTTGATACCTGAAAAATCTGCAGTTTTAAAGTGTTTTGAAATTTTTAAAACTGAAGTTGAAAATCAATTAAATAAAACCATAAAAATTGTGAGATCAGATAGGGGTGGTGAGTACTATGGCAGGTTTACTGAATCTGGACAGCAAAAGGGTCCTTTTGCCCTTTACTTAGAAAAACATGGGATAGTGGCTCAGCATACAACCCCATACACACCTCAATAGAATGGAGTAGCAGAAAGGAAAAATAGGACCCTGATCAATATGGTTAGAAGCATGAAGTGTAGGGCAGACCTTCCTAATTTCCTATGGGGAGAAGCACTGAAGACAGCAAATTATGTACTGAACCGTGTACCAAGTAAGGCAGTCCCTAGGACCCCTTTGAGCTTTGGAAAGGTTGGAAGCCTAGTCTCAACCATTTGCACGTTTGGGGATGCAAAGCTGAAGCAAGACTGCACAAACCAAGTGAGAACAAGCTGGACAGTAGAACTGAATCATGCTACTTCATTGGTTATCCTGAAAAATCTAAAGGCTTCAAATTCTATTGCCCTCACTTGCACACACGGATTCAGGAAACTCACAATGCCAAGTTTTTGGAAGATTTTGGGTCAGATTACTTAGCAGTTGACAATTCAGATTTTGATGAACTACAGACCACTGATGAGACTCTAGAAGCAGTTTCTGGTAACACTGCAAGGTTACATACGGCTCCTGCAATTATGATTGAACCACCCGCTCAGCCTCACCCCTCTCCAAACTCTATACACACTACTTCAGTTCCAAATATCCCATCTCATTCCACTGTAAACCCAGAACCTCTCCCACTCTCTACAACACAAGTGGTTGAGGATTCACTTACACTCAGAAGATCCACGAGACAAAGGAAGTCAGCTATTCCACCTGACTACATGGTGTACTTACAGGAGACTGAGTATGACACTGGAACAGATGAGGATCCACTCACTTATCAAGCTGCCATGGAAAGTCCCAATGCGGTTTTGTGGCAAAAGGCAATGGATGAGGTGTAACAACCCGTACCTTCGGGAAGGGTAAAAATATAATTTTAGAAAGTTTTGTGTAAATGGACGTTTTTGCCCTTGTGAATAGTAGATAAAAAGTTGACTTTTGGAATTCTCGATTGGATGAGTGTTAACCCGTGACCGTGACGTAGTTTCGGACGTCACGAGTCCGTAGACAGGTGGCAGGTTCGATTTGGATAACCGGAGGGAAAGTTATGACGTTCGGAAGATTGGGGGCGTTACCGTAATTTTGAGTAAACGAGGAAAATGTTGACTTTTTGGAGGACTTGGGATTTTCAAGTAGACCGAGGACCGTTAGATAGGTCTCGACGTCCTGAGTTCAACGACAGGCGGCACGCTGTCATCGGACGTCGGACGGAAAAGATACGGGTCTAGAACGTTCGAGGGCAAAATGGTAATTAATTGTACAAGGGGTATTTTGGTCATTTTCCCTCAGCCCAATCAGATAAGGGCAAATGGCAGGGATATTTTGGGCTAACCTATGGCTGATGGACACGTGCAAGGGACTGGATGGTTCCAGGGGCTACTAACGTGTGCACGGCCACACGTTGTTCCATTTTGAACCGTGCTTGTTCGAAGAACACAGAGAAACAGAGGGGAGAAACGGGAGAGATTTGGATCGATTTGGTTACAAGGGTGAGTGAAGGGTGATTGGTGAGAGTGACAGAGAGACGAGGGTGAGGTGTTGATCGTGTTTTGGGACTGGAATCGTGCACGGAGGCGCGGTGGTGGTGCGGCGAAGATTTGAGGAAACAGGGAGGCCGTGAGTTCGTGGTGGTGGCTACGCCGTGTGGTGGCTCAAATCACGACCGTGGGACGTTCAAAAGGCTGTAGGGAGTCCAACGAACACCGTGGTACGCGACGGCGTTTGCGGCAGAGACGGAATCGAAGGGTAAGCTTCTTTACTCTGTTTTCCCGTGCTTTTTCAATTCAAAAGTCGTGAAGGTAGGATGAGAATCGAAGGGAGTGGTGAGTGCAGTGGTGTTCAGGGAGGTTCTAAGAGTGGTGTGGGATGGTCGCCGTGACGGGGACGTGCACGGCGGAGCCAGTCGACGGAGAGTACTCTGTACTCTGTTTTGGCCGTGGGTTCAAACGTCGAGTCGTGACGGTTGGGCACAAGTCGACGGTCAAGGTGAGTCGGGTTAGATGTAGAAGGGCCTTAGGAACCGTCTGGTGTTGCCACCGTGACGGGGGATGACCGGAGGGGCTGGATCGTGAAATAGGGGGAGTTTGGCCGTCTGGTTCGAGCTTGAGTCGACGGGTTTGGGACGGTGTCGAGGTCTGAGGAGCTAGGGAATGGATAGGTTGGAACTGGACGAAGCTTTAGGTGAAGAAAGGGAGAGGAATCGTGCAGGTACGGTGGAGAACCGCTGACGCCGGTTCAGTTTGCAGACCACTGTGCTGAACCGGGTCTGCTCAAGGTTGAAGGGCACTGTAGCAGGCGCGTGAGGCCCACGCGCAGCCACTTTGGGCGGCGCGTGGAGGCGCGTGGAGAGGAATCCGGCCAAGCTTCCAACATGAGTTTGGTTCTATTTGTCCTAAGTAGTTTATTGGTATAGTTTTCGAGTGAATCGGACGGTGTTACGGAGTTGTTCGGGAATCTAGCCGGTTGAGGGTTTAGGATTAAAATATTATTTAATTCCCGAAAAATTGGGGAAATTAGGATTAGGATCCTTGATGTATTTGTGACCCTATTTGGTGCATTTTGACAGGACGGGAGGTACCCGAGACAGTCGAGGAGCGCACGGAGCGCGAGTGACTTGTTCAGATTTGTGAGTTGACTCTTTTTTTCTTTCAAGCATGCCTAACTGTTTATTTAACGTTTTATGATCTTAAACATGTTTTTATGCTTTTGAATGATGATTTATGTGATTTGATGAGTTTGCATGTTTTACGAGACATTTCCGAGATTTTGCACGGTTTTCGAGAAAAAGCTGATTTTCGGATTTTGATACCATAATTACAATTGCAACCTATAAATGTGTTTTGATAATGATAAATGAGATATGAAATATGATTTGAGATTATGTGTGATTTCTGGGTATAGCAATGGATTTCCGGATTTGGGTTTGGAATGTCGGTTCGGAACGCTGGAAGGGCTTCGAACCGGGGATTTCGAATTCGAGTTTGGCGATCGATTTCGAATTGGTTTTACACTGGATATGGATTAGATTTGCTGGATCTGGCTTTTGGGTTTAAAGACCAAGATTGATATTGACGGGGGACGGGCCCGGTTTGAGTTTAAAGACTCGGGAGTTTAAAGACTCGGATATGTTGATATTACCCCCATAGGCCTATTGAGTTTAAAGACTCGGGAGTTTAAAGACTCGGATTTCATTAAAGGCCTGATTGAGTTTAAAGACTCGGATAGATCCAGCAGGTTTGGTCGGAAATGAGGATTTGATGCTGAACTATGATTTCTATATCCGTTTTATAGTGTTTCTGTTTCTTATGGTATTTTATAGTGTATCTGTTTCTTATGAGATTTTATAGTGTTTCTGTTTCTTATGATGTTTCATATTATGATATTCTAGTACTCCGTTGGGCATGCCTGTGTTGAAAAACGGAGGGAACACTGATTCTTATTTTTCCTTAACCTCGAATTAGTGATAAACTGATTTTACAACTTTTGGTTATTCTAGTCCACTCACACTTTTGGTTTTAAATTTTCCCTCCAGGTCGTGGTGATAGCGCTGGGGTGGACGTTGAGGCAGATATCGAGGCATAGAGCTTCCGACGTCCTTCCGTTGCGAGACTAGCATTGTAGGACTTTTATGCCCATTTTGTAGAACGATGCTCTGACTGGCTGTTGTGTATATGTTACTCCTTCGTCTGATAGTTATGCTTATAGTTGTGTGCAGGTTGTTTGTTTGTTTTTGATACTGTAAGTGTGATTGTCAGACGGGAGCAGGGTTCGTCCCGGGTATCGAGGCCATATTTGGGACGGGTCCTGACATGAGGAGTTGCAATCAATGGAACAAAATCAAGTATGGACATTAGTTGAGCAACCAGACAATACAAGGGCCATTGCCTGCAAATGGGTGTTCAAAACCAAAAGGGACTCACAGGGACAAATTGAAAGGTACAAAGCTAGGTTGGTAGCAAAAGGCTTCACTCAAAGGGAGGGTATTGACTATTCTGATACGTTTTCACCAGTTTCATCTAAAGATTCCCTGAGAGTAATTATGGCTTTAACTGCCCACTTTAACCTTGAGCTTCATCAGATGGATGTCAAAACTGCCTTCCTTAATGGGGTTTTGACTGAACAGATCTTCATGCAACAACCTCCTGGATTTATTGAAAGGGGGAAGGAGTCTATGGTATGCAAACTGCAAAAGTCCATTTATGGACTCAAACAAGCCTCACGGCAGTGGTATTTGAAATTTGATCAAGTAGTAACCAGTTTTGGCTTCAAAGAGAACAAACTTGACGATTGCATCTACCTTAAGGTCAGTGGAGCCCAATTCATCTTCTTGATCCTATATGTTGATGATATCCTGTTAGCTAGTTCTGACATAAGACTGTTAGAAGACACTAAAAGTCTGTTGTCTACTAGTTTTGAAATGAAAGATCTAGGTAATGCCCATTTTGTACTAGGGATTGAGATAGTGAGAGATAGAGGTAGTAGACTTCTAGGATTATCTCAGAGAAACTACATAGAACGAGTATTAAAACGATTCAAGATGGATAAATGCTCAAGTGGTGATGTTCCAGTAAACAAGGGTGACAAACTACATAAAGATCAGTGTCCTCAAACTGAACTTGACAAAGCTAAGATGCGTGACAAACCCTATGCCTCCTTAGTAGGGAGTGTCATGTATGCACAAGTGTGCACCAGACCAGATTTGGCCTTTGCTGTTAGCTTGTTAGGCAGATTTCAATCAAATCCAGGAGAAGCTCACTGGATTGCTGGAAAGAAAGTGCTTCGTTATTTACAGAAAACCAAGCAACACATGATGGTTTATGGTGGCTCAAACACATTGGAATTAGTTGCTTACTCTGATTCAGACATGGCTGGTTGTTCATTGGATAGGAAGTCCACAGGAGGGTACATTTTCATGATGACAGGTGGGGCAGTGTCCTGGAAAACTGCTAAGCAAACCACCATAGCCACATCCACAATGCAGGCTGAATTCATTGCTGTTTATGAGGCAACTAAGCAGGTTATGTGGCTTAAGAACTTCATGAGTGAACTTTTGGTTATTGATTCTATCCAGAGACCTATTACACTCTACTGTGACAATACTTCAGCTGTATTCTTCTCTAAAAACAACAGAAGAACATCTGCTACACGATTGATGGAGGTCAAGTACTTGCTGGTACAGGAAAAGGTTAAGGATGGTGTCATAGACGTGGTATACTTGAACATCAAGTTGATGCTTGCCGATCCATTAACAAAGGCCTTGCCTGTGAAGGAATTCCAAGTCCATGTGGCAAACATGGGACTCACAGATAGTTTTGAATCACTTCATCAGTGGGAGTGATACAGGTTTTTTTTTTATTAAGTTATTTTGTCTCATGATCAGGAATTCTCATAATTGTATTGATGTTTTCAGAACTCTTACTTGTTTTTCCAGCCTTAACTGCAGTATTGAGCTTACAGACTTCAAAGAAATGTTTTGTGCATCTGTAATTGGATATTTTGCTCAATTCATACTTAATGTGGTTACTGCATCATTTGGAACTTTTGTTACTGTTCTGAAATGTGATATGCCTATTCTCACTTTAGTGTTCTACATTTAGTTGAGTAGAATTTGTGATGGAGTTTATGTTTATCATATTGATGTGACCAAAATGTGGGAGTGGCCCTTGAGGCACTCACTGGTTTCTTGTGTGGAAAAGCCAGATTTTACAGCCTTGTGCTGCTGTTTTAGTATCATATGTGATTATAAGGCAATGATACAGAAGTTGTATCGGCTGCCTTGTAGTTCTGTGGTTCAAAACAACAGTGACTGTTGTGTTGGATTAAATTCTTAATATTGACTTAGTGATCACTTTTAGTTTTTAAGTCATGTTTGAACTTGCTGATCTGTCTCTTATACTCATGTGGGAGAATGTTGGAATATTGAGTATAAGCAGATAGCTTTTGAGGCAAGTAACGGGACTTAAAACTAATAGAGTCCATTATGAATTAAGAATATATTTGGAAATCCTTATTGAATAAGGTTTAAGTCTTTTACGTAACTTAAATCTAATTGGTACCCTATTGGAAGTCATCTAGGATTCCTACTTATTATGTGATAGGAATAGAATAGGAATCTAGATGCTTATAAATATTGGTCTCTGCTCTCTCAGAAAATATGCCTTAATACCAGTGCTAAGACCTATCAAAAGCAAGGGGCCTTCTGATCTGAAAGAGAGGAGAAGATCAATATTTTAAATCTTGTTCATCAAGATGTTGAAATCAGGTTCTTGCTTAAAACTGTTAATTCTCATTGTCATGTCTATTGTTCCTCAATTATATATATATATATATATATTGTGTGGCCTATGTAGCATGTTTGAATTAAGGATGTATGAATTAGCCTGATGATCGTCGTTCCATCAGTGATTATTGTATTTACCTTAATTCCAACTTAGTTTCGTGGAGTGCCAAGAAACAGGGTGGGTCTCCAGTTCTAGCAGTGAAGTTGAGTATCGACAACTAGCCTACCCCGCTGATGCAATCACCTGGTTTAGAGCATTGTTATGTGATCTTCATCTTCCATTATCTTGTCCACATCCGTTTTGTGACAACATCAGATCAATCTTCTTGGCTTGCTTGGTGACAACATCAGTTCAATCTCCTTGGCTTCCAACCCGGTTTTCCATACTTGCACCCGTCATGTTGAAGTTGACTACAATTATGTTAAGTGAAGGTTGTCTGTGGTGAGCTGCTTATCTCTTATGTCTCTACCCTTGATCAGCTAGCTGACATCTTCACAAATGGTCACTCCGTCTCTCGATTTTGTTACTTCTTATCCAAACTACTTGTTCTTGATTGCCCTGTCAGCTTGCAGGCGTGTATTAGGCAATCTGTCTAATAATGATATCTCAATTAATTCTAGGCAATGTTATAATCTCTCCATGTCCTCTAGGATTTCTATATCAAGGTAATTGCCACCAATTGAAAATCCTTGCTCCACTACTTTAGGTCGTTAAATTAATTGATTGATTAGTTGTCAATCCCTTTACTTTAGCTTCAAGTCATATGACTGTATATGTTGTGTATATAAGCACCAATTCATATTGTTGACGCATAAAATGGACCAACTAGTTCGTGAAGATCGCACACACGCAAAGAACACGAGATATACGTGATTCATCCAAATCGGACTACGTCCACGGTGTTTCCCCATTCTCATTAATGATATAAGTGTTTGTACATGATACAAGAGGCTTTAGTCTTATAGGAAGAGTAAGAATGTAGAGAGAATGAAGAACCCAATTCTATAGAGAGAGAGTAGAATCCTCTAATGAGGGAGGAGACTTCCTATTTATAGGAAATATCTAGTTTTAGGTGATGAGCCTAATAATGGGCTTTAGGCATGTGCCTTCTTGATGGGTCTAATTCATGTGGTTCTACATGTCGCGATGGACCCTGATGGTGGGCCGAGCTTGATCCGAGTGATCTTCCGAGTCTAGCCTGGTCACACATATAAATGAAAAGTAGGCTTCAAAGCATATCAATTTTATAATCTTACACTTTCATCTAATCATAGTTTTTCCAAAAAAAAAAAATTGTATTCAAACTCATTTAGTCATACACTTGATTGAAACTATACTGCTTGCACAAACAAAAGCTTGAATACGATCTAAATCCTCACCATGCACAACAAGATACTTGAATTTTGTACTACCAACATTGTAGAAAATGATCACACATTGATCCGTGGCAACCAAAACAACGCCATCGTCCACTATCTTCCCAAGCGACAACCCCTCCAAGGGCATTTCCGGCTCCACCGCTATATATTTTATCCACGAACCTTTATCAACCATCACCCATATATCAATCGAATTCAATATATATTGCATAACAAGAGCAAAAGATTCATTCCAAACTGCAAACATTTTCTTATCATAGTAACCAATATTCACATTTGGAGGGTAGGATATGATATCAAACACCTCCTCTTCCAAATCAAAGGATAGGAGCCCTTGTTTGATTTCATCATTTGGATTTGAAACCTCATTTGTGTTCTTTGCTTGATCATCATCATCACCTTCGTTGTTATTATTATTATCATCCTCGTCATAATAATAATCATCATCATCTGTATAACTAGACACATATTCCTTCTCCTCATGTACTGCAAACCAATAAACAAAGCCCTTACAACAAATGGAGGAAGATTTATGAGGCAAATGAAACCCGGTTTTCGTCGCGATTTTACCAATCTCAACTTCTCTCCATGAATCTGTGCTGAGAGTGTAAACTTCTGCCTTTGGAGGAAACACAACCACACGATCATCTTCATATGTTTTTCTTCCAAAATGTAAAAGTCGGACAACTTCGTAACTATTATTCGTACCACGTCTGATGTCACGACCAATACCTACCGCCGCCGTGGGATATTCCTCCGGGGAAGTAACAGCCATTTCGGATTCGGGAACAAGCTGGAATTCTTTAATGGATGGATTGCATAAACAGATATTATGTTTGTAATCAGTTAGACAAACAATCCCATCACATTGGCTTGAAATTTCAAAGTCGTCTGTTTTTGGACCCATTGAAGGTGGAATCTTGAGGTCTTCAACAACGGAATGTAGGTGATCATCACCACCGTCCATATCAACATCATCAATATGATCAAGGCAGAGATTAAAAGATGATAACCGAATTTCGTGATCGCCCGAGTCCAAGTCTTCAAGAACAAAACGTCTGAAAACGATGGTGGCAGAGGGGGAGAGTTTGCCTGCTTTGAGGGAGTTGGAATTGGTGAGGTGCAAATCTATGAAGTTAGGGTTGTTCATCAAGACGTACCATGACTTTTGGATGCCTTTGAATCGCATGAGAGATTTTGGAGGCAGCCTTGAGAGGATCTGCACCACCAGCTCCTCTGACATTTTGGAGCAACCTTTATGATGTGCCATTGACGGTTCCTGGATCCAAATTTCAGGTGGGCTAAATTTATATGCTAAAATTGGAAAAAAAAAATTCAAATTGAATTTTATTAATCAATGGAAAAAATAATACCTATTTAGGGATTATATATAATAAGCATTACCCTTCAAATGTAACTCTACACATAAATAAAAACTTGACTAAACAAAAAAATTTACAATAATAAATATGAATCAACAAGCAATGCAAATACAAATATCATTATTTAAGACTCACTTATATCAGTTTTATTTAGGATGTTAAGCTATGATGAGCGAATTTCGGGAATTTATTATTCTAACATCTACAAAAAATAAATTAATAAAAAACTAAAAACACAATTTTAAAATTAAATAAAAATCTTGGAAGGGCTATAGCCCTTCCAGCCCATAGGTTAGCCCCGTCTCTGCTCTATCTACGTACACTTTGAAGATGAACACCAAAAAAAAAAAAAAGTTGAAAAATAATCTTACAAGAGTTTTCTTGTGCATAAATATTGTGACGCACGCAGAGATTGTTATGTTAGTTGATAGAGGGTGAAAGATACGTACGGACCACAAGTTCACACATATATTGATGAGGAAAGTGTCAACTAGCTAGCTTGCTAGTGTGTGGTTTTGCGAGAGAAGAGAAGAGATTTCTCATTTTCCTAGTAAAAGTAAATGTTATTTACAGTTAAAAAGCGGTTATAACTCAAGTGCATAGTTACAATTAAGGGCATGAAATATACTCATTACACATTGACCCAATTAGCTAAGAATTTCATATCGACTAGTCTGATGATTGAATAAATATGTAAAAGATTATAAAGCAATGCAAGTTAAGCCGGTTGGTCACTGCACTAAGCCGCTAACTACTTTTTGTCCAAAATTATTGGAATTGTTTTTTCTAGTAAAAATAAATGTTATTTATAGTTAAGAAGCAATTGTAACTCAAGTGTATGATTATAATTAAAGACCTGAAGTATGCTCATCACACATTGACCCAATTAGCTAAGAATTTTATCTCGATTATTCTGATGATTGATTGATTAAATATGTAAAAGATTATAAAGCAATGCAAGTTAAGTCGGTTGGTCAGTGCACTAAGTCTCTAATCGTTTTTAGTCCAAAATTGTTGGAGTCGGTTTTTTCAATAAACGTTATTACATTTCTTTATATTATGTATGAATAATCAAAACTTAGCAACATTTTTCTTTTAGAATTCATTATGAGAAAGGGATAATCTATAACTTAGTCGTAAATATTATGTACTTCTAGGAAATACGTGAACCTATAGAGAATACTCACAAGTGAGTCTAACTCTATCTAGGGCTTCCTTTCCGTCGTCCTCGTCCAGATTTCCCCAATGAGGCTTTGCGGCCGGTTTCTGAGCTGATGATCCCATGGTTGTGGCGGTACGTAAAGATCCCATGGCTCCGTCTGTGTATGTTGTTGGTGTAGGAATTTATGTAGAAGGAAAGTACAGAGGAGCTGGGGTTGAGAATTTGCTTAATCTTTCATTTTGATGCTTTTAGATAAAAAATTTAAAAGTTAAATTTAATTATTCTAAGGAACAAAATACCAAATTGATTTTTTATTTTTATTTTTTGATAAAATACCAAATTGAATTTAAAAGCAAAAATTTAATGAACATGCTCACCGCAGAGTGGAGGAGGCAAAGCACAGCTGGACAAATCAATCGGACCCAATTGTCAATAACACTCGATCAAAGGATACTTTCGTCATTCGGCACTTGCTTTTACAATTTCATCTTCACCGGAGGATTCGGACATTAATGTCATTTTGAAATTGTTTCCTCAAAAATCACACCCTTTCTGGAAATTTCTTCCAATCACATCACAGGAAAAAATAAAGTGTGACTCACTGGCTCCTTCTCTTAGGGTTTAGTTTCGAACAAGAACAGGCAGTGAGACCCCAATTGGCTTCAATGAAGGATTTGTAGATGGACTTCAATGACCGATCCCTCTGTGGCCATCTGTGTTCGAGCATTCCAAGGTACCTGAGCATTTGAATTTTCCACTTTGATTTTTCCTTTTGCAATTTTTATGGTTTCATTTGTTCTCGGTCTAGGTCAATTTTTGGTTTTGGGGGCTTCAGTAGATTGTGGTGATTTACCTTCCATTGAATTTTGGAAGATTTACTTGGATCTTTTGGTGGATTATAGAGAATAATTTCGCTTTTATGTACTTTTTAATTTCTGAAGCTTACTTCGTTATTTAGTAAAGTAGAAAAAGTTCGATTAGTAGGTGGGAATTTTGGTTACTTGCTTTTACTTTTTGAAAATTTTTCATTGCCAAAAATGGTTATGATTGGCTTGCTGGCTGGTCGGTTTTGGTGGAATGTAGCCTTCAGAATTGGTATAAGATGTCTACCATTATACTAGCAAGAACAACTCTCCTTTTCTTTCCCATGGGTGTGCATTCTTTTGTTTGTTTTTTCCCCTCTCAAAAATGTCACTCTGTTTCATTTCAAGTTTTCTGCTTTTGTGAAACATGTTCTTAGAAGCACTAGATCAGTTTCTGGCGATTTTACTCTGAATGGAAACTCAACAGATGATTTTGCAGGAGTTTAGATGCAGTGAGACACAAAGAGTCTTGAAAGCATTTATAGTATGTTTAATATTTTTTTACTTAGCAAATTTTCTCTTCGATTTAGAGTCACACACCCTGTTGTATATAATTACCATTCTAGAATTTGATGTGTAAATCATATAAACCAGATTGTGGAGATATGAGGTGATTTAGTACTTGTGTGCATTGAAGTGCTGACGAGATTTTGTTTGATTGTTTGGACGTTCAGAGTTTTAGCACTTGGGTCTTGGAAATGTCACAACAACAGAGACTAAAATGAGCCAGACTGAATTATCACTGATGAGATCACCTCTTGTTCCACTTGCGACTCTGATTGGTCGTGAGCTTAGGGGTGAGAAAATTGAAAAACCTCATTTAAAGTATGGGCAGGCTGCTTTGGCTAAAAAAGGGGAGGATTACTTTCTAATAAAAACAGACTGCGAGAGAGTTCATTCAGATCCGTCAACATCATTTTCTGTCTTTGCGGTACTGTCTCCCCTTATTTTCCATCTTTATACTTGTATAAAGGAAAATTGATCTATGTTTTGTTTCTGAGAAACCGAGGAAAAATAAAAGAATTTGTGAATCAATAAATGCAAAATATGTACCTTTAGTGCGTCTTTTATTTTAATTGTTAGTTTAGAGCGCATGGTACTTTGTCAGCTTGATATCCATAGTCTTTCTGATTCAATCTGAAATTATTGAGTGGCAGATTTTTGATGGGCATAATGGTATATCAGCTGCTATTTTTACAAAGGAGAATTTATTGGCGAATGTTTTGAGTGCCATTCCCCAAGGAATCAGTAGGGATGAATGGCTTCAAGCCCTTCCTCGGGCACTGGTTGCAGGCTTTGTGAAAACGGATATAGAATTTCAGCAGAAAGGTATACATCGAACCCATTGTTTTCGTATTACAATATGTGTGTGTGTGTGTGTATATATATATTTTCTGCTTGGTTTTGTTTTTCTAATCTTGTTGGTTTAACACCATCTTCAGGGGAAACTTCTGGTACAACTGTGACATTTGTTGTGATTGATGGCTGGACTGTGACTGTTGCATCTGTTGGGGATTCTCGATGCATATTGGATACCCAGGGAGGCGTTGTTTCCCTCTTGACTGTGGATCACAGGCTGGAAGAAAATGTAGAAGAGAGGGAGCGTGTTACTGCCAGTGGTGGTGAAGTAGGAAGGCTTAATGTTTTCGGAGGCAATGAGGTATGTCATGGTTTAGTCTGTAAACAGAAAAACATCTCAATGGATAATCATTCTTTGATGGTCTAAATTTCATATGATTTCAAACATGGTTCACAGGTTGGTCCTCTACGGTGCTGGCCTGGTGGCTTATGCCTTTCAAGGTCAATTGGCGACACGGATGTTGGAGAATTCATCGTCCCAGTACCTCATGTCAAGCAAGTGAAGGTAAAGCTCATCTTGTGCTATTGATGATGGTTGTATTCGTTTTTGTTTGACAAAAATTTAGTGCTTAAGAAATTTTCCATCTTTCTGGTAATGTAGCTTTCAAATGCTGGCGGAAGACTTGTAATAGCTTCTGATGGGATCTGGGATGCTTTGTCTTCTGATATGGCTGCCAAGTGTTGTCGTGGATTGCCTGCAGAGCTTGCTGCAAAGCTGGTTGTTAAGGTGATATTCTGAGACTTGATGCACAGACCAAGCAAATTAGTCCGATCTTTACTGATTGCTTTTCCATTTTCCTTGTTCTGCTTTAGGAAGCTCTGAGGTCAAAGGGTCTGAAGGATGATACAACCTGCGTAGTTGTGGACATAATCCCTTCAGACAATCCTGTCTTGCCTTCAACACCAGCGAAGAAACAAAATATGCTTGCCTCACTTATATTTGGGAAGAAAACTCTGAATTTTGTGAACAAAACAAATAAGCTTTCTGCTATTGGAGTTGTGGAGGAGTTGTTCGAAGAAGGTTCAGCAATGCTCGATGAAAGGTTAGTTCAGTATGTTTTATATCCAATTCTTAATTTTAAGGCAATATTTCCAGCTCGAGTTAGAGCCTTTATTTCTTCCCTTTTATGACGGAAATGCAGGTTGGGTAAGGACTCTCCTCTGAATGCAAATACTGGGATATTTCGATGCGCAGTCTGCCAAGTGGATCAGCCCCCAGTAGAAAGTCTATCAGTAAACTCCGGAACTTTCTTCTCTCCAGCCTCTGAGCCATGGGAAGGTCCCTTCCTCTGCACTGTCTGTCGGAACAAGAAAGATGCCATGGAAGGAAAAAGACTGAACAGACCAACAGTGGTCTTGTAGTAATTTACCCAGTTACTATTCTAAGTTGTATTTTGTTTTTTCTCTGGCAGTGTGAGCATATGCTTGGTTTTCCTTTTTCAGGTGCTGACTATTTATAGATGTGTGTAAGAAATGAAGTTGAGAGATATGCAGGATAAGTAGGTGTTGTGTGTCCAATCTGGTTTGTGCTCAGGCTCAGCTGTTCGACTGCCTGACAGAGTTGCTAACAGCTTTAATTTGTAAGTAAATTGAAGGTTTGCGTTATATTTTTCGTTGGAAATTAGCAACGGTACTCTATCCAACACATTGATGCTCCCTCTAATTCATATTTTTTGGAACAAATGATTATATAATCGATAGGCTTAAAGTTTCTATAAGTGTTTTCCCAATCTTCCATTTCTGTCTGGTTTAGCTTGGTTTTCCATTCTTCATTGTGACTACGATTTCATGTAACCCTAATTGTTCATGGCTTGTCGTTTGTACTTGATGTTCAGTTGTTCTGAATCAAGATTGAAAAGCAACACCAATTTATTGAACCGAAACAATCATGGCAAATGAAACAGGAACCTTACACTTACAAAAGCAACAGAAGATGAAAAGAAAACTTGTGTAACTCAGTTCGGAGGCAGCCATTGTAGCTCGATCCCGTAGTTCCATTTCTCAACAGGGTCTTGAGGTTGAATATCGACCACTGAAGTATAGGCTGTGCATTCTCCAACCCTAACCCTAATCATATACAATGTCATATGTGAATCTTTCAAGTAATGGCAGCAGAGGCTCCCTCTGCATGCATTATATCTGCCATTCAAGAGGTTATCCTCGAAAGCCCTACAAAGGCTTTTGGAGGAGCAATTTAGAGGCGATAGGAGAAGATTCTGAGAGCAATTGAACAACATGACAGTGTTCCGAGTAGGCACATTGAAGGGCAAGTTTTCGTCAAGTCTGAAGCCTTGTGAAGAGAAATCAGCAGAGCGGCACATGGTTTCATCTTGAATCAGGTCGGGCGGGCTTATTATGAGCTTACGAGCAATTGGGTCAATGCTGAGAATCTTGTAATTGAATCCTTGAGCTGATTTGAACTCGAGAACATTGCCATTGTTGTTGCAGTAGATTTTGTACCTCGGGTCCCCGCACGTGTCTTCTGTGCTGAAAGGGTATGGAACTTCAAGACCGCCACATTTTGGGCAATGATCAACGTCTGATACATTGCCAGTTTCGACTATGATCGTGATAGAGATCATGATCATGAGCACAAAAAATGTAAAACCCATCTTGACAAGCAGAGACGCGAATGCAAAAAATAGTGAGAGCTGGATGTCTATTTATAGTAAAAGGGCTAGTAAAAGGGCAAAGAGAAAATTCGAACTTCAATGCAAAATAACAAATACAACATAATCAACTGACTTAAAGCAAATGTCCGAACTTTTAAATGTAGGGGATTTTATGATTAACAAATAGTAGAATTCTAGAAAGTGTTGCTCCAATTCAATTATATTGGCATCCATTTTTTTTTATTGGGGAGGGGAGGATTTTTTATATTTATTTATACAATATATTATCGAAATACGAATTTGAGAACAATTATCTACAAGTCAATACTAGACTCAACTGAATTAGACGATATCGAATTAAAGTTGTCTATGTGAATGAATAATGGAATATTTATTATTTAAATTTGACAAGCAATAATCAACAAAAAAGCTGTGGCCAACAGGTGTCAGTTTTTTTTCAATGGAGCGATTAATAAATGCCAATGAATGAACAAACCTAATGACCAAATAATTAAGCTTGTTAAGTTTAATGGCACCCATGAATGATGAAGCTAATTAGTTTTAGCTACGTCCATTTTCCTCCTACTATTTCCCACTGCAATTTAATTGCTTTATTGTGATGGATTATCCAGACAGTAAATGACAAGTTGCGAGTATTATGATATAAATAAGGATTGAAATATCGATATCGACGGATATATCGCTAGTCGAATTTACGGATATCTCGTCCCAAATATCGATATCGATATCGATATCGTTTACGGTCAACAAAAATGACGGAAATTGGATCCAAAAGTTGGAAATTTGAAATGAAATTTTGGGAAAAACTTAAGTACCTAATAATGATTATATAAGACTAATAAAAACTATAAAATGACTTGATATAATAAATATATGATGAATCATATGATAGAATATAGGTCTGCCGATAACTAACAGTATAAAATTTTAAAGATAAACTTAAATTAAAACATATATTCCTACATTAAAACAAGGTTTATAAATTATAACATATTTTACAGTCTAATTACTTGAAAAATAATTAGACTTTGATTATGACAAATAATCATAATAATAAAAATAAAAATAATAATATAATAATAATTCTAAATTATAATCATGTTATTTAGATTATTTCAATTAAAACATATATTCCTACATTAAACAAGGTTTCTAAATTATAACATATTTTACCATCTAATTATTTGAAAAATAATTAGACTTTGATTATGATAAATAATCATAATAATAAAAATAAAAATAATAATATAATAATAATAATAATTCTAAATTATAATCACGTTATTTAGGTTATTTCAATTAAAACATATACTCCTACATTAAAACAAGGTTTCTAAATTATAACTTATTTTACCGTCTAATTATATGAAAAATAATTAGACTTTGATTATGAAAAATAATCATAATAATAAAAATAAAAATAATAATATAATAATAATAATTCTAAATTATAATCATGTTATTTAGATTATTTCAATTAAAACATATATTCCTACATTAAACAAGGTTTCTAAATTATAACATATTTTACCATCTAATTATTTGAAAAATAATTAGACTTTGATTATGACAAATAATCATAATAATAAAAATACAAATAATAATATAATAATAATAATAATTCTAAATTATAATCACGTTATTTAGGTTATTTCAATTAAAACATATACTCCTACATTAAAACAAGGTTTCTAAATTATAACTTATTTTACCGTCTAATTATATGAAAAATAATTAGACTTTGATTATGACAAATAATCATAATAATAAAAATACAAATAATAATATAATAATAATTCTAAATTATAATCACGTTATTTAGGTTATTTTAATTAAAACATATATTCCTACATTAAAAAATATATTCTAAATTATTACCTATATTACCAAATATGTGAGTTAAACCATTTTTTACATCAAACTTAAACATGTATCATAAATTAAAACATGTGTTCTAAAATAAAACATATATTCTAAATTTAAATATATATTACCAAATATATGAGTGAAGCCATATTTTATACTAAAACATATATTACTAAAATATATTTTACCAAATAATATATTTTGAATTTTAAAACAAAAAGATATTGAAGACTTAACTTTTTTTATTTTATTTTATATTTAGCCATATATGGTAAATTGGTATATTTTATATAAAAAAAGGGGTTAAAAAGCCAAAACCAAATGAAACGCAGCGTTTCATTCAGTTGGGTATATTTTTACTCAACCCTTCAATTGATCAATCGCGTCTGCTTGTGGAGAGGCCTGAGACCGTGAGGGCGAAATGTGGATGAAGCGAGGCGGTGGAGAACTGCGATCGTGAGGGCGAGAGGCGGCGGAGAACTGCGATCGTGAGGGCGAGAGGCGGTGCAAGCCACAGAGAGGACGACCGGAGTATGGTGGAGCGGCCGTCGAGGGTCGACTCAGTCGTCGAGGCTAAGCAGAGTTGGGCGGAGCTACAGAGGTTGTTCGAGTGGGCTGTGCTTCGGCGTCGACAGAAGAGGAGTTTAGGTGGTTTTCTTCTTCGATGCTACCCCCAATTTATGGTTATCCAGAAAGCGAAGGGGTGGTGAAGACTGAAGAGTGGTCTGGGCGTCTGGTGTGTCAATTTTTTTTCGATTTTTGTTTTCTGTGAATTCAGTTCTTGGCTTGTCGTCCAAAATCGTCAATTTCGCTGAATATCGGGGCTTATCGCCGATATCCTTTGATTTCCTCCGATATTCGCCGATATCGACGATTTTGCCGGAAGTCTTTCCTTCTCCCCACGCTTACGTGCCGGTGGCCGGAAAAGACGATATATCGACCGATATATCGTCGATTCCGGCGATTTTTCAATCCGTGGATATAAACGACGACATGATTATTATTTCTCATTTTTTAATATAGTATTAATACATATCAATTTATTTTATAAAAATAATAATTTCTCGAGTGAAAATAATAAATGGATATCCTATATTTATTAAAAATCTAAGATAAACTTTTCTAGAATCATCGGGAAAGTCATTGTGACCCTAAAATCCCACTTTCCATATTTAAGGAACCTTTCAAGGTTTCATTTGCCCTCTGAGGGGCAGTGGGGCATCCATATCCCAAAGTGGCCTCCATAAAGAAACTTGCATTTTGGGATCAAGCAAAGGACAAAGTTTTAGACGTTAATGGCATAGTGTAAGATTTGTATCTTCAATATTAATATGGAAGGTTTTCATTTTTGGTACGAAAGAAATTAAAAACGCTAAAGGTCGAAGACAAACTAAGTCAAATTTCTAAGTAGGAATAGCACGTTTAGGTAAGGACCTTCTCCAATCCGAGGAGGTTTCAATGGAATGTCTCATATTTGCTAGGACATTAGCAACACAATTGGCTTCCCAAAATTATATTTAAAGGATATTGATTGAAATGAGTTAAAGAGGCACGTCGACGTTAGCGAGTATGGTTGAAAGACTACAGGCTGCCTTGTTAGGATGATGGACGGCCTCAATTAGGTTCTTAGAATCGTCCTTCAATTTTACCAAATCATAATTTGAACTAATGTTCTGATGAAGTTGATCAATTTTGAAGAAAATTTCCAAATAGGTAAATTAGCAAAGCTGTATTGCATTTTCAATCAGAGATGTCATAATGATTTGATGTAATGGGAGCAATCTTGTACGACAAGAAAATAGCTGAGGGAACTCAGGAAAGGGCAGATAATGAGATTTAAGAACATTGAACCGTCTGAATTGTTAATGCCAGAGAACAATGAAGAGCAGAGAAATGATCTGGGCGATATATCAACAGAAAAATTAAACTCAAACATTTTTCCCTGCCGGGTTACCTGACAAGCAAACAAGAGACGTGCCCTACAAAAGTGCTTGCATTCTTTTTCAAGCACCAATCAAAAGTTAGCTAAGCAAGTCTTCACCTACAAGTAAGAATTCAGCACATGATCAACATATAAATGTCGGAAAATGGAACGATATAACTCGTCTAACTACAGTTTGGTCTGAAATACTTCACTAAAACACATTACTAACGTAGATATTCCATGTAAGGACCGTAGTCTCACAATCAGATAGCATGGGAGTACATAATTATTTACTAGTAGGTCATGTCATTAGTTGCAGATATTATAAACAGTGAAAGGAACTTACGAAGATCATCCAAGGTTGTACTGCTGAAGCTTTCTCCGTTCTTGATAAGACGAACCTTACCTGTAGGGTAAATCACAATATAAGTAGTTTCATAATTACCTAATAGCTAGGCAATAGTTGAATACTATCTACATAACATGAATTTTGTGAATTTCATTTCTTCATTTTGAAGGATTGGAGGGAAGGGTAGATATTGAGAGCTTTAGAGCCATATCAAAAATTGATATTTATGCAATACACTTTGATTTTCCATGCCAGAAAATTCTATTGATGCAGAAATTATCACAAATATAAAGTTATGGACTTCAAATTTGGACAATGTTTTATGTTGAGTAGTGGTACTTAATCATATATGTAAGAAACGCAAGTCAATCCAGAAACACTATAGGATGAAGAAATGTGATCTAAAAAGTAAAGGTTTAGAACAAAGAAGAAAAACAATGTAATGCGGGGTTTGTATACCATCGTAACGAACACATATCTCTGGAATATTTTTAACTTGACCATTGATGCTGTCATTGTAAACTCTGGTTTCAATGTCACCCTCCACATAAATTGATGAACTGCAGTTAACCTCCAAACATTAGAGACAATATATAGAAACTTCATTCATCTTAAAAAAAATGGAGACGTACTTCTTAACAAATTGTTTAACTGCATAAGCTCCAAGTACTTCATTGTGCACAGCAATTCGATGCCATTGAGCAGGTTTTGGCAAGTCTTGTCCCAGTATTCTTTGGTCAAACATGCCTCCAGTCCCAACAGTGAATATGGTTACAGTTCGGCCATTCCTCAAGATCTTCTGCACGGGGGCTTGCCCAACTTTTCCACATATAATTGCCTGCACGGTGGAGCCTAGACATAAACATATGATAAAATATGAAAGAAGAAAGTCCCTCTGCCACTTTTTGATTGCTGATAGAAAATGAGAAAAAAAAAAACACTAGGAGTGATAATTTATGTAGTGTTCTGAGTCCTAATATCCCCAATGAAACCAATCTGTTTTGCTAAGCTTATTATCTAGGGAAATCCTTTTTTTCCTAATACCCTAAAAATGTTAAGTTATTACATGATGCACTTGTATTCGAAATTTTGTATGTAAATGTATATGAAACAGGCACACACAAGCACAAAAACACAATGACATCCAAATCAGTAACAATTACATTTCTATTGAAACCAGATATGGAATACCTTGTGCACACCACGAAATCCCCAGCCCCTCCTGGGATCCACACCTTGGGCTTGAAAATCCGAATCTTTCTTATCGCCAATAAAATCATCAAAAGCTTCTTCTGCCACAGTTTTCTTTGTGTCATCGATGTCAGTGTCACTTGAGCTGCTTGAGCACCGCATCTTTGAGCACCTTTGCACACTCCCTACTATAACAAAGGTCGAAACTCAACATAAACACCAAATTATTTGCCCAAAACATACATTTCACTGATTCATTGCTAAGATTGCTGCTATGCCTTGTAACTATTTCTGAAAATTCTCACGTAATCATGCTGAATTCTATGCAATATGCTTTTAAAATGATATTCTGAACTAAACCCATCTCTGAAACTTAAAAATTCAAAACAATGCAATATAATAATCACCGACATCACCTAATTTTGCAGAAAATTACAAATGTGAAAAATATTTCCATTTCAAAGAGGTTTGAACTCAACCCACAAACAAATTAAGAGTCCGAAAAGAACTAATAAGGAATCAGAAATGAGCACTGCACATTACACGTTCATAAACCATCCCTACACACACGAACTAATACTAAGGGAGAGAGAACCTAGGGTGCAGGCGCGAGATGATGGAAAAGAGAGACGCATAAACTTGGCAAACCTCACAGGAACGGAACACATTTTCAGCAGAAAACTCAGTGAGTGTAGGTAAGGCGAATTGGTAAAGAGTGGGGAGGGTTCAAGGAGGGTTCAAGGAGGGTTTAGTCGACTCGTCAGAAGGCGAAAGACCTGCAAGGTCGGGTCGGGTTGGCGAACGCTCCCTCCTTAGTAATTAAACTTCAAAATAATCGGAAATTCTACCGCATCCCATCGCACTAAGTACGGTATGAGATGCATATCATTAAATCAAAATCTAACAGCTAAAAAATAAAGGGATATTTTTTTTATTATATCCTATTAAAAAAATACAATATACTTAATACGGTGGTATATTGTAGCCATTCCCCAAAATAATATAGTTGTTAACCCTAATTTTTTTATACCTCTTTGTTTGCTATATAATGTAAATCGAAACTGCATTTTCCTGTCTTAAAAAAAAAGTAATTTAGATGTATCATAAACACAAAAAAGAGAGGAAAAAAATTCAAATCCGAAAACGTTAGAATTCATATAAATATAATGTGAAATCAGCTCTCATTTGTTAAAGTTCACATCAAATTTGCTATGTAAATATTAAATTGGTAAGAAGCCAAAACTTATTCTCTAATTCACAATATCAAGCGCCTATAGTTCATATAAAAATCATAATTCAAAATTTTAAATTCGAAATTTTGAGAAAAATGTTTAACTTTGAAACTCCAAATCACATTTGCTATAATTCACAAAAACCCAACCTGACTATTAAAAAAAAAACTAATTCAAAGATCATTCAATCTCCAACCTGCAAAATCAAAAATTAGAGTTCATAACATCTTAATTTCAAAATTTTAAAATGAAATTTTGAGAAAAAAAAACAAAATTAAATTTTGAAATCTCAATTTTATCTATTATATATAAGTCATCACTGTAAGAGAAAAACCAAACTAAAAACAATTAAAATTAAAATTTCATTATCGAACCCGTGATATAAAATATTAGAATTCATATAAATATTGTAATTCCAAAATCTACCAACTCTACACAACTTCAAAAACCCAACCTCGTTTAATTCACATAAACCTAAGCATAGAAACATTAAATAAAACGGTAAAAAAGTCAAAATTCATTATATAATATCATCGATATCAATTGCGAGGTTGATATTTTGAGAGGTATTTTGGATCAGGTTGATTAGTGTGGAGTTGGTGCCAATGTCATCTTGGCAGCCCGTGGCATTTTTGGGTGGTCTTTGGTTGTTTTGTCAGGTTGCTCAAGCTCATGTTTGTTAGATTTCCTTCACCAAATTGGTATCTTAAGTTCAGCTAGAACTAATGTTGGTTTCTAGTTGATATTTAACTAGATCTGTGTTGTACGTAGCTTTGGAATGGTTTCTTAGTTTCTGTGCTATGCTTCATCTTGAGCCATGTTTTGTTGTCCTTTGGGACTTTGTATACTGTGTTGTCCTTTTGGACTTCGTATACTGTGTTTATATGTACCGTACCAAAGTAGAATTCTTGGTTTCTCCCTGAAGGATGCTCCTTGTAGACATTGCCGATCAAATAGAATTTCAATTGTGAAAAACTGAAAGTTCTGGACAAAACTATTCGAGGAAGGTACAGAAAGGCCCGGCAATCACATTTGAGAAGCAACCACAGGCTTTATAAACAACGGAAGCATGGACGAATATGAAAAACAGAGATTATGTGGAAGTGTATAACCCAAGGCATATGAGAGATCACAAAACGAACTTTCAAGTTTAAAATTTTCAACATTACAATGAGCATTCGATGAGAAGAGATGGAAAAGAAACCGGTAACAGAAGATGAATGCTAAATTGCAAAGAACAAAAGTAACAGAACTCTACAAGTCTTTTTAAGTGCTGTAAATTTAGAATAAACGATCTTCTTACTTCACCTGGAACATTCCCAGCTTAATATAAAATCAAAATTGTCCCGGCATCAAGGAATGCCACAACCCCACTACTATCTGATCAGTGGTCCTACCTGCGAGGTGGTGGAGCCCTGGATGAGGACCAACTAGATCTTGCACCACTGGCACCAAAGGAGGGTCTTCGATCATCGCTGTTTCCCCACCTATCACCTGATGGGGGAGGGCGGTCATCTGGCCGACTTCCTCTACGCTCAGGTTCTGGAGGAGCCTGCCCGGAAGCTTCAGTTGCTCCTCGCTTCCACCTAGGCACATATTTCCCAGAGGATGCTGGTGCAGCAGCAGTAGGAGCTGCAGCTGCAGGCTCAGCTGGGCGAGGCTCAGCAACCCTAGGAGTCTCAGCTGGTCTCCCACCCAAAAGTGCTTCTTTCCTCAGCCTTTCTTTTTCTTCCAATTCCCTCTCTCGCTGCCTCTGCTTTTCAGCAATCTCATCCAGCTTTGCCATGCGCTCAGCTTCTTCTTTCCTCTTCCTCTCGGCTTCTGCATGGATCAAAGCAGCAATGATTGATGCACATCAGAAGCCAAATATAACAAGACACGATAAACATAAGATCCATTACAATGGAAGACTATTAAACAAGGTCCGATCACGATACATCACTTCATGTTTTTCATTGAATGGATTAAAATATCTCGATGAAATCTATTTTGTAATGCACACAGAAAAGATGCTCGAATCCCATAGATTTTTTTTTTGTAACACATACCTTCACGCTTACGTGCTTCCTCTTCTTCATGCAGCTTTCTAAGTCTTTCTTCTTCAGATCGCACATAGAATATTTTCTTCCTCATCATTTCTCTCTCCAGTTTCCTGGTCTGAATCATTTGGTTGATTTGGTCCTCCCTCTCTGCCCTCCGCCTCTCATATTCCTCCTGCCTACGGTGGAATACCCTTTCCTGAAAGAGGGTCTGCCAAAAGAGAAAAAGGATCCAATTTGTTCCTTAATATCAATCAATTCCTTCCCAATATAAATGAACAGACTCCATAACAAAACATGTGACAAGAAAATGTTTGAACCTATTGATTTAGGGCAGTGGACATAAACTATCAAAAACCTGATTGCATGAAAAAATGATATAACAGTGGATTTTGTAATAAACCTTCATATTTAGGAATTACAATTGAAAACTCACCTTATTGTTCAACATCCGCAATAGCCTATTCTTCTCCTTCAGATCTCCTTCATGGCGCTGTTGGCTCAGCTCAACTTCCAGCTGCAGGCAGAATAATGATTTACAGCTAGCAAAGAATTAAAAAATAAAATAAACCAAATATGAAAATGTAGAATGTTCCAATTTTTTCTATAGAAGAATGGAAAAACTGACGAGCATAATACGATGGATAATATTTGACGAGGGAATATGTAGCTGTCAAACATACCTGTTGTTCACGTTCATGAAGCACCCTCTCTTCCACTAAACGTTGTTGATATGCAGCTTCAATCAGAGGAGCAGACTCTTCTCTTTTTGCTCTTTCCAGAAAATCCATGGTTTTAGCTAGTTTTAGTAATTTTTTCTCCATTTCTTGCCTCTCCCTGAGCTGTTCACTCCGGGCCAAATCCATTAAACTTTGCTTAGTCACCTTCTCCTGTATAAACATTAGATTGATAAGATTGGGGCATCCACAAACCAGAATTATACGAGGCAACATTCACTTACTCCTTCCAAAAGTGGTTTCTTTCCCTTGTTTCTACTACGTGCTTCCTGAAGCAGCGCCTGCGCTTCCTCCATCTCTCTCTCCTCAATCTCCTTTAGAATCCTTTGATTCTTCCTTTTTTCATATTCAGTAGCAAGCCGCTTCTGCTCTGCTTCTTCAGTTATTTTCTGTAGCTTGAGCCTCCTGGACTCTTCCTCGCGTTCCTTAAAAGAGGAGATTGAAATCTTAGTCTAAGTTTTGTCCATTTACACACAACGATCGATTGCACATCAAGGTAGAAGTACATGGAGCAATACCATTTCCAGAAGTTGACGCTCCTGTTCTTCCTTCCTTTTCTCAATAATTGATTTCCTAGCAAGAAGCCTTTTATGTTCCTTATCAACCGTATCTGCCAGGGAAGGCAGAATTTCGCCAAGTTTTGATGCTCCCTTTAAAGGAGGGTACACTATACCCCTTGCCTTATTTAAAGACTCAGCAAGATTGGTCAGGTGATTTCTAAGCCCATCAGACTCCAGACCCTGAAAGAGTTGGCCAGAGAAGATGGTCAAATTATGACATGTACAACATGAAAAAATGAAGGCAAATATATAGAATAAAATCTCTAACTTACCACGTTACCAAACAACATAACACCCTTCATATGGTCAACTTTCATAGCTATAAAATTATGTTTAACTGCATCCACATAGACTTTCTCAACAACAGAGAAGTCATAAAACGGGATCATCACAGATAAACATTCAATCTTCATTGTCTGATACACTTGAGAAACCTGGATAGGTAAAGCAAAGAATCAATAATTCCGTTCAAAAAATAAGCAACTTAATAGGCACAAGTATGAACCAGTAAACACACCTGCTGGAGCAACCTTAGAGTCCCAAGCTTTTCAAGGGCAGGAACATACTGAGACAATTGCACTTCTGGAACGGAAGAAGCAGAAAACAGCTTACCCCCAAGTTTTGAGATTTTCGTCAACAATGGTTGCATCTTTAAAGCAAGATCAAGTGGTAGAAATTCATGCTCCAGGAGATGGTAAAGATCTTTAACTTCCTGGGTTGCGCAACTCAGCACACCTTTGGAGACCTGAAATCAACTCCCAAATAAGACCCTATTGATTGCAGACAAGATAAATGAATATCGTAAGCTCCACAACATGCAAATTTATAAACGTTTCATACATAAAAAATTCAATTCGCTTTATGATCAAATAAATAAAGTCTTAGTGAGCACCACTAAGAGAAGGCAGTTATTTACAAACTTCACTTTTCTCCTCTTGCAAATCAACCTAATTCTGCCCACTGATTTTTCTTCGATTAACTCAATCCTAAGGCTAAAACAAATAAGGTAGGAGTCCAAGGAGGAAAAGGAGTGAAAATCATTTTCATAAGAAATAGCAGACAAGGAATTATATCATAGCAAGACTGATGACCATGTAGAAGCCTTTTCTCATTGAATATATTAAAAGATACTAGACAATCAGAATCACAAAGTGAATGTTTGAACTTCATTGCTTAGAGCCGTGCTCCGAAATTAAGACTCTACTAAGGAAAAATGTAAAAATCGACAGGAGTTAAATAAACTTTAAGAGGTACATCGTGTTAGGTTTTTGGCTCGTCAATTATGTCCTAGTTGGTTTAGGATTGTTTTAGGAAAATTAGAGGTATACCAATTCTTATCCAAAAGGGATTAGGAAAGAATTTCAGGTTTCCCTATTCAATTAGGTTTAAAATAAGTCTAAATTCCTATCCCTCTTAGGAAAGAATTTCTGGTTTCCCTATTCAATCAGCCTTGGGAGTTGGGACATGTATGCCAACTCTATATCTATAAATAGGGTGCGGCAAGGCTTATTTCTAAGAGAGGAAAAACAGTTAGAACAGCTAAGAGTTTTTGAGATTAGTTCTAGGGTTACAAAAGTTCTGTAATCTCTATTATTAATAAAAGGAGCCGTGATTTCTCTACCAAGAGAAATCACAACTGGACGTAGGCAAAAGTTCTGCCGAACCAGTATAATTCTTGTGTGTTTCTAAGTTTCCTAAATTTTGCTAGTTTTAGTCTATTGTCGTTGATTACATTAAAGAACCAGATCCGGCTAGGGTTATTTAACACATGGAAGTAGCCTTTGACCATAAAAAAGGGGATCCATTTTGGGAACAGTAAGTGGAAACTGTCGCACACAATATGACTGACCAGAGGCTTCGCTAGACAAGAGAGGCTAGAAATTAAACTATCCAAATATGAAGGGAAATCTATGCATATACATCAATTAGTAAATTAGATATCACTGATTGACGATTACCTACCAACAGATTAAAAAGCTGGTTCAAAGTAAAATTTTTACAAAAAGGTATTGTCTATGTCTTTGCAAGCAAACAATATAAAGTTCAACAAACTGTAACTAACCATAAAACTTGCGTACTTACAAGTTCTGAGAGAAGAGATGATCTTGAAAGCTGGCAAAAAAACAGCAGATTGTCAGAATGGATAACTCGTTCAAAATGGATTCAAAGAACAACACCGAAAAAAATAAGTTAATACCACTTCTCCTCTGTCAACTTTGGGGTCAAGATTAAAACCAATCAGATTAGCCATCCTCAGATTCCGCTCTTTCTCATTTTCAAGTTCCACATGTGATGCCGCACGTGTTTGATCATAAGGGGAAACAGAAAGTGCAGCCAAGACAACAGAAGAAGCTATCAACTGTAAATCCTTCTGGCTTAAATTCTTGTTAAAGCTTTTTTGAAGTGTAAACAGTTTGAGCCATGCATAAGCATGATTAAGGTGGCTAACAGAAATCCAAAAGATTTCTGTTAGCTTGGCATAGTAAACCACCATCAAGGATGCTTTGGGGGTTTTCTTAACCATGCACATCAATCCATGAATATCTTCAACAGAACGAAATGCTTCCTGCAAATACCATCAGGAAAAAATATATTGTGAGAAACAGATAGAACTCAAAGAAAATTGATATGTTTTGCAATTTGTTGGTAGAATCTACAGATCTTTAACAAGAAAAAGAAGTACGGGGTACCTGCCAAAGTTCAAGATCAGTAGCTATCTTCAGCTGCTCAAATCTTGTATCCAGATAGAGTTGCAAGCTCTCAGGTGCAGACAAATCAGGTCGATCTCTTTGATCTCTATATTTGTTCAAATTCGCTAAATGGTTCCTGATTATTTCACACAACCTGCGAAACTCTGTCGTTCTTTTATACTGTTTGCAGAACTGGAAGGCTCGATGTGCCGTCATCTATTATAAAGATTTTTATAAGACTCCAAACTTGCTTGTTTGTATCAGAATACTAAATAAAAAATTAACAGTTTAATGCTTTTCAACACTAACCACAAAAATAAATCATGATAAAAACAAAAGTGAAAAATTTGGTGAAAAACTTGAAAAGGAAAGACAACATTAATCTCAATTTACAAAATTAGATAAAACAAAATCAAGGTTTAAACTATGAACTATATTCTTCCAACTCTAGTAGCGGTTGGAATGAGAAAGGGTTACAATTGAACCCTAACTAGAACTAGTGTTTAAGAACTAGGGTCACATCAAAACAGTACAGTGAACAATCCACAAATCATGCAAATCCTCTGAATGAAAGAGGGAAGGAAAAGAACCTTGGAGAACACCAAATAATCTAGAGAAGCCCCTTTTTTTCACTGATCTTTTGCTCTCCTAGTATATGAAGGAAAGTACTAGAACCAAGGAAACGTTTGTTAATCTACAATTTCTATATGGGTAATTACTGATATAATCTTTACAACTAAAAGGATAAAATTTTAAAGAGCAAAATGACAGAAGCAAAACAAAATTTTTGCGTGAATAAAAAATACTATACCGCATAAAGAGCCTCCAACTTTGAGTTATTCCGTAAAATCTCTAGCACTGTTCTGTAGGTTTCCCATAGAAATTTGAACCATGGGGTAACAACTTCGCGATCTGACCTATCTTTTCCTTTCTCCCCACTGACATAGCTCATCATCAGATCTTCTGGCCTTTTATCAGCTTCAAGGTCATCGACATCAAGTGCTTCTTCGAGAGCTTGGGCCTGAGTACGAGCTTGCTCAGCTTTCTCAGTCGATAGATGCATGAAATGTTTAATCACCTCCTCCAAGGAACTGACATTTACTTGCTGACATATAATACGGTACTGAATCAGACCATCCTTGGCAAATCTACCCTTACGCAAGTCAACACAAAGCTCTACATATTTGAACATAATCCTTTCCAGTGGTTTTTGCCATGCTCTATATCTCTTTGAGGTGATAAGATCATGAAGAGATTGCAATGCATCTTGCTTCTGCCCAACATTGATCAACTCTGCATCCACATAGGACAATTGTCAATTTACATATAAAGAGCAATTGGGAGCCAGGATATTCATATGTATTTAACTTGTTTAGCTAATATTCCAATCACTATTTTCACTCAATAAACCAACATACAAGAGCAACTAAACAAAAAATTTACAATTATGTGTTACGGAAATTTTTAGCTAAACGATAAAATTAGTGAAGAACTTCTAAAACTAAACAATCAGAGATTTATATTTAGCTAAGAAGCTATATGTCAGCCATAGCTCACCTTCTGCTCGCTTCAATGCATTTTCTGGTTTCGCAAAATTCGACATGTTGGAGTCACTTCAGCCGCGCAATGCAACAGTCACCTGAACGATGGAATTTCAAGGTTGAGATAATTGAAGTCGTCTAACAAATCAGCTAAATGCAACAAGCTAGTAATCAAATAAATACGGAGAAAACATATGAAAACAATTTCTGGACACATTTAAAGATTCATCCCTAAAAATCAGTCGCAACATCTATGGAACCCGACGAACATATAAATATTAAGCATTTATCATAAACTAATGATTAAGAACTTCAATTCGATGAATCGGACTCGGGGAAAACGTTAGAACCCTTCCTGAATCCAAGATCTATAAGACGCACGGCGACCAAAATGTCAAAAGAAATTGCTTAGAACCAGAGGTGGATCTATTAAGGGACAAGGGTGGTCACTTAACCTCCCCAATCCCTGAAATCCTCCATTAAAGCTACCACCTTGACCCCTAAAACCTCTAACATGTTGCCCTCTAAGCGCTTACCTAAGAAGTAATTGGCCTTACCTTCGTGTCGCCTCTAATTCCCGCTCGCTTTTAGTTTTAAGCCCCCACTGCCACTCCGCTCCAACCTTGAGGCAGTCGCTCGAAGAACGAAGAAGTATGCTAGGGTTTTCTTGTAATACGATGTCGTGTGACTATTTGCATATGTAATCTTGGGCTGGGATTAGTTTATGATGATTATATAGGGCTGGGCTTTGGCACAACAATCGGCTTACGTTTTATAAAACGTCAAAAAAGAAAAAATCCCCGCATAATTTGGTACTACTAGGATAGTGGTATTTTTACCCAATCCAATATATAACACGAGATTTATGAGGATTGATACCCAATGACTATTTATTTCTTAGAATTTGAACTCGGAAAAGGGAAACGAGGGAGGTGATGAATAGAATAAAGAATTTTAAATTTTAGAGTTATATATAATTTTTCAAATTTTATATTTTAGTATCATAAACTCTTAAAATGTTTTATTTTTGTTTCAACGAACATATTTTTTGGTTGAATTTCTATTAGTTGATAACCAATGACTAATTTAGTAATTTGTCTAAAGTTATCGTCAAATTTTTTTTATAGGACCCCCCTCACACTCGTCATTCATCAACTAACAGAAATTCAGTCAAAAAATATGTCGTTAGAACAAAAGTGAAACGTTTTAAAAAGTTTATGATACTATAATAGAAATTTTGATTTAGTATAAACATTGGGATACTAAAATGTAATTTGCTCTAAAATAAATTCCGTGTAGGCCTTGTAACGACACAAACCTTAATTACGGGATTATCGAGAATTGATTTTTCGGGAATTTTTTCAGAATTTATCGGAATTAATTGCGTAAATTAGACGGTTTTACTCTTGGGGTTTTAACTTGGCTTTCTAAAAGAGGGAAAGGGAAAAGTTACGATATTTTGGGTTGTTTGGAGAAGGATTTGATCATCATCATCATACTCTCATTTCTCACTCTCTCCCCTTAAACTCGTGCAATCCACACATAACACCATAAATTATCGTCATCATTTTGTGACCCTTTTGGACCAAACTAAGGCTGAGATCATGCTCTTTGGACTTCCACGAGCAGGATAAGCTAGGTTTTGAAGGCGGAACATGACAGGACCGCCTCCGAAGGGACATTGATAACCGTGCCCGGTCCTGTTCCCGTCTAGCAAGTCGACTGAAATTCCCAAATTACCCTCAATACCTGCCAAACCAAGGATAGCCACACACGTACACACTTATGCCTCCGCCTCTCGATCAGCCTCGATCAACGCTCCACGACTTGGAGGGTCAATAAAAACACAAAAGGTGTGAATGGACAAAATGAAACAGTTGATAAAAACAGTTACGGAAAACGTTTCTACCTTCCACGTAAAACCAATGCATGCATTCGAAAATCATTTCACAATCGTTTACATTTCCATTATACAAAAATCGTGTATGAAAATCAAAATCATTTTCCTTTCTTAACCTTCGGGTCCTAGCCCGCAATCATAAACACAGGGCCCCCGCCCAAAATCATGAATCAAATCCAGTACGTAACATAATCAAACCACATAAACCGGGTCACTGCCCCACACATCCGAAACATTAGAAATCGACAATAATTCACAAATCAAACAATCTGCTGGATCTCAAGTGCGCCCGAGTCTTTAAACTCAAAACCATGCGCATAATCAGACCTTCCCGAGATATCAACGAGTCTTTAAACTCAGAACATAATCAATAGGCCTTGGGGGTATCATACCGAGTCTTTAAACTCAAAACAGTAACCGAGTCTTTAAACTCATCAAGGGCCCTCCCCCGTCATCAATTAACCGAATCTTTAAACTCAAAACATGATCCAGCAATAGCACCGGGTCTTTAAACCCAAAACATAATCCAGCAATAATACCGGGTCCTTAAACCCAAAACCAGTTTCCAACAGGTCTTTAAACCCAACCATTTGTAAATCACAACAAACTCGGGATTCATCGTGATCCAAATTCCAAATTCAATCCGAAATCACGTTTTGTCATAACAGGACTCATGTCCGAATTTCACATTCAAATCCCCAATCATATCCGTCTTCCATTCCCGAATTCAAATTCGCAATAACAATTATTTAAGCCGGCATCTGGAACCGTCATTTCGAACCCAAACCAGAAATCCCTTTTCAAACTTCCGAAAATCGAAATCTTGTTCGTCAAAATTACTTTTATGCCCTGGGTATCAAGCCCGAAATCAACTTTTTCAAAATTCGTTTTAAATCTTCGAAATCACATCATATTTCAAATCTCAAGGTCAAAACATCAAAACCATAATCAAATCACCAAAATCACGGTCAAACCACATCATACTCGAAATCTCGTAAAACGTGCAAATTCGTGTCATTCTCGAAATACGTGTCAAAACCGTAAATCATACTCACAATCATAATTGAAACATCATTAAAACATGATACGCACAAATCATATAAAATCATTCATTAACCCATCATCGAAGCATAAGAGAAACCATAGTGTGACGACCCGGACATTCAAAAAGGGAGAAGTTGGAAACTTCGGGGAAAATGACGATTTTGCCCCTGAAATTGGGCAAAAAGTTGACTTTTAATTTAAGAGGTCAAACGGACTTTGACCGATGACCGTGACGTAGCTCGGGATGTCACAAGTTCATAGACAGGTGGCACGCCCAATTCCGACATTCGAGGAGAAAGTTATGACGTGCGAAAGTTGGTAAAAGGGGCCGAAAGTTGACTTTTTGATCGGGGCATTGTTTGGACTTTCCGAGAACACCGTTGGGTAGGTCTCGAGACGCTGAATCTGTAGACAGGCGGCATGCGTCAATCGGAGTCCGAACGAAAAAGTTATGGGTCTAGAATGACAAGGGGCATTTTGGTAATTTGTTATGACAAGGGTAAAATGGTAATTTTCTGCAGTTGGGATTATTGTATGAATTAAATTAGCTGATTCACTTAATTTGGGTGTGGATTGACCAGGGGGTGACATTTGTCACCATTAGAGGAAGATTGGGGGCTTGAATGCCTAACACAAACAAACTAAACCGCCCAAATTTCCTTTGCTTATTTCGATCAAATTGATCGGTGAATAAGGCTAGGGGATGAAACCTGAGACGGGAAGAGGAACTAAGATAGAAAACGAGTGGAATTGAGGGGAGAATTGAGGAAAAACAAAACCCTAACCCGAGACACCGAAGAGTGAAAAATTGAAGAACAATTGATAGTCGAATTGGACTATGCGGATCATAATTGTTGAAATTGACGTTGATTTAAGCTTCTTAAGGTTAAGGCGAGTTGAACCCCCTCAGAAATTGAGAGAATTAAGGTCGTTTTGCTGTAGAACCGAAGGGGTGACGGCTTCGGTTTTTCGAGATTGAGTCGAGCACCAGGGAGGCTTGAGGGAAGAAATTGAAATTGGAAACGCATTCAGGAAACTTCTATGAAGCTTTTGCCTCAATCAATTTGAAGAAATCGATGGATAAGGAACAGAACAGATGTTGAAGTTTCAACAAGAACACTTGATGTTTGATCGAAGGGATTGAGGTATTGACGCTGGTAAGTAACATTGCAGACCTTAAATTAGAGATTAAACGATACTGTTAGAAGCTTGAATTGTAAGAAATGATGCAGAATTGATGGAGTTTGGAACGGGTTGCATCGCGGGTCAAATGACCCGTTTATCAGTCATTCGGGTTGGGACGGTAACTGTTCATGGTACTGTAGCAGGCGCGTGGCACCCACGCGCAGCCACTCACGGCGGCGCATGGGGGCGCGTGAGGGCAAATCCCGAGGTGAGTTCAACATGAAACTTGTCCTATTTAATGTAACGAACATTTTTTGTGTTGGTTGCGAGTTGATCGGACGCCGTCTCGATAATGTTTCGAGGGTCCGAAGGTTTATGTTACGTATTAAATTAGTATTAAATTCCCGGAAAAATTATGATAAATTAATATGATGATAATTAGGTCTCTAGTGACCCTGAGTAATGATTTTGGACAGGATTCGGGATTTCTGGCAAGTGTCGGAAATTACGGAAACGCGTGCAGCGCGGGAAACGAGCAATTGGACGGTGTGTGAGTGGACGTTTGTTTTATAAATTGATATGCATGCATAGTTAAATGTTTTATATGATTTATGGCATGATTTGAATTGAAATGATTTGATGTGATTATTTTGAGATTTAATGATTATTTTAATCGGTGCTTCGGGCACGTTTTTCGAGAAAATGTGAAATGACTGCTTTGGGCGAAGGCCCGAGATTTGTAACTGGTTTTGGCTTGAATTATGAGTTGGGAACTTGATTTAATAGATTTGTGATGTTTCGGCTATGATTTTACGGATTTGCGTATATTGAATTATTTAATGATTTTACGGATTGACGAGAAATGAGATTTGGGCATGTGAACCCGTGATAATGTTTTTGACATGGTTTTGATGCTTGATTTGACATAATGCTTTTGATTGTGTTTTGATGTTTGATGACTCCAGATGTGTAATTCCTGGAGGGACTCCAGATGTGTAATTCCTGGAGGGACCGGATGTGTAATTCCCGGTGAGACCGGATGTGTAATTCCCGGTAAGGCTGGATGTGTAATTCCCAGCAATGGATGACGACTCTGGATGTGTAATTCCCAGCATTGGATGCCGACTCTGGATGTGTAATTCCCAGAGGATCCTCGGATGTGTAATTCCCGAGTTATATGCTTTATTATATGGTGAACTGATTTTATAAAATGATGTAAATGATTCATGTGTTTTATCCTATGCATGCATGATTTGTTAAACTGGAGGCTAACGGATGTGTTTCAAATGTGTTTTACATGACATTATTTTTGTCCACTCACACTTTTGTTTTTGATGACCCTCTAGGCCGTGGCACGACGTTCGGGGCTGATCTCGAGGCGGAGGCATGAGCAGAAATCAGTATAGTTATCCCTGGTTTGACAGGTGCTAAAGGGTACTTTCGGGACTTCAGTTAGCTTGTCAGACGGGAGCAGGACCAGGCACGGTTATCGAGGTCCAGTTGGGACGGGTCTTGTCAATAGTCTCGAAATACGTGCAATTTTGTATGCATACAAAAAATACGTATAAATACAGAAATCAAAATTATCACAAGTCATAATCATAATCATAGAAATCATAGAAATATTTATGCATGCATTAAATTTTGAAAACAAAGTCCACTCACACACCGTCCATATCGCTCATTTTTGCGCTGCACGCGTTTCCGTAATTTCTGACAATTTCCAGAAATCTCAAATCCTGTCCGAAAACATACTTTAGTGTCACTAAGGACTCAAATAAAAACATACCATTTTCCCATAATTTTTAGGGAATTAAACGTTAATTAACAACGTAACATAAACCTTCGGACCCTCGAAACAACATCGAAACGGTGTCCGATTAACTCGAAATCAATTCTAAAATGTTCGTCACAATGTATAGGACAAAAGTCGTGTTGAACTTACCTCGAGATTAGGGCTCACGCGCCCTTATGCGTCACCGTGAGTGGCTGCGAGTGAAGCTCACGCGCCTGCTACAGTGTTGCTACAGTTCATCTTCTTCACCCGGCCACCTGGTAAACGGGCCATTTAACTCGCGTCATGACCCGATTCGATTCCTCCCATAATCAAGCTAATTTCTTCAATTGATCCATCAAGTAGGATCGCAATACCCTCAATTAAAGGTATGTAGTAATCATTCTAATTGACACGGCCTAAAACCCCTCAATTGAACTCAAGTTCAAAACGATGTTCATCATCCCAATTCCACTAAACAACCACTGTTTTCCTCAATTGAATAGTTAGGGAGCATCGTAGGCTTACCATAGAGAGGATTGTGTGACCAATTCCATCAGAACTTTCCTCCAAAACCACGACTCCAAGCTCGATTTTTCTGAAACTCAGTCGTGTCTGTCCATGGCTTCCCAGGCTTCAAGCTTCGATTCCTTGATTTGGATCGACTAAGTGAGGTCCCAGAAGACTGAATTGAGCCTTAAATTGTCTTGGGTTGGCCTGTAACAACTCGTCCCGGAAGTCGGGATTAGTGAAGTGATTAGTGACGGATTAGCTGAGTTAATCGGTGGTTAGTGGGTTACTTTGGACGTTCGGTGTAGAATGGCGATTTTGCCCCTTGAATGGGAAAAATGTTTACTTTTAGTTCGGATGGTCAATTGGGCATTGACCGATGACCTTGATGTAGTTCGGGACGTCACGAGTCCGTAGACAGGTGAAACGCCCGATTCCGACATCCGAAGAGGAAGTTATGATGTTCGGAAGGTTGACGACACTTTCGTAATTTGGTTAAAAAGGAGAAATTTGTTGACTTTTTGCACGACAAGTTTTCTTCACGCAAACCAAGGATCGTTAGGTAGAGCTCGATGTCCTGAGTACAACGACAAGCGGCACGTATCGATCGGAGTTGGGATGACGAAGTTACGGGTCAAGGAAATGGAAGGGCAAAATGGTGATTTGTCCTTGAGGGGGTATTCTGGACATTTTATACATTGGAATCTGTGCCCACTCAGAGGAGGACACTTGGTTGTTGATTGAAGGTGGTACCACAGGGTGGTTGACACGTGGCTGAGTCTAGATGGTGGTGAAACATTGGACAACCGCCTTGTCGTTTGTTTTAAAGCGAATGTGCACGGGCTGGAAAACAGAGGAACAAAGGATGTGCATTCTGTGCGTGTGACCGTGGACCTTAATTAGATGAGAGATGTGTGAAGATTAGTAAGAAAGCAGTGGAGGAGACTGATGGTGGTGATGCCACGGATGGCCGTCGCACGCGGCGGTGATTGACGGCGAGAGGCGAGCAGAGTTCCCTGTTTTGCAGTTGACAATGGGTCTTCGTTCAAGCATGTCTTAGCCTTTCTAAGTAATTGGATGCTGCTTCTGGGACGTCTAGGAGTTGTTTGGGCTGAGAATTATGGTTCGCCGTGGGTGGTAGCTGCGGAATCGACAAGGTAAGAAATGGAATGTAAAAATGGTAACTATTGTTTTAGCGCCTGACTTTCGATTTAAGCATTTGGGATTTGTTTCTGGAGGTTATAGGGATGGATTAAGATTGAAACCAATGAAGGAGGTGGCCAAAATCCCAGTAACGGGACGTGAACAGGAGGGCGGGTTCTCCTTCGATTTGGAAGGTAATCTCTAGCTCTAATTTTCACAAAGTAACTACATGGAATTATTGGAAATGAAAGGACGAATGTATTAGATTAATTAGGATTGACAAATGGATTGGAATTGCTAAAAAACCGCTCATGCCGGTTCAACAGTTGGACCGGATTTGCAGGCTGGTTCAGACCGGTCGACTGAGGAAGACGATGAACAGTAACTAGGCGCGTGAGGCCCACGCGCAGCCCCTTTGGGTGGCGCGTGTGGGCGCGTGGAACAGAGTTCGAGGAAGGTTCCAACATGACTTTTAAAGTATTCGATGTAACGAACATTTTGGCGCTGGTTTCGAGTCAATCGAACATCGTCTCGATAGTTTTGGGGATGTCCGAAGGTTTTAGGCCTCGGTTAAAAATAGTTAAAAATATGGGAAAATTATGGGGCTTTAGTATGAGAATCGTGAAGTAGTTGGTTACTTTATATTGGGATTTGGACAGGTTCGAGAAAGCCGAGGATAGCGGAATATCCGGGAACGGCGTAAGTGCGCGTGTATCGAGGCTACGTCGGAATGGTCTGTGAGTGGACTTTGCTTTCTAACTCTTGATGCATACATATATGTTTTTATATGTTTTCTATACTTGATTCTATGATTTGATTTATGATTGTGACGGTTTACGGTTTTGCATGTTTTTCGAGGCATTTTACAGAATTTCACGTTTTACGAGGTTTCGATTTCTCTTGTGATTTGACGATGGCTTTAATGCTTTGATTTTGGGATTTGAAAGATGATTTGATTTCAAGGTTTTAAAAAGTGATTTCTGGCTTGGAGCCCAGCTCTTGTGATTTCAGAAAGGAAGTCTGGATTTGGGTTCGGGACGATGGTTTCGGATGACGGCTTACGGGATCATCGTTGCGAATTCGACTGTGGATTTTCCGTGATTTTCACTGATTGAATGGAAAATGGTTTTGGGTTTAAAGACCCGGAAAGAAAAGAAAAAACCCACTGGATCTGGTTTTAAGTTTAAAGACTCGGATTGATTGACGGGGGAGGGCCCTGGATTGATGTTTTGAGTTTAAAGACTCGAAAATATGATACCCCCCCCCCCCCCCCCCCCCGAGGCCTGTGATTGTGTTTTGAGTTTAAAGACTCGGATATCCCTGGAAGGCCTGGCTAATTGCGCATTGTGTTTTGAGTTTAAAGACTCGGACGCACTTGAGATCTAGTAAACTTGTATGATTGATGTTTTTCACTGGTTTTCTGATGTTTTGGGCAATGGCCCGGATGAAGTGGATTTGACGAGTTTTGGGACTGAGTTCCCAGATTTGAGATCGAATTTGTGATTTGAGGTTGAGGCCTGGATGATACGGGTTTCCAGATGGTTTTTCAATGATGGTCTTTGATATGAGTGATTCATGACTTGACTTGATATGCATGCATTGGTTTTTGCGTGGAGGGTATAAATGTACCTGTTTTATGAACTGTTTTTAAACTTATACTTCATTTTTGTCCACTCACATTCTTTTTGTGTTTTCGATACCCTCCAGGTTGTTGCGGCGCGGGCTGTCAGTCGAGAGAGAGAGACGGAGACATCACACATATGATCCACGGTAAACTCTCCACAATCTGGGAAGTTTGGAAATTTTGGACGGTCGGATCGAAAATCCCTTGTTCGACTTACGTGTTACATGGAGGTTGGACGTTCGTTTAGCCTTCGTGTTATGCATAAGTTAGACGGAAGCAGGGTTTAGCCCTTAATCCTGGGGGATTAGAGGTGGGCCCTGACATGGCCTACATTTCGAATTGGAATTTTGAATTTGTTCAAACATGAACTTCGGGTTTCCAGAGTATTTTCTCACCCAGTCCACCCGTTTCTCCTCTCTAACTTCTCTCTCTGGTACTCTCTAGTTCTATGTCCCTCTCCAACGTCACAGAAATAGATCAAACAATTCAATTAATCCCTCCAACTCGACCATTGGTCTGTTCAAATTCTCAAAGGAATAAAACAATTTTCCTGTGCTCTGCACTTCACCAGCCTCAACTGACCCAATGCCACTCACAAGCATAAATAATTCCCTCAGTGCTCTGTGTTTTCTCCACTCAATCCATTAGCACTCAGCCTAAGTAAGGTTCCATAAACAATGCCTAACCCGTGCTCTGTTTTCTGAAAAGAACCCACAGAACCATACACGGCTGTCCCAAAATCAACAGCCAAATTACCATTTTGCCCTCACTTGCCAAATTACCAAAACGCCCCTCACGCTTGGTCATCCGAACTCCGATTGACGCGTGATAGGTCCTCAAATAAGCGTTATTTTATATTATTTTATACCATTTATACTTGACTTTTAATATTAAAATAATAAATAATTAGACAAATTAATTTATTTTGTGATATTTTTGTAGAAATAAATAAAGCTTGGAATTTGGAGCATTTTGGTGAAAGAATCGTCCCGATCGAAATTATAACGAAGAAATTATGGACGAAATATGAGAAACCACCGAAAATCGCAAGGAAATTCGGTGGGAAGCTGCTGAAATCCAGCAGCCCAAGCCAAAAATCCAGGAGTCCCCCATTAGCTCCATTTCTTCCATTTTGCTTAGTTTTTAGTTTTCTTCTTTTAGTTCTTTTGTTTCTCTCTTTTGAGAGACATTTTTGGGGACCATTTTAACTTCTTGTAGATTTTCTTGTTAATTAGCTTTCTTTTAATTCTTGTTCTTAATTTATGTTATTTTTATTTTTCTTAATTTCATTTCCTCTTTACTTTGTTCTTGTGATATTTCTTTGAGATCTCTTAAACACATTTTTATGCTTTCCTTAAGAAATACCTAGGCCAAGTAATTCTAAGGCAATTCAAGAGTTTTAAGACCGAATTCCTCGTATTTCTTCTTCCATCTTCACAAGTTTCCTGCCGCTGTTCGGTGATTCTTGTGAAAATCCATACTTCTCTACTTAAATTCTTGTTATTGTTATTGGTTTTACTTATAATTCAATATATGTGTTGGTATTTTCTTTCTAACATTTGTAAGTAAGAATGCAATCTCCATGTGTTTTACTTTTTGAGTTTCTTTTACCTCATATGTTTTAGTACTTAAACTTCAATTCGAAACTAAATGTTGATCCGCTGTTCGGGGCATTTAGAATAGAGTTGAAGAGATTTAATGTTTGATCGCTGTTCGGCGCATTAAATCACTTACTTAAGGTGAATCATATTGTAAGTAATAATCCGCTGTTCGGTGCATTTATAATATGAAAAATGTATGCATGTATTTGAGATGATTAAGGTATGATTTCGTGATTGGTTCAATATGAGCATGATGTTAGAGTGTTGGTAAAAATATGTGTTTGAAGAAAGTTCACTAGTACAAAAGTTAAAGTAGAAGTAAAATTAAGTATTTAATTATTTTTACTTGTTTTCTTTATTTTATATTTTCAACTCTTTTCAAAACCCCCCTTTTCAATTCTTTATTCTTTATTCTTTTATTCTTTTATTCTTTTATTCTTTTATTCTTTTTTTTTCTTTATTCTTTTATTGTTTTATTCTTCTATCCTTTTTATTCTTTATTCTTTATTCTTTTATTCTTCTTTTATACTTTTAGTTTATTATTCTTTGATTCTTTCATCTCTTTATTCTTTTATTCTTTAATACTTTTAGTTTATTATTCTTTGATTAATTAATTCTTTAATTCTTTAATTCATTAATTCTTTAATTTGTTAATTATTTAATTATTTAATTCATTAATGTATTCATTATTCATTTATTCATTACTCTTTCCCACTAACACATTATTAATGTTCCCTAATTTCCCCGGTTAAGAACGATCCCTATTTACCAATACTACATCTACACAAAAAGGGTTTAAATTGCCACAACACTCAAATTACGTGTTTAATTTAATGCGTAGTTTGGGCGTAGTCAATTTTGGCGCCGTTGCCGGGGAAATTGAAAATCATTTTAATTTGTTAGTGTATGTATATAAATTGTGCATATTATACTTGTTTATAAATTTTACTTTTGTTAATATTATATTTGTTTATAACATTTACTTACTTGTTTATATTTTATTTATCCATCTTATTTTTGTTTTTATTATTTTTGTTTATAATGTTCATACTTTACTTATTCATAGTTTTCTAATTTATACTTGTTCATAAATGTTCATAATTTTTTATATATATATATTTGTTCATATTCAAATTGTTTATGTAAATTTAAAATTCTATCATACTTGTTCATTATTTAATTTTATTTGTACTTGTCATAAATGCATATTGTACATATTCACTTTTACTTACTCTTATTTTATTTTATTTTATTTTTCTTTCCTTTACACTTTATTTCTTTACACTTTAATCCATTAACTTTAACTTTATTCCATAACTTTAAATTTATTCAATCACTTTAAATTTATTCAATTAATTTTTTCTTTATTCCACTAACTTTTACTTTATTCCATTAACTTTACATTCACATTTTTTTTCTTTATTACACTTTAAATATATTCCTTTAACTTTATTCCATTAACTTTCTTTTTCATTAATTTTATCAACTTTATATTCCACTAACTTTTTATTCAATTAACTTTTTATTCCATTAACTTTTATTCCATTAATTTTATTCATTAACTTTTTATTCCACTAACTTTTTATTCCATTAACTTTTATTCCATTAATTTTATTCATTAACTTTTTATTCCACTAACTTTTTATTCCATTAACTTTTTATTCCATTAATTTTATCATTAACTTTTTATTCCACTAACTTTTTTTTATTCCACTAACTTTTTATTCCATTAACTTTTATTCCATTAATTTTATTCATTAACTTTTTATTCCACTAACTTTTTATTCCACTAACTTTTTATTCCATTAACTTTTATTCCATTAATTTTATTCATTAACTTTTATTCACTAACTTTTTATTCCATTAACTTTTTATTCCATTAATTTTATTCATTAACTTTTTATTCCACTAACTTTTTATTTCCACTAACTTTTTATTCCATTTAACTTTTATTCCATTAATTTTATTCATTAACTTTTTATTCCACTAATTTATTCCATTAACTTTTATTCCATTAATTTATTTCATTAACTTTTTATTCCACTAACTTTTTATTCCACTAACTTTTTATTCCACTAACTTTTATTCCATTAATTTTATTCCATTAACTTTTTATTCCACTAACTTTTTATTCCATTAACTTTATTTCATTAACTTTTTATTCCATTAACTTTTTGATTACACTTATTTTATTCTTATGTAATTATTTATTTGGTTATGTCTTGATAAAATTTAAATTTAAATTTAAAAAAAAATTCGAAATAAATAAAAAAATTTGAAAATAATAAAAAAAAATCTTATCTTAGCTTTATGTTAGTGTTAATTCATACTTGTAAATAAATGTTGTATATATGTTACTTGTTACCTTTTATACTTGTTCATAACTTTTAACTTTTATATTTCATAGTATACATGCATACTTGTTCATAATAGATTTTCATTTATATTTGTTTATAATTCTCTTACTTGTTATATTATTCTTGTTCATACTTGTACATAATGTTCATTCTTTTTAATTGTTCATAAATGCTTATGGTAAATATTCACTTTTCCTTATTTTTTATTTTTATTTGTAATTAAAAAAAAACATAAAATTCGTAAAAAAAAAAATTAAAAATTTAAAAAAATTTCTTTTTCTTCATTTATTTAATTTTTAAATTCAGAAAAAAAATTAATTAATAAAAAATAAAAAATTTCTTTTTCTTCATTTATTCGTAAAAATATTCATTTATCTTCACTTTGTGTTAGTGTAAATCTAAATTGTTAAATAAATCTTATACTTATGTTAGTTTGTTAATGAGAAATTGTTTTGTAAATATCATTACTTGTGAATAAAACCATACTTGTAAATAAATTGTTCATACTTGTATAAATTGTTCATACGTAAATTGTCATGTTATATTTGTAAATTGTGCATAAAAAAAAACATACTTGTAAATAGTTATTGCATTCATGCATTAGTCTCAGCTATATGTAGATCACTTGTGCTTCGAAGTTTAGATTTTGATCTTTATCGGCGATGACTCTTTTGTTAACTCTCACCCACGGTAATTGTTAACACTTGAGTCATCTTAATTCCTCTGGAGTAAGAAATTTTCGAGGGTGATGTCTAGGACAAGAGACGGTACTCATAACGGGTTTTGGGTCTAAGAAAATAGCCCTGCCTCTTATGTGTATTCTTTCTAACCTGGTCACTTTTGAAGTTGCCCAAACAGTTGAATTAATCCAAGATATTTACTTGGGCCGCACGGACGTATAAGTCTCCATTTAAACTTTGAGGCTATGTGAACCATATATATCTTTGACTAACTTGCATCTTTCATTCTAACTTGCATTTCATCTTTCATTTAACTTGCATTTTTAACTTCACTTGCATATTTAGTTTAACTTGCATTGCACTCTTCCTCTAACTTACATCTTTAACTCACATTGCATCATTAACTTTAATTTGCATATCTAACTTGCATTCTTAATTAACGTACATCTCTGACTAACTAACTTGCATCTCTGTCTAGGATGGATGGACATTAAACTTCAAGCGCTTGTTGGGAGGCAACCCAATGTGTTCCCGGGATGTGAAGGAGTCATCAATACAGATTTGCTATCCTCTACCCTTCACTCTCTTTTATTTTGTTTATTTAATGTTTTCCTATTATTTTCGTAAATCATCTTCCTTACTTTGATTCTATGTTTAATTACTTCGTATTTTCCTACATTGAGGACAATGTAGAATTTAAGTGTGGGGGAATGGTTTACAATTTTAATTGTTCAAAAAACAAAAAAAAACAAAAAAAAATTGAAAAAAAATTATAAAAAAAAAGGGTGAAAAAAAAATGAAAAAAAAAATATTATTGTTTTTTTTGAATCTTTTTGTTTTAACTTAGTATTTTTATGAGTCTTAAGTTGCCATTTAACTTGTCAATGACATAAATGAATAGAAAGGAATATGTTACGGCCATAAAGATAATCACTACAACTTGAATTTGTTTGTTAATATTTTGTGATTAAGTGTTATAACTTGAAGATAATGCATGTAAATTGGCATATAAACGAGCATAATAAGATAAGTATGAATCATATGAACCTTATGTGAGCTTTAGAACTTTATATACATCTTTGATGAGTGATTCATAAGTTCTTTGTTTAAATTGATATACATATGCCTCATAACTGCTTGCCATAGCTTTTAATGAACTCTAGAGTACTAGAACTTATTCTATGTGATTTTCAAAACTTTTAAGTCAATAAACTCTCTGATTTTGGAAATGATTAAGGCATTAGGATTAACACCACAAATTCAAACATCCATGTTCCCTATTTTGTGCGCACAAGTTGCGACCCCCTTAGTTTTAACCCTTTCGAGCCCACATTAAGCCTTTCTTTCATCACCATGATTATCTAAACACTTGAGCTTAGTATAGACATCCTTTACCCTTGTTCCAAGAACTCGGTTGAAGATATAAAGATTGTGTAAGGAGAAAATAATGATGTTGAAAAGACTTTTATGTGAATTATTTGGATTTACCGACTCAAGCTTTGTTGTATTATTGACACATGTTATTACCTTGATATAAAAAAAATCAAAAAAAAAGTTGAGTATCGATCAAGGTAATAAGGTTTGGTTATGTAATGTTTGAGTTAAATCCCTTACATTTGTAAATCCGACACAAAGAATGATTGTGAGGCCCAACATGATGGAATTAGGCCTATGTTCGAAGAGATGGATTACTGACATCATTGCACTAAGGTTGGGAAGCTATGATACGTTTTGGGAGTCTATTGAGTCTTGGAACGAATTGAGCACCACTTGTCCTATATTTTCCTTGCCTTGAATCTTAGCCCCATTACAACCTTCGTAAAGACCTTATGATCCTTAAGATGGTAAATTTTGATTAGTTGAGTTAATCACTTGAGTAAGCTTATGGTTTTGGTTCATTTGCGCAAGTATGTGTTGTTTTTATCTTGAGGTGTTTGTTTGAGATTTTGCAAAAGTACTTCATTTCGATTATGTGAGTAATTCTCACATACTTTGAGTGCAAACACAAACCCTTATAAAATTGAGTGAATTTATGAGTGCATATCCTTGTGAGTTGATTCATACTTGTTTTATTCATGTTGAGATCCATTTCACCATATTTACTCATTATCTTACTTGTTAAAACATTTTGTTACCATATATTAACTCTTGAATTCCATATGCTTAAATGATTTAAGTGAAAATCTTTTATGCCATGATTGTAATAATGAAATATTGAGACAAATGGTTAAAGGTTACTTGTTTTGATTTTGTAGTTTAATTTTAGTATTTGCTAGGGACTAGCAAAGTTTAAGTGTGGGGGTATTTGATAGGTCCTCAAATAAGCGTTATTTTATATTATTTTATACCCTTTATACTTGACTTTTAATATTAAAATAATAAATAATTAGACAAATTAATTTATTTTGTGATATTTTTGTAGAAATAAATAAAGCTTGGAATTTGGAGCATTTTGGTGAAAGAATCGTCCCGATCGAAATTATAACGAAGAAATTATGGACGAAATATGAGAAACCACCGAAAATCGCAAGGAAATTCGGTGGGAAGCTGCTGAAATCCAGCAGCCCAAGCCAAAAATCCATGTCAGGACCCGTCCCAAATATCACCTCGATACTCGGGATGAACCCTGCTCCCGTCTGACAATCATACTTACAATACCAAAAAGAACTTAATACAACTATAAGCATAACCATCAGACGAAGGAGTAAATATATACAACAGTAAGTCAGAGCATAGTTCTACAAAATGGGCACCAAAAGTCCTACAAGTCTAAGTCCGCAACGGAAGAACGTCGGAAGCCCTATGCCTCGATCTCTGCCTCAACGTTCACCCCGGCGCTATCACCACGACCTGGAGGGAAAATTAAAAACAAAAGGTGTGAGTGGACCAAAAAGAATGAAAGTTTAAAACCGTTTTACCAACAATCAACGTAAGGAAATAAAATCCTTTATTCCCTCCGGTTAAAAACCAGGCATGCCAATGGAGTAATAGAAAAATCATAATATGAAAAACATCATAAGAAACAGAGACACTATAAATACCATAAGAAACAGATACACTATAAAACATCATACGAAACCAAAGTATAACCCGATCAAACCTGCTGGACCTATCCGAGTCTTTAAACTCAACCAGGCCTCACATATCAATCCGAGTCTTTAAACTCCCGAGTCTTTAAACTCAATAGGCCTATGGGGGTAATATCATAATATCCGAGTCTTTAAACTCCCGAGTCTTTAAACTCAATCCGGGCCCGTCCCCCATCAATATCAATCCGGGTCTTTAAACCCATATCCAGATCCAGCAAATCCAATCCATATCCAGTGTAAAACCAGTTCAAAATCCATCGCCAAATCCGAATTCGAAATCCCCGGTTCGAAGCCCTTCCGGCGTTCAGAACCGACATTCCGAACCCAAATCCGGAAAATCCATTTCCATACTAAAAACCATAGGAAATCCCTAACCATGTTTCATAACCCATTTACCATCATCAGAAAACAATTATAGGGTGAATTTCTCAATTATAGCATCAAAATCTGAAAACCGGCTTTTTCTCGAAAAACGTGTAAAACCCCGAAAATATCTCGAAAAACGTGCAACATCTCAATCACGAATAACCATCATTTAAAACATAAAAACACACATAGAATCATAAAACAGTAAATTAAAACAGTTGGCATGCTCGGAAATAAGAAAGAGTCCACTCACAGTTTACGACACGTCACTCGCGCTCCGTGCGCTCCTCAACCGTCTCTGGTGTCTCCCGTCCTGTCAATAGATACCAAATAGGGTCACAATAACATCAAGGATACCTTCCCTATTTTCCCCAATTTTTTGGGAATTTAATAATATTTTAATCATAAACCCTAAACCGTACGGATTCCCGAACCATTCCGTAACACCGTCCGATTAACCCGAAAACTATACCATTGGACTCCTTAGGACATTTAGGACTAAACTCATGTTGGACGCTTAACCGGATTCCTTCCCACGCGCCCCCACGCGCCGCCCAAAGTGGCTGCGCGTGGGCCTCACGCGCCTGCTACAGTCACCTTCAACCTCGAGTCACCCGGTTCAACACAGTTGAACCGGCGTGACCGGTTCTCCGCCGTTCACCCACCGTTCTTCTCCATTTCAATCCCACTAGCTTCGTCCAGTTCCCTGCAATCAATCCCAGTCCTAAAATCCAGCAATCACGGCCTAGAACCCTTCGTCCTCAACCTCGAAAAACCTTGCCCGTGGCTCTGTTTTCCTTCCCGGCCGTCCACAGCTTCCCCCTTCACGGTGGTGATACCAGCACCACCCTAGGACCTTACTGAGTCCTACCCAACTCACAGAATCCGTCGATTCATCCCCGAAGTCCACGACTTCAAGTTTGAAATCACGGCCAAAACAGAGTATTGGATACTCGCCGTCGAACCACCAGCCACCGTGAACCTCCCGTCACGGCAACCACCACAGACGACACCTAAGACCTCCCTGAACAACACCCTGACTTCCTAATCCCTCGACTCTAAGCCCATCATCACGACTTTGCAATTGAAAAAGCCACGAAAAACAGAGTAAACGGGCTTACCTTTCGATTCCGGCGCCGCCGTGAAAACCGTCACCCACCACCGTGCTCGTGGGACTCCCCTCAACCTCCTGAGTCTCCTACCGCCTCGGTTTGCCTCACCACACGGCACAACAGCCTCCACCGTCCACGATCTCCTCTGTTTTCCTCAACCGTTCGCCGCACCACCACCGTGCCGCCGTGCACGATTCCAATCCCAAAACACGATCAGCACCTCACCCACGTCTCTCTGTCACTCTCACCAGTCACTCCTCACTCTCCCTAGCCTCTAGATCGATCACCGCCTCACTCAACCTTCTCTCTGTTTTCTGTATTTCAAACCCAACACGGTTCGATTTTTGTACAAGGTGTGGCCGTGCACACTTGAGAATGGCCTGGAACCATCCAGCCACTCCCACGTGTCCAACATCCATAGGCCAGCCCCAAATATCTGCCACTTGCCCTCATCTGATTGGGCTGAGGAAAAAAAATGACCAAAATGCCCTTCTGCACAAAATTACCATTTTGCCCTTAGACTTTCCAGACCCGTATCTTTTCCGTCCGACGTCCGATGACAGCGTGCCGCCTGTCGTTGAACTCAGGACGTCGAGACCTATCCAACGGTCCTCGGTCTACGTGAAAATCACACATCCTCCAAAAAGTCAACATTTTCCCTTTTAGCTCAAAATTACGGTAACGCCCCCAACCTTCCGTACATCATAACTTTTCCTCCGGTTGTCCGAATCGAACCTGCCACCTGTCTACGGACTCGTGACGTCCTAACCTACGTCACGGTCAAGGGCTAACACTCATCCAATCAATATTACAAAAAGTCAACTTTTCGTTTACTATTCACAGGGGCAAAATCGTCCTTTTTACAAAACTTCACAGAAATTACATTTTTACCCTTCCCGTAGGTACGGGTTGTTACAATCTACCCCCCTAAAAAGAATTTCGTCCCCGAAATTCAGTGAAATAAATAAGGGTACTGTTCTCGCATCAAGGCCTCGGGTTCCCAAGTAGCTTCTTCGACCTGATGATTTCGCCACAATACCTTCACTAAGGGAACCGTCTTCCTTCGCAACACTTTATCCTTCCGATCCAGGATTGCAACAGGTTGCTCTTCAAAACTCAAGTCTTCCCTCAGTTCCACTGGTTGTGCTTCCAAAACATGCGACTCATCTCGAATATATTTCCGAAGCATGGAAACATGAAAGACATTATGTACCTTTTCCAAATCTGCTGGTAAGGCCAACCGATAAGCTACAGGACCAATCCGCTCCAAAATCTCATACGGTCCAATGTAACGAGGACTCAACTTCCCTCGTCTGCCAAATCGTACAATTCCTTTCCAAGGAGATAGCTTCAGGAAAACCCAGTCTCCAACAGCAAACTCCAAATCCCTGATCCTACGGTCAGCGTAGCTCTTTTGGCGGTCCTGCGCTGCCTTCAATCGATCCCTAATCAACGCCACTTTTTCCTGAGTAAGCTCCACCAGCTCAGAAGTAGTCAACCTCCTCTCTCCAACCTCAGTCCAACACAATGGAGTCCGACACTGCCGCCCATACAAAGCCTCGTAAGGAGCCATCCCAATGCTCTCCTGAAAACTATTATTATAAGCGAACTCCATCAAAGGCAGGTGTGATTCCCAAGTACCCTGAAACTGAAGCACACAAGCTCGCATCATATCCTCGAGAATCTGAATAGTCCGCTCAGACTGCCCATCAGTCTGAGGATGAAAAGCAGTACTGAAGTGTAATTTAGTCCCAAAAGCTTCCTGTAAGCTCTGCCAAAAACGAGAAGTGAATCTCGGATCTCTATCAGATACTATCGACTCCGGAGTCCCATGCAATCGAATAATCTCATTAATAAACAACTGTGCAAACTGTTCCAACCTGAAGTTCTCCCGTACTGGTAAGAAATGAGCAGACTTCGTAAGTCGATCCACAACAACCCATACACCATCGTGTCCCTTCGGTGTTCTCGGAAGCTTGAACACAAAATCCATAGTCAAGTGATCCCATTTCCACTCGGGAATCGGCAAAGGTTGCATTGCTCCATAAGGTCTCTGCCGCTCGGCTTTTACCTGTTGACAAATCAAACATCTACTGACATACTCTGCAATTTCACGTTTCATCCCTGACCACCAGTAATGCTCTCGAAGTGTACGATACATCTTGGTCCCACCGGGATGCATCACATAAGCTGAACAGTGAGCCTCATCCAGTATCACCTTCTTCAAGATTTCATCCTCAGGAACACACAACCGTCCATTCTTAACCAAGGCTCCATCCTCACGGATCTCAAAATCCTGTCTTTCTCCAGCCTCGACCTCAATCCGAATGATGCCCAGAATAGGGTCCTCAAACTGAGCATCAATCACCTGATCAATCAAAACGGGTCGCACATGGAAACTCGCTAGGAGTGCTCCCTGATCATCCACAGTCAACTCTACTCCCAACTTACGGAGTTCAACCAACAAAGGTAACCGTACTGTCCTCAAATGCGACAAAGATCCAGCTGACTTCCTGCTCAGAGCATCGGCTACCACATTAGCCTTCCCTGGATGATACTCAATAGTACAGTCGTAGTCCTTCAGTAACTCCAACCAACGGCGCTGTCTGAGGTTCAATTCCTTTTGAGTGAACAATTACTTCAAACTCTTGTGGTCCGTAAAAATCCTGCACTTCTCACCGTACAAGTAATGTCGCCAAATCTTCAATGCATGAACCACCGCAGCCAGTTCCAAGTCATGTGTAGGGTAGTTCACCTCATGGGGTTTCAATTGCCGGGAAGCATAAGCAATCACTTTCCCGTGCTGCATCAAGACACAACCCAAACCTTGTAAAGAAGCGTCACTGTACACCTCGAACTCCCCACTATCATCTGGAAGGGCTAACACAGGAGCAGATGTCAACCGCCTTTTAAGCTCCTGGAAACTCTGTTCACAGTTCTCATCCCACTCAAACCGAACTCCCTTCCGTGTCAACCTCGTCAACGGTGCTGCAAGAATAGAAAAACCCTCAATAAAACGCCGGTAATATCCTGCCAAACCCAGAAAACTCCGAATTTCCGTCACCGTCTTAGGCTGTTCCCAATTGGCTACCGCCTCAACTTTCTGAGGATCCACACGAATGCCCTCGGCCGAAATCACATGGCCAAGAAACCCAACACTGGTTAACCAGAACTGACACTTACTGAGCTTCGCATACAACTGATGCTCCCTCAACGTTTTAAGCACGATCCTCAGATGTTTCTCATGCGCCTTCGCACTCTTCGAATACACCAAAATATCATCAATGAAAACAATCACAAAACGATCCAAGTAGAGCCGGAACACTCGGTTCATAAGGTCCATAAAAGCTGCTGGGGCATTAGTCAAACCAAAAGGCATCACCACAAACTCATAGTGACCGTACCTGGTCCGGAAAGCTGTCTTCGGTATATCCTCCTCTTTAACCCGTAACTGGTGATAGCCGGAGCGAAGATCAATCTTCGAGAAATACTGTGCTCCCTTGAGCTGATCAAACAAATCATCAATCCGGGGTAGGGGGTACTTATTCCGAATAGTTACCTTATTCAGTTGCCTGTAATCCACACACAACCTCAATCCTCCGTCCTTTTTCTTGACAAACAAAACAGGTGCTCCCCAAGGCGACGTACTCGGTCGAATAAATCCTATATCGACCAGCTCTTGCAACTGGGCCTTAAGTTCCCTCAATTCGGCAGGTGCCATACGGTAAGGAGTCTGAGAAATAGGCTGTGTACCTGGTAGAAGCTCAATCGTAAACTCAAGATCTCGGTGTGGGGGTAGTCCTGGCAACTCCTCGGGAAAAACATCGGGAAACTCCCGTACCACTGGTATATCCTCCGCCCTCTCTGGCGTAGCACGCGTATCCACCACATGAGCTAAGTAACCCTGGCACCCCTTCCGTAACAGTTTACTAGCCTCGAGTGCCGAAATAACTCCCGTAGGAAGTGCACGCTGATCCCCCTGAAATGTAGTCTCTGATAATCCGGGACTCCGAAAAGTCACTCTCCTATCGAAACATTCGATAGAAGCATGATGTCTCGTCAACCAGTCCATACCCAAAATCACATCAAAGTCCCGTAAATCCAAGAGTAACAAATCTGCCAGTAACTCCACCTGGCCTACCAGTACCGGACACTCTCTCAAAACCTGAGTCACTACCAACACCTCCCCAGTAGGTGTACTCACTCCTAACGCACAATCCAAAGTAGACACCTCCCTTTCCTTAACCAGACTACAACTCCGAGCTACAAATGAATGGGTAGCCCCGGGATCTATCAAAGTAAAAACAGTGTGACCAAGTATGGTGAGTGTACCTGTCACCACTCCCGGTGCTGACCTAGCCTCCTGCTGAGTCATAGCAAAAACTCGCGCCTGAGGTCCCGACGACCTACCGCGCCCTCTGGAACTGCTCGTGGCACCACCGCCACCCCTAGGGCCTGCCGCCCCTGATACTGATGCAGTACTCCGCCCGGGTTCTGCTGCACCTCTGCCTGCTCCACCCTCCGTAGCTAACAATGGGCACTCCCGACGGAAATGTCCTCGCTCCCCACAGTAGAAGCAAGTGTCTCTACCGGGTCCACCGGTATGCCTCCCTGTCGAAGCCACTGAAGTCGCACTCGCCTGAGGAGTCGGCTGTGACCTAGCCCCTCGAAATCCTGAGCCCTGGAAACTGCCTGGTCTACCATACCGGGCTCCACCAGCCGATAGTGATCCACCAAAATTACCCCGTTTCGGGGGCCTCTGACTCGATGCTCCTGGGAATGACTGCTCCCGGCGTCGAACACTGCCCGAATACTGTGGCCGAGCAGGTAAACTGGCCTCCACCCTGACAGCAGCATCAGACAACTCTCGGAATGTAGCAAAAGAGCCGGCTGTCACTATGGCCCTGATCTCTCCCCGGAGACCCAACTCAAACCGGCGGCACTTCTCCGCCTCAGTCGCCACAAATGCCGGAGCAAAACGAGATAGCATCTGGAACCTCTGCTCATACTCAGCCACTGTCAAGTTTCCTTGCTTCAAGTGAAGGAATTCCGCTTCCTTCGCATCCCTGAAAGAACGGGGATAGTACTGATCTAGAAACCTCTCCCGGAAAGTCTCCCAGGTCACAGTATGTGCATCCCAGCCGGACAGTTCCAGCGTATACCACCACTCGTAGGCAGCTCCATCCAACAGAAAAGTGGCTAACAATACCCGATCCTCGGGAGGACAGTGCATCACCCCAAAAATACGCTCGAGTCGGGTGATCCATCGGTGAGCTTCCTCGGGATCAGCCCCACCGCTGAACGTAGTAGCCCCAAGCCTCTGGGCTCTCTCGATCGAAGCACTCTCAGTCCCTCTCGCCGCTTCATCTTCAGGTCGTGGAGGGGGTTCACGTCTCGGAGGCATGATCAATCGTACGCTGAAAGAGGCATAGAGTTAGTGTAATAACCTAGACCCAACACAAATCGACACAACCTATGCTCTGATACCAATTGTCAGGACCCGTCCCAAATATCACCTCGATACTCGGGATGAACCCTGCTCCCGTCTGACAATCATACTTACAATACCAAAAAGAACTTAATACAACTATAAGCATAACCATCAGACGAAGGAGTAAATATATACAACAGTAAGTCAGAGCATAGTTCTACAAAATGGGCACCAAAAGTCCTACAAGTCTAAGTCCGCAACGGAAGAACGTCGGAAGCCCTATGCCTCGATCTCTGCCTCAACGTTCACCCCGGCGCTATCACCACGACCTGGAGGGAAAATTAAAAACAAAAGGTGTGAGTGGACCAAAAAGAATGAAAGTTTAAAACCGTTTTACCAACAATCAACGTAAGGAAATAAAATCCTTTATTCCCTCCGGTTAAAAACCAGGCATGCCAATGGAGTAATAGAAAAATCATAATATGAAAAACATCATAAGAAACAGAGACACTATAAATACCATAAGAAACAGATACACTATAAAACATCATACGAAACCAAAGTATAACCCGATCAAACCTGCTGGACCTATCCGAGTCTTTAAACTCAACCAGGCCTCACATATCAATCCGAGTCTTTAAACTCCCGAGTCTTTAAACTCAATAGGCCTATGGGGGTAATATCATAATATCCGAGTCTTTAAACTCCCGAGTCTTTAAACTCAATCCGGGCCCGTCCCCCATCAATATCAATCCGGGTCTTTAAACCCATATCCAGATCCAGCAAATCCAATCCATATCCAGTGTAAAACCAGTTCAAAATCCATCGCCAAATCCGAATTCGAAATCCCCGGTTCGAAGCCCTTCCGGCGTTCAGAACCGACATTCCGAACCCAAATCCGGAAAATCCATTTCCATACTAAAAACCATAGGAAATCCCTAACCATGTTTCATAACCCATTTACCATCATCAGAAAACAATTATAGGGTGAATTTCTCAATTATAGCATCAAAATCTGAAAACCGGCTTTTTCTCGAAAAACGTGTAAAACCCCGAAAATATCTCGAAAAACGTGCAACATCTCAATCACGAATAACCATCATTTAAAACATAAAAACACACATAGAATCATAAAACAGTAAATTAAAACAGTTGGCATGCTCGGAAATAAGAAAGAGTCCACTCACAGTTTACGACACGTCACTCGCGCTCCGTGCGCTCCTCAACCGTCTCTGGTGTCTCCCGTCCTGTCAATAGATACCAAATAGGGTCACAATAACATCAAGGATACCTTCCCTATTTTCCCCAATTTTTTGGGAATTTAATAATATTTTAATCATAAACCCTAAACCGTACGGATTCCCGAACCATTCCGTAACACCGTCCGATTAACCCGAAAACTATACCATTGGACTCCTTAGGACATTTAGGACTAAACTCATGTTGGACGCTTAACCGGATTCCTTCCCACGCGCCCCCACGCGCCGCCCAAAGTGGCTGCGCGTGGGCCTCACGCGCCTGCTACAGTCACCTTCAACCTCGAGTCACCCGGTTCAACACAGTTGAACCGGCGTGACCGGTTCTCCGCCGTTCACCCACCGTTCTTCTCCATTTCAATCCCACTAGCTTCGTCCAGTTCCCTGCAATCAATCCCAGTCCTAAAATCCAGCAATCACGGCCTAGAACCCTTCGTCCTCAACCTCGAAAAACCTTGCCCGTGGCTCTGTTTTCCTTCCCGGCCGTCCACAGCTTCCCCCTTCACGGTGGTGATACCAGCACCACCCTAGGACCTTACTGAGTCCTACCCAACTCACAGAATCCGTCGATTCATCCCCGAAGTCCACGACTTCAAGTTTGAAATCACGGCCAAAACAGAGTATTGGATACTCGCCGTCGAACCACCAGCCACCGTGAACCTCCCGTCACGGCAACCACCACAGACGACACCTAAGACCTCCCTGAACAACACCCTGACTTCCTAATCCCTCGACTCTAAGCCCATCATCACGACTTTGCAATTGAAAAAGCCACGAAAAACAGAGTAAACGGGCTTACCTTTCGATTCCGGCGCCGCCGTGAAAACCGTCACCCACCACCGTGCTCGTGGGACTCCCCTCAACCTCCTGAGTCTCCTACCGCCTCGGTTTGCCTCACCACACGGCACAACAGCCTCCACCGTCCACGATCTCCTCTGTTTTCCTCAACCGTTCGCCGCACCACCACCGTGCCGCCGTGCACGATTCCAATCCCAAAACACGATCAGCACCTCACCCACGTCTCTCTGTCACTCTCACCAGTCACTCCTCACTCTCCCTAGCCTCTAGATCGATCACCGCCTCACTCAACCTTCTCTCTGTTTTCTGTATTTCAAACCCAACACGGTTCGATTTTTGTACAAGGTGTGGCCGTGCACACTTGAGAATGGCCTGGAACCATCCAGCCACTCCCACGTGTCCAACATCCATAGGCCAGCCCCAAATATCTGCCACTTGCCCTCATCTGATTGGGCTGAGGAAAAAAAATGACCAAAATGCCCTTCTGCACAAAATTACCATTTTGCCCTTAGACTTTCCAGACCCGTATCTTTTCCGTCCGACGTCCGATGACAGCGTGCCGCCTGTCGTTGAACTCAGGACGTCGAGACCTATCCAACGGTCCTCGGTCTACGTGAAAATCACACATCCTCCAAAAAGTCAACATTTTCCCTTTTAGCTCAAAATTACGGTAACGCCCCCAACCTTCCGTACATCATAACTTTTCCTCCGGTTGTCCGAATCGAACCTGCCACCTGTCTACGGACTCGTGACGTCCTAACCTACGTCACGGTCAAGGGCTAACACTCATCCAATCAATATTACAAAAAGTCAACTTTTCGTTTACTATTCACAGGGGCAAAATCGTCCTTTTTACAAAACTTCACAGAAATTACATTTTTACCCTTCCCGTAGGTACGGGTTGTTACAATCCAGGAGTCCCCCATTAGCTCCATTTCTTCCATTTTGCTTAGTTTTTAGTTTTCTTCTTTTAGTTCTTTTGTTTCTCTCTTTTGAGAGACATTTTTGGGGACCATTTTAACTTCTTGTAGATTTTCTTGTTAATTAGCTTTCTTTTAATTCTTGTTCTTAATTTATGTTATTTTTATTTTTCTTAATTTCATTTCCTCTTTACTTTGTTCTTGTGATATTTCTTTGAGATCTCTTAAACACATTTTTATGCTTTCCTTAAGAAATACCTAGGCCAAGTAATTCTAAGGCAATTCAAGAGTTTTAAGACCGAATTCCTCGTATTTCTTCTTCCATCTTCACAAGTTTCCTGCCGCTGTTCGGTGATTCTTGTGAAAATCCATACTTCTCTACTTAAATTCTTGTTATTGTTATTGGTTTTACTTATAATTCAATATATGTGTTGGTATTTTCTTTCTAACATTTGTAAGTAAGAATGCAATCTCCATGTGTTTTACTTTTTGAGTTTCTTTTACCTCATATGTTTTAGTACTTAAACTTCAATTCGAAACTAAATGTTGATCCGCTGTTCGGGGCATTTAGAATAGAGTTGAAGAGATTTAATGTTTGATCGCTGTTCGGCGCATTAAATCACTTACTTAAGGTGAATCATATTGTAAGTAATAATCCGATGTTCGGTGCATTTATAATATGAAAAATGTATGCATGTATTTGAGATGATTAAGGTATGATTTCGTGATTGGTTCAATATGAACATGATGTTAGAGTGTTGGTAAAAATATGTGTTTGAAGAAAGTTCACTAGTACAAAAGTTAAAGTAGAAGTAAAATTAAGTATTTAATTATTTTTACTTGTTTTCTTTATTTTATATTTTCAACTCTTTTCAAAACCCCCCTTTTCAATTCTTTATTCTTTATTCTTTTATTCTTTTATTCTTTTATTCTTTTATTCTTTTTTTTCTTTATTCTTTTATTGTTTTATTCTTCTATCCTTTTTATTCTTTATTCTTTATTCTTTTATTCTTCTTTTATACTTTTAGTTTATTATTCTTTGATTCTTTCATCTCTTTATTCTTTTATTCTTTAATACTTTTAGTTTATTATTCTTTGATTAATTAATTCTTTAATTCTTTAATTCATTAATTCTTTAATTTGTTAATTATTTAATTATTTAATTCATTAATGTATTCATTATTCATTTATTCATTACTCTTTCCCACTAACACATTATTAATGTTCCCTAATTTCCCCGGTTAAGAACGATCCCTATTTACCAATACTACATCTACACAAAAAGGGTTTAAATTGCCACAACACTCAAATTACGTGTTTAATTTAATGCGTAGTTTGGGCGTAGTCAACGCGTGCCACCTGTCTACAGACTCAGGGCATCGAGACCTTCCTAACGGTCCTCGGTCCTCGTCCATCGGACCTCCCGATCAAAAAGTCAACATTTCCCCTTTTTTGCCCAAATTACGAAAATACCCTTGGACTTCCGAACGTCATAACTTTCACCTCGCACGTCAGAATCGAACGTGCCACCTGTCTATGAACTCGTGACGTCCCAAACTACATCACGATCATCGGTCAAAGTACATTTGACTGCCCGAATTAAAAGTCAATGTTTTATCCACGACTAGGGGCAAAACGGTCATTTTGTATCGTTCGTCCGATTCCGCCAAACTAATCACTGATTAACCCCGCTAATCATGATTAGTTACTAATCAAATCCCAGAATTCAGGATGGGTAGTTACAGAACAGCTTGGGGGTGGACGGTGTTAGAGAACAATAGTTGACCAAAATTTTGGGAGCTAATAACTTGGAATCCATGCAATATATCTCAACTATGTTCTTGGATTTGAAATCCTTGGGTTGAGTAGATGAATTTTGATATAAAGTTTAAAGAATTTGGTTGAGAAATAAAGGAGATATGAAGGTTTGAAGTTTGGCCCTTCAATGGAGTTTTTCGGCCTGCTGACGACGACGTCATGGTCGTCTTCTCCGGTGAGCAGGTGATGTTAGCCTTTCGTCATATTGACATCACCAGATGACATCATGATGATGTTATCTGACACGTAGCAGGTCTCAGTTGGTGCCACATAGGCTGTCAGGTTGTTAGGTGCCACGTAGGCTGTCAGGTTGTTAGGTGCCATGTGGCAGGCGATCAATAGGCCACGTGGAAGGTGGCGCCACGTTGCACGTGTTAGGAGGTGCCACATGGCAGTTTTTCATGTGTCAGGTCCACGGCAGGCCACGTTAGCCTAGGGCTGATGTAACGACCCGTCCCAAATTCCAGGATTAGATTAGTGACTAATCACGATTAGTGAGGTTAATCCGTGATTAGTAGGGCAAAATCGAACGAACGATGCAAAATGACCATTTTGCCCCTAGCCGTGGGCAAAACATTGATTTTTCATTCTGGCGGTCAAATGGACTTTGACCGATGACCGTGACGTAGTTCGTGACGTCACGAGTTCATAGACAGGTGGCACGTTCAATTCCGACATTCGAGGAAGAAGTTATGACGTTCGGAAGTTTAGGAGCATTTTGGAAATTTTGGTTAAAAAGGGGCAAATGTTGACTTTTTGACCGGGATGTCCGATGGCCGAGGGCCAAGGACCATTACGTAGATAAGGACAATACGAATCCATAGACAGGCGGCACGTCGAATTTGGACGTTCGACGGCGAAGTTACGGTTCACGGAAGTTCAAGTGCACTATTGCACGAATTACGAAATAACTTAACTTTTGGACTTTAGTGGGGCCCAGATATTTAATGGAGGCCCAATGGATGAGTGACAAGTGTCACCCATCCACTGGACATTCCTTCACATACATGCATCGATCATTCTTTCTTCCATTCAAAAACATAACCCGATCTCACAATTTCTCTATCTTTGTGCAACCCAAAACCCATCCCACCTTAACCCATGACCAGCCGTGAGGACCAGAGAGACTGAGGGAGCTGAGGTGGCCGGCCCGGAGGCCTAAACCGCCGCCCACCGCGGCGAGAGGAGGAGGAACCCGAGAGGGTTCTCGGTACGGCTGCAAACTCCATTTAAATTCTATATATATTATGGGTCATTTTGGTTGCTTCCAATGAATTAAATGGGTTATTAGGATTGTGCTAGGAAGGTTTTGATAGGTTTTGGACGGCTGCACAACCATGGTGCAGTTTTGGAAGCTTTGAACCGTATGGTTCAAAGATTAAACCATAGGATTTAGGTGTTTTTAGGTTGTTTTAAGGATTAGAATAGATAGGAAACATGAAAATAGGAATTATAGGATTGATTGGGGTTGAAATCGGACCAAAACGAAGAGGGGAAAGCACTGAACCGGTCAAGCCGGTTCAGCACAGTACCCGGCCGGTTCAGACTGGTTTTTCTGAGGTTGATGATGATGAATAGTAATCTGGCCCTTCTAGGAGCGCGTGAGGGCGCGTGGGCCATAATTTAGGGAAGTGTTCAACACGGGAAATCTTCTATTCGATGTAATGAAGATTTTGGGACTGGTCTCGCGTCAATCGGATATAGGAGGGTTTAAAAATAGTTAAAAGTTTGGAAAAATTATGGGGCTTTGGTAGGAGGTTAATTAAGTAGTTAGTAACCTTCTATTACAATTTGGACAGGTTTGGGAGTCCCGGTGATGGTGATCGGCTCAGGAGAGCCTATGTCACGCAAATCGAGGCGGCAGCTAGGACGGCATGTGAGTGGACCTTATTTTCTAAATTGGTGCATGCATAAATGTTTATTATATGTTTTAAATACTTGTTTGTGATGCCATGAGTGCATTTGGATGTGTAGTTACGTATAGGCACGTATTTCGAGGTTTCGGCCCTATACAGTGCCTATACGGGTCTGTATGTCTTTCTTGGTCTAAATGAAAAGGTTTTGAATTTCTAAAAGGATAAACTCGGGTATGAGACTCATTTGGTTTTGTCTCGGGCATATGACTCAGATATCGGGCACGGTGCCCAGCTGATGTCATATGTTCGGGCACGAGACCCAGTTGTTTTACACTGATGATTTCGGGTCAGGGACCCTAGATGGATTTCCAAGTTCATGACGGTTTATGGGAACCGGCATGAACTCTGGAAAGGTCATTGTGGTTCATGACGGTTTATGGGAACCGGCATAAACCTTTGTCAGGTTATTCTGGTTCATGACGGTTTATGGGAACCGGCATGAACCCTTGTTATGGATGTTATGGATCATGACGGTTCAGGGGAACCGAGAATGAATGTTATGTTATGTTATGTATATATATATATGTTCATATAGCTTCCTTTACTTCTATTATCTCCTCCGGGGAGGGTCGTTGGCCTAGGTGGACCCCGGAGTAGTCACGGAGCACCGACTGAGTGGAGTCACCCCCCAGTTGGGTTCCTTACTCTCAGGAAGGCTATGATTACTATTACCTCGGGTAGGGTCAGTGGTCTGCAGACATTGATCTTGACTTTGAGAAGACTCGGATTGAGACCTGGGTAGCACGCGCGTAGCTTTGGAAACCGTGACAGGATTGGTTGTGTGAATTATATGTATATATGATGTATGCTATATGATATGATATATGATGTGTGTTTACACAGGTTTTGGGCAGTGGCCCTTATGGTTGGTTTCTTGTGATTTGGGCTAAGTCCCTTATGGATTTGGGCAGTGGCCCGTATGGTCGTTTTCATTATGGTTCTTTAATTATGGTTTTGGGTTTAGTTCCCACCTATGGTTTGTTCTGGATAAATGGTTTTCGAATGCATGCATGCTTTTTAGTGGAGGGTACAAATGTCTTTTTGAGATAAATGTGTTTTTATAAACTCCTGTTTTGTCCACTCACAGCTTTTAAGTGTTTTGACTGCCCTTCAGGTTGACATCGGATGTGGACTGTAGCAGAGACCGAGATATCACATACCTCCTCCTGATCCTGGCGTACTCTGATAGTCCTGGAGGGCAAAGGTTGGAAATATCCCTTGTCTGACACTTCGTGTCATACGGGAGCAGAGTCATCCCGCACTAATCCCGAGGGGATTGGGATGGGTCCTGTCAGCTGACGGCAGCAACTGACGTCGAGTGACGCGTGGGGCCGCCACACTTTGACTAGAGCGAGTTTCGAGGTGGGACCAATCTTATTTGAAATATTTCGACGTCCTAAATCCAATGGTGGTAGTTTCAGGCCGATCAGAGGTTTTCTCCTCGGGACGTGTTTTCAGTTCCAGGGTTTGTGGGGGTTTCATGTATAAGGTTATATGGATTGTTGGTGACCCCATAGGTATGACTTTGATAGCTTAAGATGCCCCAAAGGCTGTGGATTAGCTTAAAGCTCGGGATTTGGGCGAACAACGATACTGTGAGTAGACATTTTCTTTCATAAATGTAATGCATGCATATTTATATATTTATATGGTTTTATGGCCTGGTTTGAATGGTTATGATTTGGTTATATGATTATATATGATTTATGAATAAATGTTGGGTTTTTGGTATATATATGGAGATTCAGTTGTGGTTTTCTAGACACGGGTTTTATTGGTGGTTTTGGAAACCGGATTTTGGGCTGGTGCCCAAGAGGTAAATGTTTTGAGCTGGTGCCTAGTTTTAAAGGTATTTTCGTAACTGTTTTCTAATTTGGTCAACTTCAGGTGATTGGATCGCTATTCTGGAATTGGACTCCGATGATTCCCAAAGACGGACTTTGTCAGGATCCAACCCGGTTTCACCCCGAAAACCGAGGTAAACCTTGCTCCCGTCTGACACCCCGACACAACACCAACGTAAACTACTAAAGTAACACAGTCAGACGCAGGAGAAACTATATAAAACATCCCGAAGTTAAAGGTTTACATAACATAGTACTACAAACCAAGGAAATAAAACCGATAACCAGTACACACACACGGAAAACTTAAAACACTCCGGGGTCACTCTCGAGTATTCTATGCCTCCGACGCTGCCTTGATGCCGAAACCCCGCGCTAGCTCCACGACCTGGAGGGCAATTAAAAACAGAAGGTGTGAGTGGGCCATAAATAAGAAAAGAATTTCCGAAAACCATTTCATAATAAAACCAGGGTTTTGGCCCTCCGTTTTGAAATCACATGCATAACCCAGTTACTAAAAACAATTATAAATCACATAAAGATCATCATAAAAATAATTGCAGAAAACATCATAAAAACAGTTATAGAAATCATGTCATAAGCATCATAAAACCGTATCACAACACATAAATCTCAACCAATCATTATCCGATCAAACCTGCTGGATCTATCCGAGTCTTTAAACTCCCGAGTCTTTAAACTCAATCCAGACCTCAATAATATCCGAGTCTTTAAACTCCCGAGTCTTTAAACTCAACAGGCCTACGGGAGAAATATCAATATATCCGAGTCTTTAAACTCCCGAGTCTTTAAACTCAATCCGGGCCCGTCCCTCGTCAAATCAATATCCGGGTCTTTAAACCCAATATCCAGATCCATCAAATCCAATCCAAAACCAATTGAAAACCATTTTGAAATCCATATCCAAACCCGAATACCGGTCTGATGCCCTTCCGGCGTCCAGAACCGTCATTCCGAACCCAAATCCGGAAATCCACTTTCCAACTTTAAAACCAAATTCCGCTTATCGAAATCCAATTCTAAAACCCGAAAATCCTTGATCATCGAAATCATGTTCCAAAATCCCTTTGAAATCATTAGAAATCATTTATCATTAGAAATCCTGAACCCATGACATCATAATCAGAAATCAACCGTTTATCGTAAAACGTGTCAAATACGCAATTTCTCGAAAAACGTGTAATTATGCAAAACCAACACCACACATTCAACAATCATAAAATCACATGGCAAACCATGAAACAAGTATTTAAAAACAGTTATGCATGCTCGAGTTTAGAGAAAGGGTCCACTCACAGTTCCGAGCCCTCAGTCACGTCCCGAACGTCCCGAACGTCCCATACGTTCTTCAGCTTCCTCGGGAAATCCCGATCCTGTCACAAGCCACCAAAGTACGTTACTAACACATCTACGAATGGTCCACCTAATTTTCCCCAAAAATTCCCGGGTCCTAAACGTAACGAACCGGAACCTTAAACCTTCGACCCCGTGGAACTAACTTCAAACGACGTCTGATTAACCCGAAACCAATTCCAATAGACTCGTTACAACTCGTTGACCAAAAACCTAGTTGACCAATTCCCCAAAAGCCGCTGCACGCACCCCCATGCACCTGTTACAGGAACACTGTTCACCGTCGTCTACCTCGGGTCGACCAGTTCGACTGTACTGAACCGGCGTTCCCGGTTCTCCGCCGTCTCGTCTCCGTTTTCCTCCCTTTCTTCACCATCTTCCTCGTCCAGTTCTAAGCAACCTGTCCCCCTCATTCAAACACCACGACACCGTCCCTATATCATCGTCCCTAACTCGAAGGAAAACCCGATCATTCCCCTGTTCTTCCTCCCGGCCAACTAGCCACTCCCCCGTCACGGCAACCACCGTAGACGGTTCCTAGGACCTCACTGAGTCTCACCCAACTCACCAAAACTCTCGACTCGTCCTCTAAACCCACGTCTTTCCCTTTGAAAATCACTGCAAAACAGAGTATAGGAACGGGAATAAGAAATTACCTGCAGCCGTCCACCACCGTGCTCGCCGCCGTGTTGCCTGAAGTCCACAGAGCTGTCCTAGCCTCCTCTCGAACCCAAATCGACCAGCACACGGCCACACCACCACCAATTTCCACGGCCCTCTCTGTTTTTCTGGTTTTCCCCGTGAGCTCACTCTTCCTCCTCACTCACTCACGGTCACACAAACCACTCCTCAACTCTCCCTTAACCTCTGTTCAATCTCACCAGGTCACAACTCTCACACACTCATTGAATCGGTCACAAGCACCACCGCATCACCTCTCTGTCTCTATTTCTCTTCTCAAATACACGAGTACACCCCCAATTATTGGGACCGTGTAAAATCCTGGAATCCACTAGAGCTTCCCCACGTATCACCATCCCAAAGCCCCTCTCACAGTATCTCAATCACAGCCGTCCACTTGTCCCACTCTGTTGCACAAATCCCAGTGCAGCCAAAAGACCAAACTGCCCTTCTTGTGAACCAAATTTACAACCGTGCCACTACCTTTCTAGACCCGTAACGCACACATCCTAACGCCGATGAATACGTGCCGCCTGTCGTTGTACTCAGGACGACGAAATTTACCTAACGGTCCTTGGTCAACGTGTCAAAACCCGATCGTACGAAAAGTCAACTTTTCCCCCTATTTTAACCAAAGTACGAAAGTATCACCAACCTTCCGAACATCATAACTTCCTCCTCGGATGTTGGAATCGGGCGTACCACCTGTCTACGGATTCGTGACGTCCCAAACTACGTCACGGTCACCGGTCAAAGTCCATTTGACCTCCCGAACTAAAAGTCAACAATTTGCCCAGACTATAGGCAAAATCGTCATTCGACGCTACCGGACCTATCGTAACTGACTAACCACCACTTAAGCTCACTAATCTCATCTTAAACACGGTCTCAACCCTAATTTCCGGGACAATTCGTTACAGACTTGGGCGTGGTCGGAGTTGGACTCGACACGTGCCAACGGAGTTGGATTTTGTAGGATCCGTGGTTGTCTACCGGTAATACAGATAGGATGTTAGTTTGACTAACAGGATGGTTGGACCAGCATGACGAGATTTGACTTTATTAGCTGGTTAGACCAATGAGATGATGTTTTGACTGGTATTGACTTGCGGTGTGTCCAGGGGTTTTTAAATGATTTACAACCGGGGGCTTTCAGGGAAATGTGGCTCAGGGGCATTTATGTCTTTTATATGTTTATGCATGCATGTTTTATAAAACGGAGGGTTTAAAGGATGATTTCGATAAATGGTTTTCAAAGGCTTTATTTTTGTCCACTCACAGTTTTTACTGGTTTTTGGTACTTTCCAGGTTGAACTCGGGATGTGGGCTGTATTGAGGTTAAGGGATTTTTGTGGGTCTGCCCACTCTAGATAAGCAAAGTAAGGTCTGGTAGTTATTTACTTTCGTGTTTAGTGCTCTGTATGTTTATTATTTCCTACATTACGTTTGAGCTGACACAAGGAGTTTATCCCTTATCTGATACTAAGTTTGCATTATATTTGTATTGAAGGTACTTTGGAAATTTTAGTGTGTTTGTGTCTGACGGGAGTAAGCTCTCTCAAGAGAATTGGGGGTGATTTCGGGGAGGGTCCTGTCAGGCCTCATTTGGTTGATTGGAATTTTAATTTGGGAATAGGAATTGTATTATTTCCATTATCAATCACCATAAAAATCATAGAATCATTTCATATTGAGGATAAAACCATTTCCCAAAACTCAGTAACAAACCAGAACACAATATAACGAATTCCTCGTAAAACGTGCAAAGTTACAATTACTGTAAAATCATAAAAATTCTATAGAAATTCATGTTTAAATAACCATCAAGCAATTCAAATGATAAATTTTGTAAAACCATATAAAAATGCATGCATAGGGTTTAGGGAAAACAAAAGTCCACTCACACGTACCGTATGCGTAGTCAAAACACATTGCACGTATTCCTGTAAAATTTGAAAATACCATTCCTGTCAAAAATCACTGTTAAGAGTCACTAGTCATCTCAATTAGCTCACATGTTAATCTCATAATTTTGCAGCATTTTTAAACGAATTAAAATAATGGCTAAACATTCGGACAGTCAAAAATGCCTAGAGACGATGTCTGATCGTCTTGAAAATTGTACCGTTAGACTCGTAGAATCAAGTACTCAAACTTTCATGTTGTTCAATTTCCCATAAAATGTGGCACATGCCCCCACGCGTCGATCACAGTCGCTGCGCGTGGTGGCCACATGCCACACAGCAGTCATCGTCAACCTCTCGCTCGACCCGCGTTTTGACCCAGTTCTAATGTCAGGACTCATCCCAATCTCCCCGGGATTTACGCGGGACGCGCCTGATCCCGCTTGACACGGAGTGTCAGAAAAGGGAAATTCCGACTTTAGCCCACTGGGGGCTTCAGAGTACGCCAGGATCCGGAGGAGGTATGTGATGTCTCGGTCTCTACTACAGCCCGCATCCGTGATCAACCTGAAGGGCAGTCAAAACATTTAAAAGCTGTGAGTGGATAAAACAAATAATTTATAAAAACATTTTCACAAAAGACATTTGTACACTTCACTAAAAAAACATGCATGCATTCGAAAACCAATTTATCAAACCAATAGGCCCTTGGCCCAAAATCGTAAATGAAACCAATCATACGGGCCACTGCCCAAATCCATGTGGGACTCAGCCAAAAACCAGTACATCGTATATCATATAACATATACATATAAATCACATAACCAATCCTGTCACGGTTTCTAAAGCTACGCGCGTGCTACCCGGGGTCTCAAAGCCTAAGTCTCCCCAAGGTCCACCCAGGTCAAAGTCTGTAGATCAATGATCCTCCATGTGGGTTATAATCCATAAGCCTTCTTGAGAGTAAGGTACCCAACGGGGGCGACACCACTCAGTTAGTGCTCCGAGACTACTCCGGGGTCCATCCAGGCCAACGACCCTCCCTGGAGGAGACAATCCAAATAAGGAAGGTATATGAATATATATATATATATATATAACAAAAACATTCTTAAAACCTTTCAAAGGATTCATGCCCAGTTCCCATAAACCGTCATGAACCCGAAAATCCATTTAGGGTCCCCGACCCGAAATCATAAATGTAAACTAATTGGTCTCGTGCCCGAACTCATGACTCAACTGGAGATCGAGCCCGATATCTCAGGGTCAGTCATGATTCCAATCATAGTTATGCGTGCAACCATCCGTCCAGAACCGCCCTCAATCCTGATATGTCGCCGTGAATATATCAACCGACGCGACCACCTATAGATCATGGTGCACTCATCACCGATCGATATCCTGAACCGTCAGCACCTTGAAATCAAGCCTCCAGTGGCTGCTCGACATCGGTACATGCATCATGACCTCTCCGGACGGAACACATCCTAGTCCGGAGGCGAACGTCGTATCGTCCGTCTCCGTGCACATAACACTCGCCGCGACCACGACTTAGACCTGTAGGTCATCAACAGAGCTACATGCCCGAAACAAAACCAAATGGGTCTCATGCCCGAGTTTATCCTTTTTAATTCCAAAACCACTTCATTTAAATAATCGTAGAAATACAAAGCCGTATAGGCACCGTATAAGGCTGAAATCTCGAAATACGTGTCAATACGTAACCACACACAAATTGTAACGACCTATCCTGGGAGTCGGGATTATTAAAGTGATTAGTGACGGATTAGTGAGCGTAATCGGTGGTTAGTTGGTTACAGTTGGACTTTGGGCGTAGAATGACGATTTTGCCCCTAGACTGGGCAAAAATGTTGACTTTTAGTTCGGGCGGTCAATTGGGCGTTGACCGATGACCGTGACGTAGTACGGGACATCACGAGTCCGTAGAAAGGTGGCACGCCCGATTCCGACATCCGAGGAGGAAGTTATGATGTTCGGAAGGTTGAGGGCATTACCGTAATTTGGGTAAACGAAGGGGGAAAAGTTAACTTTTCGTGTGACAAGGTTTTGACATGTAGACCGAGGACCGTTAGGTAGATCTCATCGTCCTGAGTTCAACGACAGGCGGCCTGCCTTCATCGGACATTGGACGGGTAAGATACGGGTCTAGAACGGCGAATGGCAAAATGGTAATTTTAGCACACAGGGGCATTTTGGTGTTTTGGTGCTTTGGGACAACTCGACGGTTCCTTTCCCACTCCCACTAGGAGTCAGCTGACCCCACTCAACGATCTATGTTGACACATCCTGACAATCTGTCACCACACAGTTGTTGTCAGTCGAAAACTGACACTAGACTCACTCGTGGCTACACATGCCACCAACGTACTCGACTCACCAATACCCTTACCGACATTTCACACGACCTGTGTGTAATTAAACACACCGGAATTACCATGACCCATTGCATAGTAATGTCCGATCCACAACCAATCCCATGGTATCGGAACCAATCCGACTACCAACACGTTCACCGACACACCTCGGGTATATCCCGTATACCGTAACTAGACATCACAAGTCTACACGATATGGTACCTCGAACCAAGTACGAAGTACACACATCCATCTAATGACCAGACTACAACCACCTAGGTCATAGCCGAACGCGTTTCAAATAATGGAGTACGTTTGCCCAATCCAGCATGAGACAAAACGAAACTCCACCCAACATCTAGTTCCAATTCCGAATCTGAATCCGCAACTTCGTAAGAAATCCCGGATCCAAACCCAGACATCACCTTTTAATTCATATCCAAATTCGAATCCGAAATCATTATTCCGTAAGCTAGCATTTGGAATAACCATTCCGTACCCAAACCCGGAAATATACTTTCAAGTTCCAAAATCGAATCCTGAATCGTCACCCAGAAATTCGATTCCAAATCCCGAAATCTTATTCATATTTACCAAGACACACCAAAACCTAACCTATCGGTTACCCGTTCAATACACTTGATTGACTTCATAGGGAAGCCAATCCAACCTCCACACGTCTAAGGTTGACAAAATTCAACTACCTTGAAAACCTACTCACCCGAGTAGAATACCATACGGGCCCCACTTCGAAAAGAAGTTCAATCCCGTCATTTACGACTCACGTACCAAGGTAAGAGTGATATACTCTCCCCCTATCTGAATTATCAAGGTCACGACCCAGATAGACACTGTGTCCCTGACAATAACGTCAACATCCTAGATCGCCACAACGATCGACAACCGTCTCCCACAACTAGACAGATCAGTCAACGATGAGACACGTCGAGACTGCGGATTCTCACGGATTACCTTGTATCAATCCTTGTCATTCCACCTAGGAAAAACCAAGGATGATCCAAAATGATGACGTCAAAACTCATCCTACGTGGATGCAACCAAAACTCACTGCACTCACCACGCCATGTGACACCACATCGTCTGCCACCAAGCAGAAAATGAGAAATCTCGTTTACCTAATTTCGAATACGTAGCTCCTCCTAATGACCCGCAATTACACCTGGGCCCACCAACCAATACACGCTCAACGTACTGGTAACTACACTCAACGTCTGCCAGGGCAGAAAGCAAGAAGTCAACCCCAATGACTTCGGAATACCAATCACCAAGAACGAACACCACTCTCGTTCCCCAATCACAACGCTTCTCGAATTTAAGGTTCCAACCACGTTGGAAACAGACATGCTCCCAACAAGACGTCAAGTCTAACCACTAGACTTCCTACCTCCTCAATTCACTTGGACAACCCCGTGTCCACAATCAATCCGTTATTGTTCCGTTCGCACATCCCGACCTTTACAGATTCAACACTCGGTTTCCCAAGTTCTCAATTACAAATTCCTACATTTATACCACTAATGGTTTTCCTCGTCTTTTCCAGTTTTAATCATTTCCATGTACATTTTAGGGATATTTAAAAACATAGAATCGCACAAAGTTTGGAGTTGCCAACAACTCCCCCAAATCCACCAATTAACATGACATAGGGGACGTCATCCCAAGATTACTCAAGTCTCAATTACACCCTTTTTAATCCACTCCTTACTGGTTATCTTACCACTATTGGAACTTATCCCAACACAGCACAATCTTAACTGGATCCCATCCAGTCCATCCCTCAACCACTACCGAATCTCAAAGACCGAACATATGTTCATCATGACGGAGTCACACCCCAACTTGTGGCTCATCGTCAACACCATTACCGACACTAGCACCAGCGCTAGTACCAGCACCAACACTCTATCAACAACACTAGTATCAGCACACAGGCATCCATACTAGCATCAGCACAAAAGTACCAACCCCGCAAACATCCATACTGCACACCGTGTGCAAATACGACAACCCTGGATCTCCGTTCATACGGAACGACGATCCCGTACCTCACGACTATGGGTACCACTATTCTGACAATCCACATCAGGAAAATGAACGTTCCCCGAACGTCCCCTGATCCCCAAGTATCAGAACCATACCAATTACCCTCGATAGCCAGTCATCTCCATATGACTTCCAACTAACTGTCATTGCTATCGAGATCCGCATCCACACATCACACCAATACCCGATCCAACACGGGATTCCATAATTTATCTCAGAACCGTATCCGTAGATCGGATCTCATAATTCTGACAAGACTCACTAGAGTTATCCACATGGTCATCCATGACCTCAACCGCTCGTCGCAGCACAAGTTCTCATCCACTAGTCACAATTAAGGTTTACCTTTTTAGTATTAGGGTTCCACAATCACACCCTATGGTTCAACCGAACCAAACAGCTCTCCGTAATATAAAATTCACAACCTGACCGACCCCGCGGTCTAGACATCGAATAGACGTCAGATCCAATCCTACCATCCCATCAACGTGGGTTCCACCACTAGGTCATCGGCCAACTCCGATGAACCAACATCCCTCACACTAGAAACCACCACAAAGGTTCACATCTTAGACCATTACTCACATGAGGTTCCCCGAACCTGGCTGCACCTAGCAGCACAACAATCCAATATCTCATGACCGAACCGACGGTCCCACTATACCAGTTCACCCCAATCAACCCCGCTTGGGTCGAATCACATTAACACACGGCGTATCGGGCCAATCACACTCCATCCCCTATCCAAACCCAAAAACTATCTATCAGGTTGATAACGAATTGCAGCCCAATGAGACATCACACCCTCGACCTGCGCGCACAAATAGAGCAACCGTGCTCTGATACCAAGTTGACAAGACCCATCCCAATCCCCCCGGGATTACCGTGGAATGTGCCCTGCTCCCGTCCAACAAGGGGTGTCAGACAAGGGATAACCAAGAGCTACTGCCCAAACGGGCCATCCAGAGTGCGCAAGGACCGATGGAGGAGGTGTGCAATGTCCCAGTCTCTGCTGCAATCGCATCCGTAATCAACCTGAAGGGCATTAAAACCAAAAGCTGTGAGTGGACAAAAACCAATAAGTTTACCAAATACATTTATAAGACATTTATGCCCTCCAATAAAAACGTATGCATGCCACCAAAAACCAGTAACCAAAACGTTTGCTCAACCGAGCCATTAGGGCCTTAGCCCAAAAACCGTTAACCAAAAGCCAAGTGTGGGAACTCAGCCCAAAACCGTGGAATACCACCACCATACATATTAAAACCATGTGGGTCACCACCCACTACCAGAAATGAACATTAATTCATTAAAATCACACAATCATAAATCCACCCGGAAAGCCATTTCATTAATTCGTATTTTACCATTACCATCACCAGCATCCCTGATGCTAGACGTCCCTGACGTCATGTCTCACGGTTTCATAAGCTACGCGTGCTGCCCGGGGTCTCTCCGGGTCCATATATCTGACATCCCTGATTTCTGACGTCCCTGACGTCAATCATAGCAATCCTGCTCCTGAGTCATCATACGGTCCGGCTGCTCCGTATAATGACCCCTCGTAGGCAATGCACCGTGACTTCCCCAGTGTTCCAGACATCTGGAGGAGACCATCATATATCCTTGTATCCAGATGGTATATGGAAAGACAGTTTTATTTAATCCTTTTATCATATTATTACCATTGGGCCCTGCCCGAAATTTCCATAAAACCACATAATTCCATTTAGGGTCCTTGACCCAAAATCACATTTATAATCCAACTGGGCCTCATGCCCGATTTTATGAACCACTGGGCCCACGGCCCGATTTGTAAACCAACTGGGCCCGCAGCCCGACTTTATAAACCCGCTGGGCCCACGGCCCGAATTCACAAATCAACTGGGCCCCTGGCCCGATAATATAACTCAAATGGGTCTCAGCCCGATTTCATACCAACTGGGCCCCTGACCCGATTTCATTAACCAACTGGGCCCCCGGCCCGATTCTCAAATGGACTCCAAGTCCGAAATTTCCAAAACAAGTGGGCCTCAAGCCCGAGTTCATATTTCCAATTTCAAAACCATTTCATCATATTATTTATTTAACCACAAGCACACAAAACCACAAATAAACCGTTAATCCCGATATACGTGAAATACGGAAAACACCTCGAAATACGTGCAACATATCCAAAATCAATGCTCACAAATACCATCATAGAAATCATGTATATAAACCATATAACACATTTAAGCATGCATAGGATTTATAAAACCAAAGTCCACTCACAGACCGTTTTAACCGTGTGCCTCGATATGTGTGCCACCGGCCCTCCCGGGCCACACCACTATCACCGGGACTCCCAATCCTGTCCAAATTACATTAGAGGGTTACTAACCTCATCATTAACGTCCTATCAAAGTCCCGTAATTTTCCCGAATTGTTACTTATTTTTAAACTTAATTTAAAACCTTCGGACATCCCGAACAATATCGAGACGGTGTCCGATCGACACGAAACCAATTCCAAAATGTCCGTTACATTAAATGTCCGTTACATTAAATATCGTGAGTGGCTGCGCGTGAAACTCACGCGCCTGCTACAGTGTCACCAGCCCAACCCGTTTGTCTGGTAAACGGGTCCAATTTGCCCGCGATACGACCCGGTTCCAATCCTATCAATTCAGCCTTAATTACAACAATTGATCATTCCATTAGCTTCGTTTTAAGTTTAATTTAAGTTCTGTAACATTGATTACACAATTCATTACCTACAATTCCACGATTCGATGATGAACACCAAGAACACCCGTCCGTTGTTCATCCTTCGAACCCCATCCATTTCGATCGATATCCTGAAATTGATTCAACCAGAAGCTTCCATGGACTCCGTAGATCATTTCCCCCAACACAATTGCTTCAATCCAGTGTTCAATCGTCACGACACAAACTCGAGCACCGTCACTGTTCATCAATGGAGGTCCATCGATCTCGATCGGTTTCCTTCAATTGATGAACCCAGAAGCATCGTGGGATCATGAGGAGTCATTTCCCCACAACAATTGAGTCAATCACAGCCCCAAACTCCACGACTCAGCCTCGATTTCTTCCTCTGCCACCAAGCTCGATCAGAGCCAAAACGGCACCATTCCTTCTCGTTTTTGATGTGGATCGACTCGTCACAACCTCAGGAAGATGTTTGTATCCTCCAATTCGATCATCACAGCCCAATTCCTTCAATTTGATTTTCCCTCCCAAAACTCAATCTTTCGAATTCTCAGTTCCTCCTCACTGCCACTCTCTCGTGTTTACCCAGTTGAAATCACACTCAAATTGCTCACAAAATCACACTCTCAGGTTCAGCAATGGCAGAGGATTTTAGGTTGGGTAGAAGCTGGGTTGGTTGTACACGGTTAAGCAAATTAGGGAGGGATAATGGAATTAAAAGATTAATTAATTAATTAAAAATTAATTAAACATCATGATGAGGTCTCCCCCAAAAACATGGATTCTGATTTCAAGGGATGAGTGACACTTGTCACTCATCCAGGTGTGTAGGGTCAACGGTCACTATTCATTATTATATTATTATTTTAATCCCGGCCTCGGTTCGTTAGTTCGTTTCCTTGACCATAACGTCGTCGTCGGATCTCCGATTTCGGCATGCCGCCTGTCGTTGGATTCGTATCGACGATACCTACGTAACGGTCCTTGGCCCTCGCCCATCGGACCTCCCGGTCAGAAAGTCAACATTTGGCCCCTAATAAGCCAAATTACCAAAATACCCCTCAACTTCCGAACACCATAACTTTCTCTACGAATGTCGGAATCGAACGTGCCACCTGTCTATGAACTCGTGACGTCCCGAACTACGTCACGGTCATCGGTCAAAGTCCGTTTGACCGCCCGATCAAAAAGTCAACATTTTGCCCACGACCAGGGGCAAAACGGTCATTTTGCACATTTTGTCCGATTCCGCCCTACTAACCACCGTTCAACCTCGCTAATCAAGATTAGTCACTAAACTAATCCCGGAATTCGGGACGGGTCGTTACAGTGTTGTTGTGTTTGGTTGAGGGGAACAGATTACTTAGGATGGGACGAAGCTTTTGGGCTTGGAAGGAAGGAAAATGATGGACGGACGGCGGAGAACCGGCCACGCCAGTTCAGAACAGTGCACAGTCTCGAGGTAGGAGATGAACAGTGACTGTGTGTAGGCGCGTGAGGCCCACGCGCAGCCACTTTGGGCGGCGCATGGGGGCGCGTGCGGTGGTTTCTGGGGAACCTTCCAACTAGGTTTTTGGTCTAGACGTTGTAACGAATCTTTTGAGATAGGTTTCAGGTTAACCGGACGTCGATTCGAGTTAGTTCTGCGGGATCGAAGGTTTAGGGTATCGGTTCGTTACATTTAGAAACCGGGGAATTTCGTGGGGAATTAGGAGAACCTTGGTGGACGTGTTAGTGACGTGTTTTAGTGACTGTTGACAGGATCGGGAATCCCCGAGGCGGACGAGGAACGTGCAGGACGTACGGGACGCGAGTGAAGTACCCGGGAACTGTGAGTGGACCCCTTCTCTATAATTGAGCATGCATAACTGTTTTTCTATAATTGTTTTATGGGTTTACATGTGATTTCATGATTATTGAATATGCTATAACTATTTTACATAATTGCATGTTTTTCGAGAAATGACGTATTTTGGCACGTTTTACGAGAAAGGTTTGATTTCTTATAATGATGTCGAAATTTTGGGATTAATTTCGATCTATTCTTGGTTTTCAATGATTATAAATGGATTTGTGACCTGATTTGATGATCAAGGTTTTCGGTTTCAGAATCGGATTTCGGAAAGCGAAATTTGGTTTTAAAGTTGAAAGTGGATTTTTCGGATTTGGGTTCGGAATGACGGTTCTGGATGCCGGAAGGGCTTCGGACCAGTGATTTTGGATTTGGATTTGGATACGGATTTAAAAATTGGTTTTCAAGCGGTTTTGGATTGGATTTGCTGGATCTGGTTATTGGGTTTAAAGACCCGAATACTGTTTGATGGGGGACGGGCCCGGATTGGGTTTAAAGACCCGGATTGAGTTTAAAGACTCGAGAGTTTAAAGACTCGGATATACTGATATTTTCCTCGTAGGCCTGTTGAGTTTAAAGACTCGGATTATTGAGACCTGGATTGAGTTTAAAGACTCGGGAGTTTAAAGACTCTGATAGATCCAGCAGGTTTGGTCGGATGATGACTGTGGTATTTATGTTTTATGCAACTGTTTTTACGATGATTCTACAACTGTTTTTATGATGCTTTATTATGTGATTTATAACTGTGTTCAGCTAATGGGTTACACATGCATGTTTTCAAAACGGAGGGCCAAACCCTGGTTTGTTTATGAAATGATTTTTTGAAACTTTTATACTTTATGGTCCACTCACACTTTCTAGTTTTAATTGCCTTCCAAGTCGTGGAGCTTGCGCGGGGGTTGACGTTGAGGCAGCGTCAGAGGCATAGAATATTCGAGCGTTTTCCCGGAGTAGTTTCAGTGTTCCGTTGTGCGTGTATTTTGTGTGTGGTTTTGTTTTACTTGGACTTGTACTATACTCTGTATAACGGTTGACTTGTTGTGTTTCAAAATTCTCCTTCGTCTGACAGTGTAATTTGTACTTTTGGTGAGGTTATTTTGGCCTTTTGTGTTGGGTTGTCAGATGGGAGCAGGGTTCATCTCGGTTATCGGGGTGATAATCAGGGTGGGTCCTGACACAAATGCACTCATGGCATCACAAAACAAGTATTAAAACACATAATAAACATTTATGCATGCATCAGTTTAGAAAAAAGGTCCACTCACAGACCGTTTGAGTTGCCGCCTCGATACGCGTGTCATTCGGCTCTCACAAGCCAATCACTGTCACCGGGACTCCCAAACCTGTCCAAATCACTTTAGAGGGTTACTAACTACGTTATTAACCTCTCACTAAAGCCCCGTAATTTTTTCGAATTTTTAACTATTTTTAAACCCGATCCTAAACCTTCGGAAGTCCTGAACAATATCGAGACAGTATCCGATCGACACGAAACCAATCCTAAAATGTTCGTTACATCTAATAGAGTGTTTCACATGTTGAACACTACCCCAAAAGACCCACCACGCGCCCTCACGTACCGCCCAAAGGGGCTGCGCATGAGAGACACGCGTCTGCACTGTTCATCGTCCCTAACCTCTAGCCGACCGGGTTCAGACCGATTAGAACCAGTTCGGTCCAACCAAACCAGCGGTCACGGTTCATGGCTTATTCTCACTCATTTTCAATCCATTTTTTCCCATTTTTATTCCTAAATTTTCCTAACAACAAGCTTAATCAATCCAGCCATTAAAAACAGGAAGGACGAGTCAAAATCTTACCTAGGGGTGGGCACGGTTCGGTATGGTACAAAATTGATCGATACCAGAACCATACCATTTAATTTTAATCGGTACGGTACGGTTTGGTATTCAATATTTTGAAAGTGAAACCAGATCGTACCGTACCAATTAAGTTCGGTACGGTTTCGGTTTTGAGCCAAAATTTTGTTTGTAATTATAAAGCAAGGAAAAGACTAAAGAAAAAGCAAAACTACATTTATGAAGGACTTAAGTTTTCAAATATGTATTGAAAAAGTTGCACTAAGTTGAAGATATCAACTCTTAGAAGTTAAATTAAGACATGTATGGTCATATCAACTCTTGAAGAAGACCTAATAAACCAATCAGAAATAAATTTAATTATTAAAAAAAAATATTCTAATTCGGTACGGTATCGGTACGGGACGGTTTTTTAAAATATCGATACCGAAACCGTACCGAATTATATCGGTACGGTTTCGGTACCATACCAATCATACAACGGTTTTACTATTCGGTTTTTTTTCGGTATGGTTTGATCTGAAACGGTACGATTTCGGTATTTTGGTTCCATGTGCCCAGCCCTAATCTTACCTCCATGATCGAAGCTTGAACCGGCCACCTGCAAACCTCCACCGTTGTGGCCTCCGACCGTCCTAGCCCTCGAAATCAACCCACTCATGGTCTCAGGTTTTCCTCCGCCGTGTCCACCACCGTGGCCTGTCGTCCCTCACCGTGCCGTCCTAGTCTCTCTTAGTCCCTCACTAGAACATATAAATGATTAGGGTGGTGAGGTGTGTGTGTGTTTGTTTGTTCAATGGAAAATGGAGAATGGAGGGGGGGGGTGTTTGGGTTGTTTGAAGAAGAAGATATGAAAGGCTGATGATGGTAACAGAGAAGGGAAAATGGACGGCCAGGATGGAAGAAGGAGATATAGATGAAGGATGGAGATTAGAAGTGGGTAAAATTGTAAAATAATAAAATAATAATATTTTAATGGTTTAGATCCAATTTTTGGGGAAGTGACCGATGGGATGAGTGACACTTGTCACTTATCACTCATCCATGGGTCCCACTTAAATATCTGCCCAATCAGATATCGCCACATCATCCCCGTCTCGTAATACATGCATAGTGCAATCGAATTTCCGTGAACCATAAATTTCCCGTTCGAAGTCCGATTTCGATGTGCTGCCTGTCTACGGATTCGTATCGACTCGATCTACGTAACGGTCCTCGGCCCTCGGCCATCGGACCTCCCGAGTCAAAAGTCAACATTTTACCCACGACTAGGGGTAAAACGGTCATTTTGCACCGTTCGTCCGATTTTGCTCATCTAATCACCGATTAATCTCACTAATCCTTGATTAGTCACTAATTTAATCCCAAAATTCAGGACGGATCATCACATCTAAATCCATCAAAATGCCACCATTTATCTTATTTTAATTGTCTAAGCTCATCTAGAGAAATCCAGAAAGAGTTCTATGCACAAAAAACTTGAAAAAACTCACCTCGATGGCCTAGTCAGAATCCATGTACTTAGACCATGGTTTCACAGTCCCCTCCTCGACCTTCATGCATGCAAAACACCGTATTTTCAAGCTTAAATTGATCCCAAGGGCTCCAAAAGGACACATGGGACACACAGAATCGTTGTTCCTCCTCTTAAACCAAAAACTCGATTCTCTTTACTCACGAGTTGAAGGCTTGCTCACTGTTTCCTCCCCCTCTGTTCACTATTTCCACTTAGTTTTCTCCCTTACATCTTATTCTTCTCATCACCAGTTCGTTCCTTCATCTCCTTGAGGCCTTCCCTCACTTCTTCTCATGTTTTCCGGTTGGGTGTGTTTACTCCTTCTTTTCGTTTTCTCTCCATTGAAACCCATACAACACCAACACATACATATAGTTAGAAATAAGTCGATGAAACAAAGGAGGAAAGGTACATATCTTTCTGGACATGTGTCTACATCCCACAAAAATATCTTCAAGCTAAATGACCAAAATGCCCTTGGAGAAAAAAATATTATCAAAATACCCTTAACAATTTTTTTACCCGAATTAACCTCACGTACTCCAATTTCGACGTGTAACCTATCTTCGAACTCAGGGTCCCGAGACCTTCGTAACGGTCTTCTCGGATTTCTTAAAAAAATTCATGATAAAAAAGTCAACACTTTGACTTTTCCAAGGGCAAAATCGTATTTTTACCTAAGTTTACCAAATTTGTTTCCTTAGAGGTCCATATCGTTACAATACACAAACATGCATAAGAAAATAGGGGAGGTGGTGTGCCAACAATCTCCACTGGATGGTGACATGTGCCATCATCTCACAAGACTGACTCAGCAGGACCAAAAAGCTGAATTAATTGCCCCTACTTGTCAAAGTACCAAAATACCCTTAGTATTCAATTTACCAAAATACCCTTAAACGTCCAAGCCAGTAACTTATTCGTACGTCCTTCATTTTTTGTGTGGTGTTTGCCTATGAACTAAAGACTCCGAGACTTACTTAATAGGCTTCATGAAAACTTCAAAAAGTATTCTAAGCAAAAAGTTAACTTTTGACCTACATGGGTAAAATCTTCCATCCTTATTTTAATTTACAAAATTGTCTCAATTTTCAGGACGGGTCGTTGCATTTTCGTCATCTTTTTCCCTTGTTCATCTTCCCTAATTAGTCATTTTCTTTAATTTATCATCATCATCTTCCCTAATTTATAATCGCCATAACATCATATCTGCTTCCTATAAATAAATTCCTAGAAGAAAAAAAAAAACCACAAGATTCTACAACAAGTGAACAATTCTAGAAAAGAACTGAGGCTGTATGAATCTTTGCACACAATGTGGGCCATGAAAACCCCACTCAATTTCAGAGTCTAATAGATCTGGTCAAAAAATTACATGGGTCGGTCTGATCGGTTCAGAACCCAGAACGCAAAATTGAACGTGGATTCATCAAATGACTAGCAGTGGGGATCACCAGAGAAAAACAACGACGGAGATGTGTACTTGGCGACTCCAATTGAGTAGAAGATGTTGTTTTATTTAAGCGCCTAAACTTCCTCGCCGACTATAGTTTCAAGTTAAAGGGATTTGTAATTGGGTGAGAGAAAGCCCTCGATGATTAAGTCTTAGAAGAGTGTGGAGTAGTAATCCACTATTTTGGTAGCTATTCATGGTATTCCATAGCTCGGGGGCACGTGGCTTGGAAGAGCGTTGGACATGCAAGGCGGGGAAGAAGCAAAGGTCGTTGTAGCCACACGATTCACCAGTGAGAGTGATGGCGTAAGTTAATTGGATGACGAGGACTAGGAATCCGAAGGTGAAAATTTGTACGACCATGTTGCATAGGTGGTTCGATTTCAATGTGGGAGGGTCCATAGAATGAGCTAGAGTTGAAGAATCAAGAAGTGAAGAGTCGCATTTGATGGTAGTTAGAACTGATGTTATGATTATGATAAATTGAGGAAAATAATGATGATAAATCGAGGAAGATGATGATGTTAAATTGATGAAGATGATGATTTGGGGAATATGAAGAAGGGAAAAAGATTGACAAAAATGCCATTTTAATTTTGGCCATCTCATAAGGAAACTAGACTTCTTATTTGCCACCTGTCTTTTTAATGGTTGAATGGATGAAAATTGTAACATAGGTACTTTTTTAAAATTGATAGTATAGTTTGGATACTTAAAATCTAATTTTTATAGTTGATGTATCTTTTGAAATCGACCATATAATTTGTGTACCTTTATATAGTTTATCCTATGAAAAAATTATTTCCTTTTTCCCAAAAACAAAAATCTATTGTGTTTTGAATAGAAAAACCAAAGGTTGGGCCCTCGATGGTAGAATGTGATAGCTTGATGAGGAGAGTATGCTTATTTATCAGGAATGAGAATAGTGAATATTGTGAGAAATAGGTAATTAAATAAGCGAGTAATCTTAAAAGTAGACAATCATTCTCATTAAGTTGTTTACTTACTATATAAAATTAAAACAATCGTGAGATTGATTTTCATTATCATTATTTACTAACTCTTATGAATTGGAATAAAAACTAACTTGATTAATAAAATGTCCTTGCATATATATATATATATATATACACACACACAATTAATAACAATTAGAAAATGTAATATCTTTTTATGATTATTTACTAATAAAATATGAGAAAATATGCCCGAATGATATTTTGTAATAGTATACAACTCATCGATAAATATTATAGATCATGTTTTTAGTTGTTGAAGGAGTTGACTCGGAAAATGATGATTACATATGAGTACATCATCACTAGTTAATATTGCTGAAATTAATATTTGCAAACTATTTTCTTAGTGTCTTTTTTTTAAAAAAATATTAGGTTGAGGTATTTGGAATTATTGAAGAATTGTAGGTTATACTAGTAAAATAAATTAATACAATAGGGTATTGGGAATCATTAACACTAGGGTTGGCGATGGGTCGTATCGTGTTGGGTTCATGTCATGCTATGAACTTTGTTTTTACCCAAATATATCCAACTCCAATCCGACTCGTCTAATAATAATGTCAAGAATGTCCAATATGAATCTAACATGTTAATGACCTAGATAACCCATGTAACTTATTTAATAAAGTATTAATTATAAATTAGTCCAATTCTTAAGCCTAATTTATAAAATAGTTCACTTAATATGTAAAATAGTCTATTTATTGTTTTTTTTAAAGATTTTTACTGTGTTCTTTTTATGGTTTTGTTTTTTTTTTTAAAGTTTTTAAATACCCTTTATACTACTTTTTTCAGATACAATTGAGAAACTTTCATATTTTAAATATTATTATTTTATATTTATTTTTCAAAATTAATTTAATTAAGATAATTCTGACTAAATTTCAGAAGATTTATTTTATATTTATTTTATCGGATAACATCTAATACTTTTGAAGAGTCAAAGAGTTAAATGTACGTTATTTATCTTATTACTTTCGATAAGTAAATTAATAAGAACCTGTTTATTTTATTTTCTTTTTAGAGAGGTATATTAAAAAATATATACCTATTATGATACAATTAGAATATATATATATATAAGTATCTTTTATATAAAAGAGCGTTAAGTAGGTAATATTATTTAATTTACCTGTAAATTTAGAATCAGATATTGGCAGATACATAAATATAATATGTAATAGCATACTTGTAATTATTTCAAAAATAACGGGTTAAAAAGAATGATATATGTTGACAAACAATAAAAAAAACTTTATTTATTTTTTACTATCTCTATTTATCATAGTGGATTAACTTATAAGTTGAAATAAAAAATGGACCTATTTATAATTATCCCTTTAATACTTGCCGAAACCCAATTAACCTATTATCCGCTTAATATATTTAACATATTTAACCTATTTAAATTATAAGATTTAATAAGTATTTAAATAGGTAAATCGGTAAATATATGAGTTAGTAATTGACATATTTATTAAAAAGGTTAATATATAGGTCACTATACTGGTTAACGGATTGAGTCGAAATCTACCCATTTATGAAAGGGTTAATAGGTCATTATACGGATTAATAGATTGATCCAAAATCCACCCGTTTATTAAATGTATCACAACAAATTGACCCAAAATTTTAATCATACGAGTTGACCCATATAAATTACATGCGAATTTCGAGTTGTGTATCTAATCGTGTAAAAAATTTCTACCCTTAATTAACATCCATCTCCTAGTTAATGAGATTACCTTGAATTTGATAATGGCATTACCTATTTGAATGGATAATTGTTATCTAGTTGCATTTAAACATAGGAGAGTGATCCTTGGAGCCCTCCGTTTCATATGTAATTGAAGGTAATTACTAGTATGCAACTATAGGGTAGGATTCGAGAATTATCCTTGCTTTCGACATAAGCAATGAACAATTTCATGGCATATCGGTTCCAAGTGATGAGATGGAAGGTACCGTGAAGGATTATGGATTTATAGTAACCTTGCAATATGGAAGGAGTCCACTTCGACAACATTATCTTGATGGAGGACTTCGACATTGCTGTCTTGATGAAGGAGTTTGACAGTGCTATCTTGGCCTTGGCCTCATTGATGAAGTTCGGCCGAAGGAATAGATTCTTAAAAGAGTTTGAGTTTTTAGAGTTTTATTTTTTTACTTAATTTTAATTTTTTAAGTGTTTAAATTTATTTTTTAATTTGAAATAGTTAATTAAAAAAGATGAAGTGGATTGTCATATCGTGCACCATATATATTGCGATAGAAAATTTGGGATTTCGCTTGGTTCCCGAAGCATTATTCTATAGGATATGCACTAAAACTTGTAAACATTTGAAGTATGTACTTGAGCACTAAACAAGAATTTTTCCAAAGTAACACCTCTATAGATAGAATTTACAAATCGCCCATATATATATATCATCTATAAGTTTTTCATTACACAATGAACAATTTTCGTAGCGTTCACTGTCTCCTCAACAATTACACAATTACCCCAAGACCATTGTCATCACTACCACTCCCAAACGGGCCGCTAAATAATATGGTGGAACCAATGTGACGGCTTTTCAGTGCTCAATTATGGTTGTGCCAAATATGAAAACGACTTCCGACAATATTCCTTAATAATAACATGAGAAAACCAAACAAGGCTTCAATCTGACTCTAAATCCACCCAAGCACCAATTATTTCTTAAACAATGATATTTTATTTTTATTTTATGACAGTTTTTTTTTTTTTAAGAAGTTACTAGGTTCATGGCACCCATTGACGTAAGTGTTAATTTAAGTAACTACGTGAATCCATTACCTTTTTTTTTTACCCCCACCACTTCCATTAACTATTATTATTCTTCAAAGATATAAATTTAATATTTTATTTATTTTTAAGTATTAAATAATTTAAAGGATATTTTAATCAGAATTTGTTGGTGAAACTTTTCAAGCCTAATAGTAAAGATCTATTAACAATCGATTCCAACGTGAATGTAAATTATTATGGTCTTGAAAAGTAGGGAGAAGAAGAAGAAAGATTGAAAATTGGTCACAGCTCCACCCACCTCTCCCAAGTCCCAACTATTGCCCCACTACTCAATCCACTTTCTCATATTTTTGTTCCACCAACCTATTTCCTCGGAGGCCACGAAAAGGCCATGTTTAATACTGGATATTTTGGAAGCAAGAGGCAAAGGCTACCTCCATTTGCAGATAGAGAGTACGAGAGAGCATATGACATTGGAAATGAACCGCAGAAAAATTCCACAAAACCCCTCATTACCATACTTTGTTAGGATCGTCATTCTTCAGCCGTTGATAAAGAGCAAGGTCCCCAAGCTGCTAGCCAAGGCCATGCAAAAAAGCTTTGGTCATGGCTGCAAAGCCATCGTCGAGGACAATGAGCATCATAGCCTCAGCAGTAAGAAAATGAGGAAACACCCCAGAAAGTCTCTGCCGAGGAAAATCGGTTCGGTTTTTGCCAATGCATTCGGGAAATTGACGATCAGGTCACCAGAGGAAAGGTCTTGCTCCAAAGGTAGGAACTTCATGAAAATGAAACACTCTTCCCGTTATATTAAAGGCGAAGATACTAAAAGAGTTGGTGCTGGTTTTGGTAAGATTCTAACCTGTCGTCGGAAGTCCAGAACGGCAGGGTCCCTCAGGAGGATTAGTAGGGAGATCGATAAAGAAGACAGCAAAGATGGAGAAGAAAGCGGCGGAGATGAGTTATGCAAGAAAAGGATTCTAATGGGAGGAAAGTGCAGGCCACTGAATTTATCCGGCACACTCCGGTACGATGAAAATGGCATCTTGTTAACTGAGATGATCATGCCATGATCCTCTGATGATATCTGTCTGCTGGTCAATGTCCTTGTGGAAAAGCACTTAAATTACTGTAATCTTCAAATCATTTCTATATACTCAAAAGTTACTAGCAGTAATAAGTTAACAAATCCAACGATAGTGATTCAAAATATCTAGTATTCTCACATCTTCAAGGGTTTCAATCCTAGAGATGCTCGGAGCCTGTTCGCTTCAGCAATCTCTGGATCTGGATGGTCTGTTCCATCATCCTTCTTCTCCTTCTTTTCCTTCTTCCTCTTCGGCTCCTCATCAGGTACATCCCGCCTCCTGGGACTAATACTGCCACGGGCATGTCTTTTACGAGCATCGCCACCCTCACGATCCCTACTCCGGCTTCTGCTCCTTGAATAGCTCCTTCTCCTGCCGCGATCCCTCTCTCGCCTGTCCCCCCGATCCCTATCACGACCATAATCCTTTTCATCTTTAATTCGATAACGATCCCGATCCCTATCCCTATCCCTGTCTCTCCTATCTCGTTCTCTTCCACGTCCGCGTTCCCTGTCATAGTCTCTATCATAATCTCGATCCCTATCATAGTCTCTGTCATAATCTCGGTCCCTGTTTCAGAGAGGTGAAGAAAGCAGCAATGAGTGTCAGCTCAAAAATGACAGTTTTAATCCTTCCATTAACAAGGAACAGGAGCTATATGGTAGAATTCAAGATTTACAATTAAAATACGCATTTAAATGAATTTAGCCACAATAATAAAACCAATCGCCTTCAACTAACCACCTTTACAGAATTAGTTCCCAAAGAGCATTTGATAAAATAATAAACCAGTATTGCAATCAATCGCAAAACATAAAACAGTAATTATATTCTAATACCAAACAAGAGAAGACACAAGACAAGAAACCACAATTACACCGTGGGGAAAACTGTATGATCCATCATACTTCTCACTGCACACTGTCAGTGCAGAGAAACCTGGCAGGATCACAGATATCACTATGGGAAACCATTATGTATAACACCTGTGGCTTAAAATGCCATGGTAGAAACTCCAATGACATATGAAAGTACTAGTCTGAATTTGTTTTGTCAAACAATAGCTTCCCCTTCTGTTATTATTTTTTATGAGGTAATAGTCTAATAAATTTCCAACAACAGCTACAGGATTGGTTCACCCCGAGATAGACCGAACCCCAAAGCAAGTCAATTGAGATAATTTAAATGGATTTTATGTTCACCCAGACACTCCTCTACAAAGAAAAGAAAAAACAGACAACTTCTATTTTCTTTTTTAAGCTTTTTTCTTATGCGTCTCATTCTTATAATTCTTGAATTCTGTTGTCAATAACAATCAATATTTGGAAACAAAATTAATTTGTTTCAAAGACAATTGTTTACTCTTGGCATCACAATTCAAGGAGTCAATACTGTGACTTACTATGTTGACAAATCATAAAACACAAAAAGGCAAGCAAACCTGTATCTGTGACTGTCCCGTCTCCTATCCCTGTCCCTTGCAGGGCTTCGGCCACGATAATAGTCCCTATCAAGTTTATCATGAATTTCCTCATCCATACCATCAAGTTGATCATTCTCCTCTTTCTCTTCCTCCTCCTCAAAGTCCTCTTCCAAAGCACTTTTTCTGAGTTCCAATGCACCAGTTGCTTCGAGAGTCCATCTGCATGTAAAGAGAAAGCAATCACATAAAACATCAGAATAGCAGAAATACAAATAAATCCTTGTAACCTAGAACAAGAGATAGATAAGAGGGGGACACATACAAAAAAGGACATTATGCATTTAAAGCATAAAGAGAGATGGAACATGGAGCTACCTTTTCTTAATACGTGGCATTGCAATATCACAAGAGTAATCTGTTGTGAGAAGTTCATCAATAACCTCATCCACATGAGTCAAGGAATAATCTGATACAATTACACATTAGCAAGCTCATAAATAGTCGGTAGTATGTACGGTAGCATAGAGTAGTCATGAAAGAGTAATCAAGGAAATTTCATAGATGGCACAAATAACTTACTTCCATCAGCCAATCTCCTCCTCAACTTCCTATAGTCATTGTACAAAGGCTCAAGGTACTGATACACATCTGTATCAGTGCCTGTAAGACGCAAATAAAATGCACCAAGTATCCGGACGTATCTAAAACCAAATAATAAAAGTTAAAATCATATTTAAAAGAAACTCTCAAAAGAAGTGCTCCACATTCACATGAAATGCGGAAAAAAAATTGGCATTAAGAATCATCAAGGTTACTTGGAAGCATAACACTATGAAGATCTCCACCCTACTACACTAACTTGCACTATTATTCCTCTTCCCTTTCTTTTTAAACCTTCCTATATGACATTCACAAGAACAAACCACGGATTTTCTGGTTATAAAAGCGGGTTCAACAGGAACGAATTTTCTACTAATATATCCCCTCCCCATCCTTATACTGTCAACTAACATGACAAAGTACACTTGTTAAATCTTTAACGTTTTTCACATATATGAAAACAACCCAAATGATCTTATTTCAGCTTGTTTCTCAAAGATATTCGTACTCAATTGAACAAAAACCAGAAGCAAACCGTCGATATTAGCATCTAAAAGGAAAGTAAAGTCTAGAACAAGGACTAGATTTTCTCAGCAAAAACCAAAGAAACTCTAAATTCCCCCTATTTCCCCCTTTAACTCTTAACTCCCAGCTATCAAAGCATGCACATTTACCATCATAAAGGAACAAAAAATTCCAATGATTATAATAAGAAATGAATTAATCGAAAAGAGAAGCACACTTGTATTCGTCATTTTTTATGAACTCGATAACAATCTCCTTCTCGGGCTGGATCTGAAGCATCTTCATGACAAGGCACATGAAAGGCGTGGGCTTGCGGTTACCTCCGAAGGTCCCACCTATGTGGTCGAGCTCCATAGCTTTGTCGACCAGAGTTTCGGCGGTCAATCCGAAGCACTGCTCCTTCCAGTACGTGTTCTGGTAGATCTTCGTCCGCACGATCTTCTCGACCAGATTCTGCGGGTTCGTTCCCCTAATGCTCTTTGCCGACGGGTCCGTACGGTTCGCCATAGCTGGAAGACGAACGAAACTAAGAGGGAGAGTGGAGGAAACGAAGGGATTTGGGTAACGGGACAGGGGCCAAAAAACCCTAGCCCTAAAATCAGAGCGAGGTAAAGATTAAAGAGGAATATGTGGACGTTGAATTCAGCCCGCCATGTGTAAACGAGGCGTCGTGCATTTGGCCTAAATGATATACGACAGGAAGATTTGTGTCGTTCATATATGTCCACAAAATTCCAATATTTGAAACTTTGAATTCAAATTTTATTGTTTTATTTTTTAAATATGACGATATTGGAGTAGGAAACACATTGAGTTAAACACTTAAACCTAATGAAACTTTTAACCAATGCAGCGAGTAGCAGTTGTTGATTACGTCAATTTAGTCAAACCAAAATTTTAAAGTGCTTGTTACACTAATTAAATGAATTATGAAAGCGCTCTATGCATATGTAATTTATCCACTTTAACTTTCTGATTGGCATTTCGGGTTGATTCATATATCTATCCTCCTTCCTAGTTGTTGTTTATTGGTGTGGTAGAGACTACAGTGTCCGATGATAGATGCGGCTAGAGAGGTGGAAGATAATAAATTTCCAGATCTAAAGTTTCCTTCCTATCTTCTTTTTTATATTTTTAAAGTGCTTCGTAGTTTCTAGACTGATTAATTCTTGGGCTTTCAATACGTTGTATTTACTCATGAAATAATTAGGTTTTTTTATCCCCAAATAAAAAAATGATTTGTCAGTGCTCTCCCAACGAAGATTCTATGATCCGTTGTAGAAAATTTCTGAGTTTGAATTCTCGTTCTTTTTTAAATGGAAACTCCTTTTGTAAATGGTTAAGCTAACTGGATGCAACTTCATATTACATTACGAATTAGTGATTTTGAGCATCACACAGAAAACATTTGATTCAGACGGCCATATTTTGGCCTAAATTATGTGTTGACCATTTTGAGTACAACAACATAATGTTGCACAGATGGAGACTCCAGGTCCCCGTACCAATAACATACATCTACTGATGCCCAAACTTATCTTTCGATAAGGGAAATTACAATTTGAGCAGCTGAACCTAACTTCTACGCTGGATACGTTATTTCTGAGGAACTCCTGCCACGAGCCTTAAAACTATTCTCGTCTTTGGAGTTGATCAAGCGTGTGATTGCTGGTGGTAGATGACGACGTTGGTCTTCCAGTGAGTATCCCGTTCTCAACGGGCGGACTCACTCCCCATTTCCCTTCTGATTCGGTAGGCTCAATAACTTTAATGGAACCGTCACCCAACCCAACAGCAAATTGGCTTGGTTCTTGTGGATGTACAGCAACAACGAGGGGGTATACAGCTTGGCTTCTACAATGTATCACACCACATGATTAGTCAAAAAAAAAAAAGGAGCAGTATAAACAATATTTAAGCTTTACAGTTTATGGTAAGTTTTCCATAATTTTACCCAGTCAAGATTTCTTGGGTTAAGTATGATGACGGAGCAATACGGCATCTGAGTCTTAGGGTATCGGCATCAAACACCCCAATGTTACCGTCAAAAAAGGTGGCAATTACTAGTTGGCTGTTGCAGGAATACGCTGCATGAGATATGGGTGCTGGAAGTACATCTTGTGGAAGCCACTGAAATGGAATGAGAAAGTAACAGTGAGCAAGCAAATTATAATTAGCCATTTGTTGAAGTCAAATATAAATTTTACCTGGCGGATGCGATCCATCTTTGAGACATCATAGATTGCTAGTTGTGTTTCGTGAACCACCAGCAAGCGAACTTGATCAGAATGGAACTGCACTCGAGTGTCACCAAAAGGCGCCTTTCCAGAAGCTGTTTGTACTGAAACTGATTTTCTCTTGTCCCATGCATCAATGCTCCATACACAGATCTGCAGGTTGTAGTTAAGAAACCAATTCACTTGGGAAGGGTAGATTAAAAGCAATCAACAGCACAGGCACAAAGATTATTTCTTCATTTACATGCTTTTCTTAAAATTAGGCAAAAGAAACAAGAAGTTCACTTACTTGAGCATCAGCACCGGATGAAACGAGTACATTAAGATTGGTTGAGAAAGCCAGACCAGTTACCCGCTTCTGGTGACCCTTCAATTTTGATTTCACCTAACATTAACAGGTAAACCATCTAGGCTTTAGCAATGCAACGCATGAAATACAAATCTCGGAGGCTAGAAAGAAATAAGATAACTACCTCGTCAACTCTAACATTGTAAATGTGGATGGTAGAGTCCTCCATTCCAATGGCTATGATGTTATTATCTTGAGGATGGAATGCGAGGAAGGTAGAAGCGGGAGGAGGGGACATGAATGTTGTCATTACCTGCAATTCAAAGAAATTCACGCTAACCATAAAATTATCACAATTTTTGTAAAATTTTCTAGGCATACAACTGTGAACTGTACCTTGAATGTCATCATGTTAAATAGTGAGACTTTTCCACCACAAGCTGACATTACATAGGAGTCATTCTTTGACAGCGCTATGCATGGAACTGCTTCTTCAAGGTTAACACCTGAGATGTCATTAGTCATAAGAAGACCGCCGTTTGGTTGCCAATGTTGTGGAACAACACTGGCAGTGGCCTTTCCAGTTGGATTTTGTTCAGTACGGCCCCACTTCCACAGTTTTTGCACACCATTTGACCCAAGTGCCAAAACTCCAGTACCAGAATTCGTATACAGAAGTCGAACAACCTAAATTTAAATGCAGTGATTTCAGAATTTTATGTAGATAAATGACCCAATATAACATGATACGCATAAATAGTTAACACACCTTGCTGGAAGTATCAGTTGTGTCAGGCATGCTAACTAGTCGGCACTGTGCAGGATCCTGAATTTCACTCAAATGCCAGGGTTTGGGTTTCTCAATTGCATCCTCTAAACTTCTCAGCTTTTCAAAACCTCGACTCGTGTGATCAATTCCAAGCTTAAAGAAAGCCAAATTAATTAAGTGAATGCATTGGCATTTTACAAAGAACATTTTAGAAAAGAAAGTGGAAAGAGATTTAGAAAGATCAACCAACATACAAGAATTGGAGTAGACCTAACAGGAGAACTCCTTTCCACTTTACAATTGATCGCACTTGCAGAAGCCGAGCCAGATGCCTATTTAGATACAAATGGAAAGGTCCTTGAAAATGTAATGAACAAAGATATTGTAAAAGAAAAATGAATACTAAATAAAATATTGAAACCTTGATAACAGTAGATTCAAGAGGGGGAGGCCTTAATCCCTCAAACGATGTGGTGGACTCGAGAAGTTTTAAAGTTTTAACTCCAATGGGATTTGCTAGTATTTTGAATCCGTTGTCTGAAGTTGTGACAGCGAGAAGATTTCCTTCCTTGTTGAATCTTAAGCGAGGCTGGTTCTGGAAAACATAATACGATGATAGCATGCCTTCCATTGACATCCAAGGTGTGTTTAAGAAATAAACTAGAAATTATAACAAAATACTAACTGGAAGTCCACCCTCTGCATCTGTGGTAACCATACAATTGCTATGGTCCATATCCCAAAATTTTATAAGGTTATCTTCACCGACTGCCAAAAAATGATTCTGTGTTGTGTCGAACTGCACAACCCCCGATGATTTCTTTCTGAATCCAGTATATGTTCTCTTAATTGCTCCTTCACTTTCATTCCATTCAACTAAATATGAATCTCCTTCCTGACTTGTTCCACAAGAGAACAATCTGAAAATAAAAATGATCATTTGATGAATAATAGAAAGTGATGGAACTTACATAAGTTTTGGCAAGACATTCAACTAGATGTAATAACTCATACGGTTGTCAAAATTGTGAGATTATAACAGAAGAAAGGAATCGTAACACTTTTACTATATACTCAATTTGTTAGCATCCAAATTTAGAGTGTTCATACCGAGTACCATCTGCACTGTAAAGAATTGTGGTACACCACTGGCCAGGAGCATCATAGTCAACTCTAGAACCCACATTGTCGTAAAGCCAGGCCTTTATTTTCCCATCAATAGAAGTTGAAAATATGAACTGCAAATTAAAAAAAGAATACCACTTATTGCACTGGATAATGAATTAAGTAGAGATATGGTAACAGTATAGTCGAGTCTTACATTCAGAAAATTTAGAGAAAAAGCACATCAACCAATAAATCGAAGTAATTCATTGTGTCAAAGCATAAGCCTCTTAAAATTTCATAATTACATGCCTAATCTAGAGAAAGAGCACATCAACCAATAAATCGAAGTAATTCATTGTGTCGAAGCATAAGCCTCTTAAAATTTCATATGTCCAATCTAAAGTTACACAATAATCAATATGAATGTTCTCTATTTCGCAACCATACCTGAATGTTCTCCTTGTGATGAGGACAGATTGAAAAGACTGGTGCATCATGACCTTCAAAGGTATATAGTTTCCTTCCTGTTAATTCCCATACCTGTTTCACTTGGTTTAGATAAAATGGAAAACCTGGATGAATATTTAAATCTTGTGAGGAGAATTCTAATTGTACCTTTATTAACTTATCATCTCCACATGTCACAACACACAGTTGTTTATTTGGATGAGCAAAAGCTAAGTCATTCACAGCACCAACATGGGCATCGACCTGCAAAAAATATAGACGCAATTTCAGTTGGAGTTATAAATTTAGCCTGCTTGCTCTTGATCAGGTGGAAATATAACCTCACCTCCAAATGTTGGCGTAGATCATTAGATCCAGCATAAGCATACAAGTGAAACAAATGTTTGGTAAATGCAACCCCTGCAGCAAGAAAAACAACACAATATATGCACCAATTTTTTTATTTTTTTATATATAGATATACACACAAGACACAACAATTCAGGAAATACTTTTTTCAAAAATTTAAAATGTACATACCCATAAAAGTCCCATCTGGACTCCATGTAACACGGCTGACAGAGATCGGTGTGTCTTTCACAATTATGGACTGTATAAAAACGAAACTATTAGATATCTAGGTTTCAAATCCCCAAATACTGTCCTAGCATAGGCAAGAGAAAAAAGTGCTTCCATAAAATGGATTTATTTAACAATAGACCATAAAAATTTCATAACAACCCAAATGCTAACCACCAAAAAAAAGAAGGGAACCAAGAGACGACCTGAAATTGTACTGAACATGTTGTCATATCCCATATCTTGAATGGTTTTGACACCAACCTATCTCGCAACAATAGTTCCCAGAGAGTAATGTCACCATTATTGCAACCAACTGCCATATGTAAAAAGAATTATAGATGGCTCAGGAGAGAATGAGAGACAGATGAGGGGCCAGGAAACCAATTGATTAGAACCTTACTTACGATATTACTCAAAATCTAAAAGCCAAACAAGATGACAAACAGTCAAACCTAGCAACAATGTCTGGTGAGACGGATGAAAGTCCATGCTTGTGATGGTAGATCCTTGATGCAGGGAAAAAGCCACTTGTTTGGGTAGGTCATCCAGTGACCAGGAACCTTGTTTTCTAGACATTGGATATGTAGCCTATAAGTAAAGCAGTGACAAGAACCCCAACATCATTAATGATATTAGCGCAATGATATTCCAAAATGACATACAAAACAGAATATAGTCTAAACTACCTCCTCAATAGAATGAGCCGGTCTCAGTCGTTTGAAAAGTTGTTCATGATCATTACTCTGATAATCAACCATAACTGGGGTTGCTGGAGGTGTCCTTGGACGTTTCAAGAATGCAACAGCTTAAGGCAAAAATGTATTGTTAATTGAATAATACTAGGAAACGAGTAAATAAGGAAGACAAGGACTTCAAAACTATAAAACAAAAACAAAATCCTTTTGACAATGCTGTCAAATAAATGATACTAGAACTCGTAGTATCATTTTGACAATGCTGTCAAATAAATGATACTAGAACTCGTAGTATCATTAGAGCTAGAATTGATAAGAATACCCAAGACCCTCCATTTTTACTCAGCTATGGAACTGAAACTTACAAAGTTTGAAAGTTCATTCTACAATATGAACAAGAAAGAAACTCAAATAATAACATACTGAACACCAACACTGACATACAGAAATAACTTCAAAAGTTGTAACCCAAGTTCTTACCTTGGTTCTGTGGAACAGGTATGGATGATGCAGTAACAACAGCTGCTTGCACAGATGAAGAGACTGAGGCATTAACCATCCAACCTGCTAAAGCATTAGCACTGGCAGTGGCTGCCGTGACTGGAAAGGGCTATACACAGTAAAGGAAACAAGAAATTTTATTAGTCAACATTTAAATTTATATCAGACATACAATCAACAAGGAAAAATAATAGAAAGATCATAGCGTGATGATAATATCATACACTATGAGCTCCAAGTGAGGGATAAGCAGCAGGTTTAGCAACAGCAGCCACAGGAAGATTGACGGGTGTAGAAGCATGTGCACCATTTGAAAGTGAACATGTATGATCGGTAAATAAAGTCTTGATATCTGGATTTGGTCTTGGATTCTTGCATAACTGGTGCTGCCAGTTCAAACTACATAGAAGAATCTCTTATCAGAAAAACATCGACGTAGCACAACAATCTGAAACATTGCAACAACTTTACAGTTAGAAATTGTAAAAACCAAAAAGAACTCCACTAGCCAGTCCTAACCTTACCAACTTTACAGTTAGAAATTGTAAAAACTAAAAAGAACTCCACTAGCCAGTCCTAACCTTACCGAGGTCCATAAAACCCAAAAGAAGCACGAATTTTAATGATTGTGTATAAGTTTGAAAATAAAAACCAGCTTCAGTCATTTGGTTGTCCTTCATTAAGGTGACACAAGTGCTAGAAGCAGCCTGTGGCTTGAATGAGAGCAATCCATTAACAGAAAATGGATAGAGACAACTTTTATTTGAAATTCAAACAAACAAACAAAAAGCTAAAGCTGAAGCACAAACAAGGAAGTCAAGGTTTGGTAATTACTGAGGTAGGTAAGTGAGGCAAAAAACCTAATGTAACACAAAATTAATGTATAAGAAACCTGTATATGAAAATTGGATGGGGGAAAAAGAAGGAGAAACCAAGCTTTGATCATCGAAATAGAATATCCTCTTACCTTTGATTGATTAGAGTTCGCAGTCTTGAAGCCTTCAAAGTGGGAAAAATAAGCTTATCGCGAAAGAGGGGATTTGCTTCTACAAGTTTCTTAAGCTCTATCAGCATTATGCCCCGAGCTGTTTTGGTGTCACCGTACTTGGAAAGCTGTTCATTTTCCCTGGTAGTTATTTCCAAACAAATGGGTTAGTTACATACATGTGCCAGAAATAAGGGGTTCTAGAGTGTCAAAGGAAAACAAGCAGACATAGATCAATAATTTTGCAATTACATGCAAGAAATTACCTGAAATTTCCAAGAGTTAGAAGCTGTGTGATTTCTTTGTAAAGTTCTTCATTAAAGGTGGAGAACACTTTCAAATCATTAACTAAGATTTCAACAGCCCTCGGCTTGTCTTGCCTATAACATACATTTACAGAGTTAAAAACAAATATAAGACTATACACTTGCTCGCAAAGTCAAGAGGGTTTTTCTTCGAGGTATAACCTATCAAGTGCTTCCAAATATTTCTGCTTCCTTATTTCAAAAAATATCTTCATCGAGTATCTGTTGTCATCGACTTTTGTATATCCCGTTAAGTACTGTTCTACTTCCTCCCACTCTCCAGCCTGAATTTTTTCTTCAAAGTACTTCATGTTGAAAAAGAATCCTGATTCCTTCTCAAGCCTACAACATAAAGGTTTCAACTTTTAACACAAGCAAAAATATAATTCCGAGATTCAGAAAGAAAATAATTGTTGAAACAAGATTTTTGATTTAACTAATTACACAAATGAAAATTAATTAGAAAGATTTGCTAACAGAGTTAATGAATCTTATCTTCGTTTTCTGATTATCACTATAATTTTTCCATGGCATCTCATTTCAGTATTTACTAATATAGTTTAATTATCACAAATTCACAGCTCCACTGATCCATCCATTTTCTTATATCAATAAATCAAAACCCTCATCCTTTTACCAATGACTACTATTTTGCTCAAATTAAGTGAAATTAAGAAAATACTCCATGCTCTCACTCCCCATTTTCTCCATTATAGATGAAAAGGAAAAAAGAAACAAACACAGGTCACTTTCAAAAATTAAATAAAACAAAAAAAAAATGAAAAATATAAAGACAAACTTGAAATAAAAAAAATCTCACTATCAGCACTAAAAAAATTCAAAATCAACACAACAATTTCCGGTTCACAAAACACAAATACATGCGGGCATCAATGTGTTATGTTCTTCCATGTGTACATCGTACAGGTATACGTATATTAAAGGTACGCCGTACACGTATACAACTGGAAATACAGAGGTTGGTAAAGTAAAGCTTTAAGATTACCTGTGTACGGACTCTTTAAACTTCTCCTCCTCCAGGAATTGGAGTATCAGAAATACCAATTCTCTGCTCAAAGACGACATTTCGACTCTCAATTCTCAAACCCAAAACCCCTCTTTTTCTCCCAAACAGAGAAAAAAACAGAGCTTTGAAATTCAACTGCACAATCAGCAACAGATTAATGTTAAAAGTACCAAAAATCACAAAGCCTCACACACTCAAGCTCCGAATCTGAATTCAGAGAAACTCCAAACACGTAGAATTACGGAGGATTTCTAAGGATTTTGTAGCTCACCCTTCGAGGATCTCTAGGGTTCAAGAGACGGCTTTAAGAGAGAGAGTCAGTCTTTACCACCTTCGATACATTAACAAGGGTCTTTCCTTTCTCTGCTGGGCTATCAGTGATAAGCACATTCACTTATCAATAAGTCCATCTATTTCTATAAAATTATTATGTGCTTATCAGAGTTTAAGGTGTGTGTTACGGAATCGAAACCATATATTCAAATCTAGTGAATATTCTGTAAACACGTCCAGTCGTGCACCATGCCTTTGCTTCTCGTACTGTCGCTTTCGTGTCGAACATTAATTGAAAGAGGGAAAGGGTTCCAAGTAAATGCCAGAGAAAACAGATAAAGTAAAGCGGATGGCTTTATCGCGAGACTTGGTTTTGGTGGTTGAATTTCTCGGGAGACGAGTTGCGTGGTGGATAAGATAAGGTCGTTTTGCTTGGTCAGCGTGCATTGACTGGACGAGGTTGCTTACTCTGCGTAGATCAGGCGAGTTTCTCGAACTCGTTCTCTGGCCTCGATATTTTAAACGTGCTCTTGTAATGCTGACAGCATATGCTGGCTGTCGGCACGACTCGTCGCGACACAGAGTCGCCAGATGGCACTTGTATAAAGCCCGCGCGGGGTGGGGTGCCCGGTGCTATTTCTATGGTATGGACAACACTAAAGTACGTACTTCACTAAAGTCTACCGCATATTCATTATACATTGCCTAACACCACTATGATTTTGGGCCCGGAAGCCTATGCTAGATCCTCTCATCAGCCCACCTTCAACCGCAGCCAGATGCCCGTTTAGGAGCAGGCAGTGACGAGCCTCTGAACAACACGATTGGACACATGAGTGATGTCCTATGTTAAGCAAATATACAAATGTTATTGTTATTATTATTATTTTTTCCTCTTCACAGAGGACATTAGGTGGCAAAATAGGGCCGTATATTTTTCAAGACTCAAATACGCGTTTCACGTTAGAATCATAAAATTTACTATTTAAACGATTAAGAAAACTCATCCACGAATTTCAGTCCACAATCGACTCACATGCACTTTCTATCTAGGCCACAGTCAAGACTCATACACGCATTTCATATTATAATCACTGAAAAAACTCATACGTGCATTTCAATCATAATTATAAAATTTACCCCGCATTTCAAAATTTATCAATATATATAGATCAAACTTAGGCCGAGCCGGTAGCATACCTGGACACACCTCGTACCAATTTGTTGTGATTGCAAATGTTATAACGTTGACATAAGTGAAATATATTTGATATTATAAAAACATAGTCACAAATTCCACGATTCCTGTAAATGCACTTGTTTTTCCCTGTGAACATATTTATAATGCATAGAACAGCTTCTTTGTCATAATTACAAACACCCCATGCTTTATTTTTCTCTCTTCACATGGCATAGAAATATATTTTTTCAAAATATAACGTGCAAGAAATAGTTAAATTTACGAAAAATAAGCGGTAAAAAACAGTCCAAATTCCAAAAATAAAAATAAAATAATCACAAATCCACTGGTTTTTTATAACACTTTTTTCATTTGGTCAAATCATCATCCGAAGAAGAAAAAAAACTTCTTCCTCGTCATATCGCATTTTCAACGTCCCTTTATTTCTCACATGGCATCATAGTCTTTTCTATTTGTCACGTCATGTTTCAACGCTCCTTTCTTTTCACATGACATCAAAGCATTTTTTCTCGACATAACAGGGGAGATGCGAGCGAGATAGATAGGGATACAGTGCATAAATTGGTTGAAGACACCTAACTATGGGTTGAAATTTGAACACAACTAAGAAAACACCTAACTATTGGTTGAAATTTGAACACAACTAAGAAAACACCTAACTATTGGTTGAAATTTGAACACAACTAAGAAAACACCTAACTACTGGTTGAAATTTGAACCAAGATTTTTTTGTCTGGGGTAACTTCATAGTGAAGCATCTAATCAAAAATCAAGAATCAAACTAGGATAAAAATTACTAAGTTAAAAGATTTATAATAAACAAGGAGGGAGAGGAAGCAAGATTTTGCATTGTGCTATTTTGGTGTTGCAACACTAATAGGGTGAACTAGCTGGGATTCAGACAAAGGGGACGAGTGCAAGAAGAGGCAAATAGCAGAAATGTCATCCATTGCAATATACTTTCTCTTGCGCTTCCAAGCATGGACAGCAAACTCCACCAGACGCTTCGCCGACTTTGCCCTGTCTTCCGTTGAACTCACAATCTGCACGGCTTCCTGATTCGAAACCACATCCCATACCTACGAGTAACGAGATCAAGAACTAGTTTTAATATCACATCCATAAGTTCATTTGATCATTTTTTTGAAGGGAAAAATTTATTAGAATTATAATGCAAGTCTATTATGTACATACCCCATCAGTTGCCAGCACAACAAATTGGTCTCTGGTTGTTATATTTCTTTGTGTAACTTCAGGCACAGAAATGAGTCCAAAGTCCTTGACACAGTAATCTCCAAAGGCTCTAGACATTGCTAGTCCGGGTGTTTCACCCCCTGGCTGCCACACCCTCTGCACTCCTGGCTCATCGTCTAAACAGAAAACCCGTCCGTTGCTTTGAATTATTCGTTCTGCCTCCTCTGCGAAAGAAAGAAAAACGATTCAAGAACATGCTAAATGTGAAAACCATAACTTATTTTCTCCATTCGTGTGTTGAGGGAATGAAAGAGGTAGAGACTGACGAGGTAAATTGGGCTTGAAATCAACTGTGAGCTGAACCGGAACCAAGCTTCCATCATCTAAAGTGGTACCCAAAACAGCACGAGAATCGCCAACATTTGCTATGAAAATGAGTTCACCCTAAAGCAAAAAAAATTAGCCTAATTAGTTTCTTATCTAGCAAGTTAATAGCATTATTAGAAACAGTTTCTACTTTTCTATTAGTACCTGTCTGACAATACTGAGGCCAGTTGTTCCACTGTAAAAGGAATCGATACTACGATGCTGCTCAAGCTCCTTATCAATGGCAGCACAAGTTTTGATATATGAATTCTTCCATATGTTAAACCGGTGACACTTTTTATCAGATTCCATGTCCAAGTCTGGATGATCAAGGGAAGTTTGTGCTAGTGTCTCCTGCCAACTGCACAACAAAGAGGGTGGCATTGTTTCACTTATTTTTTTTGCCACAAAATGTCCCCATGAGCCATGCCCGTCAAAAATTCCACAGAACATCATGTCCTCTTGGCACCCAAATTCCTAAAACCAAAGCATTCAAATTTATCAACATATAACGGATATCACGTAGCTGAAGTACCTCATACAGCCATTAAGCCCTCTAGCCCCTAGCAATGAAAAAAATATTGCGTTCACTTGTTCAAATACAGTGATTTTGATGAATTATCCAAACCAATTCAATAAGGCCCACAAAACATGGACTAAAGTTCTAAATTGGTAACAAGATTGAGCATAACGCAAGAAATAATAAACATTTAGTTACCTCCCACACAATGCAGCAGTCCTGGTTCAATCCTTTCTGGCCTCTCTTGCTGAAAACTGATGCAAAATTGTTTGAGCCATCAGCATCGAGAATCCCCGAAGAGCGCAGCATCATTTCATTCTTCTTCGCCTCCTTTGCCATTGCTTCTGCAGCTTCTCTTGCACCAGAATTTCCATTGCCATTACTTTTCTCTTTCTTGATTGACAACGACCGCACCAACTCGCTGAACAAGGAGAATAAGTGCCCCATCAGCTATGCCTATGAGCTATTCAACACCTCTTCTCCAGTCCTACTCAAAACTCTGAATAATGTTGAAAATTTATACAAAAATCAGAACGAAGTCCCTTTGAATCTCAGAAAGAACAAACACAAAATAACCAAAAAATGCTTTACATGTGTTGGTTTGGTCACATTTTATATACCACTCTTCACTGAGAATTAACAGAAAACTAAGCAAGTTGAAGTAAATGATAGCATAGTGACTGACAAAATGGCATTATCTGACTCAGAAAGGTAAGAATCTTTGAATTAATATGAGAAATATACAAAGACAATGAATGCAGAATGGGAGAACTATTACAAAGAATATTCATGCTGGTGTGGAATTCCACAATTGGATTCACAGTTTTATACAAAAAATGATATTTTGCTAATTAATAGAGATTTTGGTTTGGCATTAAAAAGCCAAAATTGTGAACATAATAAGACTCATCTGCAATTGGATATAAAGTTAACACAATTTTCTCCTTTCCTTCGTTTTCACGGCTTCCTCAAGTGGCTAAAGTTCTGCTGTTTGAAACTTTTAACCCTTTCCCCACAAAGTTACTGCAATCCAACGATACCTAGATGGAAAATCGATCAAAAGGCATTGAAACAAAAACAAATGGGCTTCACCTTTCTTTATCATCCCAATTTTCTAATCTACCACGCAAAACCAACAAAGCAAATAACGGAAAGAATTCAATTTGATCTTCTAAGCTATCCAAAAGACGACATTTTTCTTTCATTTTCTCAGCAACCAAACACACATAAGTACATAACATAGAAAGCAACCAAACAAGACACCATTACAATCAAATCCAGCTAACTATTACCGGAAGACCAGAAGCTAGAAAGCTGGAGCTTCACGCAGTAGCCCGGTAGCAGGTTTGACTGACCGGAACCCCGCCCAATTCCCAGAAGCCCAGCTGAGACGGTGGAGGAGGTGAAGGTAAAGATCGATCAGAATCCATAACACCCTCTATGTGTCTCTATCTGTTTGTTTGGTAATGGGGAAGGCGAAGGGATATTTATCTGTGTGGAGAAGAAAAAAAAGCACAGAGCTTTTGTGTACATATGTAAAACACGTACAATCCCTCAATACCAACTTAACGTCTTGAAATATACCCGAAAAGGATTTACCTTTCTAGTTTCTTCAGCTCAAAAGGCTTAGTTAATTTAGCTTTAGGCTTCTAGCCTTTTTTTCCCTCCCTATTTATAGACGCAAAGAGCATGACAATCTTAATCGCAATTAATTATTTGCACGCAGAATGAGACATCAAATTTTTGCTCTAAATCCAGAGAAATTAAAGTATAACCGTGGGCATGTTCAAGTTTTAATTTTCCTCTCATAAAATTGCAGAGTGAAATTATTTTTTTGTCGGGGCCAATTATTATGGTGTTCTAGATTTTGAATCAAGTGGGCCAGCCTTTTGTAGCTACGAAATTATAATGATTTTTGTATTTATGGGCAAAAATTATTAATATATAACCGTATTTTTTAAAACAAAGATATTGTAGATATTCTCAATAATAAATAACTTAGTATTGGTTATTTACTACTTATCAACACTGAAAATGAGTGTAAATTTTTTATTTTATTTATAAAGAATAATCAAGCTGTCTATAACATTATTCACAGGTTGTCATTTAATATTATACCTAATAATATTTCACTCTTATGTTACGTCTTTTTATATAATTGTATAGAAAATAATTATTGAAAATGTTTCATTCTCTCCCAAAAAAATAAATTTCATTTGACATGTTCTAATAGCAAAAATGAAAATGAGGGATTGGCTAATTTGACAATGGTATATACATTTGGACTTGAGACAAAAAACAAAACTATAAATGTAGATGACAAAATTCATACATACCTAATATATATATATTCGCAATTAGATTGATTGGCAAACAAGTATGTTATATATATATACACTTTCGAATTTTGTTTGTCACAATATATTATTTCATTTATCTGGTAAGGATTTTAGCCCCTTAAGTATTAATTTGACTGCTAGATCATGGATAAAGTCTTATTTCAAGACTAATTATCTGAAAACTGGACGATCTTCATCTGCTTTTGGCTACATTAGTTGGAAACCTCCTAATTATAATTATGCAAAACTTAACTTTGATGGTTCGGCTACTCAAAATGGTAATGCGGCTTCTGGATATGTGATCTGTAATGATAGAGGTTTATCCATCTTTACTGCCTTTTAAGAATACTGGTTATACATACATTATTTTTGGCTGAAACTCACGCTTTTGTGGATAGTTTTTGTAAAGTCGATTCTCTTAATATCTCTAATCTTCAAGAGGAGAGAGACTTTAAAATTTTTATTGATGTTATTAACGGTCGTATTTTTATTTCCTGGAGACTACTCAATATGATTGATCATATTAAGAAACTCTCTGTTACCTTCAACCTCATTTATTTCAAGCACATCTACAAGAAAACTAATTTTGTTGCTGATACTCTTGTCAAATTATGACACAATTGTCAATAAAGTCTTTATTGTGTTGCTTCTCTTCCGAATGCTGCGAAAGAGACGTAGTTGTTTGATTTTGTTAGTAGTAACTCTTTTAGAGATTTATTTTTTTAATTTCTTGTAGTATAATATATATATATAATGTCGAATCCGTATAAGCGACTATCAAAATAAATACAATTAAAATAAGAAATAAACAAGTATATCACATTCATAAAAATATAGTACGTACTTTCCTAAAATACAATAACTATTTTAGAAAACAAACTAGCATTTCATTGTCTACGCATACATTTGATTGGAAATATATAAATCAATGGAATGTCCACAACAATATTCATGCTATTGAATAATCACATCAAAATACAGCTAGCCAACGGTCGATGCCCATTTGTTCGTATGGAATCTGCTCATCGCTGTAAAACCTAATGCCTCCCAAAGAGTCACCCTACGTCCCTATCCTACGTACACATGGCTATATCTTGGCCAGCTGCAGTTATCGAAGAATATATCTAAATTTTGTTTATGAATTTCGCCACCTAACGTTATGAATTATTTTATTTTTTTAATACAACATGGTATCATATTAATATAATTATGATAGCAATAAAATATAATTGTATTACGTGGCATTAAAAATGATTTTACTCATACTATAACATTTTTATTATTATAGTACATCAAAAACATTCATTTTAATTACGTTGTTAAATTTTAGCATCACATTTGATTAAAAATATCAAATAAATTAAAAGTTTCAATATAATATACAAAATTTCAATAATTCGGTGGTCAGAGACTCTTCTTGGAGCATATAATTATTTTATTATACCAAGAAATACGAAAATATCGACTAGCTAATGCGAACCATGCATAAAATAAGAAAACCTAACTCGTTAAGCTAACAAACAAGTAATATTACTCTTCGACATGGGATTAAGTATGGCGTTTTAAGAACAATACCATGAAGATCATGTAGATTAATTAAGACATAGATTTGGACTAAACTCAAAATTAAATTGGGTTGGGACTTGGGAGCATATATACTTTAACTGTTGATAATGATATCCAATTTATATCTGATTTATCTCTGATAAAATCATTATTGAATTGATATGATAGCTAATTACATACGGGTCCGCTTTTATTTTATTTTTTAATTTGAAAATATATATTAGACCACTTTGAATTTTAGAAATTAGGAGAATTAATAATCTACAAAAGTTCAATATATGTATATATAAAATTTTAAAAAAGGGAAACAAAATTTGGAGATCTTTATCATCATATCCTTAATTTATAAAAAATTTGCATGATGCTATCGTGTTTAATTAATAATGCTAAATTAATTTAGAATGATGGTACGGGATATTATTATTTTATTTATGTTATATGCATTTATATTTTTACTATCATATTTTAAAAATAAAACATATTAATTTGACGATCTACTCATACGACTCTAAAAATATATGTTAAGATGATCAAAAATCTTTCATACATGCAAGTATGCAACAATGCAGCATTAGATCCTCTCCTGCAATTGTTGTATAATACAGACAATATTTGTAGTGGAGTAATTAATTAATCAGTTCCAACTTTCAAAGGTGTGGGTGGTATTTGGTGGGTAAAAAAAAAAGTCCAAGTTGATGAACAAAAACAATGCCATTAAAAACGCATGTGTGTGGAGGTAATGGATAAGCAATCATCATATAAGGATTAGTAAACACGAAAAGTTGCAATTAAAAAACAAACCAACAGTAACCCTCATAATGTCACCCAAATCTAAATCTGCCCAACAAAATCTATCGGAATCTCAAAAAGTGAAAAGCTAAAGACCCGTTAGAATATAATTGTGGTAGGGACCTAGGGTTTCAAAGAGAGAAGGGTCCTAGTCGCACTACTTGTTCATAGAATTCGATGGGTACTGATTTGACCATTTTGTTTCTGTAATAAATGGCGGTCCAAGTAGATTCGTAGTCCTCCATTGACAGCATGTGTGTACACAGTATCAAAAAAACTTCTTGAGCATTTGGTGACAATCTTTTTTATTATTTACAGCATGTGTTATCAGCGTTGTCCCAATCCGCCATTTACTGATGTATAATAATGTCGGTGGTTTCACCTAAGTCGTGTAAACACCACGATTTCTAATCTCTTTAGAGTCAATCGGGCACTAAGTTCAGTTCATAATTTTTCCCAGTTGTGCTCGTCGTTTTCGTAATAAAGAAAAGTTAAATAAAACCAAAATAGATATACAAATTAATATACATGTGACGAGTAAAATGAAATGAAAAAAGTGGAAAGAATTGTAAAAGATGTCGTGCTTAAATGACCGACGCCGAACAAAACAATACCGACAGTCAAACTACACACGTAGATTGCTCGGCCAACCATCTGCTCCGCCACTCTCACTTTCCCTCCGCCACACACTACTTGGGCAGCACAACACCCAGGTGTCCTTACAGGGCCCACCTGGACACGTATGAATTCTCTTCATTTATCCTTTCAAAGATGCAATTTCAAAATGTCTATTTTCTAAAAAAACTATTTAATTTAAATTCTAAATTTACCTATTTATAAAAATGGTTCAATTTTATATATAGAAAAAAAAAAATACAATTCATTAAAAAAAACCTAAATTCAAACACCTCTTTTTTCTCAACACCAAAGACGACGCACCCACCAAGAATTCTGAGTAGCCTGAGCATTTTCCCTTCTGATTTTCTTTCTCTTAGAAGCCTCAAATTCTTGAACATTTCGCTCAACTGCACAGGTGCAATGGCCCCAGAAGAATACCAGATCAATTCGGAAAAACTGCTTTTATTCAAGCAGGGAAAAACCTCACTTATATCAAGAGCTCCGAAACCAAAGCTCCATGCTTTCACAATTTCATTGAAGCCAAGAGAGGCAAGAAGTTCATCTTCGATTATTCAGTATTTTTCAAAATTTTCATAAGGGTCGCATGTGAAATTAGGGTTTGGTTTGCTAAATATTGAAGGTGAGTTCGTCGAATTTAATGATTGGAATATGATAATCAAACGGGTTTTGAAAATCAAAATGCCGAATTTGAAACGTTGCGCACTCGAAGAGTCTGAAGCTGAAGCCTATGGGTTTTCCTCGAATCTAAAGAAACAGAAAACCAATGGGTACAACTCAGTCGACAATGATGAGGCTCAAATCTCCTGAAGTTTCAATCTTTACTCTTTATTTCCTCAAACTTCTCCAAACTCGTACTGGCTTTTTGTCAATTTTCTCAATTTGATTGTCATGGATCAGCGTTGTTCTCAAATACCCAATTCCAATCTCAGCTCCAGCACTTCATGCTGCCTAAAATATATAAAAAGGTCACTACTTGGGTATTCATGGAAATTGGGTGAACGGGTCCAATCTTCTAAGTGAATGTTGATTTGATTAGCTTGTTATTTGATACCGTTTTGATAAAAGGGTTGGGTGAATTTTTGCCCTTTTGTCTGAAGAATAAAGAGTTTGAAAGGGGAAGAAGAACATGAACTAAACGTAATCAAATTAATGCTTCTTCACTTTTCCCTCCATCAAACAGATACTTCTTCACTCTTCCTTCTCCTCTGGATTTGCATGGCACCTAAAATTAAGCTCGTCGAGACAAATTTAAGTTGGTTCGTATATATTTTTGTCACTGTTCAATAAAAGAAAATCAAAGAGAATGAAATATATTTATTTCTGATAATTATTTAATTTTATTTCTTCATTTTTGTCCTTTAAAATAACAGAAAAGCACAAAATAGAAGTAGAGGAGAAGAATAGTGATAATTAATTTGAAGGGAAAGAACTAAAAACGAAAAAATAAAAATAACTTTAATAAATTCAAGAGTTTAATTTTTATTTTATTTTATAACTTTGTGACTTATTATTTATTTTATTTTTTTAATCAAATATCAAATATCACTTTAACGAATTTAATTTAAAACAGCTGCTATAACTGCATTTTTAATAACAATGTTATTCTGTTATATTAGATAAGTTAGTAATAATATTACTATTATTACATGTCAATACCTAATTAATTATTTAATTATTAATATAAAAAAAATTAAAATTAGTGCACAAAAAAATTAAGAAAAAAATGAATAGTAAATTTGGTTCATAGGCTTCTTCTCTCTTCATCTTTCAAAATTCAATTCTAAATTATAATCTCAGTCTAGTGGCAATTTGGATTTCTCAAATCCCTAATTTCAGACCAATCCCAAATTCTAAATCCGAAAAAACAAAAACAAAGAACATTCAACAACCCAACTCAAATTTGGTGAAGGGTTAAGAAGTTAAGAACGAAGCCGAAATCCGACCCCCAAGATAGAAAATCAACGGCCCCACTGAGCTTGCTGATTATCTTCTTCGGAAGCGAAAGGGATTCGAGGACCAAATCTGTCGTCAGAAGGAGAAGTTCGCCCTCTGGATCAAGTATCCCAACTGGAAGGCCTTCCTGAACGACTTCAGCCGTGCGAGGTCCGTTTGGGAGCGGCTTCTTGAGGTTGTATATCAAAACCCCACTATGGGTCAAGTACGCTGAGATGGAAATGAAGAACATGTTCATCGGCCATGCTAGGAACGTGTGGGACCATGCCTGCCTCGGGTGGACCAGCTCTGGTACAAAAACTCGTGAAATATTTCAGAGGTGGATGACTTGGATGCCGGAGCAGCAAGCCAGGCTCTCCTTCATTAAATTTGAGTTGGGTCGTTGCATGTTCTTAATTTTTGTTTTTTTTTTTTTCAGATTTATGATTTGGGATTGGTTTGCAGGTAGGAGATGTGAGAAATTAAAATTATCATTAAATTTAGATTGGAATTAAAATTTATGATGAGATTTTGTTAGACGAAGAAGATTTCTTTCTATTTTTGTGTATTAATTTTAATAGTTTTTTAATAAATAATTAAATAATACATTAGTGACTATACATAGTAATAATAACTTTATTATTAACTTGATTAACAGAATTGACTAATGTTGTTATTAGAAATGCACTTGTTAAATCCGTTTTAAGAAATAAAATAATATTAAATATTTGAATAAATTTAATTTAATTTATATATTTTATTATAATATGTAATCATTCTTCAGAAACTAAATAAATAAATTATTATCAAACTATTTTAAAAGATGACAAGAACCACAACAACTGCAACAATAATTGGCTGCAACAATAATTGGCGATTGGAGGGGTCAGGGGGGTGGAAAAAAAAGAGTGGAGAGATATTTTGATTGTAATTGAGTGCATGGGATTTGGGTGTGAGGGTGAGTCACGAGATTATCACTTTGGTTTGGTTCTCCGCCACCACTTACAGCACATGATGAGGTCGGTGCCGCAAATTAGGTGGTGGATCCCAGCATCGCGTTCATTTGAACAAACCAGCAGCTGCCACGTAAGATCCAACAATCAGGTGTGGGGCGGCGTACTGGAGAGCGACATGCAAAGCTTCCAGAGAAAACGTTAAAGGTTGGTGAGCACTTGGGCCATGCATAGAGTGATAAGAATTGTATATTAACTGATGAGACTCATAGACCTACGAGGCTACGACAACGAGCAACTTCATGAAACATCATCTAATTAATTTAGGTCCTCCAGTTAATATTTTGTTTGCTTAAATCATGAGGTGACATTGGACCATTGGGCTTTGACCCCCTTTTGTCACTAGGATTTGTAAGGGGTGGAGGGAATGGATGGGAGGGAGACCACCCGCCAAATTAACCGCCTCAGAGGGGGGGAGAAGTAATCGGGACTGACGGCGGCTCATCGTGAGCTATAATAATGTATCATATGGGTTTGTCGATTTCAATTTATGAAAATGTGAATGAAAAAGTCTCGCCTTACGAACATGTTCAAGTTTCATATCAAAGCATGAATTTAGTATTGGAGAGAATGAACGTCCTTCCTTATTTAGAGTAACGTGTATATATATAGAGGAAAAGAAGGATAGATGTTGCTTATATTGCCTAGATAGAGGATTGATCTTTTCCTATATAATCTCATGTTGATATCATCTCAAAGGGTTTCTTACGAGAGAAAACAAAGGGAGAGTGGTTATGAAATTCTTCAAGAGTGGGTATATCTTTTGAGAGAGTGAGATCTTCACACGTTGAGAAATGATGTACAAATGATGACTCGAGTTTGTGTATAGACTCTTGAATGTGCTATTTTGTACTTGTAATTTTCTCATATTAGAGTGAAGATTATGTGGATATAGAGGCAATTAGTTGAATCACATAAATTTTTGTGTGTTTTTATTTTACTTATCATCGTCCCGGTTTAATTTTAGTTTCATCAATTAATTGACGTGACGAAGGGGATTAAATCCCAACACAAAATTCCATGTTCAAATAGAAAATTTCAAATTAGGCCACTCTTATTAATATGAGTGAACATAAATCCGTTGAAACTATTCACTGAACAGCTTCAAATCGTTATTTATCCAACAATTTGATTTTGATCGGATAAAGTTAAACTGTTTAAAAATTCAAACTACTCAACAATTTGATTTAGATTTTTATTTTGAAAAAACATTAAATCCAAACCAGATATGTAACGACTATATTAATTTTTAAATGTATCATATATTCTTAACATGCATACGTATACCCCATTTGCTGTGTTTTGTTAGTTCATTTATAATGCTATTGCGTTTTTTATAGTTTGGTTGTAGTTTTTAGCGCAAAATTGATAAATGTTATGTTTAGTTGATTTTAAAGATCTCAAATGTTACTATTTTTTATTGATTTTATTTTTAATATTATTGTGTCTTTTATATTTTGATTGGAATGTTTGAAGAAAATTTAATTGGAATGTTTGAAAATTTAATTCTACAAATTGTGAATGCTTGAATAAGGAACTTAAAGAAGTTTTGATTGATAATGTGACGATAAGTTCGTATAATATACATATATTATAAGTTTTTTATTATGCCTAAATCATTCTTATCGATCCAAATCAAATTATTAGTAACATTTTAGTTGGAAAACGTTGCTTCGGTGATTGCAACAAATAGGATTCTTCTTCGAAACCTAGGGATTTTGTTTTTGTTTGTTTGTTTTTTTTTTTTTGTTTGACATATCATTCCTATGGGATTTCAGTTTGCATTGCTTGAAGGGTTGGGTATGGGGGTAATTTGGTAATTAAGTGAATTGGAAATTTAAAGAAACGCTCACAAAGATTCCTCTATGGAGTGAGGACAATTTTACTTTATGCAAAATAGTTTAAATGATTTTAATCTAAACTTAGAGAGGAAGGGCTCAAATATGAACTTGAACTTGGATGCAAAGGAGTCTAGTATCTACCACGAAAAATTGATAGTTTTCAAGGGTTCTATAATTCACGTATGAAAAAAGCCTATAGAGCATGAAAATAGAACAATCTTCAAGAGCATGAATCTTTTGAGTAGTTACACAGAAGAAAGCTCAGAAAACAGTAGAACTGTATTATGTTGTTGTGTTCTTCAAATAATCAGCTTGAAATTGCCTTAACAATTGCAGAGATTGATAATAGAGATTGAGATCAATCCCATCGACATTCCTACCCACACGTGCCTGCAAGACTGCCTGGAAAAAGAACAAGAACGCTGGGAGCTTTATAGTCACATTCAAATCATCAGATCACCAAGTGACTTTGATTTACCATTTACCTCATTTCCGGGTTTAATCAACAGTTCACCTATGAACTGGTAGACAGATCCAGCTCGAAAGCTAAGCTCCCGGAGATGCTGAGTGTTGATCTTTAAGCTGTCACTTCCATCAGCAATTGTGGCAATGGCTGTCTCTACACAATACTCTTGTAACCTGAGAAAGAAACAAGGGATGCTAATGACCGAACTTGCTAAAGATACTGGGGAATAAATACAAGAAATGCAATTAAATTCAACACAGCAATCATCCAGCTTTCGTGTAAGACAAATTTCCAGTTAATTTATATTGCCGTCATAATTCCCACTTATTAAGATTGTATGTCTTCTGCATTATCAACTCCTTCCACATTATCCTCAGCAACACTAACTGAAGCTGCCATATTTGCCTCAAGAAGATCACCAAGACTCTAGTGCAAAGATGATTGTCAAACTGAAATGATACCAAACCAAAATCGTTCAAGCAATACTGTCACAGCGCCATAAAAGCATTAACTACCACATGTCCACTGTGTATCAGCAATTCCACCTCTAGTTCTTTATTTCCACCCGACTCATCTCAATCACGCATGTCACCACTTATGATGCAAAGACTGCCCAAGACCAACAGAGACAACATGAACTATCAACTAGTTGTAACCTACACAGCAACTACAAATCTACTCGGGAGTTTCATGATTATCAAAGAAGCTATACGGTATTTGATAATTATTACACTCCAAGTTAAAATATGAAATACCAGTACTGGAGGTTGTAATACAAATCATGATGTTTGTAACTGATGATTGAAAAGTAAATAAAAGGAGGAACAATATGAAGATATAAGTAATATAATTGCAAGGATCACTTAGCATTGGAATGGCAGAAGTCTTACTTTCCGGTTACTCTTAATGAAGCCCCTTGCTTGAAATATGGGGAAGATGGATGCAGGTCTTGCAATGTAACCGGTGCCCCAGATTTTACTTCAGAAGATGTCATGATCAAGTAAGCTCCCTAATTATGCAAAAGCATCCAAAATCTCTCCTGCAATCTGAGAAGCAAGCAGTGCGTTACCAAAAAAATGAATGTGACGGAGAGGGATATATATATATATATTATTTTTTTTGGGTCCTGAAACGGAGGGGGATATGTCCAATGCAGCCATTTGAGCTACAACTAGGACCTTTTAACAACAAACTTGAAAAAGGAAGTAAAAATAGGAATAATAAGAAAGGATGGGTTAAGGCAAAATTTAATCTTTTACTGACACATGACAGTATGACACTAAACAAAGAGCAAAAGGCATACATTTTTCTCTCTAAAGTTCAAAGTCACCACCCAATTTCGCTGAAACAAACTGCGAATCAACGCCCAAAGTCTCAAATTAGCCATAGTGCTACTAATCAGGAAAACTCATAATCGCACGAACAACCTAGCAGAAAACCCATCTCTATAATTCAGAGTCCAAGCTAAATGCAGATGAAACACACAGATTTCTCCTTCAATCTATTCACCGAATTCAACTCAGCATAAAATGCAGTTATAAAATTATAGATATTGAAAAACTAAGCGAACCCAGACGCCCAAATTCAAAGAATATAGTTAAAGACCGAAACTTTAACAATAGCAATTGATATGCAGGTCACGTACCTCAAATTACCAGAACTTGCAGTCAAAGGCGGAGGCTCTGGTCGCTTTCTCTATGGGAGGAGAGGGTAAAGTAAAGAGGGAAACTTCGAAAATAGGAAACAAACCCACTGTGACCTCAACACTAACAGGCGTACCTCATCTGCCTCTGGGCTTTATTAAGTCATAAAAGTAGTGGCACTTCTGTGGGCTTTGCCGATGGAAATATAGCTCTCTTTTGGGCTGAAATATCATCTGTTCCTAGTCCTTTTGAATTTTCCATAAAAAGTGGTCTATATTCTTCAAATTTGTACAAAAGATTATTAAACTCAAGGACATAATTTTAATCAATGGGTTAAACTCACGTAAACTTATATTTACTTTATGTGGTCACTTATTATTTAATCGAATATAATTTAATGATAATGCTCTCGATTTGTTAGGTGGGACTGAAAACTTTGAATTTAACTCTTATCGAATGCAATCGATATATAATATTATATAATGTAATATCATTTTCTCAATGTCCTTAAATAAAAAAATAAAAACAATTATTAAGAGCAAATAAGCTTGCGGGGAATTAAGGCCATTGGCTCAACCACCGATGTAGATTGGAATTGGGGTGGCAAACAGCAAACTGCTTATTTATGGAGGATGAGACAAGCTCCAAAGTGAGGCTGCCCCATGACGACTACCTGGTAGTTGAGAGCTGTAGCAGTTTTATTTAAGACCCATCAAAGCTTGTGATCTCAGGACCTCATTGTGTAAACCAAAAACTAAGCGCGCACCACTAGGCCGGCAGCCGGCAGCCGGCAGGTATAAAGTTTTATGCCTCCCATCCTTGTGGAATAATGGGAATAAGTCATTTTCTAAATATGAATTTAATGTTATTTCTGTAAAAAGATATTAACAAAAATGAAAGTCGTTCAACGATTTATATATATACAGCAAAATAAACGGTTAAACATAAAGAGCTTAATTGTCATTAGAGCTATCAGCATATTAGTTACATATGGATGTTAAAAAAAATACTAATTTAATTTTTTTTTTTTTTTTGTAGATATGATCTTGAAGTGAGGTAGAAACTAAAAAATGAATGATTCTAATTGTGACATTTGAATGGGGAAAATGCACGAAATGAAAAGTTTGAATAGAGGTAAATCACCATAAGTGAAAATGTAAGCATTTTGGTAACAATCTTCCCTTAATTATAAACAGAATTGTGATGTTCTATTGAAAAATTCTCTCAGCTATGTGAATGCCCATGCCATTTTAAGGGTAATTGGGTAATAATCATCTCTTAATGATATACATAATTGTAATGTTCATATTGAAAGACCCATGTTTTTATTTATTAATATTGAAATAGTAAATTTATATTATACATATTGAATATTGATTTCATTTTTTTTTTATGAGAGTGAATCTGAGATTTCCTAAAGAAGATATAAGGAACATAACATATCACCATAAATTCACTCAAAACTCTATAGGGGATGCGATTGAGCATTCGCATATGCATATGCTGTAGCCCTTCCTACGTATATAATGACTTTGTATTTAATTGTGAAGTTGACTTTTCAATTCTCAAAGATTAGATTTCCATGCACAAAACTTATCAGTTGGGTGGGTATGCGTAAATGAGTAATGTGCCAGGTGTTAATGTAAGGGGGTCGGTTCTGGTGTTAGTTCTTGTATTAATTGCTCCTACAACATATCTACCAGTACCCATTAATTGCTGGATAGAAAAGAGCCGTATCCATCATCTTCCCTTCTCCATCCTCCTCCTTTCATATTGCAATTTGGGTTTATTCTTAGATTCAAAATCTATCCTCACAAATGGAAAGTACAAATTAAATTTGAGTGCTTTCTTTTTTTCTTGGTACCAAAATTCTCAGTTTTTGTTGTGTGACCAAAAGATTCCAATTAGTCATAAAAAAAACTCTTGCTTTCAAGCTCTTTTTGCATGGCAAAGGCAGATTTCTCATCTTTATAACAACCCCGACAGTCAAAACTCACACAAATCTCATTCCCTCATTCACATCTTTGTTTCCTCATTCTCCCTCTTATACACAATCATCACAGCTCTTCTTGATTGTTTTTAATATTGGAATACAGTGAGGAATACAGTGAAGTATTGAAGGACTAATTGGTAGAATTTGAAGCTGGTTAAACCAAGCTGAGGTGAACTCAGCAGCAGCAGGTGCTGCTACAATGGAGATAGAGGCAGGAAAACCTTCTGGGGCTGTGGCGTGCGAGCTGAGCCCTCTGAGTGAGACTTTATGGAGGGAGAGGGCCAGTGTTGAAATTGTAGGGGATGTTTCAGCCAGGCTGACGTGGAAGGATCTGACGGTGACGGTGACTCTGGGCAACGGTGAGACTCAGAAGGTTTTGGAGGGTCTCACTGGTTATGCTGAGCCTGGAACCTTCACTGCTCTCATGGGTCCTTCTGGCTCAGGAAAATCAACCTTGCTTGATGCCCTCTCGAGCCGCTTGGCTGCCAACGCATTCCTCTCTGGCACCATCCTCCTCAATGGCCGCAAAAGAAAGCTTTCTTTCGGCACTGCTGTGAGTCATGAATTCATAATCAAATCTCTTGTTTTGTTGTTTAGATTTTATTTTTCTGCTTGATGATCATAAAGTTCGTATCTATATTAACTTTAAATTAGGCCTATGTGACACAAGATGACAATTTGATTGGAACTTTGACCGTACGAGAGACCATTTCTTATTCAGCAAGACTAAGGCTGCCGGATAAGATGTCTTGGTCGGATAAGAGGGCACTGGTTGAGAGTACAATCATAGAAATGGGTCTGCAGGATTGCGCTGACACGGTTATTGGAAACTGGCATTTGCGGGGAATCAGTGGGGGAGAGAAGAGAAGGGTCAGCATTGGTCTTGAAATCTTGACAAGGCCTCGATTACTCTTCCTTGATGAGCCTACCAGTGGACTTGATAGGTATAAATTAATAGTCTTGTTCTTAATGAATCAAATTGGTAGTGTTCTCGTCAGTTTATATTTTATTTGTGTAGTAATTCTTGATGAACAATTGGTTTCTTGTGACAGTGCTGCAGCGTTTTTCGTGACTCAGACATTGCGTGCCCTAGCACGCGATGGAAGAACTGTTATAGCTTCAATTCACCAGCCAAGTAGTGAAGTCTTTGAACTGTTTGATCAACTCTACTTGCTCTCCGGTGGAAAAACTGTCTATTTTGGTCAGGCTGCGGATTCTTACGAGGCAAGAATCGGTCCTTGATCAGTCTTTAGTCTTTACAAGTCTATATTACTCAAGTTTGGTGGTTTTATGGTAATGAGAAATTTATTTTTTTTCCATGTTGGTATTTGCAGTTCTTTTCACAAGCTGGCTTTCCCTGCCCTACTTTAAGGAACCCATCTGATCATTTTCTCAGATGCATAAATTCGGATTTTGATAAAGTGAAGGCCACACTGAAAGGCTCCATGAAACTCGCGGTATGTATTATGCAATTTAACTCTCATTTGAACCAATAGTTTTGGACTTCCGATAAAATTAAATAAATTACATTTTCTGTTGAAAGTTTGAGGCAAGTGATGATCCTCTGGAGAAGATTTCCACAACCGAAGCTATTCGAGTTCTTATTGACTCCTACCGTACTTCCCAATACTCATACGCAGCTAGAGAGAAAGTTGAGGAGATATCCAAAGTTGTAAGTCTATGCAAAATGTGTCAGACATTTCTCGAAAGATAATAATCATAAAAATTGATCAAGCTGTGACTTTTTGTTGACATATGTTGCAGAGAGGAACGGTGTTAGATTCTGGAGGAAGTCAGGCTAGTTTCTTGATGCAGTCCTTCCAATTGACCAAACGTTCGTTTATCAACATGTCAAGGGACTTCGGTTATTACTGGCTCAGGCTAGTTATCTACATTGTTGTCACAATTTGCATTGGAACCATCTATTTGAATGTGGGAACGGGCTACAGTTCGATTCTGGTATGCATTGTTTGCTGATTGGACCCATATTTTTGGACTCTCAACTTCTTTCTTGTACTAATCCTTTATGCTCTGTGTTTGATTTTTATGTGACAGGCAAGAGGTTCCTGTGCATCTTTTGTTTTCGGGTTTGTCACTTTCATGTCAATCGGCGGGTTTCCTTCATTCGTAGAGGATATGAAGGTTAGATTTGCTACTTAACTCAAGTTCTCCCATAAGCCCTCAATATGTACTTAAGTTGTATTGTAAATATTGCAGGTCTTTCAAAGAGAGAGGCTGAATGGGCACTATGGCGTAACTGCATTTGTGGTCAGTAACACACTCTCAGCAATGCCCTTCCTGATTCTGATCACCTTCCTCGCTGGAACCGTTTGTTACTACATGGTTCGTCTCCATCCGGGCTTTGAGCACTATGTATTCTTCGTGCTATGCCTTTATGCAAGCGTGACTGTAGTTGAGAGCTTGATGATGGCCATTGCCAGTATTATCCCCAACTTCCTCATGGGAATCATCATAGGGGCCGGAATTCAGGGTATATTCATGCTAGTCTCCGGGTACTTCAGGCTCCCAAATGACATCCCAAAGCCCGTCTGGCGTTACCCTATGTCATACATCAGCTTCCACTTCTGGGCTCTACAGGTAAAACACTTCACATTTACTATCTATTGAGAATGATCAAATGTGCTGCAAAAAACTGACGAATATGAACATGTTTTACATTTCAGGGACAATATCAGAATGACCTGAGTGGCTTAGTGTTCGACAACCAGTCACCGGATCTTCCTAAGATACCAGGTGAGTACATCCTGGAAAATGTGTTCCAGATTGACACCAGCAGATCAAAATGGATTGACCTCAGTATAATCTTCAGCATGATCGTCGTCTACCGGATCATCTTCTTTATCATGATCAAGTTCAGTGAGGATGTGACACCTTGGGTTAGAGGATACATGGCAAGAAGAAGTATACAGCAAAAGAATGGAACCCAAAATACAACCATTGCTCCTAATGGCCTCACGCAGTCCCCTTCTCTGAGGAACTATGCCACCGGTAGAGGGTAGGATGCAGACCTCAACAAAATTCCACAACATGAAGGCAATCGGCTCAGTTTAGACAGACTCGTTGATGTAGCAAATGATAAGAGACAGAAATACGTACACATTTAACAGCTTTCTGGTATTCTACTATCTGTACCAAATGCTTGAATTCTAAATATAATGAGTTTTCAACAAGTGTAGTTTTTACTTTATGCTGGTGACAATGTTTTACAACTAGAGATTAGTCCTGTACAAATACATCTATGCCAATCTGACTAGTAACAACTTCACTAACCACCTGTTCTATTTTGCTAATCATTTTGTAAGTAAAAATTGGTCCCACTATCTACATAAATCTATTTCGGAATTTTGGTCGCTCCCAATAGCTTTTAGGAAATGATATATGCCTAATGAAATACTTGAGGGGATGTATAAAATTCACTTTCATTGAAGACTGGTCTCAAATCTTCTTGTTTCATGAACTCTAAAGGGAAAGAAACAAGATGGCCCCTTACATGCTTCAATCTTTCCATTGGATCTATATCTTTCACCTCTCCATTCTCACGGAATTGCAGCTTCTCTGGGGCTATTCCCAAATCGATTGTCGTGTGGCCGTGCTTCTCTTTCCAACGAGCCACGTACTGTCTGAGTGCACCTCTGCAGTCGATGGCAAATATAAAGAGTCAGAGTTTTTAGAACAAAGAAACGAACAATAAAAAACCTTGGTAGTATTTTACCTCGAGTGTATAGAATCATTTGGGATACAAGAAAAGACGTCTTGGTAAATAACTGAATTTTCCTGTAAAATGTATGAGAAAGTAACTATGAAGTTTCAAAATGCTCAATCACCGGGAACAGAAATTAACCACTAACGTGTTATTTTACCTTTGCAATTGTTAACCACAGATCTTTGTACGTTGTGCCTGATACAGGATCACTGATTTGACTTCTCTGAAAGTTTTAAGGTTCATCAAACAATGTTAGTATGTAAATATGCAGATTTTGCTTACTTTATGTGAAGAATGAAAAGAAACCAAAGAATATTTATGTTTCGTAGGTTACCGACCTCCCCTGCCTGAAGACCGAGGTGCTCAGACCACAGGGAGCACCTAAGACTATAAGCAAATTTTCCAGCATTCCAAGGCTGTCCGTTCATAGATGATTCAAGAAACTCTTTGTCCTCAAATACTACGCCAATCTGCAAAGACATAACAGGGTCCAAAGGTAATGCCTCCGAAGGATCTTTTTTCTCCAAATTTCAGGAAAAACACTAGACAATTATCTGACACAACCACACAATTATTTTTAGCAATATTAGTACACAATATTATTACACAACTAAAGAAAGACTAAACTTTCTTCAGTTATGTCTAGAAATCAAATTATTGAGAGCTAAGTTGAGCTGAGGTTAGAAATGGGCAAACCAACGAAATGCATTAGACATGCTAAAAAAAATATTACTTGACAAAGACATAAATCTTACCTCAGAGTCTCTTGATCCAAGTAGACTTCTATCATTAATGTTGGATGATCCAATCATGGTGACCCGATCATCTATTATCATCACTTTGCTGTGCACATAAACCTGAATAGCAAGGAGTAAAACATCACGATGCAAGATGTAGACAAGAGGCAGTTCCACCTCAGTTAAAGAGTTGTAGAGCCTCAACAAACTAACCAATTGCTAAAGTTACACACGAAAAATGTAAGCCAGCAATCAACGAGAAGGGAAAGCTGTATATATGACATGGAATGATCAGAAGTACCTGACTAGTGGCCAAAGGACCACCTTCAAAAAGTCTGCCATATGTCCTCAGACCATAAAAAGAAATGTAATCATGTGTCTTAGGACCAAGCAAAACTTTAAGATTATGCAGTATTGAATGCTTTGCCCAGCTAATGGTCCGGTACTGCCAATGCATCAAGGCTCTAACAGTAGCTGCACCACCATCGTCCACACCACCCTATTATGTGTACACAGAATTAAAATAGAAAAGTACAAAACTGTTACCACCAGAAATTCACAGAAACCCCAAAAACATGCCTAATTGAATTAAGAACATAAACTATGAATGAGTACCTGAAAGCCAGGTAAGAGTGGTATGACAATAATAACCCTAAAACACTTTTGTTCTTTGTGTGCTAGCACAATACGATTGTACAGCGCTTCTAGGACACGATTCTGAATAATCTCATCCCCTGAAAGACCTGATATGAAAAACTGATTCTGAAAGCAAAAAGCAATGGGAGAAGGCAAAAAGATCAGCATAAAACTGAAAGCCGCTACTGAGTAATTATATCATGCATGCCTTCAAAAGATGAAAACTACCGATTTCTTAAAGCTCAAAGTTATATATGGTAGCCACAATCGGAAGTGCGGACATGAGAAACTTAACTAAGAATGAGTTTCAATATACAGAAAAAGGATCAAGGGATGATTCATTCATAAAAAATGCGAGGAAGGTAGTATAACCTCAATATAGACAAAATGTTCTGCTTTCTCAATGAGAGAACAATAAGCGCTGTGTATGCTTTCTTCAGTTTGACTAGATCCAGCAGACCACGGGCTCACACTTCTGACAATCTACACATCACATATTTGTTAGATGGGACTATATAAACACCTAGCAAATAATGAATTATTGAAATACCAAACTCCCGGCATCCAGGATGCATCACTAACCTGACAATGGCATGCAGTACGAGTACCTATTTGTCCATTATCATCTGCAGAACCAACATGATCACCTTCCTCTGAACTCTCCGACCATTCATTCGAAGATATCATGCCAGATTGTGGATCCATGTTTAAATTTTCTGCACTTTCAAGATCCGTAGAATGAAGGTCGTCTATGGAACGCTCAGTTGATTGGTCATGATGATCCTGATTCAAGTGGAGTGTGCTAAAACTTTGGCCCACAATAGTAGCATCTAAACCATCAGCTTCTTGAGGCAAAAGCAATGGGATATCTTGTAATGGAGATAGCGAGGAAAAGGAGTTCTCACTGTAAATCCCATCCTGGTTTTCTTCTTTGTTTTTCTTCTCAATGTCTATCTCTCTACTTCTTCCCATGTAGTGAGGGATGACCATGTGGTGATGAGGCATAAGTAGTGGAATTGTTTGTTCATTTGGAGCTTTGTTTCTCTAGAAAATGCTTCACTGAGTTAGCAAATTTAATTTAAAGATAAAAAAAATGTCTCCATAAGACCACCAGTAGCAGAAAAGCAAACCTTAGCATGGTTCCAGCGCTGAACAAAGTGCCTGGCAATGTCACGACAGGGCGGTCCCCAAAGGGCACAATGGACATCATGCCATGGCATACACGGATATTTTTCACGCTCCAATTCATCTTTCATTGTGTCTTCCCATGAATTTGGTTCGGATTCTCTGCATGAAAAAAGAAAAATAATAAGGCTACTACTTGTAATATGGTAAATATCTAAGAAAAAACGAGTTGAATGAAGAATCAATGCCAGATTTAATATCACTGATGGACTAGAAGTGCGTACTGATCATTTTTCTAGGAAAAAAAATATCAGAAAGGTACCTTGGGTTGTAATAATCTTTTCCTGGCCATACATAAGGAGGGCAGTCACTCACTTTGTGTTCAGTTGTGTCATAACGGCCAAAACACAAATCTAATCCTCCCATGAAGCAGATGTGGTAATCAACAATGACAAGTTTTTCATGATGTGACCTGTACGTTTTCATAAGTAATTTATGGAACATCATTCATAAAACCAAACCAAAAGAAAATTAACAAAATAAACTTGGAGGATGTTTTATTCCAACCAACATCAGATGAATCAATCTAGCAAGTTCCTACCATAAATATATGCCTGTGGGGAAACGATCAGGATAGCGCAATACTCTCACATTCTCATGAATGTTAGAAAGCATTTTTTTACTGTAAGAACTGTTGATCTTTAAAGCAAGAGAAACCTCCTTGTAGAGAAGAATATAAATCTGCATATAGATCAACAGTGGAGTTAAAGCCCCAGACACATATACCAAATATCAACCCAAACTACAAAAATGAGAGAGCACTGTGTTTGCACCTGAACTCCTTGCCTAGCCTTTTCTTCTAGTAATGCATCTAACCGAGAAGATGAATTGTTATGAAAAGGACGCCTTAAATACAATTCTGGGCAAAGCCACCAGCCAGTAATGAAAATCTGGAAGCAAATATTCAATGCTTGAGTCCTATAATCACTATAATTTGTGCACACAAGGCAAGAAACAAACCTCTGATTTTGCACCTTCAATAGAAGAGGCAATAGATTCAAATGCTGCGTGGCCATCCACAAACCATTGAGCTTGACTCCCATCATCGGTCAAACCCCTCGGAGGAGCAAAGGAACCAAACCGATGAGGATGACACCAACCTTCATGAGGCCTTGAAACAGCATCATTTATAGCAGTAGCCCAATCCTTAACTTTAGCATTGCTAGTGGTTCTTAACCTTAAGCTTTGATTTCCACAAGAAACCTTTTGACATTTACCGATGAATAAGATGGTAAGAACACAAAAAGATTCCAGCAATACAATCACGCACAAATGATGTAATTAAGTCTAAGATTCTCAAAGAACATAAAGTGAAAACAATAGCTCACCCTAAATGTATAACGTAAAGGATTACGTTCCTTGATTTGATTAGCCAAATATGTCTGAGTTCGTTCATTTCCATTTGCTACATTTGCTGCTGGCAGTACATTAAAAACAACAATGTCTAAAAGTTCAGTGTCAAAAGGATCTTCTAGTAAGGCCAGGAATCCAGGCTTCAAAACAGCCCACACCTGCAATTGGATAAAGAACAAAAACGATGATACAAATATGGTTTTCTTGAAAGAAATAGAATAATTGTAGTAAAACATAGTTTGATATTACTTAAACAAACAAGCAAACAAAAACGTTCATTACAAAACCTTTTGCCAGTTGTTGCTACAACAGTCAAGACAAAAGTATGCACAAGATTTCACATCAGAATTAGCCCCTGCAATTTTTGGTAGATGCTTCACCATTACATAACCTTCTTTCAACTTTGGTCCATACTCCTGTAAGAAGGAGAGTTTCGAGACCTCCATAAATTTGCAGACCTACAATTTAAATTACTTCTTAGAATAAACATGAAAATGATAACCAACAAATTACAGCACTAATGGAAAAGGAGCACACCTCTCGAGAATTTACTAGATCTATGTTTCCCAGAAAATGGTTCATATAACCCTGCATTGCCACTTTTGCTCTGTCTGAAATGGACTGCTGTCCTCCTAGTGCTGGACGGAGGATGGGCAAAGCAGCACGCGAGGGAACGTATCTACATAACAACCAATTTTGGGAAATCATAAGATCTCTTAACTACTATGGTCTGTAGATAAATATTGTGCCCAGAATAAGTAAGAGATGATGAAGTCAGAAACCACCTGTTTTTAACACTTTCGTCATGATGTAAAGGAACAGCCCCATCATCTGGTTCATCATCATCTTGCACTACATAAGTCTGATTTACTACTCCTATGCTATGAAGCCACTCTTTAACCTTACGAAAACAGTTCCATGAATGTTATATAAACATTAGGCCAAATATGAGTAAAACAAATCATCTCTCCATATCAGAAGTTGCATCCTCACTTTAGCAATAGAAAATTGGGGCAAGCCCACATATTGTTAAATGTTACAAAAGTTAAAGAACGACAAGGACATATGAAATACAATTGGCAAACCTGCTCTTGTTTCTCATGAAACTCCTCGATGATTGCACGTTTTTTCAAAGCAAAATGTAAATAGAGAACTTGCGATGCTTTCTTTAGCAACTGCCACTTGAACTGTCGAGAGAAATACAAAACAAATATTAACCATATGGAATGTGGAGATTTTGCAAATTTTCTAGAGGAGACAATTGTTTGCAAAAAGCATAATCCCAAATCATGATCAAATATGTCCCAGAGACATTTGTAACATCCAAATTGTCATTAACAGTCACTGAGCAATAATAAGTTCAACAATGACACAAAATTGGAAATTGCATTAATTAAGGACCCAAGACAACCTAAATTCAACTTCAGTTGTAGTCAACAATTTAAAACCAGTACCGGCTAGGTGGTCTTGAAACTCAAACATTACCCTGATACTAAAATAAACTACCAATTTATTTCTAAAAATTCGAACTTATCAAGAAAATAAAAACAGATAAATTTGAATACAGAGAGAAAAAGAGCGTACCTGTTTGTACTGAAACTCAATAGTGTAAGATAGAAGCATGGGGCTAATATCACCGGTGTCAGGCCGCGACACCGATACAATGGTGGCCACCGGCAGCTCTTCGAAAATCGGCCCGAACGAGAAAGACGCCACATTTATATTCATTGCCTCGGATTTTGCCGCACCACTCGCAATGAGCTTCTCAGACGACATTTTCTGATTCCCTCTAGAAATCCTAATAAGCTCGACTGTTGCATATCCTTGAAAACTAGAAAAAAAGTTTGAGGCTTTTGATTATAGATGAAAACCCAGGATAAGAAATTAAAAAAGAGAAGAGATTTAGCACAGAAATGAAGGTCGTTTTTATAGTTTACAGAAGGTACGCTATCATTTAAATGGAATTTTTTTCTTTTACCGGGAAAGTGGGGAAGATGGCTTTGGGGTGACCAACAGAGAGATTAGTTTTTCATATTGTTTCGGTTACTACGACTACACGTGTCATTATTAGGCGTAGAGTTTAGGTGTCCATACCCGAACATGATAGCATGGAGTTTGGGTGACTTTTGAAGTCACAAGGTAGGTCAAAATAATCTTCTTTTCTTTCTACGGTCTTGCAATATACGATCTTTATAGCCGATAAATTCACAATTGCAAGTTGCATACACGGCATATCCCAAGGCAGGAGAGCTAGAAAAGGAATATTCATCTGTTTTGTGCTTAGCTCTAGGAATATGCTGAAAAGGGATATAGATATGGTGGGTATCTTTTATAAGTTATAACATTCATTCATTATGAATATATTTGAGAGATTAGACAGCATATTTAAGAGTATAATAATCAATTTAATAAGGCATGAATTTGTTGTTGGAAATTCTAGTATAATAAAAAAAAAATGTTTTATGTCCAACACTTGTCGTGCAAGGCTAGATTGTAGCAAGACACAACCATTTGCAGAAATTGTGTGGGAGTTCAATAATTATTGCCGCAGCTTATATTCATAATCATCCTCGTAAAATTTCGTATTAGATGAAAAAACTATTTTTATGTGATGCAATTTAAAATTATTTTCACATTAAATTCCGATTGTGCATTAAATCTAAATTATAAGGAATTTTTTTTAAGTGAAAATTGGGGTGTCCTCCGCACATAGGTGATAACTAATTCCTCAAGTTGAGACGACTCCTATAGGGGACAAGCTCTCCTAATATTGTCTACTTCGTTAACAAGACTCGAATTCAAGCTTTTATTTAAAATAAACAAGCTACTCACCACTTGACCACCAAGTATAGGTAAATCACAAGAAATTGAATATCAAGACGTTGCTCTTAGATTCATAAAATATTAAATATTGATATTATGTATATTACAAGGATTCCATAACTCTATGTAACTCCTAATCATCCCACATTCTATTTAAGCAATTGGAAAAATTATGTGTGAGCTCAATGCCTATGGATTAGACTTATAAAACAAGGCAACCCATGTGAAATTAATCCAGTTTTCTTTCATTAATTTACTTGATTCCTTTTTTCTTTTTCTTTTTTTGAAGAACGCATGACGAGAATTACAACCCATTTAATAATTATTTAATTTAGTGAGAGCATAGCCATGTTGAATTGAGAAATATTTCGAGAGTGGCTATTGGGTTTAACCTTAATTTAGCTGAAAACAAAGACAGAGAAATGCAATTAAACATCTTCAAGGGGCTGATAAACCAACCAACCAGCCATTTGATTGGACCTCTTCTTAAAAATTAATATTATAATTTAATCTTCATTTTTTACGTAATTACTTTCTTAAAAATTATCTCTACAAAAATTCATTTAAATTGAAAATAAAATACAAACAGGTGAATACAAATAATAGCTTTCTTGCGCCCCAAGTCTAGTCTTCCATTGCACAACCTCACTGTGTAATTAGCAAGAAAGAAGCTATTGTCATTTCCCCATATGCATGCTTCCTTCAATTGCTAACATATATATATATATATATATATATATATATAGCTACTCCGGACGCCTCTCTTACTTGTCGATCACTAGCTTAGTCACATTTTCCCCTTTAACTCTCAAAAAACTCCACTCCCTATATGGCCCTCTCAATCACATTCGTCCATTTTCTTCGAATGACTTAACATTCATCACATTGCAGGGCCAATTTATCAAGTATGTTCAAGTTTTCATTTATAGGGACCCATGAGAGGAAGCAATGTGGCACGATCCATGATAAGATTAGTAGAATAACATGCGAATTGTGCCTTTTAAAAAAAAAATTGATTTTATTGAAATGGGGTTAGGGAAAAAAACTGGGGTTTGAAGGGATTTGGAGTGTTGATATATGCTAGCTATAGCTAGACGACCTGAGTGGCACCACTTGATGGATATCTCTGTTGGTTTGAAGCTTCGTCATAGTAAAGCTCATGCTTAGTAACATCATACTTCTCCCCATCTCCCCACAATGCATATGCCTCTTCCCCATGCACGGCGTCGTCGCCGATCAACAACTGTTCCTCCGGCATCCGCAACGGAACTATAAACCGTAAAACCACGCATATAATTGAGGTCACAACCACGTTCCACCCAATTATAAATAGTCCTCCTGCAATCTGCTTCAGGATTTGAATCCCTCCCGATCCTCCGTAGACTCCTCCGCGCGAGTTTGTCACCGGCAGAAACAGTGCGCACAGTTCAGGCTCCGCGAACAGACCCGTTAAGATGCCCCCTAGAAAGCCGGCTACGGCGTGGGTGTGGAACACGCCCAGGGTGTCGTCAATGGCGGATAACAATTTCCATCTCTTATCTACTATCATCATGGTGAACCATGGTATACTGCCCGACATTACTCCCATCACTATGGCGGCCCATCCTTGAACAAGACCTATATATATATTTTATTAATTACCAGAGTAATAATTGCATTATCAATACATCTAATAATTAAAGGACATGTAAGATGTGTACAAACTGAAGAATTACATTAATAAAGAATTTCTTTTGGTGGTCATTAAATGAGGAATTACTAGTGCTACATCGATCATACTACTTTACTACAGTTACATGATGTATTCTATTATACTATATATGAATTGAGAATGAAGTATTTAAAAATCATCTTGTGGGGGGACATAATGGTCAGATACAATGACCACATTGAAAATAGAGAACAATTAAAATTAATTTCTAACAACTGGATCTAATTCAAGAATCAGAATACTTTCAAGAATCAGAATACAATGATCCTCATAATGTGAATCTTTTCAGATCTCTAGAGGATCCGTACGTTTTGTATTCAACTTTATATGCTATGGAATGAGACACAGTATGGGGATAATTAAGTAAGGATTGCCAATTTTTTTCAAGGTCTTAATCTAAACAGATTGAAGTAGCTAGACAGAGTAACCTATATATATATATGGATAGGAATGAACCTGCAGCAGGAGTAATGCAGACGAGGCCGGTGATCATTCCCTGGACAGCTCCAATGACGGAGGGCCTGTCGAAAAAGAGGACGTCGAGCATAGTCCAGACCAAGAGGCTGGTGGCTGCGCAGATGTTGGTGTTGAGGACGGCCATGGATGAGTCGGTGTTTGCTGCGTATGGATCTCCGCCATTGAAGCCAGCCCATCCCATCCACAGCAACCCAGCTCCCGCCAACACCAGCAGTACATTGTTTGGTGGAAATCTCTCCCGGTCCTTCTTCACCCTTGGTCCAACCTGCACCATGTAATTAAGCATATACATGTATCCATCAATTACCAACAAATTAATTAATTAATTAATCTAATTATATATTAATTAACTATTTAGTTGTTAATTAATCTTTCACGTCCGCGTATATGGCCCTCCATTACGTACGTTGTTATATATTATTCTTTATTTCTTTGAATCTTTATACACAATATATATATATATATATATATCTCTTTATTTGTTCCATCCATTGGATCCACATGTCTTGGACAAAATTCATTATTGCCATTAGATCCACATATACAGGACAACGTAGTTTTAAAGAAGAGGGACAACATATCGTATCGTATTGTTTACTGTAAACATGGAAAATTAAAGGTTAATTTGATTGATTTATTTGGATGAAAAAGTTTAAAATTACCGAGAATTTATAAATGATCGAATTTGTAGAATTTGTGAAGTTTATTGTTTGGATAAAATAATAATAAAATGAAATTTAAATATAAAATTTAGCATTTACACATAAATTAAAACTATAAAAATAAAATATGAGAAATGACGTCCCTCTTTATATGGAATCTAAAGTGAGAATTTAGAATACTCAAAATCCTTATTTTTAATTTTTTGGAATTTCTAAAGTCTAATTTTAAGCATCCAACAAGAGAATTAGGTCTCGTTTGGTATGCCGTATTGTATTGACTATTTCAATCGGATAGACTAATCTGTCCACCGGATAGACTGATTATTTAGTCGGGCGTTTGGTACTTTTTCGGATTAGAATGCCGACTATATTATACTGACCGGATTATATTATAGTAATTGACGAAATCCTTAGCTCTTAAATATTAATTATGTATGTCATTATTTTTATTATTATTTATTTTAATAATAATTATTATTACTATTTATTACATTTTTATTAATTAATTATTTTTAATTTTATCATTATTATTTATTAAAATATCATTAATTATTAATTTATTATTATTAGTATTTATTACTTTATTACTTTTTATTATTAATATTTACTAAATTAATATTTTATTTTTATTATATTACTATTTATTATTATTATTATTATATTTTACAAGATTACTAGTTATCCTACTATTTAATACGGACAATTTCGAGCGTATTATTTTAGCGTGTCTGGACCGTATAAAAATATTCAACCGTATTAACTTATACGGTGACTAATTAATACGACTGGTACCAAACACAGGTTTCAGATTATTTATCCTATACGGACCGTAATACAACATACCAAACACACCCTTAATGATGCATAGGAATTTTAAAATTTTGATTTTTGTTTTATATTCACTTAATTAACTTACTCGATCATCATATACCGTTGAATTAAGAAAGTCCTTGTATCGTATAGATCGATTCTGGAGGAAGCATTTCACCACATAAAATACAATACATATAATTATATAGCTATTTGTATCTGATCATTCGTCCATGTTTGTACGTTGTATAGTTATTGATCCAGTAAAGTAAGATATATTATTTTGGAAAATACTTGAATTCTATATTGGTGCATGGTATGTTTTTGTACCACCATTTCAATTTAAAAAATATCTTTATACATATATCATAATAGAAACCGTTTATTCTTAAAATTATCATGTCATCAAGATTACTTTCGTAAAAAATCAACGAGATTAGAGGTCGTTTAGTTAATCATATATATCAAATAAATCAATGGTTTTGGTAAGAATTAAAAAATTTATGTGAATCATTTATTTAATTGACATATATGAATGACTAACCGATAACCAATCTTGTTGATTTTTTATAGAGATGATTTTGATATAATGATTTAGACAATTAATTATTTCGATTATAATTTATGTGTAAAGATAATTTAATAAATAAAAAGAATGGTACGATGATGTATCACTAGGGTATAATGCAAGTATTTTTCTACTATTTTTACTAGTAGGCTAAATGGTTAATCAGTAATTAATAAGAATGAAAGAAATCATGAAATTAATTAGGCATACCCAATAAGCAGTAGTGAAGCCAGCAATCCCAGAAGAAAGATGAATGACATAACCACCAGAGTAGTCCATCACACCCCAATGGAACAAGAAGCCACCACCCCACAAGCTAAAAGCCCCGACAGTGTACGAGAACGTCAACCAAAGTGGTACAAACAGCATCCATGCCTTGAAATTCATCCTCCCAAGCACCGACCCTGCAAGCAGTATCAGCGTAATCGCTGCGAACATGCACTGAAACCACACCATCGTGGCCATAGGATACCATGGCTCAAGCTCTGCGGTCTCCACTTCGTGGTTCTTGTGGTAATGCGTGCTTGCGGGCAGCGCTGCCTGGTTGATGAGAAACGTCTGGCCCAAAGCAGGCCCCGCTTTGCCCCAAAATGGGAGGAGCTTGTCCCCAAAGGACATCTTGTAAGCCCATGACACCCAACATAGCACCACCGCAGCGAAAGCGTAGAGAGCCATGAAAGCTGAGTTCACTGCCCATTTCTTTTTCACTATGCTGCCATAGAGAATGACTAGGCCTGGCACGCTTTGAAGGCCCACCAGCGTGGCTGATATCATTTGCCACGCATTATCGCCTTTGTTCAACCATACCGGCACCGCCCCAGCACCTCCCTGGTACGCAACCGGCACAGGGTTATATGGAGGAATAGCAGCCATGTGATTGACCCCTTGATCGCAAAAGTACTTAACTAACTCTTTGTAGACTAGAGAATGGGGTTTGCAAATTGCCAATTGCCAAATTGCAATTGAAGGAGCATATAAAGACTTTGTTCTAGCGCGCTACACCAATTGGGGTACTTATATATATTCATCGGCCAACCAATTAATTCATTAATTAATCTGATTATATATTAACGATTACTTGTCAATTAATCTTTCACGTCCATGTATATGGTCCACCATTGCGTACGTTGTTTTATAAGATCCAAGCACCTACACCTTCAAATTGATGCATAACGCTAGCTAACTTGTTATATATTATTTGTTTCTTTCTTTGAATCTTAATACACAATATATATATATATATATATATTATCTTTATTTAATTCCATCCATTGGATCTACATATATTGGACAAAATTAATTATTGCCATTAGATCCACATATATAGGACAACGTAGTTTTAAGGAAGGGGGACATCACATAGCATTGTTTACTCTATACTTGAAAAATTAAGTATGCGATCACAAAGACTCAAATAGCTAAAGATAATAAATTTGAAGATTAATTTGATTGAAATTATTGAGTGAATAAGTAATCAGTACTTTTACAAAGAGAAACTTTTTTTATTATTATTATTATTACAAGAGAGAGGGAAATTTTTCAAACAATATGTTATCAGGGTTTAAATTTGAGACAAATTATTTACAAGTCAATGTTAGAATCGATTGTTCATATAATTTGAATTAGTTAATTTTTCATACAATATGTCATCGAGGTTCACCTAATTAATTTACTCGTCATATGCATATTACTAGAAGGAAGGAGAAGATTTAGTAGCAACTTCATATGCATATTTTTGTGTCATGAAGTTTTGGTTGTAGATATTTTTGATTTTGGTGCACCAACAAACAAAATGAATACAAAAATGGCTTTCTTGCGTCCCAAGTCTAGTCTTCCATTGCACAACCTCACTGTGTAATTAGCTAGAAATAAGCTACTCTCATTTTCCCATATGCTTCCTTCAATTTGCTAACATATATAGCTACTCCATACGTCTTTTTTACTTCTCAATCACTAGCTTAGTCACATTTTCCCCTTTAAATCTAAAAAAATTTCACTCCCTACTACATGGCCTCTCAATCACGTTCGTCCATTTCCTTCGAATGACTCTTAACATTCGTCACATTGCAAGGCGAACTAGCACTAGGCTTCTTCCTCCTTTCAAGTTTTCATTTCTAGGGACCCATGAGAGGAAGCAATGTGGCACGACCCATAACAAGATTAGTAGAATAACATGCGAATTGTGCCTTTTAAAAACAAATTGATTTTATTGAAATGGGTTTGGGGAAAAAACTAGGGTTGAAGGGATTTGGAGAAATCTAAAGGGGTTCAATTCTCAATGCTTAGTGGGAATTCAGGTTTTGGGGAGATTGAAAATAAAGTAGATTTTAAAGGGCTGCAATTCGTGTTTAGGCCGCAATATTTCGTGTTTAGTGAAGTACATTCTAAAGGCCCGATCTTAGGAAAATCCTAAGGGCTTAACTTGTAGATCTTAACAAAGTAAAAACTTTATATGGGAAATATTTCTATTTTGTGCTCGTTGTGTCGAGTTAGACTGGACACCTTTTTGCCCAGCAAATTGTTTTAATTTTTCGCTGGACAAAGTGTTTTTAGGCAGCAATATTCATTAATTGTGCAAAATCTGGTCGGACAACATCTGATTTCTTGTAGTGAATGTACTTTATGGTAGTTTGCTCTAGATCTTCACCTTAACTATATTCATCTCAATTATAATCCTTGTCAATAAGTCAAGTATGAACTCATACTTTGCTCGTTATGATTTAAGCCAAAGGCGGGTCATATTCATATCAATTACACCCTTGTCAGTAAGTCAAGTCTAAACTTTGCTCATCACAATTTAAGCCAATCGCCTAAAGTTTCGACATGTTTGACTTGCAAAGCGGATTTATATATATTATATGAAAATTTAAGCATCTATATACAACAATGAAATAGATCGATTTATATGAATTTATATTGAAACTTTTGATTATATATGAAACCCCAGGATAAAAATTTAAAAAAGAGAGAAGAGATTTAGCACTGAAATGAAGTTCGTTTTTATAGTTTACAAAGGTACGCTTTAATTTCCATGGATTTGTTTTTTTACCGGGAAACTGAGGAGGATGGCTCTGGGTAACCAACAGTGACATTGGTTTTTCATAATGTTTTGGTTACTACGACTACACGTGTCATTATTAGGCGTCGGTTTTAGGCGTCCATAACCTAAACTTGATAGCATGGAGTTTGGGTGACTTTTGAAGTCATAAGGTAGGTCAAAATAATCTTCTTTTTTTCTACGGTTCTGTACTCATATTCACGTGAAAATTTAAATTTGATTTTTTTTAATCAAAAGAATAATTTCATTAAAATATTGGGGAGTAGTAATAAGTATTGGGAGCACCATAGACGGTGGTGTTCGGAATTTCATTAAAAATTTTATCAAAAAATCCAGTTAATTTAAAGAAAAAAAATTAATAAGGGAAAAAAAGTATCGCCACATATACATAGCAAAAAAAATTAACCCTCGCTACCAGGAGCGTCAACCAAAATGAGAATCGAGAAAAGAAAAAAGAAAATGTTTTATGTCCAACACTTTGTCGTGCACGGCTACATTGTAGCAAGGCACACAATCATTTGCTAAGTGGCTTCAAAAATTGCGTGGGATTTCAATAATTATTGTCGCAAATTAAATTCATAATCATCTTCGTAGAATTTCGTATTAAATGAAAGAAAAAAAACTATTGATATGATGCAATTTAAAATTATTTTCACATGAAATTCCAATTATGCACTAATAAATCTAAATCACAAGGAATTGAACGTAAAGAGTTGTTCTTAAATTCATAAAAGATTATATTGCTTTTATGTATATTACAAGGATTCTACAACTCTTATGTAACTCCTAATCATCCCACATTCTAATTAAGCAATTGAAAAAATTATACGTGAGCTCAATGCCTATAGACTAGACTTATAAAACAAGGCAACCCATGTGAAAATCCAGTTTTCTTTCATTTACTTGTTTCCTTTTATTTTTTTCTTTTTTCTAATAACAGTAATTAGATAAATCTAATCATGAAACTTGTTGATACACAAAATGTACCAACTTAGACCGAGAAAATCGCACTCGCCCAAGAACACCCAGATCGGACTACGGCTATGGTGTTGACTACGCCCAAACTACGCATTAAATTAAACATGTAATTCGAGTGTTATGCAATTTAAACCCTTTTTGTGTAGATGTAGTATTGATAAATAGGGATCGTTCTTAACCGGGGAAATTAGGGAACATTAATAATATGTTAGTGGATTATGAATAAAAGAATAATGAATTAGAGAATTAAATAATAAAAGAATTAAACAATCAAAGAATTAATAAATTAAAGAATAGATGAACAAGATAATAATAAATTAATGAATTACAAAGAATTAATAAATTAACGAATTAAAGAATGAAATAATAGAAGAATAAAGGACTTAGTTAATCAAAGAATAAAGGAATTAATTAATCAAAGAATCAATAAATTAAATAATAAAGGAATGAAAGAATAAAAGAATAAAGAATAAAAGAATAAAGAATAGACAAGGGGGGTTTTGAAGAGGTTTGTAATTATGTAAATAAGTAAAAGCATAGATAAACTCATTCTATTTCTATTCTAACTTATGCACAAAGTAGACTTCCCGTAAACACAAACTTCAACAACATACTACAATTGCAAATATTTGAATTAATCACGAAATTATACCTTCACAAACTCATATTTCCTCATACATTAATCATATTATAAATGCACCGAACAGCGGATTTTTACTTATAATATAATTACCTTAAGTTTGTGATTTAATGCGCCGAACAGCGGTCATACATTAAATCTCTCCAAATCTACTCTAAATGCCCCGAACAGCGGATCAACATTTAGTTTCGAAATGAAGTTTAAGCTCTAAAATGTAAGAAGTAAATGATTTTTAGAAAGTAAAACACATGGAGATTATACTCAATTTTCACAAAAGATAGGAAGGAGAAACCAATACATATATTGCATTATAATTAGAACCAATAACAAATAAGAAAGTTTAAGAGAATGGAGAGCAAATGTTACACTTTTCAGATTGGATGAGAACAATGGATTGTTTTTCACAAGGAACACCGAACAGCGGCTGGAACCTTATGAAGATGGAAGAAGATTAAACAAGGAAATTTGGACTTGAACTCTCAAAATTGTATTGGAACTATTTTGCCAAGATTTCTCCTAAAAGAAGCTCAATTTTGTGCTACTTGGAAGTGATTTCAACAAGTGAAATCAACTCCTATTTATAGGTGGAGAAAGCTACCAAAAATAATATAAAAATACAATAAAAAAAATGGAATAATGGAATGATGAGTAATAAAGATTTGTGATGATGTTTAGAGGTGGTTTGAGTTGTAAAGTTGTAAAATTGGGTTGGAAAGTTGTTGGAAGGTGGCTGGAAACTAAATGGGATCTGCTGGAAAATAGGGAAGAAAATTTCGGTGGCTGGCTGCTGAATTGGAGAGCTGCAGCTCGGCAGGTGCGCGCTGAAGAGAGGACCTGCGATTCGGCAGGCGCGCGCCGAATTGAATCTGGGCTGAAGGAAGCTGGGCTGACACGCGGGCTTCGCCTGGGCTGGAAGAATCTGGGCCGCACGGGCCTGGGCTGCTGGCTGGGCCGCACGGGCCTGGGCTGCTGGCTGGGCCGCACGGGCCTGGGCTGCTGGCTGTGCGGGCTTGGATCTTTTTAGAAATGGGTTGGGCTGCACAGGAACAATTAATTAATTAATTTAAAACTAAATTAATTATTCCACCGAATTTTGTCCATATTTTATTCGTTATAATTCTGATCGAAACGATTCTTTCGCCAAAATGCTCCAAATTACAACCTTTATTTTTCTAAACATAAAAATCACAAAATAATTTATTTTATCAATTTATTTAATATTTTAATATTAAAAGTCAAGTATAAAGGGTATAAAATAATATAAAATAATGCTTATTTAACGTCCTATCAAATACCCCCACACTTAAACTTTGCTAGTCCCTAGCAAATACTAAAATCAAACTACGAATTCAAAACAAGTAGACCCTTAACCATTTGTCTCAAATTTCATTGTTATAATCATGGCATAAAAGATTTTCACTTAAAACATTTAAGCAAATGGAATTCAAAAGTTAATATATGGTAACAAAATGTTCAACAAGTAAGATAATGAGTAAATATGGTGAAATGGAGTTCTGCACGAATAAGACAAGTATGAATCAACTCACAAGGATATGCACTCATAAGTTCACTCAATTTGTGAGGGTTTGTGTTTGCACTCAAAGTATGTGAGAAATACTCACATAATCGAAATGAAGTACTTTTGCAAAATTTCAAACAAACACCTCAAGATAAAAACAAAACATACTTGCACAAATGAACCAAAACCATAAGCTTACTCAAGTGATTGACTCAACTAATCAAAATTTACCATCTTAAGGATCATAAGGTCTTTATAAAGGTTGTAATGGGGCTAAGTTTAGAGGCAAGGAGAATATAGGACAAGTGGTGCTCAATTCGTTCCAAGACTCAATAGACTCCCAAAACGTATCATAACTTCCCAACCTTAGTGCAATGATGTCAGTAATCCATCCCTTCGAACATAGGCCTAATTTCATCTTGTTGGGCCTCGAATTCATTCTTTGTGCCGGATTTACAAATGTAAAGGACTTAACTCAAACATTCATAATCAAACCTTATTACCTTGATAAATATATCTTTCTTTCTTTTTTTTTTTTTTTTTTTTTTTTTTCTTCTCTTTTTTTTTTCGATTTTTTTTTTTTCTTTTTTTTTTTTTCCTCATATATCAAGGTAATAACATGTGTCAAAAATACAACAATGTTTGAGTAAGTAAATCCACAAAATACACATAAAAGTCTTTCAATATCATCATTTTCTCTTTACATAATCATTATGTCTTCAACCGAGTCCTTGGAACAAAGGTAAAAGATGTCTATACTAAGCTCAAGTGTTTAGATAATCATGGTGAGGAAAGAAAGGCTTAATGTGGGCTCAAAAGGGGTAAAACTAAGGGGGTCGCAACTTGTGCGCACAAAATAGGGAACATGGATGTTTTGAAGTTGTGGTGTTAACCCTAATGCCTTAATCATTTCCAAAATCAGAGAATTTATTGACTTAAAAGCTTTGAAAATCACATAGAATAAGTTCTAGTGCTCTAGAGTTCATTAAAAGCTATGGCAAGCAGTTATGAGGCATATGTATATCAATTTAAACAAAGAACTTATGAATCACTCATCAAAGATGTATATAAGTTCTAAAGCTCACATAAGGTTCAAATGATTCATACTTATCATATCATGCTTATTTATGTACCAATTTACATGCATTATCTTTAAGTTATAACACTTAATTACAAAATATTAACAAACAAATTCAAGTTGTAGTGATTATCTTTATGGCCATAACATAATCATTTCCATTCACTTATATCATTGACAAGTTAAAGGGCAACTTGATGACTCGTAAAAACGCTACGTTAAAACAAAAAGACTCAAAATTTTTTTTTTCTTTTTTTTTTTTTTTTTTTTTAGGAGAAAGAAATAAAACAATTGAAAATTAACACAAATAAGAAAGAAATAAAACAATTGAAAATTAACACAAATAAGAAAGAAACAATTGAAAATTAACACAAATAAATTTGTAAACCATTCCCCCACACTTAAATTCTACATTGTCCTCAATGTAGGAAAATACGAAGTAATTTAAACATAGAATCAAAGTAAGGAAGATGATTTAAGAAAATGAAATAAGAAAGAAAAACATAAAAGAGAGTGAAGGGTTGAAAGAAAGCAAATCTGTGTTGATGACTCCTTCACACTCGCGAACACATTGGGTTGCCTCCCAACAAGCGCTTGAAGTTTAACGTCCATCCAGCCTAGACCAAATTTAGTTCATCTGATGGGACGTCGTAGCACTCTTTCTGACTCCACATCGTGTTCGCCAATTGCCTCGATATAAGGCTTCAATCTATGGCCATTGACCTTGAACTCTTTTCCAGTTCCAACGTGTTTTATCTGTATGGCTCCATGGGCAAAAATATTAGTGATAACAAAAGGTCCTACCCATCTAGAACATAATTTACCAGGAAAGAGTCTGAGCCGAGAGTTGAAAAGCAAAACTTTCTGGCCAATGCCAAATGCTTTACTCCTGATCTGTTTGTCATGAAATGCCTTTGCCTTTTCCTTGTAGATCAGAGTGCTTTCAAATGCATCATTTCTTATTTCCTCAAGCTCACTCAGCTGGAGCTTCCGATGCAGACCGGCGTCATCTAGCTTGATGTTGAACGTTTTGACGGCCCACCATGCTTTATGCTCTAGTTCCACCGGAAGGTGACATGCTTTTCCGTACACCAACCTATAGGGAGACATTCCTATAGGTGTTTTGTAGGCCGTCCTGTATGCCCAAAGTGCATCATCCAACCGTTGGCTCCAATCCTTTCGATTAGGACCCACAGTTCGCTCTAGTATCTTCTTGATTTCTCTATTACTGACTTCCGCCATTCCACTCGTTTGAGGATGGTAAGGTGTAGATACTCGATGAGTGACACCATACCGTTTCAGTAAAGCTTCAATGGTCTTGTTGCAGAAATGACTTCCTCCATCACTTATTAGGACCCGCGGGATCCCAAACCTGGAAAGAATGTTAGTTCTGAGGAATTCTGCAACAGTTTTAGAGTCATTAGTCCTGGTGGCCTTAGCTTCCACCCATTTTGATACATAATCAACGGCAAGTAAGATATAGAGATAGCCATTAGATTGAGGAAACGGACCCATAAAATCGATACCCCAAACATCAAATATTTCAACAGTAAGAACATAATGTTGTGGCATTTCATCCCTGCGTCCTAAGTTTCCTGATCTCTGACATTTATCACAGGCTAAGCAAAATGAATGTGCATCTTTAAAAAGTGTGGGCCAATATAGTCCAGATTCTAAGATTTTGAGTGCAGTTTTTCTAGATCCAAAGTGGCCTCCACAAGCATGGCTATGGCAGAACTCTAGGACTGACCTATGTTCAATATCAGGGACACATCTCCTAATCAATAAATCTGCACAGTGTTTCCACAAATAAGGTTCATCCCAAATATAGTGCCTAGCATGCTTCTTAAGTTTATCTTTTTGTGCACGGGAGAGGGTGGTGGGCAACTGCTTGGTGACTAAATAATTGACAATATCAGCATACCAAGGAGTACCTCCCTCGATTCTGAAGAGTTGTTCGTCTGGAAACATCTCTTGAATCGCCACAGGATCTCGCTCATGTGCAATGCGACTCAAATGATCCGCCACCACGTTCTCTACGCCTTTCTTATCTTTAATCTCGATGTCAAACTCTTGAAGAAGAAGAATCCATCGGATCAGTCTTGGTTTCGCTTCCTTCTTGGCTAGGAGATACTTCAGTGCTGCATGATCAGTGTAAATAATGACTTTAGTTCGAAGTAGATAAGAACGAAATTTATCTAAAGCAAATACAACAGCAAGCAACTCCTTTTCTGTAGTGGTGTAGTTCATCTGGGCATCATTTAAGGTTCTGGATGCATAGTAGATGGCGTAGGGCTTCTTATCCCGCCTTTGTCCGAGTACGGCTCCAACTGCATAATCAGAGGCATCGCACATTAGTTCAAAGGGTAAGGACCAATCAGGGGCACAAAGAATGGGGGCAGTGGTTAAGAGATTTTTAAGCTTCTCAAAAGCTTCCTGACAGTCTGCATCAAAGACGAAGGGTGTCTCTTTCTGAAGCAGTCGGCACAAGGGCCTTGCAATGTGGGAGAAGTCTTGGATAAATCTTCTGTAAAATCCTGCGTGACCAAGAAATGAACGGATTCCTCTCACCGAAGTGGGAGAGGGTAAGTGGCGCACAGTATCAACTTTAGATTTATCGACTTCAATTCCTCTTTCAGAGACAATATGGCCCAAGACTATCCCTTGTCTAACCATGAAATGGCATTTCTCCCAGTTAAGTACCAGATTAGTTTCGACACACCTTTGTAAGATAAGTGCTAAGTGTTCTAAGCATGCATCAAAACTATCCCCAAAGACACTAAAATCGTCCATAAATACTTCAATTATTTTTTCGACGTATTCAGAGAAAATAGAAAGCATGCATCTTTGGAAAGTACCTGGGGCGTTACATAAACCGAAAGGCATTCTTCGGTAGGCAAAAGTGCCAAAAGGACAAGTGAAAGTCGTTTTATCTTGGTCATTTTGAGCGATACAGATTTGATTGTACCCGGAATAACCATCAAGAAAGCAATAATAGGAGTGACCTGCTAACCTTTCAAGCATTTGATCAATGAAGGGTAAAGGGAAGTGATCCTTCCTAGTTGCTTTGTTCAGGCGTCGATAGTCGATGCAGACTCTGTATCCGGTCACTGTTCGCTGGGGCACTAGCTCTCCTTCACTGTTCGCAACAACTGTGACTCCACTTTTCTTTGGGACTACTTGGACTGGTGAGACCCATTTACTGTCTGAAATTGGGTAGATGACACCACAGTCCAAGAGTTTGATGACCTCTTGTTTCACAACTTCCATCATCGGAGGATGGAGGCGACGTTGGGCTTCGCGAGAGGGCTTTGCATCATCTTCTAGTAAGATTCGATGCACACAGGTTGTAGGGCTGATTCCCTTGATATCTGACAGAGTCCATCCAATGGCTGTCTTGTACTTTGTCAAGACCTGTACCAGTCTATCTTCCTGTGACTCGGTTAGTGCAGAAGACACTATGACGGGCAGAGTGTCGTCCGAGCCAAGATAGGCATACTTCAGGTGGTCAGGCAAAACTTTGAGCTCGAGAACTGGGGCCTGAATCACTGAAGAAGGAGTGGCATTAGTACTAATTGGAAATGACGAGGGTACCTGATGATTCACCATTCTGGGGGTCTCATTTAGGGTCATGACTTCATCCCAAATTCGAGGTTCTAGTTCGTAATCCGTATCCTCAACCAAGGCGTCCCCTGATTGCGTTAGGCCAACTCCTTTCTGGATTATCATGTTGAGTGTGTCTTCTCGAATTGAATCAAAATGTTTCTCTGCGAGAGAAGTGCACACGTCAACAGAAAAAGTAGTATGAGTTGCGGAACTAGGGTACCTCATGGCATCAAAAATGTTGAAGCCAATCTCCTCTCCGTCTACTTCCATAGTTAATGTTCCATTGAACACATCAATCTTTGTCTTGGCAGTTCTCATGAATGGTCTTCCCAACAGCATTAGTGGAGCTTGATTCGTAGGGGAATCCTCCATGTCTAGGACATAAAAGTCAGCTGGGAAGATGAGTTGGTTAACCTGCACAAGAACATCTTCTACGTATCCCTTAGGATACACATTAGAGCGATCGGCTAACTGAATGATAATATCGTCATGCTGTAATTTACCTAGACCTAGGGCAACATATAGTGAATATGGCATAACATTAATGGATGCTCCTAAGTCTAGCATGACTTTATCAAATGACTTGTTACCAATCACGCAGGGAACAGAAAAACTCCCTGGATCCTTCAACTTTGGGGGTAGCCGACGCTGGATTACAGCAGAAACTGTTTCACTCACCATCACAACCTCCTTCTCCCTCGTCTGGCGCCTTGGAGTGCATAACTCTTTCAGAAATTTTGCGTATTTCGGCACTTGTTTGATGCACTCGATCAAGGGCATGTTGATTTGCACCCTTTTGAAGATCTCCAAGATTTCCTCATCGGATTCATTCTTCTTAGATTTGGCAAGCCTACTTGGAAATGGTGCATGCACAAACGGGGAATTAGTAACAACCGAACTTGAAGGGATTGGGTTATTACCTTGTGTGTGGGTAGGTTGAACTGGCGGTTGTGTCATGGTGGTCTTAGTTGCCACCTTGTGCTTTTCAGCCTCAGAAACGGCTGGATCTGGTTCTATTTCTCCGAGCACTTTACCACTTCGAGTGGTGATTGCATTGGCTTCAGGTCTTACATTTGGGTTGGGCGTAGGTTGAGGTGGAAGCACCCCGCTAGCTTGGATCTTACCCATGAAGTCCACGACTTTGCCCATTTGGTCCTTGAGATCAGCGATGTCTTTTTGTTGATTTTGCTGACCTGTGACAAGAGCCTGAGTTGACGCCATTAGTGTTTGCTGCCCTTGGGAAAGAGCAGCCAGCATTTTATCATAATCAGGATTAGAAGATGAGGAAGTATGATTATTTGCATGATTATGAGAAAAGTTAGAAAATGGGACCGGGGGCCTTGGTTGCCATGTGGGCCTTGGTTGCCATGTGGGCCTTGGGAACTGGTCTGGGACACGGTTTGGCCCGGTCGACATGTGCTGAGGGTTTAGGACATTGTTCGGATCTCTCCAACTGTAACCTTGGGTCCTTGGCCCTCCTTGATAGCCTCCAATGGCGTGTGCCATTTCAGTTCCGGAGTCTTCTTCCCTTGCAGTGTAGGGACATTGTTCCTCAAGATGGCCTTGAGAGCATATGGAACAAACTGGAGCTACCTGTTTCTTTAGCTCAAGCATATTCGAAAGCATAGAGGTGATTTTATCTAACTTTGAATCATTTATAGCATGGGAACTTACCTCATGTACCTTTCTAGAAATGGGATCGGCACCTTCATATTGTGCATCATTGAGTGCACGGCTTTCAAGTAGTGCACGACCATCTACTAGGCTCCGAGCTAAGAAGCTTCCATTAGCTGCAGCATCGAGCAGTCCTCTATCCCAACCTTTGAGTCCTTCATAAAAGTAGGTTAAAAGATAGCCTTCTGTGATCCCGTGAGTAGGGCATGAAGCACAAAGTTCCTTAAACCTCTCATAGTACTGGCTGAAATTCTCATCATGTTCTTTCTGCTTGATTCCAGTGATCTCTTTTCTTAAGACCGTAATCTTTGAGGCAGGGAAGTACTTGGTAAGAAACTCCTGAACCAACTTCTCCCAAGAGTCAATATGATTGGGTGGGAGACTTAAAAGCCATACCCGTGCTCTTTCTTCCAAGGACAATGGGAAAGCTTTCAGCTTCATGATTTCCAAGTCCGCATCATCCGGACACATACTACTAATGATGAATTGGAACTCCGTTAAGTGTTTGTGTGGATCTTCATTTCTGATTCCACGGAACTTGGGTAGTTGATGAAGAACTCCACTCTTAAGCTCAATATCTTTCTTGTTGGTTCGAGGCTCGGGATACTGGATGCAGAAGTCTGTAGTGCCATTTGTGTTTGCACATGTCTGCTCCCGGATACTCAGGTTTCGTGCCATGGTTATCGGTGTTCCGAAAATCTGTTCTTCTTCTGAATTACTCTTCTCGCTTTTGGACTCACCGAATATTGGGGATGGAGGTTCGAACGAACTGGTTTGCTTAAGTGCGTCTCTGAATGTGGCGTTGCTTGGTGAGATGTCAAGTTGTCTTCTCAGCCGATCAAGCTTAGATTGATGAGCACGCATTCATAAGTTCGTACCTCTATGAAAACAAAACTCTAAGTTAGAAGGCAAGTATACACAAGAAAAGATAATAAGTGTAAGATAGTAGAGATTTGCATAAAATAACACATAAATAGAAACCAGAATTACCAAAAAGTTACGTTACTGGAAAGAAAATACACAAGTTTCAAATGCAAACTAATAATACAATAAGTAGAGTTTTAGAGTGTCATGAATAACTTTCCCCTTCCGCTTCTCATAGTACTTTCCTGGGCGTACGGCCTGCGCGTACTGATAACCACCATTCCACCATTCAACATTAATCATGGCCAGTTGAGATAGATGTAACGCGAGAAGCAAGGATAATTTTAAGAGCACCCCGAGGCTAGCTTGGCATATACTCCATTGGTGTTCCCTTTCTTAATCCAAAACTTGTCACCAGTCATAACTCTCCTAGACACCATAATTAATCCAAATGATGACGTAGAGAATTACCAAACCCTAGTGTTTACAAACTCCGCCCCAACCTCATGTCCATAGATTCGAGTCTATGGTATGTGGTGATGAAATCCACACATCATGAAGGGTTAAGGAGAAAGTAAATAAGAGGGGCACTACCTGTTCCCGAAAGTAAGATTTTGAAGAAAAAGGGACTAAGAGATTCATGCAACTCTAAAACAATTAATAGGAAATTTTTTTTTTTTTTATTATTTTTTTTTTAATTTTTTTTTTAAATTTTTTTTTTAAATTTTTTTTAAATTTTTTTTTATTTATTCCGAATTTTCTTTTTTTCATTTCAGATTTAAAGTTTAACAAGACATAAACAAATAATTGATTACATAAAAATAAAATAAGTGTAAACATAAAGTTAGTGGAACATAAAGGTTATGTAATAAAATTAAAAGAAAGTTAATGGAATAAAGTTGATGTAATATAATTAAAGTTAAGGGAATAAAGAAAAAGTGTGAATATATAAAATATGCATATATGAACATATAAAATAAAAGTAAAGAAAAGTGAACATATAAAATATGCATTTATGAACAAGTATCAAATTTATTATGAACAAATATATATAAAAAAAAAATTATGAACATTTATGAACAAGTATAAATTAGAAATTAAGAAAAAGTAAAGTATGAGCATTATAAACAAACATAATAAGAACAATAATAAGATGGATAAATAAAATATAAACAAGTAAGTAAATGTTATAAACAAATATAATATTAACAAAAATAAAATTTATAAACAAGTATAATATGCACAATTTATATACATACACTAACAAATTAAAATGATTTTCAATTTCCCCGGCAACGGCGCCAAAAATTGACTACGCCCAAACTACGCATTAAATTAAACATGTAATTCGAGTGTTATGCAATTTAAACCCTTTTTGTGTAGATGTAGTATTGATAAATAGGGATCGTTCTTAACCGGGGAAATTAGGGAACATTAATAATATGTTAGTGGATTATGAATAAAAGAATAATGAATTAGAGAATTAAATAATAAAAGAATTAAACAATCAAAGAATTAATAAATTAAAGAATAGATGAACAAGATAATAATAAATTAATGAATTACAAAGAATTAATAAATTAACGAATTAAAGAATGAAATAATAGAAGAATAAAGGACTTAGTTAATCAAAGAATAAAGGAATTAATTAATCAAAGAATCAATAAATTAAATAATAAAGGAATGAAAGAATAAAAGAATAAAGAATAAAAGAATAAAGAATAGACAAGGGGGGTTTTGAAGAGGTTTGTAATTATGTAAATAAGTAAAAGCATAGATAAACTCATTCTATTTCTATTCTAACTTATGCACAAAGTAGACTTCCCGTAAACACAAACTTCAACAACATACTACAATTGCAAATATTTGAATTAATCACGAAATTATACCTTCACAAACTCATATTTCCTCATACATTAATCATATTATAAATGCACCGAACAGCGGATTTTTACTTATAATATAATTACCTTAAGTTTGTGATTTAATGCGCCGAACAGCGGTCATACATTAAATCTCTCCAAATCTACTCTAAATGCCCCGAACAGCGGATCAACATTTAGTTTCGAAATGAAGTTTAAGCTCTAAAATGTAAGAAGTAAATGATTTTTAGAAAGTAAAACACATGGAGATTATACTCAATTTTCACAAAAGATAGGAAGGAGAAACCAATACATATATTGCATTATAATTAGAACCAATAACAAATAAGAAAGTTTAAGAGAATGGAGAGCAAATGTTACACTTTTCAGATTGGATGAGAACAATGGATTGTTTTTCACAAGGAACACCGAACAGCGGCTGGAACCTTATGAAGATGGAAGAAGATTAAACAAGGAAATTTGGACTTGAACTCTCAAAATTGTATTGGAACTATTTTGCCAAGATTTCTCCTAAAAGAAGCTCAATTTTGTGCTACTTGGAAGTGATTTCAACAAGTGAAATCAACTCCTATTTATAGGTGGAGAAAGCTACCAAAAATAATATAAAAATACAATAAAAAAAATGGAATAATGGAATGATGAGTAATAAAGATTTGTGATGATGTTTAGAGGTGGTTTGAGTTGTAAAGTTGTAAAATTGGGTTGGAAAGTTGTTGGAAGGTGGCTGGAAACTAAATGGGATCTGCTGGAAAATAGGGAAGAAAATTTCGGTGGCTGGCTGCTGAATTGGAGAGCTGCAGCTCGGCAGGTGCGCGCTGAAGAGAGGACCTGCGATTCGGCAGGCGCGCGCCGAATTGAATCTGGGCTGAAGGAAGCTGGGCTGACACGCGGGCTTCGCCTGGGCTGGAAGAATCTGGGCCGCACGGGCCTGGGCTGCTGGCTGGGCCGCACGGGCCTGGGCTGCTGGCTGGGCCGCACGGGCCTGGGCTGCTGGCTGGGCCGCACGGGCCTGGGCTGCTGGCTGTGCGGGCTTGGATCTTTTTAGAAATGGGTTGGGCTGCACAGGAACAATTAATTAATTAATTTAAAACTAAATTAATTATTCCACCGAATTTTGTCCATATTTTATTCGTTATAATTCTGATCGAAACGATTCTTTCGCCAAAATGCTCCAAATTACAACCTTTATTTTTCTAAACATAAAAATCACAAAATAATTTATTTTATCAATTTATTTAATATTTTAATATTAAAAGTCAAGTATAAAGGGTATAAAATAATATAAAATAATGCTTATTTAACGTCCTATCAGGTGTTACCCCACTCTCATTAATAATAATAGTGTTTTACATAATACAATAGGATTGGAGTCTTTTAGAGATAGAAAGTAAATGTAGAGAGAAGGGAGAGCTCCCAAAGTTAGAGAGAGAGCGGTTTCTCTAGTGAGAGAATGAGATCCATCAAATAAGGGAGGAACTCCCTATTTATAGGAAAAAAATTAGGGTTTAGGTCATGGGCCTTGTAATGGACTTTAAGGCAGAGGTCCTAGGCCTTCTAGTCGGTCGGTCTGGGCCGACGTGAATTTGGCAGAGGGTTGTGCATCTCATCGGTCTGGCTGGTGTGGTCCCGGTCAGTTTGGCCGATGTGGTCTGGCTGGTTTAGCCGACGTGGTCCTGGTCGGTCTGGCCGATGTGGTCCCGATCGGGCTTGCCGATGTGGTCTGGCCGATGTGGTCCCAATCGGGCTTGCCGATGTGGTCCCAATCGGGCTTGCCGATGTGGTCTGGCCGATGTGGTGTTAATAGTAGTGTTTTTGCAAGTCCGTTCCTTGATCAGATGTAACGTCAACAAGTCTCCAAGTTCTTGATTGAGGTGAACTACCTCGATTGAGGGTTTTTAAGAAAAGTGCACTTACCCAACAACCTTTGTATATTTATGTACTCCTCCGCTCGGTGCACTATCATCAGTCCCTCAAGTTCTCGGTCGAGGTAGGATGCGGAAGAGAAGGCGCCTTATAATGGGTTGTATGTCTGAGTGGATTGACGTTGTAGCGATTGAGCTCTGTTAGTCCCCCGGTGAGTATGACTCCATGTATGAGTCTGAATACCTGCGGGTGATTTTTTTTTGTATATGTGTGCTAATTGATGTGAAGCTTGAGAAGTGGGCTCGATAGTGGAGCGGCTCGGTAATGTGTTGAGCCGATGTGGGTGCTCGGTAATGTGTTGAGCAGTTGAGTATGTGTTGAGCCGATGTGGGTGCCCGATAATGTGTTGAGCATCTCGGTATGTGTTGAGCTTAAGTGTATGAGCTCATGTATGCTCAACATGTATTGGTGCATGTATGTCAGCATGTATGTTTACGATGTTCAGAAGAAGTTTCTAATTTGTAGTGTTACCTCGTTATATTTAGGTGGGGACCGATCGAGCAGGGAGTCCAAAGGGACTAATCGAGCAAGGAATCTGAGGGGACATCAATGGGAACTGATCGAGCAGGGAGTCCGAAGGGACATCGGTAGGGACCGACCGAGCAGGGAGTCCCAGGCAACATCGGTGGATACTGACCGAGCAGGGAGTCCGAGGGAACATTAGTGGAGATTGACTGAGCAGGCACTCCAAGGGGACTGACCTAGCAGGGAGTTCGAGGGGACATCGGTGGAGACCAACCGAGCAGGGAGTCCAATGGGACATCAGTAGGAATTGACCGAGTAGGAAGTTCGAGGGGACCAAGCAAGCATGGAGTCCGTAAGGGACATCGATGGGAACCGACCGAGCAGGGAGTCCGAAAGGACTTCCGCAAGGGGCTGCCAAGAAGTGGTCGGCACGGCTCCCACAATCAGTAGGGAGAAAAATGCACCCAGCGGTCGCCCCTCACTCGGTCTGGGATGGTGCCAAACTATTGATGCACAAAATCTGCCAACTTAGACGGAGAAGATCGCACATGCCCGAGAACACCAACATGTACGTGGTTCAACCAAATCGGACTATGTCCACGGTGTTACCCTCACTCTCATTAATAATAATAATGATTTACATAATACAATAGGATTTGAGCCTTTTAAGGTAGAGGTGCTGAGCTTCTCGATCGGTCTGGCCGATGTGGTCTCGGTTGGTCTGGCCGATGTGGTCCCGGTCGGTCTAACCGATGTGGTGTCAACAGTAGTGTTTTGACAAGTTTGTTGTTTAGTCAGATGTAACATCAACAAAACTAATTCCTAAAATCAACCGTTAGTTCAGGATGTCACACTAAGCTGCCGCCTGATCATTGTGTCCATCACGGGCATTGGCAGCAGTGCAGATATTCCTCAAATTCTGCACTAGCTCCCAGTCTAGAATGGTTGCAATACCGATTAAAGGTACAATGCGAGGATCAATATACAAATCCCTGTTGGGATTCAAAAGACTACCTTTACCCCACTTAATTCTCATGATTTTCTTCAGCTTCAACATCTGTGGAAACTCAGGTAATAGCACCGGGCAGATATAAAATAGGGTTGCCACGGGTTTAGCCAGCTCGCCAACATACATTCCCATCCTATTAAACTGTGCATGATTGGTATAAATCTGCTGGTAGCACTTCTCAACTATGGTGTACGCATCAACCAGTAGCCCTAGCTTCATTTCCCGATAGGATAGACAAATACTAGCCCAGCTATTATTGAGAATCTTATCACCACCATTCTTCCTTATTTTCTTTTGGACTTTAGTCCGTTGAAGTTCTTGCCTTCGCCTCACCACACTAGCCTGACTAATGCAACTTTTGACCAGCGCTTCGATTTCTATATTCCCTTGAGATACGCGTCCTAAAACACAAAAGGAGAGAACAAAGCAAAGTCAATAGACCCATATTCCACAATCACAAGACCCAAAACCCCAAATTCAATTTCAAAGTCAAACCGACAAGAAACTGAAAGAGCGAGCGAATGTCTTACTACCCATACAGACATCGAGCCAAGACGACATGGAGAAAGAGACACAGAGAGCCCACAACGCACAACGACAAAAGGGCAGCGATCGAGCAGGGAGTCCGAGGGGACCAACCGAGCAAGGAATCCGTGGGGACATCGGTGGGAACTGATCGAGCAGGGAGTCTGAAGGGACATCGGTGGGGACCGACCTAGCAGGGAGTCCGAAGGGACATCGGTGGGGACCAACCGAGCAGGGAGTTCCAGGCAACATCGGTGGATACTGACCGAGCAGGGAGTCTGAGGGAACATCAGTGGAGATTGACTGAGTAGGGACTCCAAGGGGACTGACCTAGCAGGGAGTTCGAGGGGACATCAGTGGAGACCGACCGAGCAGGGAGTCCAATGGGACATCAGTAGGAATTTACCAAGTAGGAAGTTTGAGGGGACCAAGCAAGCAGGGAGTCCGAAAGGGACATCGATGGGAACCGACCGAGCAGGGAGTCCAAAAGGACTTCCGCAAGGGGCTGCCAAGAAGTGGTCGGTACAGCTCCCACAATTGGTAGGGAGAAAAATGCACCCAGCGGTCGCCCCTCGTTCGGTCTGGGACGACGCCAAACTATTGATGCACAAAATCTGCCAACTTAGACGGAGAAGATCGCACTCGCCCGAGAACACCAACATGTACGTGGTTCAGCCAAATCGGGCTATGTCCACGGTGTTACCCTCACTCTAATTAATAATAATAGTGATTTACATAATACAATAGGATTTGAGCCTTTTAAGGCAGAGGTGCTGAGCTTCTCGATCGGTCTGGCCGATGTGGTCCTGGTTGGTCTGGCCGATGTGGTCCCGGTTGGTCTAGCCGATATGGTCCCGGTCGGTCTAACCGATGTGGTGTCAACAGTAGTATTTTGACAAGTTTGTTGTTTAGTCAGATGTAACATCAACAAAAATAATTCCTAAAGTAAACCGTTAGTTCAGGATGTCACACTAAGCTGCCGCCTGATCATTGTGTCCATCACGGGCATTGGCAGCAGTGCAGATATTCCTCAAATTCTGCACTAGCTCCCAGTCTAGAATGGTTGCAGTACCGATTAAAGGTACAATGCGAGGATCAATATACAAATCCCTGTTGGGATTCAAAAGACTACCCTTACACCACTTAATTCTCATGATTTTCTTCAGCTTCAACATCTGTGGAAACTCAGGTGATAGCACCAGGAAGATATACAATAGGGTCGCCACGGGTTTAGCCAGTTCGCCAACATACATTCCCATCCTATTAAACTGTGCATGATTGGTATAAATCTGCTGGCAGCACTTCTCAGCTATGGTGTACGCATCAACCAGTCGCCCTAGCTTCATTTCCCAATAGGATAGACAGAGACTGACCCAACTATTATTGAGAATCTTAGCACCACCATTCTTCCTTATTTTCTTTTGGACTTCAATCCGTTGAAGTTCTTGCCTTCGCCTCACCACACTAGCCTGACTAATGCAACTTTTGACCAACGCTTAGATTTCTATATTCCCTTGAGATACGTGTCCTAAAACACAAAAGGAGAGAACAAAGCAAAGTCAATAGACCCATATTCCACAATCACAAGACCCAAAACCCCAAATTCAATTTCAAAGTCAAACCGACAAGAAACTGAAAGAGCGAGCGAATGTCTTGGTACCCATACAGACATCGAGCCAAGACGGCATGGAGAAAGAGACACAGAGAGCCCACAACGCACAACGAGAAAAGGGCAGCGATTGCGAGAAAGAGAGGATTTTTTTGTTTGTAAAATTGAGGGCAAGGGCAATCCAATTCGGGCATTAAATTCTTCTTTGAATAAATAATTCGGGCATTAAATATAGGGCATCAAATTTACGGTAATTGGGCGGGCTTTCGTAACTTTGGTCTAGATTCTACTGGGCCCTAAATCACTCCTCATTTAGCAAAAATCATTAATTCTGCTATTCGGAGAAAGGTGTTTGTTGTTTATGTATTATTTTATATTTGAATGAATATTAGTAGAAATGATATTTGAAGATGTAATTATAAAATGAACGATTAAATTGTTACATTATTATTTTAGAGTGAGTTGAATTAAATAGTTGGTGCGTTTAATTGAATTTCTGATTTCAACAAGTAATAACAATAACAACAACGGGGTCCAACAAATTCAACATGTTCAATTAATTGAATCTATTTTTTAAACGAGATCAAAATCCAAAATTCGTGTTTGATATTGAAGCTCATTCTAAAGACCCAAATTTATAAAAAGTGTAACGTGTAAATCTTAAAGCTTTGGGAACTTTTTGAAATAAAAGCAGGTTTCTTTTATGCATATATATACTCAGTTGGTTCGGTGTATGCATTTAGATACACTCCGTCGTTACAAAATTTGCTTCTAAGTATTGTATTTTGGTTCGTTTTCTTGGTTGCCTAAAATTGAATAGAGGGATGTAAATTAGCTGGGTAAAGTTCAAATCTATATCGAATTTGGATCGGCTAATTTGAACTCCTAATCGAATCGAATCAAGTCTAAAAAAGAAAAAAAAAACTTAAGTAATAAGACGTATATTGTAGGAACTTACTAACTTAGCACCATGGTGTAGGAACTTAATATACGGTGATGAATCTCAATTCAAAACAAAACACAATGAAAAGAGCAATATATATATATATATAAAAGAGAATATCATCGATGATCAATAACTCCAGTTGTCTGTGGAGGGTGCATAATTTGCTTGTATATTTCGGTGGTTGTTAACTGTTATCCACAAGCGGGTGCATTGACGTTGTTGACTTTGAATTATTGAGTTATTTCATTCACGATTTTTCAAGTTTGCCTTTTTTTTATGGGTTAATCTGTAGCAAAATTAATATAATCTTTGAAGTTCCCCAAATAGATACTTTGGATATCCCGATGTACATATGATAGTTTGTGCATAGATGTGTTTTTGGATAGGTTCATTCCTATACATGAAAATAAGATTTAACACTTATTGATAGAGAATACTATATATGCTCATGGGAATTACCATGAGATTAATTGGAATCAACTCTTATGCATGACTATGCATTGATGACTTTCTTCTATCAATTTCTATATAAAAGAGAGAGATATATTGAGCATGACTCTCAATACACCCTCCTAAGATTATGAGTATTTTGATTCTAGAAAGACCGATCGAGCATGACTCTCATCTAGTAAAAATTTGTTTCCGTATAAGCTGGTAAAAAATTTCTTGACTGACTTGGCTAGTTTTCGAGTAGTCTCACCATCATCTTCATCTTGAGAGTTCATGCATGCAGCTGCAAATACCAAACAAGCAGCTGTTTGTCGGAGCTCCGCAAAATGCTCCTCAATGTGATTTTCACCATATTTATAGTACTCATAATCACGATATCAATACTTGATTTCATCAAGGAGGAATCTACAACGCTCCTCCATGAAATCATATGCAGGCCCACGATTTTGTTCTATTGTGAAATACCTATGATAATATGTATGCAACCTAAGTACGTTGGCCATCATCTTGATCGTCATGGGACTCCATGAGCATGAGGACCTCGCAATTTCAGCCTTTGTCCACCTCACCTTCTCTTCTTTTATTCTCTTCAACTCTGGTACCCTTTTTACGCAAAGCTTTCTTCAATGTATTTTTTTTTTTTTTTTGCATCTCTTGTTATAGTTGAATACACCGAAGCCCAAAAAGACTCCTACTTCCACTCCCCCATCCTCGATCCGCTGCTGCCACTGCCGCTTGTGCCGGTCTTGAGTTCCTGATCGATGAAACGATCTTCAACACTCACATGGAACGATCAATGCATGCATGTATCCTACAACCACAATTAATAGACAGTGCATCTTATATATGTATGTACATATAGGGTTGGTTTCTTATTATTAGGGTCCTGCTTAATTACTTGCACAGTACTCGACACCACCACAAAGGCTAAGAAATATATATATAATCCTCAAATCACTCAATAACCTCATACATTTACTAATACCACAAATATATATATATATATATATATATATATTATATGAAATTTAAGCATCAACTACAATTAAATAGATGAATTTATAAGAACCCCATGTTCATCAAAGTTGTATTTACGAATAGAAAAAAGCTAACTAATAATACGTATATATAATTTCCCTTGTTTCATCAATTCCATATAATTGAGCTACACAGAGAGAACACCAAATGGAGTCCTCACCATCATTTGGATTCAAATCTGTTCAAAAATTACCCAGTTTATTCTTTGATATGTACCCTTACCAAACCAATACCTGATGTTTACCTCCTTGTTAGTGGGCCAGAAAAGATACCAATACAGAGAATAAAACGTTGAGAATCGATTATTCTTCAATAAAATTTTGTTCCACCAATGAATGTAGGCTAAAGTGATACACATTCTATTCTTCCATAATAAATTAATTAGCTCAAACCTTGAAAACAGTGAATCTTACAACTATAAGAATTAAAAACACAGTATTCCTTGGTCGGTGATAGAGCAGCTTGAGTTAAATACTTCAACCAATATTGGTCCTCCAATTTCGACAAAGACTGTGAACTTTGGCCAGAGAAGCCATATAATCATCAGATCTGTCACAGAGCATGCAGTAATTAGATCCATGTTGTTCAACAAGACTACTTAAGTAAGAAATTAGTTTGAACTGACATTCTCACCTTCGTCCATAAGGAGACTGGCATGCAGCAACGATATAAAGTTTGGCTTCATCATGTTTGTTCTGCATTGGTGAAGATTAGCAAGTCAGCACTCAGCAATCAGACACAGGTAATTTGCTTCAGGCACGAAGTTCAGCAAGTAATTTATCCACACCAGTTCTTAATAAAAAATATCAGATTTCCAATTGAAGGTATTTAATAACCAGCGCTGAAATACAAATATGTCAATCTTAAATGCTTTAGGGAGATTGTTTGAAATTAAGATTGTTTGAAATGAAGCAGACTCCTTCAAAGTGTCTTATAGAGGAAAATAAGGTTGCCTTTCTTTTGTATGGTTCTAGCATTTGAAAGGAATGTAAAAGTACTTGATTTCTAGCTACAAGATCAACGGAAAAGTGTTTTTAACCTGTTAGTCTACTTATTTCGAAATGAAAATCAGTCATACCCATGCTTGGTCATACCATAACTCCTCAGGGCCCTTTCTATATTTTTGCAGGAACAATCAGATGCAATTGGCAAGTAATAAAAGAACATATAAAAGAAAGTTATTATAAAGCAAACCTGAGCTTCATAATACAGCCCTGCGTATAAAGAAGCGTAGAAGTAATCACTCTCCCGGCCATTCAGAAATACAGCAGCAAGCTAGGCATCAAAATCAATCACTTGAGTCATAAGAAAGTCTTTGGTATTATAATAAATAGAAAATTATCTGAAGTAAACCATTTATGAAAGCAGATGTTTTGAAAAGGGTTCTGCACCCCCAAAATACAGATATTAGTGACTCCTTAAACAACTTTCAGCAATTCCAAATAAAGATATGAGATTTCATTGAGATAACAATGCCTTTAAACCTTATAAACTACTCAACTAGCTAAAATAAGATAACTTGGTCAAAGATACCTTTTCTGGATCACCACCATCTTTAAACATGTTGTAGGCTTCCCGCATGACAGGTCTCGGATCCTGGCCAACCTGCATTCATCTAGTATGTGGTTAGAAAGTGAGAATTCAGAAAGCACTTCAAATGGTGTTAGCTATGCTTCTACAGAGCTGCAACAGACACAGGTTTATGGTTTAAAGATTAAACTCTGATCTAACTTGGTACCACTAACTTGCCTCAAGAAATCGTTCCCTCGCTTCATTAACTCCATATAATTGAGCTTCACAGAGAAAGCACCAAATGGACTCCTCAGTATCATTGGGATTTTGAGCGACATCTAAACGGAACTGATCTGCACCTTCTTCAAACCTGCGCAATAAAATTGCCCACTTGAATACGAGCATCATTCTTCACAAAATCTTTGTTCCAACACGAAATATATGCCAAGTGATATACTTATTACTTTACATTTTTTCTTCATTATACATTTTCATTTTTCGAAATCTAAACATAACCGAAATAAAAAAGCATATAGAATTTGGAAACAAGAAGTAGTACCTATTAAGATAGTAAAGTGATAGCCCCCTTTGCCAAAGATCTGATAACAAACATACCCAGAACTATGAAACTTATTCAACAATTAACATCCGAAAACCACCACAAAAATCATAATCAATATTAACTATAGGTAACCTACATGCCTTTTGGCGGGGATCCAACTCAATCGCCTTATCAAATTCTGCTACGGAACCTGAAACATCACCCTAAGAAAATAAAACAGCAAAGTCGTAAGCTTTTCATACCAAATATATGAACAAGTCATGTGTCAATTGAAAGTTAGACCTGCCTAAAGAGCATCATTCCTCGTCGAATTGCGGCAATGGCTTCACGGGAATTGTTGCCGCCAGTTATGGCGTCCCAGATGCCAGAAACTGAAGGAAGGAAGAGTCTTCTGGTGCTCAAGAATTGTGAGTTAGTGCGAGTTTTGAATGAAAATGGAGGTGGATTTCTTCTAATAGTTCTGTAGTTGGGGATTGTCGAAGTAATTGTGGTAAAAAGGAGTGAGCTTTTGTGGGTTTTGGATGATTTTGAAGGGAAAGCTATATGGGTTTTGGATGAAATTGTAGGGAAGGCTATGAACGAAGTGTGGTGTGAGGAAGGGGACATGGAAATAGGGGTTTTGAGGTTTTGTGTCATAGCCATGGAAGAAGAAAGAAGCAATCTTGAAGACTCGATCGGTAAAAACTTTGGTTGAGCTTTAATGGGTCACCCAATTTTGATGGTTAGAACCTAGAACTAAGAAGAGGGGATAAGGCGCCAAAACCCAATTGAGCATGTGACCACAGACATTTCCATTTAGCTCTCTGCGGTGATTTCCTACTGAAATTAGGGGCCAAATGCTGTGAGCATTTACTATCATTATCAGCATCGCTCGGTATCTTCCCAAAACGCTACACCTGCTCGAATTGGATTTTCCGGACAAAAGTTTGTGTGAATACTTCAAACTTACAAAAGAGAAGAAATACTGAAGAAAGTGAAAAAAATAATATTTCAAAAAATATATTTGATTGGTAATAAAATTTAGCGCACACAATCTTTACGTTACAAAACCAAATCTAGAAACCCACTGAAGAACCACACAGCTCGCCATCCATTAATCGTTTAAACCAATTCAAATGTCTTCAGTTCTCATAATGTGGTCATGACTTTGACCCGAACCAAAATATGTTGGCTGCATGTTGTCATGATGATAACCCGATCCTGAAAATAAAATGTCGTCATGATGTTGACCCGATCCTGAAAACAAAATGTTGTCATGTTAACGATATATATATATACATATTCACAGCTGGTCCTTCTCGTATAGTAGCTACTATAAATGCTACATTCCTTCGTCCCCAGTCGCAACCATTATCACTCACCATGAATTTGGATCACTTGCCTGAAGACTGTTTCGGACACATTTTGTCCCTAACGTCTCCAGGAGATGCATGTCGTTCCTCGCAAGTTTCGTCGTCGTTTCGTGCCATGTCTGATATGGATGGTGTGTGGGAGAAATTTCTGCCATCTGATTATGCAGAAATTGTGTCCAGATTAGTGAGTCCAATAGCTTATGCCTCTTACAAAGAGTTGTTTTTCAGGTTATGCACTCCAAATGTAATTGATGGCGGTAAAAAGGTAATTAATTTCATACTTAAAGTTGACCTCAAATGTTTTCTTTAACATCTTACATGTCGTCATTTTATTGTAATTTATATAATCATCATATTAATACTAGAAGCAACATCGTGACACAGGTGACTTGAATTTTCTTTTTCTTCGACTTCTAGTAATGGTTGATGCCTCAAGCTTGTGCATGCATAATATGATTCAAATATTAATCATGCATCGACAATATGCATAGGATCAAGAGATTTGATCCAATATTTGAGTATTATTGCATTTGCAGATTTTGGCAGTAAGTTAATTAGGAGAGAAAATGAATGGAAAATATATCAAACTTTCAAGAGGTTGCTTTTGCATTGACAGGCGGTGGATCAAATATGAATTTTTTTTAGTGCCAAAATTATAAATCATTTGTTCTGGTGCTCACCAAAATTCATATTTGTTTCATTGCCTGTTGATGCACTAGCAGCTTTAGGAGGCTTTACCACATTCATATAAGAAAATCGAGTTAGAAATTTAGAGCGAATCACATTACCAATATTCCCTCATAAAATTCTGATTTTATTAGTTAAATTTCGTAAACGTTTCTTTTTTCTTCATATATATATATATACATAATCAATAATTGTAATTATTTTCTCATGGGTTAACAACACACAGATATTCACAATAGAGAAATCAACGAGTAAAAAATGTTACATGTTAAGTGCAAGGGATCTATCAATTACATGGGGGAGCAATCCTCTATACTGGGCATGGAAGCCTCTTCTTGAATCAAGGTTATTTGTTTGCACTTCCCCAGCCTTATCTAATTTGATTCCGGTAGAATTTCCTAACCCTAATTTGGTAAAATAAATTGCATTTTTACACCCTAATTCAGATTTGCAGAGGTTGTTGAGCTGAGAACCATCTGGTGGCTTGAAATATCAGGCACAATGAGCACTCAAATGTTGTCTCCAAAAACTCTTTATGGTGCCTATCTTATTGCCAAGTTAGCCGATCGTGCGTATGGGTTAGACACTTTGCCATGTGAGGTTTTGCTTGAAGTTGAAGACTTCAAATCACATGGCCTAGTGTACTTGAGCACACGCGGTGATCAAAGCAGGAAACAAGATGATATAGATTATGAACATTTTTCAAACGCGCAGATAAAAGCTTCGAGATCAAGGGTGGTGGAAGGAGATCATGGAGATCTTTGTGAGAGGAATGACGGTTGGGTGGAGGTCGAAATAGGAAGCTTTTACAATGATGGTTGTGGCAATAAGGATTTGAAGATGAGCCTAAGTGAAGTGAAGGGGGTCCATCTTAAAGGTGGGCTTATTGTTGAGGGAATTGAGCTTAGGCCAAGAAGTTAATATATGCGTTGATTATTGTCTAGGAATTGTTAATTGATTTTGAATCGGAATAATTGTAAACTGATTTTAAGTCCGATTAACTGCATGTAATGTAAAATTTTTTAGTATTTTTTTGTCAAAAAATCGTATTATAAATTTTACCATTGATTTTATCTTAACTTCTTTGTTTTTAGAAGAAAGTCACGTACACAAAATGGTTAAAGTCATTGTGGTAAAAAGGAGTCAGATTTTTCGGGTTTGGATGAAATTGAAGGGGAGAAAATGAATGAAGTGTGGTGTGAAGAAGGGAACATGGAAATAGGTGGTTTGATGGTTTGTGCCATAGCCACGCAAGAGGAAAGACGCAATCTTGAAGAGAACCGGTGAAAACTTTGGTTGGCTTTAATGGGTCACTCAATTTGATGGTTAGAACGAGGGGATACGGTGCCAAAGGGGCCTAGCAGCTTGTTTTTTAAGGATTTGAAATTTATCGGAATCAATTTGTACGATTAAAATTTTAGGTAAATGAGTGAATTTCGACCAACATGTTAATTCATATCATAACCTATTAATTCATTTAATAAACATGTGAATTTCAGATCAGTCTGTTAACTTGTATAATGATTTATATATTAACTCGTTTAATGAATGTGTCAATTATTAACTCATATATCTACCAATTTACCTACCTATATATTTATTAAATCTTATAATTTAAATAGGTCAAATAAGATAAATATGTTAAATATGTTATAGATTAATTGAGTTTTGAACATGACATGTTTACTAAATAGGTTACGCGAATTACCTAATTCATTAATAGGTTGGGTTTGAGTTGGACATTTTTGACATGATTATTAAACGAGTTAAATTCGAGTTATATTTGGATAAAACAGAGTTTATGACACAATATAAACCTAATACGAATCAACCTATTTCCAACCTACTCTATGTGGTGGTGTCTCACCTAAAGTAGGAGCCAAATGCGATGAGTATCTACCAATATTATCAACACCCCTCGGATTCTGCACAAATGCTACACTTACTCGAATACTAATGGAATTTATGGACAAAAGTATTGGTGAATACTTCAAACTTACTTAATGAGAAGGAATATAAAAAGTGAAAACACAATATTTTGAAAATAAGATTTATTGGTAGTAAAATCTAGCACGCACAATTTTAGTGTTACAAAACGGCACAATTGGGCCCAGCAGCTTGTTCTTTATGTTACGGGATCCACATAGGACCATATTCCAGTTGGAAATTCTATGACAGTCACCAAAAGAATCTAAGAAATTGATAGGATTCAAAAACCAGCAGCCTTGGTTGATTAATATCAGTTGAGGTATCAATTTCAACCTCAACCTTCAATTTCACAACTTTCATTAAGCCCACATATTTGAGTTGGGGATAATATACAGAAGTACGAGTTGTTTGTTTCTGAGTGCACCATCAGTGATCTTATGAAGTCAGACTTGAATCATTATTTGGTAAAAAGGTTTTTACCGAGAGCTGTTGACTTTGATATGTTGGCTTGGTGGAAAGTGAGTGGAAAAAAATTATTCGTGATATTGCAAGGATGAAAATATCGATATTGACGGATATATCGCTAGTCGAATTTACGGATATTTCGCCCCAAATATCGGTATCGATATCGATATCGTTTATGATCAACAAAAATGACGGAAATTCAGTCTAAAAGTTGGAAATTTGGAATGAAATTTTGGGAAAAACTTAAGTACCTAATGATAGTTATATAGGACTAATAAAAACTATAAAATGACTTGATATAAAAAATATATGATGAATCATATGATAGAATATAGGTCTGACGATAACTAACATTATAAAACATATTATGAAGTCTAATTGACCTGAAAAATAATCAGACGTTGACAATGACATATTTCCATATTGGGTCATTTCGACCAGGTCTTGGGCGGCTTTCACATACACTTCCACTAGCCATATTACGAAGTCTAATTTATCTGAAAAATAATTAGACTTTGATAATGACAAATAATAATAATAATTCAAATAAAATAATAATAATAATTCTAAATTAAAACATATGTTTAAAATAAAACATATATTCTAAAATAAAATATATATTCTAAATTAAAACATATATTACCAAATATATGAGTTAAGCCATATTTTATACTAAAATATATATTAGTAAAATATATTTTACCAAATAATAAATTTGGAATTTTATCAAAAAAAGTTTTAAGGCTTAACATTTTTTTGATATTTGGTAATATATGGTAAATTGGTAATATATGTTTGATATTTGATATTTACCAAATACTAAAACATATTTTACCAAATAATATATGTTTGATTTTTTTGATATTTGGTAATATATGGTAAAAAAAAAAAGGTTAAGGCTTAACCGTTAAGTAACAAAAAAAAATTAAATTTACTAATATATGTTGTTTAAGCATAATTTGATAAAATATAATTGTATGTTTAAGCATATAATTCTATAATCTCTTCATTTTGTTATTCATCTCCTTTGGTCTCAAATCAGACTCCATGAACCAATTTTTCAGTCCATAGCTCAAAAACCCTATCTGAAATATAAAACCCAGTTCACCTAATCCTCCATAGCCCTGCGAATTTTTTCGAAGATTGAAACTTGGTTCTAAAAAATGCAAGACCCAACAACGTTTCAACCCTGAAGCCCCAATTTCCTGAGCAAGAACAACTGAAATGTTCGCGTTGCGATTCCTCAAACACCAAGTTCTGCTACTACAACAACTACAACCTCTCGCAGCCCCGCCACTTCTGCAAGAACTGTAAAAGCTACTGGACCAAAGACAGTGCTCTGAGAAACATCCCGATCGGCGGCGGAAGCCGGAAGAACACCAAGAGAGCATCGTCGAAAGATCAGAGTGCTTGGAGGGTTTTTCAAGGTTCGTTTGCCCCCAATTTATACTTTTGAGGTTTTTTCGGTCCAAAATCGACGATTTCGACCAATATTGACGATTATCGCTGATATTAGCCGATATCGGCCGAAATCGTCGATTTTGAAGGAAGATATGGCTTCACCCCCTTCTTAGCTACCGGTCGCCGGAAAAGGCGATATATCGCCGATATTGGCGACATTTTCAACCGTGGATATTGTAAGAGATGTCCTAGCCATTCCATTGTCTAGTATTGTTTCAGAGACTGCATTCAGTATTTGTGGAAGAATTGTAAATCCACAACGTAGTCGTCTCTAATAAAAAATACCTGAGAGTTTAATGTGTGATCGGGATTGGCTGTAAAGTAAGATGAGATATTATAAATGTTTTTGTAATATATTTAGTAGCTAAAAATATTTACTTATTAATTTTTTGCTATTTTTTATTTTTAATGTGATCATGCTCGACTTTAGATTAGACTTCTATAAATATTGAATCTTATACCTTTAATGATGGAATCCATGTTGAGATTATTGATAATGATGAAGATGATTGAGCCTTCACAAACATCCTCATTATTATGTTATAATTTTATGAATTGAACTTAAATTTGTAATATTATGAACTTTTATTATAATGGAGGAGACAAAATAAAAAATTGAAAGCAAGAAAAAAAAAAGTGAAAGGAAAAAAAATTAGAAATTAAAAACATAATGAAAAGTTAGAAAAAACGAATGAAAAGAAAAAATAAACATAAAATTGTTATGAGTAACCAATATTCAATCGGTAGAATTTGAGTAACTCCTTATAAATAAAGAATAGATCTAAATGAATATATCAATCACAACAACAAAAAAAATGCAAAAACAAAGGTATTTTAGAATACCTCATTTTACTATTTTTTTTTTCTTCTTCTTTTTTCTTCTTAATCTCTGTCTCTGTCTCCCAATGCCAGTCGAACACAGGACCATGGTGGACAATGTGGGTTTCACTTGGCCACCAGGCTACAAACGACCGGCAAGATAACCGTTCCAGTTTAAATTATTTATCTAAGGACAAGAAATACTTCACTTTTATCAAGTTTTCAACTCTTCATATCAAATTTTGTAAGATTGGTCGTTTGCATTGTATGATTAATTATTATACATATTATTTTTTTATATTTTTTTGCTTCACAGAGCTTAATTTTTCAAATAAATTTTTCAATTAAAATTCACACTAATATTAACTATCTTAAATAAAGGATTGACACACTTGATGCCTCCCAACTCCATATCATGTATCATGTATACCTAAATTTGATTTTTTCAACAAAGATGGAGAGAGAAGAAAGGAAAGTCAGGGCTTGACTTTCTTTTACGTAAATGATAATAATGGGGTGTTCAAGAGCGTATCTTCGTAAGACATAATTGTTGTATGTACCTCAATTCTCACTCAATCTCAAAACACATCAAAATTAATTTAGAGATCCATGGCTACTTAGTTAGCTCCTCTACAACTCTTTTCTCTCTTTTAATATTCAAATAATTTGTATACACGCGCTTACAAGTGCCATATATTCATTCTTGCTTCTTTCTTATTCGATTTGTGGATATATCCATGCAAATAACAAAGTGACATGGCGGCAAAGCTAGCTGCTGTGCAAATTTTCAGAGGAGAGGGTGGTGCAAATACGATTAAAATCACCGCCTAAATCCTAAATGTGTACACAAATGATGGCACAATATAATCGAGAACCCTAGCTAGCTTTGTGTCCAGTCACCGCTTGAACTCCACGCAAAATGAAACCGACATCCTTTTCAAGCGTACAATCCTCAAGGGCACCGAAACCAAGGATGAGAAGGAGCTTAGAGCCATCCTCTTCGACCCAAACAGCAACAAGAAGGGAATGTTATTTTGCTCCCTATAGCTTACTCATTTTCCCACTTTAATCCATGCAGTTTCGATTTAAATGATTTTAACTTTATAATTTCATACTTATAACAATTTAAAAACACATTCCAAATCTTCATTCATCAATTTTTTAATGGAATATTTAAATTATTAATCCTTATTCTTTAATTTTCTTGCTACTTGATGCTTGAATCCGTTTTGTAATTTACGTTGAACATGACGGCGTATTATTTATAAATCTAATATTCATAACAAATCTTAGTGCTAGTTCCGCACAACAACAAAAGTAACAATAATAAAAAAAATATCTTTTTATGAGATGAGCATGTCATTGTTCGGTTAGAAAATTGGATGAAAATTTGAATGTGCCATTAAATTGTTATAAGTATGAAATTACAAGGTCAAAATCAATTAAATCAAAACTTCAGGGACTAAAATGGGAAATTGAGTGAAGTTTAGAGACCAGAAGTGACTTTTATGCTTTTAGCCATTCAAATATGTTCAGTTCTCATAATGTTGTCATGATTTTACACCCGATCCCGAAAACAAAATGTCGTCATGTTAACGATATATATTTAAAGCTGGCCCCTCTCGTTACTTGTATACTAGCTCCTACAATTATATACATTGCTTAAGTCCCAGTTGCAACCATTGTCAATCACCATGAATCTGGATCACTTGCCGGCAGACTGTTTCGAACACATTTTATCGCTCACATCTCCAGGAGACGCATGTCGTTTGTCGCAAGTTTCGTCGTCGTTGTGTGCCATGGCTGATAGGGATGGCTTGTGGGAGAAATTTTTGCCATCTGATTATGTAGAAATTATATCCAGATTAGTGAGTCCAATAGCGTATGCCTCTTACAAAGAGTTGTTCATCAGGTTATGCAGTCCAAATGTAATTGATGGTGGTAAGAAGGTAACTTTATACTTAAATTTGACTCTAAATTTTTAGAACGGTCCTAAATTATTATATTGTCGTCATTTTATTGTAATTCATGTCATCATCATTTTAGCATCATACACAAAGTGGCGACACAAATTATTTGAATTTTTCTTTTCTTCAACTTAGTAATGGTTGAAGCCTTAAGATTTTGTGTGCATAATATGATGCATTAGTGGCTTAAGAGGCTCTACCACATTCATATAAGAAAATCGAGTGAGGCTAGCATTAAAATTTAGAGTGAATCACGTCAGCATTCTTAATGAGATTCTGATTTTACAACTTACATTTCATAATCGTTTCTTTCTTTCTTCATATATAGTTATGTATATTACCTAATCAATCCTTGTAATTATTTTCTTGTGGGTTAACAACACAGATATTCGCAATAGAGAAATCAGCAAGTAAAAAATGTTACAGGTTAAGTGCAAGGGATCTATCAATTACATGGTCAAGTAATCCCTTATATTGGATATGGAAGCCTCTTCTTGAATCAAGGTTTGTTTGCACTCCTCCATCCTTATCTAATTTGATTCAGGCAGAATTTCCCAACCTAATTTGGTAAAATTAATTGCATTTTTACAACCTACTTCAGATTTGCAGAGGTTGCTGAGCTGAGAATCATCTGGTGGCTGGAAATATCGGGCACAATGAATACACAAATGCTGTCTTCAAAAACTGTTTATGGAGCCTATCTTATTGTCAAGTTAACCGATCGTGTAGATGGGTTAGACACTTTGCCATGTGAGGTTTTGCTTGAAGTTGAAGACTTCAAATCACATGGCCTAGTGTACTTGAGCACACGCGGTGATCAAAGCAGGAAACAAGATGATATAGATTATGAACATTTTTCAAACGCGCAGATAAAAGCTTCGAGATCAAGGGTGGTGGAAGGAGATCATGGAGATCTTTGTGAGAGGAATGACGGTTGGGTGGAGGTCGAAATAGGAAGCTTTTACAATGATGGTTGTGGCAACAAGGACGTGACGATGAGCCTAAGGGAAGTGAAGGGCTGCCACCTTAAAGGTGGGCTTATTGTTGAGGGAATTGAGCTTAGGCCAAGAAGCTAACGTATGGCGTTAATCAGCGCATACGAATTGTTAATTAATTTTCAGTCAAATTAACGAATTAGTAAAGATTTTTATTTTTGTTTCTGTTAAAAATTCTTGTCGTAAAATTTATTGTTGGTTTTACCATTATCGTTCTTGTTCTCAGAAGAGAATATGATCATAAAAAATGGTCCATTTTCTTTTTATTTTATTTTGTGGATGGCTCTCTTCCTCCATTATAATGTACCGTTATATGTGTTCTATCATATTAGGTCGTTGAATTCAACACAAATGCAATATCGTTCTATGTGTCAAACTGTCAATGATACAAGGTGTGGATGAAGACTGAGTCTTTAGATTTCGGTACTTTGAAATTCATCTTCAGAGTAGGAAATTGAGAAACATCTTAAACAAAATTAACTTAAAATTTTCAAATTATGTGGCATAAAATTCTCATTAATGTTGTGAAGGAAATCCGGGAGGTGAGTGCAGAGAGAATTTGGAGAAGCAGAGAGAAGAAAATAAGACGTCTGATTAATATGAGATTAGAATTAGGGTTTACAAGCATTAATTATCCCTTATATATGGGAGGGTAATTAATGAATACAAAGGACAAAACTACCCCTAGTACCTATTACATAAATAGACATAACCCTTACAACTATTTACAACACTCCCCCTTGGATATTTCATGTAAGGGTACTGCATGGCTATGCACTTATATGTTGCCTCGTTAAAACCTTGCCAGGTAACAAAAACCCTATGGGACAAAAATAACCCTGGTCGAAGGAAAAAGAGTGCAACGTGCGTACAGGCGATCACATCGGAATCTTCTGAGGTAGCTGATGTCGTCTCTTCTGGAATACGGGTAGATAATCCGCCTTTAAGACAAAATGCATTAGTGTTGCTCCACCAAAACCTTACCCGGTAAACCCAGTGGGACAAACCCGTGGTTGAAGGGAAAAGATGTGCAAATGCATATGAGTCAAATCGTAGTATCTTCAGGATACATTGTTAGCGGGGTGATCATACCAAAATGTGCCTCATTAAAACCTAGACAGGTAACAAAACCCAATGGGACAAAATAACCCTGATCGTAGGATAAAAGAGTACACGATGATCATGTGAATATACTTCGGGATACTCAGCATACTTCTGGATACATGGTATACTTCAGGATACTCCCCCTGATATTGACTCCCCCTGAAAACTATAGATTAGGTAGATCAGCCAGTCTACGTAAACCAATACCTCGCACATGCTGCTGGAATGTGGCCTTTGGTAATGACTTGGTGAACAAGTCCGCATGGTTATCTTGAGATCGTATTGGCTTGATCTCAATCTTCCGATGTTCTTGTTGTTGCTGGTTAAAGAAGAACTTCGGTGCAATATGCTTGGTGTTGTCTCCCTTAATGAAACCGGTCTTCATCTGCTCTATGCAGGCAGCATTATCTTCGTAGATAACTATCGGTTCATTACGGGTGGAATTCAGTCCACATGTATTTCGAATATGCCCAGTCATAGCTCTTAGCCATATGCATTCACGAACTGCTTCGTGCAGGGCCAAAATCTCGGCATGATTCGAAGACGTAGCAACAAGGGTCTATTTTGTAGACCTCCAAGATATCGCTGTGTTCCCAATGGTAAAGACATAACCGGATTGGGAACGTGCCTTATATGGGTCTGATAGGTAACCTGCATCAGCATACCCAACGAGGCGTGCATCATTTCGAGGTCCAAGGGGGGGTGATTCATTCCTCGATGCATAGGGATAGAATAAGCTCATATCCGCTGTACCTCTAAGGTATCGGAAGATGTCTTTTATGCCATTCCAGTGGCGGCGTGTTGGCGCAGAGCTAAATCTAGCTAGCAAGTTCACAGCGAATGAAATGTCTGGTCTTGTGCATTGAGCCAAGTACAACAGTGCGCCTATTGCACTTAGATATGGCACTTCTGGTGTCAATATCTCTTCGTTGTCATCTGCTGGACGAAACGGGTCCTTTTTAGGATCTAGACTCCGGACGATCATGGGCGTGCTTGAAGGTTTTGCTTTATCCTCATTAAAGCGTCTCAACATCTTCTGGATGTAATTCGATTGATGGACCAAAATCCCATCTGCACGGTGCTCGAGCTCCAGGCCGAGACAGAAGTGTGTTCTCCCAAGATCCTTCATTTCAAATTCTAACTTCAGGTGCTTAGCGGTTTCTTGGATCTCTTCAGGAGTACCAATCAAATTCATGTCATCGACATAAACTGCCACTATAGCGAACCCGGAACTTGTCTTCTTAATAAACACGCATGGGCATAATTCATTATTCACATATCCCAATCTGATCAAATATTCACTTAGACGGTTATACCACATCCGTCCGGATTGTTTCAATCCGTAGAGTGAACGCCTCAAACGAATAGAGAGCGTGTTCCGTGGTCTGGAACTATTTGAATCAGATATCTTAAGTCCTTCAGGAACTTTCATATATATCTCTGTGTCTAGATCCCCATAGAGATAAGCTGTGACCACATCCAAAAGCTGCATACTCAGTTTTTCGGAAACTACCAAACTGATAAGGTAGCGGAACGTTATAATGTCCATTACGGGAGAGTATGTCTCCTCGTAATCAATCCCAGGGCGTTGAGAAAATCCTTGCGCCACTAGACGAGCTTTGTATCTCACAATCTCGTTTTTCTCATTACGCTTCCTTACAAATACCCATTTAAAGCCTACAGGTTTAACATGGGGAGGTGTGGGAGCTACAGGTCCAAACACCTTTCTTTTTGTCAAGGAATCAAGTTCGACCTGTATTGCTTCTTTCCATTTTGGCCAGTCTTCTCTACGTTGGCATTCATCAACGGAGCGAGGTTCGATATCATCACTAGTTATTATTTCAGTAGCTACTGCGAATACAAATATATCATCGATGATAATATCATTCCGATTCCATATCTCATTTAAGCATGCATAGTTTACCGAGATCTCTCTATTCTCGGGAATGGGTTCAGACGTTGAGGCGTCCCCCAACGTCGTCTCTTCTAAGACAGACCCATAATCCGGAATTATCTCATGAGATGGATCGGATGATATAGTGATATCTAAGGGATTCAATTGTGCCAAATTTGTCCTCTTCCGGGGATAAGAATCCTTCGAACCTATTGGTCTACCTCGCTTCTGGGCAGGGACATATGACTGGTTAGCCGCCATGGCCGTACTTTGTCCATCTGGGACGACCCGTCCATCTGGGACGGCGCGTCCTACGGGGACGTCTATCCTTGCAGGCACGTTTGCAGCAGGTATATGTGATCTCGTCACTTTAGCTAGATCAGAGAAAGCGTCTGGCATATTATTAGCTACACTCTGTAGATCTAGAATTCTCCGCACTTCATTCTCACTTTGTGCGGTTCGGGGATCAAGATGAGACATAGTGGAGACAGTCCACGTCAATTCACGTCGTTCTTCAGGAACGTTAGCGTTCTTATCTCCCCCTAACGGCGGGAAGACTGTCTCATCGAAGTGACAATCCGCAAAACGAGCGGTAAAGAGATCGCCTGTCAAGGGCTCTAAATATCGTATAATGGAGGGGGATTCATAGCCGACATATATGCCCCTCCGGCGTTGAGGTCCCATTTTTGTACGTTGTGGCGGCGCAATTGGCACGTAAACTGCACACCCAAACACGCGTAAGTGCGAAACATCAGGTTCGTACCCAGTTACCAGCTGTAACGCGGAATAGGGTTGGGTGGCAGTGGGCCTCAACCGGACCAACATAGCTGCATGCAAAATTGCGTAGCCCCACGCAGAAATTGGTAGCTTGGTGCGCATAACCAAAGTCCGTGCAATCATTTGTAAACGTTTAATGAATGCTTCTGCGAGACCATTCTGGGTGTGAACATGTGCAACTGGATGTTCAATATCAATCCCAAGGGACATGCAATAATCATCGAAAGATTTCGATGTAAACTCCCCGGCATTATCAAGTCGAATGGACTTTATGGGATAATCCGAATGGTGGGCCCTTAATTTAATGATTTGGGCAAGGAGTTTAGCGAACGCAGCATTGCGTGTGGACAATAGGGTCACATGTGACCACCTCGTCGATGCATCAACCAAAACCATGAAATATTTAAATGGTCCACATGGTGGTTGGATGGGTCCACAAATATCCCCTTGTATTCTGTACAAGAAAGGGACAGAGTCTTTATCGATCTTTGCATATGATGGTCTAGTGTTCAATTTTCCCATTGAGCAAGCTTGGCATAGTGTGTCGCTAAACACTAGGTCCTTATTTGTAAGGGGATGCCCGTGTGATGTATTGAGGATACGGCGCATCATACCTTGACCGGGGTGTCCCAATCGGTCATGCCATAATAAGTAGTTGCTGGGGTTAGGTAGCTTCCGGCTAGCTATGTGATTTGCCTCAATGGTCCTAATAGTGGTCATGTAGAATCCACTCCTGAGGCATTTTAATTTCTCCAATGTACGCTTCCGGCCATACAAGTTGGATGTTATGCAAAGATATTCCACATTTTTCTCGGTTGTGGTTTCAACATGATAATTATTAGCTCGAATATCCTTAAAACTCAATAACGTTCTGCTGGAACGTGGGGAGTATAAGGCCTCATCAATGGTAAACACGGTACCATTGGACAACATAATCTGGGCTCTTCCGGAGCCTTCAATCAAGTTGGATTTGCCAGAGATAGTTATGACCGGGGTGTGGTTAGGCATTAAGTTGGTGAAAAATATCCTATCACGAAGGATGGTGTGCGTAGTAGCACTGTCGGCTAGACAACAAACTTCACCATTTGACATGCCTAACCATCAATATAACTAAAGTAATTAACAATCGCATGTGTTAAAAAAAATGAATCAATAGATTGAGTAATATTCGAGCAAATAACAAAATAAGTCCAAAAATAAAATGAATTACCAAACAATGTCCAGAAATAGTAATGGAAGGAATAAATTTAAAAAAATATTATGCATAAAAAAAAATGGCACAGATGCGATCATATCCATGGGTATGTAAATAACTCAATCATCATTATGCCCAGCTGCAGTCTGGAAATCGGCAATGGCAAGGGTGGTATCAGCGGGGACTGGTCCTGCTGCAAAATTAGCCTCTCGAGTATCACGTCTAGCATGGTACTGGGCAATAGTTTGAGCTGATGCACGACAGGTGCGGGACCAGTGATCACGACCTCCACATTTATAGCATAGGTCCGGTGGGTTTTGATTCTGGTGGCGACGGGCCGGGGCAGGGTTTCTCTCGTGTTGAGCATGCGGACCAGGATGAGCGTGATATCCCCCACGTGGACCGAGCCCACGGTTACCACGGCCACGTGGGGCATGGTAATCTTGAGCTCGATCATAGGGGTGTCCACCGCGTCGATTACCACGACCACGAGGGGCATGGTAACCATGTACCCGGTCATAGGGGTGTGCACCATGTGTTGGACGATTACGTCCTCCACCTCTACCACGTCCCCTGTTTCTCCCCCCACGGTTGGCATCGCGAGGTGTAACAGCGTTTGCTTCAGGCAATGGTGCTGCACTAGTACCCACAGGTCGGGATTGATCATTCTTCATTAATAAAATGTTGTTCTTTTCAGCGAGCAACAAAGTAGTGATCAACTCCGCGAACCTGGTAAACTTCCGCTCTCGGTATTGTTGCTGCAGGACAATACACGAGGCCGGAAATGTGGAGAAAGTCTTCTCAAGTAAGTCAGTTTCAGTGAGTTCCTCCCCACAATACTTGAGAAGAGACCGGATACGGCATATCTCAGAGTTATATTCGTTTACGGATTTGAAATCCTGAAAACGAATGTTATGCCAGTCATGTCTTGCTTCAGGCAAGAATATATCCTTCTGGTGATCGAAACGATCAGCCAGTGAAACCCATAAGGCTCTCGGGTCCTCTTGACCCAGGTATTCCCGCTGCAGTGCGCGATCCATGTGCCTCCGAATGAGGATCATAGCATCCGCCTTCTGATGCTCAGAAACCACATTGTCTTCCTGGATGGTTGAGCGGATTCTCTTGGCAGTGAGATGAAGTTTCACATCTTCCGTCCACTGGTAGTAGTTTCTTCCGGAAACTTCCAGTGCGTCAAAATCCAATTTGTTGAGATGTGCCATGCTCTACAAAGATTAATGAATAGGATTAGTGCTGTGGGAAAAATGCATCCATAAGCAACAGATTAGAACTTCAGGTTCTATAACATGGTATGATAATTTAGAATATCAATGAAGGAAGCTTCAGGTTCCTTTTATTTACAGGTGGTCTATGACATTGATAAATAATATATAAAGAATTAACTAAACAAGCAAACAAGATACAATATGTATAAGTATAAATAAATGTTATTTATTTTTTTTTTTTTTTTATATTGAGGAGTAGGGCAATGCTTCAGGCATGCATGAGTGTATGTTTTAGGCCCAAGGAGTATAAAAGAAGATTCTGTTTTTTTTTTTTTTTTTTTTTGGTCGGAGCCGAGCCGGTCGCCGGAGCCGAGCCGGTCGCATGAGCCGAGCCGGTCGCCGGAGCCGAGCCGAGCCACATCCGGGCGGGCCAAGCCAATCCGTCTGTTGGCTCTGGGCCTGCACGCTGGCCTTCTGGGCTGGGCCTGCTGGGCCTTGTTTTCGGTTTCTGCTGGGCCTTCAGGGCTCAGAAAGTCAATTTTCCGGGCCTAAGGGTAAAATTACACTGCTGGGCCTTGTTTTCGATTTCGGTTTCTGTTGGGCCTTGTTTTTTTTTTTTTTTTTGTGAGAGGCCTTCCGGGCCTAAGGGTAAAATGGCCTGATGTGGCCTTCTTGGCTTTCAGTTATTTCGAATTTGATGGTTGGTGCCATCAATTGTGGCAGAAATTCAGGCCGTGATCCACCTAATTCTACCTTCCCAGTCGTGCATCAATCCAATTTCCTCCTTTTTATGTTTTATTGATTTTTTTATTTATTTTATACAATTTTTTTTCAGATTCATGGCCTTCAAAGTTATCATTCAAAATATTAAATGACATACACATCAATTCAACCAAAAATATCATTCAAATCGTGAAGCAGTGTATATAATATATAGATATTGATAATTATCAAGTTTCAATTAATTATCAATAATTAATATCAAATATTAAATTTTTATAAAATTTAAACAAACATCAAACATCAAACCAATATCCAATTAAATTATCACATTCATGGATTTCTATTGCATGTTGCCGTGAAATTTTTTCAACTTCTAATTCAATTCAAGCCTATGCAATCACACATATATATTAACACAAACCGATAATTCATATAATTCAATTGATCAAATTAAATAAATTAAATCAAGTTTTGAATTAATCAATCAAATAAAATAATTCATAATCTTAGGATTCAATATCATCATCAATTCTAAGCAATATGCAAATCAATTTCTAGAAATATGGGTTCTAGGTTTGATGCAAAATAAAATAAATTCTAAGATTTGGAAAACCTACTTGATTGAATTTATCCTCCACTTGAATGGTCACCAATTCGGAGACGATCGTGCTGATAACGTGTTGTGAAGGAAATCCGGGAGGTGAGTGCAGAGAGAATTTGGAGAAGCAGAGAGAAGAAAATAAGACGTCTGATTAATATGAGATTAGAATTAGGGTTTACAAGCATTAATTATCCCTTATATATGGGAGGGTAATTAATGAATACAAAGGACAAAACTACCCCTAGTACCTATTACATAAATAGACATAACCCTTACAACTATTTACAACAATTAAAAAGTTTTTTACTAGGAAAACTGAACTCCAAGAAGCCGCCATGAACATAAAAGAAGGTATTTTTGTTTTGTAAATGAATCAAAATTGAGAATGTTTTCTGGGCTCAGATGAATGTGGATAAGAGTCTATTCTCGGACCACAAAAGGTCTCATAATGAGCTGGGATTCACATATATCATCATTGCAAAGTATTAGCGACAGACAAAATTCACCACAAGCTAATCAAACCAAATGAAATTTCAAACCAACAAAACATCAGCGAAATCGAAACAGCACAAAGATTATTAAGAATGTTCGTTGATGAGCTCAGATGTTTATGGATAAAGAGTCTACTCCCGGACCACAAAAGGTCTCATAGAGCTGGGGTTATCATGCATCATCATTGCCAAAAAAAAACCCAATAAATAATCATAAATCAAAAGAAAGAAAAGAAGAACATAATCCGACACCAGAAAATCGATGAAAATTAGAGAAGAAAAGGTTAGAAGGAACGACGGGAAGAAGGTAGAGAGTATGCGACGGCGGACACAAACCAGCAGGGGAGAGGTGAGTAAGTAGGGTTTAAGTCCGTATTTAAAAAGAAAATTATGATGCTTTGCTTCGGCTTCCCATCATAACCTTGGGCCTTGCATGAATTATAAAATTTGGTTTGGGTTTTGGAACCAACTGGGCTCATAGCTAAAAACTAACTTTGGTGAAGAAGAATATGTATGAGCCCACTAATAGTAGTAATCAGTTTTACTTTACCATTTAAATTGCAAGGAGATTAAAAATAATTAGATAATATTGAATTCAATATAATGAGTTCCATACTTCCATTGAACAAACCCAAATGAGATTATAGAGTGCGTTTTATCCTTGTGTGTGTGTTTTTTTTAATAACAAAGAATGAAGATTTTTTTTGGAAATTATCTATACAATATATCATCGGGATTCGAATTTGAGACCCTTATCCTTGTGTGTTACATAAAAATAACATTTATTTATTACATTAAAATCACCTTTGCCTGTTACATAAAGACACTATTTATTTTTACATTAAAATCAAGTTAATTATATTAAAATGTAACAAAACAGAAAATACGAACTTAAAAAGGTTTGTTTTCCTTCCCATTAGTCCCATCCGAGGCTACGCTGCACACTCAGTTTTTGGCTATCTTATATGGCTCCGTCGCCATGAATTAAGCTGGGTGGAAAAGGCAAAAACAAAGGTATTTTAGAATACCTCATTTTGCTACTTATATTTTCTTCTGCTTTCTTTTCTTCTCTCTCAATGCCAATCGAACACGGGACCATGGTGGACAGTGTAAGGTTCACTTTGCCACCAGGCCACAAACGACCGGCAAGGTACTCCTTCGGCTTAAATTATAAAGTTCTCAACTTTCCATACCTAATCTTGTAATTTTGGTCGTTTGCCTGTATGATTTTTTTTTTTTTTGTTTTTATTCTTTGCTTCACGGAGCTTAATTTTTGTTTGGTTGATTTTATGTTTCACATGGTTTGGTTTTTAGGTTCATAGGTCTCAATTTTGACTTTATAAATTTAGTTTAATTTATATTACACAACATCGAGTAGAGACTATTAGTACATCAGTATAATTCAAATAAACATTAAAACTTTTCAATCAAACTTTACTCTATTATTAATTATCTTAATTAATGAAATTATTGATTGAGTGATTGACACTAGATGTCTCCCAACCCCATATAATGACATACTAGATGTCTCCCAACTCCCTGTCATACCTCATGTATACATACCTAAATTCATGTTTGATTATTTCAACAGAGATGGGGAGAAGAGGAAAAGAGCTCTTGGCTTAGCTTATTTTTTGTTGTTAAAAAACAACAATAATGGAGTGATCCAAGTCTTATATTGTCAAAATGTACTTTTTTTAGGTGCCTCAATTCTCTCTCAGCCTCAAAACACATCAAAATTAATTTAGGGATCCATGGCTACCTAGTTAGCACCTCCTCACCTCTTTTATCTCTTTTAATTCCTCTTTCAATATTCCAATAATATATATATATATATGTGCATATAACTGCCATATTTCATTCTTGCTTCCTCTTTGATTTGTTGATCTAAGCAAACAACAAAGAGACATGGCGACAAAGTTGCTGTGCAAACTTTCAGAGGAGATGGTGGTGCAAATCCTATTAAAATCACGGCCTAAATCCTTAATGCGATTTAAATGTGTACACAAATCTTGGCACAATATAATCGATAGTCCTAGCTTCGTGTCCAAACACCTCTTCTTAACCTCCGTGCAAAATGAAACCAACATCCTTTTCAAGCGTACAATCCTCAAGGGCACCGAAACCAAGGATGAGAAGGAGCTTAGAGCCATCCTCTTCGACCCATACAGCAACAAGAGGGAAATGTTATTTTCAGCGGTTGATCTTGGCTACCTTGACGAACAAGTATTCGAAATTAGGATTCCATCTCCTATAAATACATCTCCCTCCGGCCTAGAAATCACAGGCCATTGTGATGGGATCATCTGCCTGAGAGGCTTCGACTCCGAAAACATTGTGTTATCAAATCCAGCTTTGAGAGAGTTCAAGCTTCTTCCCAAGTCCAGTCTCCTTCTACCTCCTCGTTTGATGTACGAGTATGGCGATCCGGACGCCCCTGAGGATTATGACTTCGACGACGACATGGAATCAAGCACCAATTGTGTAGGGTTTGGCTACGATCCCCAGTCCAAAGACTACAAAGTTGTCAGGGTTGTAGAGTTTATTTCAGGTGTGTTTTGCCAACACCCTTCAAGAGTAGAACTGTACACAATGAGTACTAATTCATGGAGAGAGATAGAATGTGGTGAGGTCCCCGGCCATGTCTATTGGAGCCCTTCGTTTCAGATGTATGTTAACGGTGTTTATTACTGGTGGGCTGCTCCAGGGGAGGATTCAAAAATAATCCTTGCATTCGACATGAGCAATGAACGATTTCATGGAATATCGGTTCCAAGTGATGAGAGGGAAGCTGCCGTAGAGGATTATGGATTTTCTTGCAGCCTTGCAGTGTGGAAGGAGTCTATTGTTTTCATGAGCTATGAGGCTGAGGGTGGGATGCCGAAATCGATTGAAATGTGGGTGATGGATATGGATGAATTCAATAAGAACGATAATAAGGGCATTATTAATCCATGGAAGAAACACTTGAGTATAGGGCCTATAGAAGGGGTTGAGATTCCATTGGTGTTTTGGGAGAGCGATAGTGGCGATGAGGTTCTTATGGTTGCAAGTGATGGGCGTGTAGTGTCCTATAACATTGGGATGCAAAAGCTCAAGCCTCTCCCCAACATTCATGGTGTGGAGGATCCAGCCCATATTTTAGGTGTTTATTACGTGCCTAGTGTTGTGTCACTTAAGGGGGTAGGCAATGACCTTGAGAACATACATGATTCTGACTAATTAATTAGCTAGATATACCATTCCAATTGGTCTCGTACGTACTTATTTTCCCTAGCATAACGAAACAATATACAACTAAACTTTACTTCTTTTTAGAAAGAAAAAAAAAAGATGTAACATGTGCTTAATTAATATTTATATTTATAATTATTAGAGTGTATAATGCGCTGTGAATAATGAAAATTTTTAAATATGTCATATAAGCAACACAAATTATTTATAATTTATAAATGGTATCAGCAATTAAACATAAAAATTATATAAATTTGATATCTTTCATTCATAAAACATTAAAAACGTCAACCAATCCCTTCACTCATAAGAAGTGAAATCGATAATGTTACTTAGAATATGTCTACAAAACAGTTAAAGATGGAGACTTTCCATCCTTCCACAAATTTTAATCAAATGAAAGGAAAAGATACGATATTTCAATAGCGTGGAATGTTTGGCCAAAAAAAAAAAAAGCGCGCAATGATTAAAGCAACCGAATCATCGGAACCTTTCTTCTCCCATTTCCTGTTTAAGGAACGACCTCAATCTCAATCTTCATTCTTGTTTCGACACCTCAACGTTGATCAGACTCGACACCTGTCTCAACCTTTCCACTTAAACATCCACTATTTTGCTCTTGTCGCACTCCGTGTTCCGTTCCTCAGATGCCTAATATTAATGCTCAGACTTCCAAGTTCCAACTAACCATCTAAGTCTCCGATTCTCTTTCCTCTCCTTCTCCCCACGACGTGTCGTTGATTTCTGGCGGCGCCGGAATTACAGTCAACATGTCCACGAGCAGTTTGAGCGAGATGTCGGAAATGGAGACTCTGAAACTCCGATTGGATCTCGTATCAGCTGCCAGGTGGAATATCGGGTTCCTGAGAACTGTGGCCGAGTCTCCTTGGCTTCACCAAAAGCCTACCGTTATCGAAGCCATAAGAAGGTCAACTCTGAGTCCAAATTTTTTCTTAAGTATCGGACGGCGGATGTTAGAGATTGCTGGGTTGGTTTTGCAGGTACAGTGAGCTCTGGATGCCGTTGGTTTCTGATCTGACGGCCGATTCAACAAGGCCTCCTGTGATTCATCCGCCAATAGACATTGAGTGGGTGTGGTTCTGTCACACTCTGAATCCCGTAAGCTGCGTTTGAAACCTTAAACTTTAGTTTGGCTGCTGGAAAAGTTTGGTTTTTTTTTTTCCTTTTAACATGGCTGGGTTTTTTCTATCAGATTTATTACAAGCAATACTGTGAATCGAAGTTCTCAAAATTGATAGGGAAGGCAACCATTTTCGACGAAGAGAACGAAGAGTATGCATTGAGACGATGCAGGCAGATATGGTTGACAAGATACCCAAATGAGTCATTTGAAAACGAAGCTGATTCGGATTCAGATTTCGATGTGAGAGTTGGAGAGGCAATCATTGAAGCAGAGCTTTTGGAGGAAGTGAAAAAGAATAGATTTTTGCATTCAAAATTTCCAGAGCCGTACAGGTCTGAAATCGTGTATTTGATAGCAGCAAGGCAGAGGTACACAAAGTTTTTGTTTATGCTTCAAAGGTCTATTGATTTGAGCTCTCCTTTGGTGCCCGCCTCTGATATCATGCTCATTTGGATTACCCATCAGGTGGGTTTTCAGGACAGTTTACTTTTGGGTTGATTCTAAATTTCTGAGCATCAAGACAATTTAAAAGGTTGAATGTTAACAGTTCCTTTTACTTAAAAAGGTTGAATTTTGGTTTCTCAGAGTTACCCAACTGTCTATGCTGAAGATTTGAGAGAGATGGAGGGTAATTTGGGGAAGGTGGTGACTTTGTGGGCCAGTGTGAAGGAAAAAGAGGTGGAGGAGACCAAGAATCTGTGGGAGAGGACATTTGATGAACCATATGAGAAAGCTGGTGGAGAAATTGGTTTGAAATTGGATGAGGGTGTCTCATTGAAGCCACCAGTTTACTGGGTGGTATCTGATACCGATGTCAATACCAAATACAAAGCCATGCACCCCAGATTCTTACTTGAGGTCAGTTTAGCATTATCTTCCTCTTTCTTTATGATCATCATATCTTGTTTGTGAATGGGATTTTAAAATTGAACAAGTAATAACAGCTGCGTTGATCTGGGTTTGATTAGGTCTGTGTGTTTGTGAGGCTTAGGGATAACATGAAGGCAATACAAGATAATATAAAACGCAATACCCTTCGTCTTCGAATGGTGAAGTGTCATAGGGAGTTAAAGCTTGAAAAACCTGTCTCTGACTTTCCTTATTCATCATGGATAAAAGCTTGGCATCTCTACTGTGAGTTTGGAACCAGAGGAGTCCTATTTGAGCTTTGCCTTTGTGGTGGCTCATGTTTTAAGGGAAACAGCCTGCTAGACAGAGTTACATTCCATTGGAATTACTTACTTAGAGCACCTTCTCTAACTTTAGAAAAAGAAGATCAGCAAGTGGGCATTGTTGCTTCAATTACTCCACCAGTTCAAGCACCATACCTGTTGAAATGTGTGCCAGACTGTGTCATAGATGATTCTGGAGCAATGATATCGGGTCTAATTCTTAGAATGAACCAATATCGTCCCCAAGAAGGGCGGTGGCTGTCCCGCACTGTTCTTGATCATGCAGGGAGAGAGTGTTTTGTGATTCGAATAAGGTCAAGTTCTGATCAGCACCTTATATTTTGTCAGTCATGGATTTTTCGGAGAACATTTGCATCTCTTACTTAATTGGATACACATTTTCAGGGTGGGAGAAGGATTTTGGAGAAGAGGGTGTGAAACTCCCTCAGCGGTGAAATGGGAGGACAGAATTATAGAAATTCATGAAGGTTCTTGGTCTTATGTTGCTGGTTCCATTGGTAGAGCCCCCGGTATGTTTCTGTTTTTTGTTTACATTTTTCCATTGCATTTGTTTGGAGTCGAATTGTAAACATTTGGCTGGTGTTCTAGAACAGTGAAACTGGTAGGAACAGCCATGCCCAAAGAACCACCGGAACAATGGAAAGCTGCGTGGAATTTTTCAACAGGAGACGAACTGATGATACAATGGGAAGTGTCATCATCACTATCAAGTCTGAGTTTTGGTTTAAAGAATGAATCTGCAGAATCAACAGTAGGGTGGCAATTTGTTTTCTACTTTGCGTAAGTATCAAACATATAAACTCTCATAAATTCTCCATTGCAGGTTAAGCTGTTGAAGGGACGGAAAATGCAATATCGAGTAAAGGAAAAGAGGCCAGCGACCAAAAGTGAAGAAAGCGAAATTGAGGAAGAAGGTGAAGACGAAGAAGAAGAAGAAGGGTTTATAACGCTAGTCCGGTACACAGAAGATGTTCCAAATGGAAGAGCAACAGCTCTTTTAAATTGGAAGCTATTAGTGATAGAATTGCTGCCTGAAGAAGATGCGGTGTTGGTGCTTCTTCTGTGCATTTCAATACTAAGAAGTGTATCAGAGATGAAAAAGGAAGATCTGGGAGGCTTGCTGATTCGAAGAAGATTGAAGGAAGAAAAAATCGGGACTAGAGATTGGGGTTCTGTGGTACTTCACCCTTCCTCGGCGACTCCATCCATTTCTTCGCCTTACCTTCAACCTTGGTACTTGAATGCAAAAGCAATTGTGGCGTCAGAGGGTTCTGATCATGTTATTAGGCAACCGGCTATCAGTTACCCACCGGAGGAAGGTGGAGATAAGTTTTACAAACGAGGGATTCTAACATGAGAGATGAGTCGACTTTTGTACTCTGTGTTGCTTAGATGACATGATAGGGATGACATTGTATATACATAATCTTGCACGTGTATATCATATTGTTAAGTCCCACGTTGTTTTTATGAGAGAGTTAATATTAGCGTTTTAGAAACCGCCTGAAATGGATAACTTGTGTGAGAAGGCACCCAAAAAACCATGGAATGAATATCAGTGCCATGCCCTCGAAAGAAAGAATGACTTAAAGCCTTGGACTTTGTCTGAGAAAAAGCACAAAAAAGAAGGTAAATTATTTATAACTCCAAGGATAAAACCTTTCCTCTATAAACAAGCCATTCCCTCGTACTCCTTTTTCCTCATCTATAAATAAATACACTTTATTCTTTTCTTATTAAACCAATAAAAAGCATTCCCTTTCTCTTCCAACAGAGCCAAGCATGAGGTTAGATAATTTTCTGTTAGTTCTCATTTCTTTATCTTCGCTTTCATGTTGGTCTTATGCAGATTCAAACTCAAACCCCCTCTATTCAATCCATGATTCTGCAAACTTGCAACAAAATTAAAGACAGAAATTCATGCCTCACAAAAATGCAACAAAACTTGAGCCCTGAAAATCAAAACTCAGCTTCAGTTCTAACTGCTGCTCTCAAACACACAATTGATGAAGCAAAAGCTGCAATTCAAAGGATCACAAACTTCAACTCTCTATCCATCAGCTACAGAGAGCAAGTAGCAATTGAAGATTGCAAGGAGCTCTTGGACTTCTCTGTCTCTGAGCTGGCTTGGTCTATAGGCGAGATGAACAAAATCCGAGGCAGCGACAACAATGTTCATTATGAGGGAAACTTGAAAGCTTGGCTAAGTGCTGCTCTTAGCAACCCAGATACTTGCATTGAAGGCTTTGAAGGAACCGATAGAAGCCTCGAAAATTTCATTAGGGGGAACTTGAAGCAAGTGACAATGCTCATTGGTAATGTCTTGGAATTGTACACTCAGTTACATAGCTTGCCCTCCAAGCGTCCTAGAGATCACGGTCCCCCGGAGAATGTAACCTCATTTTCCGGTGATTAATTTCCGGCATGGATGAATGAGGGTGATCAAAAGCTGGTGAAATCCAACCCAAAATTGGGAATGGAAGTGGGTGTTGTTGTGGCAGCAGATGGGAGTGGAAAATATAGGACAATTGGTGAAGAAGGGAGTTTATAGGGAGAATAATGTTGACATGAAGAAGAAGAAAACCAACATTATGTTTGTTGGGGATGGGATCGGAAAAACGATGGTCACCGGTAGCCAGAATTTCATGCAAGGGTGGACGACATTTAGAACTGCAACCGTTGGTAAGTACCTTGTCACGCCATGTACTTTGAAATTTATGCATATTTGTTGTGTTAGGGATTAGGGATTGATTAAAAAAAATTAAGTTGTTAGAAAATGCGTAGAGCCGGGTCGGGGATTTCAGTCCAAGCACTAGCGTTGTTAAACTGTTATTGTTAGGAAATTAATCATTTATCACGCAAGTACTAGAAATAAAGATGAAAAAAAGAAAATAAAGAAGTCAAGAACACAACAGATTTAATGAGGTTCGGCCAAATAATTTGCCTACGTCCTCGAAGAGTTTTCACCTTCATTACAAGAGCATACAAAGTACAAGATTACACCACTCAAGTTTATACCCAACTCGAACCCTTATATCCAATAGGATACCCCTTGTACACTCTCTCAATCTAGAAGATCACTCTACCCCAAGAGTTATATGCACACTCTTGAAACACTCACAACTCACCTTACTTCTATACCCGAAGACCCTTACAGTTGTTTTCACTCACTCAGTCACTTGTGATGTGTTATCCTTGATTTCCAAATGTGACCCAGATTTCCTTTTTATATAGGTCAAAGAGGAACTATTTAGATGTCTTTATTAATGCTTCATCCACCTACTTATTTCGAATCTTCCACCTACTTACTTCATGAACCTTCTACACATATTTTGAGTTCATGCACTTTAATCTAGAACCATAAATATATTTTAGATAAAATCCAATAATATAGAAGCTCAAATACCTATTATACTTTAGTATTGAGTTTGGATATTTTACAGTTATTAAATATTGAAATATTAAGATATCAATAATATATATTAAACTAATAATATTTACATTGAAAATATTAGAGATTTTAGACAAGTGAAATAGTTTTTAGATAACAATACGTTATTAAATATTTTCATACAGTGGTATCGGGAAAAGGATTTATAGCAAGGGACATGACGTTTCGCAACACAGCCGGCCCGGAAAAGCTTCAAGGCGTGGCACTGAGGGTCGACTCCGACCAATCGGCTTTTTTCCGGTGTAGCATGGAGGGATACCAAGACACCCTCTACGCTCACTCCCTCCGTCAATTTTACCGTGAGTGTAGTATCTATGGGACCATAGACTTCATCTTTGGTAATGGAGCTGCTGTGCTCCAAAATTGCAAGATCTACACAAGGGTCCCACTGCCACAACAAAAGGTCACAATCACGGCGCAAGGTAGAAAAAACCGACATCAGAGCACCGGGTTTTCGATCCAAGACAGTTTTGTTGTGGCCACCCAGCCCACTTATTTGGGGCGGCCTTGGAAGCTGTATTCCAGGACGGTTTTTATGAACACTTATATGAGTGGGCTGGTCCAGCCCAGGGGGTGTCTTGAGTGGTACGGCGGCTTCGGTTTAGGCACCTTGTGGTACGGTGAGTATAGAAATTATGGGCCGGGTGCTTCGCTGGCCGGGCGGGTCAAATGGCCCGGTTATTATATTATCCGGGATGGTCGCGCGGCTAGTTTTTTCTTCACTGCTGGGAGGCTCATTGATGGGGGGTTTAAAGCTGGCTAGAGTAATTAATTCACTAATTAAAATGCTAACGAAATTCTCCAAATTAAATTTGGACCATGCTGTCTTTATTAAACAATCTGGTCCAACGTAGTTGTGTGACAATACTAGAATAACAAACTATTGTAAAGATTAGTATTTATTTATCATCTACATTAGGTGGTGGAAAATAAAGAGAAACAAAATGAGGTGTAGTCATTATTTTTTGGACAAAAATAAAAGTGTTTATTATAAATTATTTCATTGTTTTTATTTCAATTAGCAACTCATTCGAAGATAAATACACGGACATTATGATGTTAGAGCGTATATTTTTTTTAAACAAAAAATAGCTAGGTGAACATTCTTTAAAACTGTTATAGGATTTCTAACATATTATTTTTAATATCATTAAGTTCGTCAAAATTTTATTTTATTTAAAACAAGGACTAATCATATAGTTTAGAAAACGCTTTAAATTAGTGTATTCAACGTATAATTGAAAATTTAGAGCAAAAGTAATTTCATTAAGTTTTTAACTTTAGTTATTTTTTTTTTATGTGTATGACCACCTAAAACTGTCAAATGTTACCGAGGAAAAAACGCAAGTTCATTAGTGGGCACACCAAATAAGGTCCGAGCAAGGACGGTCGCATAGGCTTGGACTTGGAGGGATACAGTCCCTCCCACCCAAGTTTGTCCCCTTTAGTAATAATTAATTTAGGTAGCATAATGCTTGCTCAGTTCATTTTAGCATCTAAATTAGGGTAGTCAAATTTAATTTTTGAACAAATATTAATAAATTTTTTATCCAAAAGTATCAAAATTGGCCTGCAATAAATTAGGTAAATTTAACGTAAAATTTAACTTTTTTTTTATTGGGACTAATACTAGAAGCCAGCATTCTCCCATTGCCTATTCCTTCATCTCGTTTCTCTATTTTCTCTCCTTCATCATTTTCATTTGTTCTTTTTCACAAACTCTCTTCTTTATTCCCAAAATTCATAACCATTTGTATTTACAAACTCTAAACTTTTATGAGTTATCCAAAAATTCAAAGAAAATAAAACAAATTTCTAATTATTTTTTGTTTCTGGTTTGTTAATTTACTCAGATTTTTCATATATGGTTGTGAAAAATTTGATTTTTTTTGGGCATTTGGGAAATGGAGGTTTAGATGTTTCATAGCTTTCAAGTGATAATTGGGAAGGCTCAGTCGCCACAAACAAAGTTTATATATGATAATTTTAACACATTCAACAATTAAAAGGAAAAAAATGAAGAAAAGTCATTAATTTTACCATAAATTACGATGGTAACATTGAACAAAATGATGCTCCTTACTTTTTTAGAGGCAAAAATATCCTTCAACACAAATATTGTCTCCAAAATAAAGACTTGAAACATAGGATTGTTACTCTTATTTCCCTCATGAGATGAATTTCAATTTGAAATTTTAACTATTACATTTGACTTTGAATTCTTTATATATAATTTAACTGTTAAAATTGCCATATCTATTTGAATCGTTAAAAAAACTAGCTATATATGCAGTGAATTACCCGAATTATGGACTGGATCGATTTTGCACTAAAAATAGACATTTATTTGAATCGGTAAAAAAACTACGTTAGAAATTAGCTGTTATATAATCTAATGTATATACTCTGACCTTAAAATAAAATAAAAATCAAGTTTAATCCATCTAAAATTTGGATTCAATATAATCTTCCAGAATATTAATCTAAAATAAACACCTATCAGATTAACTGATGCATGACCATTAATATGCTTTGCGTTGCTTTGCTTCGATTTCAATATTGGACATTGTTAGGAAAAAATATTAGAAAAATGTATATTATTTTCTTTCATTTCTGAGTCGAAATAATTTTCTTAACCATCATTCATGTTGACAAAACATTGCTAGTAAACTAACAAACGACATCAAGCTTATTTATCAAAAAAAAAAAGAGAGGAAAAAAACATAAAACTAACATCTAAATTGGCATCGAACATTCCTTACACTCCGAGACTCATGTTTTGTTAATTGTTACAACTTAACAGAACCACCATGTCAAATTTGTTTCTCTTTACTTTGAGCACCTGACTCATTTGCCATATTGACACATTTCACAACAACAATTTCTTCTTCGAATATCGGCATAAATGGGGTATATGAAAAACCAGGAGACATGGTTTCAAGAATGTGAGTCGCCATCGTTGGTTGTGGCCGTGGCTGCTGGGGTCACCAAGGATAAGGATAATTCTTATCGCACTCCAATTATAGCCCAAGGGGAATCTGCGACCATGAAAGTCATCAAATCCCTTTGCGAGCCGACAGATTACAAAAGACAATGTTTCGACACCCTTTGCCCAAAAGCGGGAAACAAACCGACCCAATACAACTCATCAAGATCGGGTTCAAGCCACAATGGAGAAATTATCAGAGGCTACAAGCAAATCCAATACCCTGCAGAAGCTGGAGAAGGACCCAAGAACCTCCAAGGCCCTTGACACGTGTAAAGACTAAAGAGCTCATGGAATTGGTGGGGACTTTGATGACCTTTCCAGGTTTAACCAAATGGTGATGGATTTGAAAATCTGGCTGAGTGCCACAATCACATACCAAGAAAGCTGCTTGGATGCCTTTGAGAACACTACTAGTAGTACTAGTGACGCCGCGGAGCAGATGAAAAATGCTCCGAAAGTTTCTATGCGTTTGAGTAGCAATGGCATTGCCATGGTAGCCAAAACCTTTGCATCCCTCACTGAGTTGAAAAATCCCGACCCTACATTTCATCGACGCCGCCTTCTTTCCTTTGATGATATATCTGTTCATGATCATGGGGATAAAGACAATGGTTTTGGAGCTCCCAAAATGAATGAATAAATACGACGTTGTTGTTGCCAAGAATGGAAGTGGAAGCTACAAGACCATTACAGAGGCACTGAGACATGAACCAAAATATGGGGGCAAGACATTTGTCATCTACATTAAGGAAGGTGCCTATAATGAGTCTTAGGAGGCTAGTAGGAGCACGACTAGTGTGTTCGTGATCGGCGATGGTGCTAACAAGACTAGAATCACCGGGAACAAAAACTTTGCAGACGGCACAAACGCCTGCCGTACTGCCACCGTTGGCAAGTATTCGATTTCTCAAGGCTTGTGTTGGTTTGCAAATACATATTATTGCCTCATGTGAATTTGATTTGTCCAAAAATATCAAAATTGTAGTTAGTTATATGCATTTGGTCAAGTTTGACTTTAAAATTGAGAGTCAACCAGAGGATAGTTTTGTTGCTTTTAGACAAATTTTATGTAAATTTGTCCAAAAACAAATATGGAGAGTCTACTGCACATATTTTGGGACAATTTTTTTTTTTTTTTGAAATATAAAGAATATTAATTTTAACTTTTTTTTAAAGATATAGAGAGTGTCGAAGATGCACTTAGCGTTGCGATTTAATTTAATGATTGGATGCCTATATGCTGTGAGGATTTCCGTGATCAGAAATCTTCCAAGATCGAAAAGAATAATGTTTCTAAATCATTTTGAACAATATAAACACTTAGCATTTGAAACAATGGATTCAAAACATAAATCAGGCTTACTTGATAGTGAAGCCATAATTGAGTGTTCTTGTGATCAATGTGTAATCTCCAAAGCAGGTGGGGGCTTGATGATCTCTCCTCTCAACTTCAATAGGAGAAGTTTTTCAGGAATGATCGGTGTAATGGAGGAGAGGGACCAAATCCCTTTTATACGGTCAACATGGAGCTGACAATCTTAATTGTCAGTTTCAAATTGAATTGGACAGTTTCAAAGTTCATAATCGGCCCATTTGAATTTGAAATAGAAGATTCCCCTCTCATTCGACAAGTCATTGTTTCTTTGGAATTGAAGTTTTTATACTTAGTTCATTCAATCTCACATTTCTAACGTATGCAGCTATTCAAGCAGACCATTTCATGGCGGTGGATATTGGATTCGAACTCCGCTTGTCCAGAGAAGTATCAAGCTGTTATTGAGGGTGAGTGGTGAATGGTGATGAAGCAATCTTCTGCAGATGTTCCATTGATGGATACGAGGGCACCCTCTTCACACACGTCCAACGCCAATTCTACCGTGACTGCACCATCTCCGGCACCGTAGACTTTGTTTTCGGTGATGCGACCGCCATCTTCCAAAACTGCACTTTCTTGATCCGCAAGCCATTGCCAGACCAGTCTTGCACTATCACAGCTCAAGGCAGGCAAGACAAGCGCCAGCCGTCGGCAATCGTCATCCAAAACAGCACCATCACCGGCGAGCCGGATTACTTCCCTGTCAAGGATGTGGGCAAGACGTATCTTCGCCGTCCGTGGAAGGAATATTCGAGGACTATCATAATGGAATCTTATATTGATTATGTCATTCAACCGGAAGGTTGGTTGGCTTGGTCGGGTGATTGGGGGCTCAGGACATGCATGTATCTACGCAAGAGTTTGGGAACGGAGGCCCTGCCGCGGACAAGAGCCGCGTGTCATGTGGCACGGGATCAAGATATTTAACCGGAAACATGCTGAGCGCTACACACCTGGGACATTATTTAAGGGTGATGATTGGATACGAAATTCCGGCGTGGCTTATGTCCCCGGTCTCACCAATAGGGGTCCCAACCCCCAACAAAGCAACCAAAGCATAGATAAATGAATTAGGATTTGATTAAAGCGCATAACTTTTGCTTCAATTTTATTTATTTATTTTTTGGAGAAGAATTTTTGTCTTCTTTTGTTATGACCATAAATTTTGTTCTTATAACATTTTCAGCTTGTTCTCATTCCGTGCCAAATGTACAAGGACATCGCTAGAACAGTGACCTTGTTCATGGGTGATGCTAAATTTGAAGCCACGTGCACGACGTTGCTAAAATGCTATGTTCCTTGCCCATTTGGTCGTCCAACTTTGAAGGTTTCAACAAAATTGCACTGCCAGAAACATTTAGGGGAATTAAAAAAAATAGAAAAAACATAAAAAGATAAGGAAACATTCAAGGCAAAAAAATTTCAACCCATCTAATCCTATCATTCGCTTCCGTCCTCAATTTCTTTATTTTTTTTCTTCCTGTTTCTCCTTCGAATCATAGCTCTTTCCAATTGGCCATTTTTCATGTTCTCTCTTTATCATTTTCAATTTTTGCAGCCAGTAAAGTTATTGACTTTCCTTTGTTGACCCAGATCTTCTTCTATCTTAAAAGTTGGGTTCTTGAGTCATTTTGCTGGGATTTAAAGCAACCCATCTCCTATTTCCAACAATTTAAATCTGGGTTCTTTAAAGAATTGGTGGATCGTTTGGAGGGAAAGAGGCAGATCAGATGATGATGATGACAATGGAGGGGATGATGGATAAGGGTGTATTGGATGATATAATTAGGAGGCTATTGGAGGGCAAAGGGGGCAAACAAGTGCAGCTATCAGAGGCAGAGATCCGTCAACTTTGCGTCAACGCGCGCCAAATCTTCCTTGCTCAGCCTAATCTTCTTCGGATCCGAGCTCCAGTTCGCATATGTGGTGAGCTCTTTCATCAATCCTTCCTCTCTGTCTTTTTCGAAAATCATGTTGGTGATTTGAATTTTTTCAATTGCAAGATCATTAATTATCTTGTGCTTGTTTAGTGATTATGTATAAGATTGTTATTGATTAGGAGTGGTGGAGGGATTGATAATTGGATTAAATTCGGGTGTAAATATCTTGGCTTTTGTAGCAGTCTATGAATTTCTAGAAAAATAGGGTAGTTCGTATTTCTGTTCATTAGATGAATTGTACATCATTTTGGATGATCCAATGTCTCGAGTGTGGACATTTTATGCCCTTTTTTTCATTAGATGCAATTTCTGCCTAGCAATGTTCATTTTCTGGTCAGTAATGACTGAACAATGTTCATTTTCTGGTTAATAATGGAAATGATCTTCGTAATAACCGGTTTTGTTTGCTGGCAAAAAGGAAACATAGTTGCATATACTTTCTGGGCTTTACATTTCTAATACTAGTTCGTTTATTCCTTCATCAACGACCTAAGACGTACCTTAGTTTCTTGGTCCTCTTTTTGTACATCGTGGTAAAATGTATCAATGGTAAAGGGCACAATACTTGAAACCGGTTGTAGTACAATTATTTCCTTATATTTATTTTTGCGCCCGGTCTTCCTAATATTGCAGGCGTCTTACAGGTGATATACATGGACAATACCAAGACCTGCTGAGGCTATTTGAATACGGTGGTTACCCTCCTTCTGCAAACTATTTGTTTCTTGGAGATTATGTGGATCGAGGCAAGCAAAGTTTGGAGACAATATGTTTGCTTTTGGCTTACAAAATACGATACCCTGACAAAGTTTCCCTTTTAAGGGGAAACCATGAAGATGCAAAGATTAATCGAATATATGGGTTCTATGATGAGTGTAAACGGAGGTTTAATGTTAGACTTTGGAAAATATTTACTGAATGCTTTAATTGTTTGCCGGTGGCTGCACTTATTGATGAGAAGATACTTTGTATGCATGGTGGGCTCTCACCAGAGTTAGAAAATTTGGATCAAATAAAGGAACTTCAAAGGCCAAGTGACATTCCAGATAATGGTCTTTTATGTGATCTCCTTTGGTCTGATCCTGATGCAAGCATTGAGGGCTGGGCGGAGAGTGATAGAGGTGTTTCCTGTACTTTTGGAGCAGATAAAGTGATTGAGTTCTTAGATAAGAATGACCTTGATCTCATTTGCCGGGGACATCAGGTAATCTTGTTTGTATCTGAGGAAAGTGAATAAGTTACAAATGATCTAATTGTAAATATGGTAATCTTATTTCAACTTGATTGAGTATACCTCAGTTTTTAGGATTGATAGTTTGCCACTATAGGAGTCTTTTGTGCACATCATTTCCACTATTTACCAAATTATTTCCATGATCACTTGATCGAAGTTATCCAGATTAATGGATATTAAATTTACACCATAGGTGGTGGAGGACGGGTATGAGTTTTTTGCAAAACGAAGATTAGTCACTATATTTTCAGCGCCAAACTACGGTGGGGAGTTTGATAATGCCGGTGCGCTTTTGAGTGTTGATGAAGCTCTAGTGTGTTCCTTTGAAATACTGAAACCAGTTGATAATAAAGCATCCCCAAGTGGTTCAAAGTTAAATCTGAAAAAGGTATTCATTTTTTTTTTGTCTTCCCCAAGTACATGCATGAGTGATGATTATCTAATCATGGTATTATCTGATCATGTTGACGTTATATTGTTTGTGTTTGGGCAGCCTCCTACACTTGGAAAGAACTGATTATTTGGAGATTTCTCACAGCTCTATTAGGACTTAGGAGATACAACAAACAAGCCTGATTGGTATCTTTGGAGTTTGAATTCTGTTAATAGATGGGCTTGCTTGACGAGGGAGAATCAGTTACCTTAGTCCAGAGTTCAAGCGTTGATGACTGTATTGAAAATTTCCGATAATTTTATTGCACGAAAGTTTTTATGAAATTTGTAAATTGTAACTGCATGTGTTATTGCTACTTGTGGAGGGAAGAGGTTTTCTGGTTTAGACTCCCTTTGGTCAGAATTTGCTCACCAGAGCACTTTTTGAGAGTACAGAATTAGAATGGCATGGCTTGTGTTAACGTTGGTTTGGTTTTTGTTATGTGAAGTTTGTGTATATTAGTTTAGGCATTTCAGAAGCTTCTTTCACTCTCTTTCTGATTAGCATTTTCTTTTTCCTCCAATGACCGGCCAAATTACTTGTGGATTTTTATGGTATATATATGGATGAACGATGAAGTTCTCAAAGCCTTCGGTGTTATCACTGTTATACGGTCATGTGGTATAACTAAGCTGTATTTGATACTATTGATCTAGTAAACAATCAAAGACATTAGCGTACACAATCAAAGACACTAGCCCCCGGGAAATAATAGGTGTACTAGTTTGTTTGTTTTTGTTTTTTTGTCTTTTTTTAGTTTAAGGATATTGAGAGAGAATGATACCTTCTATAAATATTGAGTATCAATCCCAGATGACTAGGCTCGAGACTTTAAAGAGGAATACTAACACTAAATTAAATTATACCTATACTAAATAGGAAAATCACTGTATATCTACAGTGATTTTCCACTTCTGCTTTTTTTTTTAATACATTTTTTTCTTTTTCTTTTTCCTTTATTTTATTTTATTTCCTTTTCCTTTATATATTTTTTTCTTTTCCTTTATACATATCAAAATTTTTTTCCCTTTTTCTTTTTTATTTTTTTATTTTTCTTTATACATATTAAAAAATCATAAAAAATATATAAAAAAATACGGTTTCCTGGTAGTATTTTACCGATTCTGTCTTTTTTTCCCTTTCCTTTATAAATATTGTGGAACCCAAAATCATCGGAAAAATGTGGAGCTGCCACGTGGCCCATAATTCTCAAAATGACCAAATTGCCCTTGGCAATAATACTTGTAAGCACAAGCACCGGACATGGCCCAAACCAGAATGACATGTGGAAGCCTCTCCACCCTCGATTTGTATAACACGTGTTAGCATGCAAATTGATGAACATTTGTCCCACATCGAAACTATGGAAATTGAACATCTCACTCACCCCTATATAAGAGGTAAATTGATGAGCATTTGTCCCACATCGAAACTATGGAAATTGAACATCTCACTCACCCCTATATAAGAGGTAAATTGATGAGCATTTGTCCCACATCGAAACTATGGAAATTGAACATCTCACTCACCCCTATAAATAGCAAGGCACATTTCATTTCCAAGTTAAGTTGATTCTTCGCTTCGAAGTATATCCTTTTCCTCTCTTAAAGCTAACTTAGGCATCGGAGTGTTCTTGGTCGAACAACCCCCCGGGTAAATCGATCGAGACAACGATAGCTAATTGTTTGCTGTTTGCAGGAATTGTGAGAACTTTTCGCGGCGGGTTCGATTTCTGCTTCAACAATTGGTGCTTTCATTGAGAGCTATTGAGTTATACTCAGAAGAAGCTCTCTCATTTGTTCATCGTTCATCTTTCTTCGTTCGTCGTTCATCGACATTGTTCGAAGATTTTGAACGTTGTTCATCACTCATCAGGAATTTGTTCATCGTTCATCTTTCTTCGTTCGTCGTTTATCGACATTGTTCGAAGATTTTGAACGTTGTTCATCACTCATCAAGAATTTGTTCATCGTTCATCTTTCTTCGTTCGTCGTTTATCGACATTGTTCGAAGATTTTGAACGTTGTTCATCACTCATCAAGAATTCGTTCATCGTTCATCTTTCTTCGTTCGTCGTTCATCGACATTGTTCGAAGATTTTGAACATTATTCATCGTTCATCTCTCTTCGTTCGTCGTTCATCGACATTGTTCGAAGATTCTGAACGTTGTTCAAATTACCCATCAACAGCTTTCCAAATTCAAAATTCTTCGCATCGGCATGGCTAAGGCTTGTCGATCCGCTCAGTCAGCCGGAGAAGGTATTTCTGCCTCAACAGCTCAGACGAGGAATGAAGCTCACATAGAAACTCCGGAGAAGCGCCCAGCTCAACTCAGGCGCGTGTCTATGGAAGCGCCCCTTGAGACACTCGAAGGGAGGCCAACCTTCAGTTTTGGAGCATTCCCCTCTCCAGCTAACCAAGTACCCGCGCTAGGGGAAGGAACTTCGACTTTAAAACAAGCGAATGAGAGGTTGATGGGAAATGCATCACGACATGATCGACCCACAACAAACATGGTCCTAAAGGACTTTCTGGACGGATGTCATGACATCTCAGGGAGAAGTCGTCACCAACCTCCCCAAGACAATTTGGCGCAGCAAGTTGAAGGGTTAAGCAAACAAATTCAACTTCAGTCAGAGCTCTTGCAGCAACTCCTAGCAGGGAGACCAATCCAGGAGCGGGACAGACGATCCACGTCACGTGGCCGACAAGAGAATGCCCAGGGACGACCTAGGAAAGAGCAGGCCCGCTGCCAAACAATGTCACAAGATACTTCGCTGGGAAACTCTGGAGAAGAAAGTCACGCTCATCAAGCAAAAATCCCACAACGCCTAAAGCCGTTAGTACGTGAACGGCTAGGAGGTAGGACTGGGGCAACTTCATGGGCAGAGCATTCACAGCACTCACGTGGGGGCAGGGGGCAACTTCGAGCTCAAAACAAAAACCCAAAACGATCTACCCACGACAGTAAAAGGGGAGAAGCTCAAGGAGTTTCTCAACAATTAGCAAAAGAGGACTCATCGGCTCAGCAAGGAGCATTGCGGGCTAATGATGTTCAAAAAATGCTGGACATGCACCTTCGTGCTCAACAGGGTGGCGATCTAGAAGACGATCTACGTCGCCAAATACAAACTCTCTACGCCCTTCATAAGGGATATTGAGGAGGAGCCATTCCCCCAGAGGTTCGCAACACCAAACTTCACTCCATTCAAAGGATCCTCCGACCCAGTAAAACACATAGATTATTACCGAGGAATCATGATCCCCCACAGGTCTAACGATGCGCTCATGTGCAAAGTTTTTCAAGCTTCCCTTCGAGGCCAAGCCGTGACTTGGTTCAATCATCTCCCCCCGAGGTCGATTGAGTCCTTTGAAGAGTTGGCTTTGGCATTTGTGAAGGAATACGCACAACTTCGGACAATCGAGGTGAAAGATGACCATCTTTTCTCTATCCAAAAGCGAGCAAAAGACACTCTGCGACAATACATACGGAGATTTTGTGAGGAAAAGTCTCGCATTATCAGCTGTAATGACCTTGTTGCGACAATGACATTCAAACAAGGACTCCCTCGAGACAGCCAGCTTTACGGGGACATCGTCATGAGCAATGCGCGAAGTTTTTCCAAAATACTTTCGCTAGCAGAGCGACATGCAAGTTGGGAGGACGAGAAGAGCGCTGCTCATACTCATGACCACGCCGGGACTAGCGAAGGGGCCTTCAATGCGGATGAACCTCATGAAAAGTCTGCGACTGGAAAGCTCAACAAGCGAAAGGCCGGGCAACACTCCCAAACGCCAGTTATGGGGAAACCTAACTTACAGCTATCTTTACCAGCCCATCAGATCCACAATGAAATTAAGAACAAACCATGGTTTAAAAGGCCGGAGCCAGTCAAAGGCAATCAAGAGAATGCTGATAAGACCAAATGGTGCGCCTATCATGAATGTTATGGGCACAATATCAGCACATGTATATCTTTCGAAAGATATCTCCGAAATCTCCTGAGGGAGGGGTATTGTACAGACTACATCAAAACTGTAAATCACATGGAAAACAAAGGGCCAAACGAACCAGCTTCAAAGGTGATCCGCATCAACTAGACTGTCAACATTAGAGAGACATAAAATTCTATGGAGCTTTTCAATTTTGCTTTTCAAGTTGTCTTCTAAATTCAAGTATCAATGAAATGAGATCGACAAATTAATTTGTTCACCATGTACAATTTTCAAAGCTTATTCTCTCTAGTGTAAAAAGCCTTCGCCATGCGAAGCACCTAAGCCTTCGTCATCGAAGCATCCAAGCCTCCGTCATCGAAACAGTAAGCCTTCGCCCTGCGAAGCATCTAAGCCTTTGCCCTGCGAAGCATCTAAGCCTTCGCCCTGCGAAGCATCTAAGCCTTCGCCATGCGAAGCACCTAAGCCTTCGTCATCGAAGCATCCAAGCCTTCGTCATCGAAGCATCCAAGCCTTCATCATCGAAGCATCCAAGCCTTCGCCCTGCGAAGCATTCAAGCCTTTGTCATCGAAGCATCAAAGCCTTCTGAGTCCTGCAAATTTCTGCGCAGCAAGGAGAGCTCATCTCGAGCGGTATCTCGCTCATTTTCTATCAGCATCCTCTCCGCACGGCTCCTCTCCAACTCGCCCACCTTGGCTTCGATGTGAAATTAAGACCTTAAGTTTTCTTAAGTTATCGTAATATCACATCAACAACATAATCTTCCATTTCTGCGGCCCTTCAAAATAGCACATTCGCAGGACTGGAACGGAAAGGTTAGGAAAGAAGTTGCTCGGTATGCTTTTTGGTTAGGAAAGAAGTTGCTCGGCATGCTTTCTTCTCCCAAGAACCAATAAGTCCTTGTTTATCGTCCTTCTTCTGAACAATGGTCTCCTTCGAGCACAGTGGAACGCACAACCACTCCTTGATCGGGATGTCTGAAAGCCTCGCGCCATTCATGGAGAAAGCAGCCGGCTCATGTCCCGGAACTCTGGAAGAACATCTGTCGCCAAGCTCCACGAGAACGTCGTTTGGAAAGAAATTTTGATTGCAAGCCTTCCACTCCATGAGGTCTTCAGGCTTCTCAAAATCCATATCTTTCCCTCGGAATGGACTTAGGCCACGAAAACCGCCACGCTCCCACAGGACAAATTTGCTGGGTCTCTCGGCATATTGACGCATGGCGAGCATGTATGTGGTACTAGCAAGAGTCACAGTAGATGTGATCCTGCCTACTGATGCTCACTAGTCACGTCCGTAAGTGCACTCAGTCACCATCAAGTCCCCGTCGACTGTTCGGCCAAACTCCGTCCACGACGTGACATCGTGAGAGTATAAGGAACGATTTTACAAGATCAATTTGATAAATCCTTACCTCCAGCTAGTAGAACTCAAGCTCGATTTTTCGAGGATTTTGAAGCTTCTGTTCTTGCTCGATACGGCCTCAATCCTCCCCGTTTTTGATTTGGATCGGTTCGAATTAGTCCCAGGAGACGTAATCCAGCCTCAATTTTGATCCTCAAGACTCACGAATTCGAATTCGAATTTTCACCACAAATTTCCAAAATTTCGAAAATCTGCAAAACCAGCGACCCTCTGTCCTTCGTGTTTGTTTTGCTCCAATTCAGACTCTCTAATCTCTCATTCTCACAATCGAATTGCTCTGCTATTTAACAAAATCAAGGTTTGGACAAAATGATTGAGTTTTCCCTAATTAAGGGTTTAGGGTCCCTAAAATCCTTGATTTCCTCCATGTTGTCTAGACAAAGCAGCAAGAATCATTGGTAGGTAGCATGAGTCAGCGTCCATCGTTCGCTTGTCTCAAAAAGACCGTTTTGCCCTTCGCTTCCAAAATTACGAAAATGCCCCTCGCCTTCGTAGACACATAACCTTCGCATCCGATCTCCGATTTCGGCATGCCACCTGTCTATGGATTCGTATCAACTCGACCTACGTAAAGGTCTCTGGCCCTCGTCCTTTGGACCCCCGGGTTCAAAAGACAACATTTTGCCCATGCTTGGGGGTAAAATGGTCATTTTGCACATTATGTCCGATTCACACCACTAAACCCAGAATAGTCATTCTAAAACTAAAAATGGACTTTTTACCTTTATAACCAGGGGCAAAATCGTCAAATAAACACTGAATCGATTCTTGAACCCAACGGTAACTGGTAACCCGGTAATATAAGACTCCAAACAATGTACATCCCTCCGGATTCCCTGAATACCGAATCGATGTGGGGGCATTTGTGGAACCCAAAATCACCGGAAAAATGTGGAGCTGCCACGTGGCCCATAATTCTCAAAATGACCAAATTGCCCTTGGCAATAATACTTGTAAGCACAAGCACCGGACATGGCCCAAACCAGAATGACATGTGGAAGCCTCTCCACCCTCGATTTGTATAACACGTGTTAGCATGCAAATTGATGAACATTTGTCCCACATCGAAACTATGGAAATTGAACATCTCACTCACCCCTATATAAGAGGTAAATTGATGAGCATTTGTCCCACATCGAAACTATGGAAATTGAACATCTCACTCACCCCTATATAAGAGGTAAATTGATGAGCATTTGTCCCACATCGAAACTATGGAAATTGAACATCTCACTCACCCCTATAAATAGCAAGGCACATTTTATTTCCAAGTTAAGTTGATTCTTCGCTTCGAAGTATATCCTTTTCCTCTCTCAAAGCTAACTTAGGCATCAGAGTGTTCTTGGTCGAACAACCCCCCGGGTAAATCGATCGAGACAACGATAGCTAATTGTTTGCTGTTTGCAGGAATTGTGAGAACTTTTCGCGGCGGGTTCGATTTCTGCTTCAACAAATATAAAAAAACTACGGCTCATTTATAGAAAATTAGTAATACTCAATTCATATTCAATTCAATAACCCCGCATGACCTAATTGCTAGTGTATACTAAATTATTATATCACCATTTTTTATTTGTTGGATATAAAAGTGCATACGATTCATCGTTTCTCTTATCATTACTTTTCTTTTCAAAACTTACGAACTTACCCGTATGAAACGGGTATTACACACTACGCAACTGTATCCAATTATGGACGAAACGGGTATTACGGCTACTTACCCGTTATCCTTTCCGGGTCGGGCTGTTAATCATGGTGGTCCGAAAGTAACGCATGCAGCTAGGGCTCCATTTGGACAGCTCGCCCACCTAAATTATTGTGTGCCGTAGAGCTCTATTAGAAACAATTGACCGTCACACTTGATTAAGCCCCGAATCAGAAACAGTAAGTTTTATAAAGCTTGTCAAAACCCTAGCTTCATTTGGGGTCCCTCCGCTCGACACTAAGCGGCGTCCCAACCGGTGTAACGAGCTTCAACACCAACAGCTCCAATGATACCTCTATCTCTACCTCTCTATATTTCCTTCTCTCCCTCTCTCTTTGTAACCGTGCTTGTGTGACTAATAATATTGCGTGTGGTATGAAACAGGGGATCGATCTTGTTGCAGGCGGTAAGAGCAAAGAAGACCAAGCGCACTGCGCCAAAATCTGATGATATTTATCTTAAGCTTCTCGTCAAGGTACATACTTTTTCATTTTTTGTGTTAGATTATTTGTATGTAGCAAGTAATGTTAGTGTTATTTTTTTTACTCCATTTATTTCAAAACATGTTATAATATCTGGGTTTTATGATTTGGGGCTCGGTCCTTTTGCAATGATGATATATGTGTATCCCAGCTCATTACGAGACCTTTTGTAGGTCAGGGAATATAAATTTTCCACATCCATCTGAGCCGTTCCCAAATTCGGATTGCCCTGTATAGTTGATCATAACAGTGCATCTATTTTTGGCGTTTAATACCAAATCCCCTAGTCGATTGAAGATTTTGTACTGCATTCTGTTATTGTTTGTTGCAGTTGTGGTACTTTTCTGTTTTGGTCAGTTGAGGATTGTTTGGGATGATATAATCAATATATAGTTTTATTTTTTAATGGGTTTCTTATTCAATATATCTAGAAACTCAATTTCTTTTTTTTATGGTAACCAATTTTGTCTACAGCCGCAATGTTCCCTGTGATGTTTTAAACCATGCTAATCCTGATTATTGCATGATTAGATTTTAAAAATATTCTGAGGGAACTAGCTACTTTTTTTCAAGTTTTGTTCCTTTATTGTTTGTTACTTCTCTTAGTCTCCCTTTTGAAATTTCACTCATTTGTCTGCATATCCTTGGTCTTTATATTGGTACACACCTTTCATAATAATGTGTAGTCTGATTGAATAATCTGATTTTCCTTGACCAGCTTTACCGGTTTCTTGTAAGGAGGACTGAAAGCAAGTTCAACGCAGTCATTCTTAAGCGTCTGTTCATGAGCAAAGTCAACAAGGCCCCTCTTTCTCTCTCAAGATTGATCCGCTATATGAAAGGAAAGGTAAGTCTTCATGATGTTTAATCCCCTTCACACTTCTAAGTCACGCTGTCTACCTGCTCTTGAGGAATTTGGATCTATTTCTAAGTCACGCTGTCTACCTTCTCTTGAGGAATTTGGATCGATTATTAATTATGTGTTTGATTTCAAATAGGATAACAAGATTGCTGTACTTGTGGAAACTGTCACTGATGACATGCGGGTTTATGAAGTCCCTCAAATGAAGGTTACAGCAGTTAGGTTTACTGAGACTCCCAGGGCTAGGATTGAGAAGGCAGGAGGAGAGTGCTTAACATTTGATCAGCTTGCTTTGAGGGCACCATTGGGTCAGAATGTGGTATGAAATTTAGGTCCATCAACTAGTGCTGATTTTACATTTGTGTACTTGAACCATACCTATTACCTCTGTCACAGTTGTTTAATGTGTATCAATCCCTCAAAATATTTAATTATCCCTATTAATTAAGCTTCTTTTTGATGCCAAAGCAGGTTCTCCTCAGAGGTCCAAAGAATGCACGTGAAGCCGTGATGCACTTTGGCCCAGCTCCTGTTGTGCCCCACAGCCACACAAAACCTTATGTGCCATCCAAGGGAAGGAAGTTTGAGAAGGCCAGAGGGAAGAGGAACAGTAAGGGCTTTAGAGTTTGAGCCAACTAGATTGGAAAATGTTAGTTCAGAAACCGATTTTGCTTGGCTTTAGATCTCTGGTACTGAGCTCACTTAAATTCTGTATTGGGTAAAATATATTTGCAACATGCTTTAGTTGAACATGCCCTTTTTAACTTGAGTTGTTTCTATCATTTGAGTTCACACCAAAGCAGAACAGTGTTTAGTACATTTGACCCTATTCATGTGTTTTTTTGTTACTTGTAAATATTGATTATAATTCTTGAAACGCTGTTGAATTATGCTCATTGTCATCACAGTAACTTTTCCTTAACACGACTGGAAACTAGAAATAAAAATACAAGAATCACATACTTGCAGGTGAGATTGCTGGAGTTATAGTTGATAGAATAACTGATTTCTTTATATATCTTTGGATGAAGGTGAGTTTGCCGGAGTTATAGTTGCAGGTGATATTGCCGGAGTTATACTTGCATTTGTTGAGATGGACAGAGTTGTATTTTCATTTGCCGACGGCCTAGTGAGACCAGCGACATAAGGCACTCCAGAAAGTTTTATCCACTTATTACCCTTAAATAACTTCCCAGGTGTGTAATGTGCAGCATGTGTCCGGTTAAACAGCTTGATCCCAGGCCATGTTACACGGCGTCCCTTAGCTCCAGGACCGCGGTTGCAAAACTCTGAGAAGAGGCATGTGTTGAGCCCCCCAATCACCCAACCAAGGCAACCAGCCTTCTGGTTGAATCACATCATCAATGTACGTTTCCATAATTACAGTCCTCGAATATTCCTTCCATGGACTGCCAAGATATGCCTTGTTCACATCCTTGACAGGGAAGTAATCTGGTTTGCTGGTGATGGTGCTGTTTTGGATGATGATCGCAGATGATTGGCGCTGGTCTTTCCTACCTTGGGCTGTCACTGTGCAAGACTGGTCTGGCAATGGCGTGCGGATCAAGAAAGTGCAGTTTTGGAAGAAGGCAGTAGCATCGCCGAAAACAAAGTCTACGGTGTCGGAGATGGTGCAGTCGCGGTAGAATTGGCCTTGCGTGTGTGCGAAGACGGTATCTTGGTATCCATCCATGGAACATCTGTAGAAGATTGCTTCATCAGCACTCACTCTCAGTGCAACAGCTTGAAGTTTCTCTGGACGAGCAGAGTTCTCAAACCCAATATCCACTGCCATGAAGACGTCTCCATGAATAGCTGCATCCAATCATCAAATTAAATTGCGGCTCTAATTAAGTAAATTCAGAGTCTGACAATATAATTACTTGCTTACCAACCGTCGCAGTACGGTATATGTTTGTGCCATCTGCAAAGTTTTTGTTGCCGGTGATCCTAGTCTTGTTAGCACCATCACCAATCATGAACACATTGGTCATGGTACTTTCAACCTTTACATACTCATTATACACCTTCCTTGATGTAAATGATAAATGTCTCATTGCCATATCTGGGGACATGGCTTCGTGCCTCAGTAATGGTCTTGTAGCGTCCACTTCCATCCATGGCAATGATAACGTCAGGCTTAGTAATTTTCGGAGCTCCAACACTATTGTCTTCAGTGAGGAGTTTTCTCACTCCAGCTTCATACCAATCAGGAAAGTTGTCATCCCCATGACCAAGAACAGGGAGCTCATCAAAGGAAAGAACGCGTCGGCGAACTGGATCAGGATTGCTCTCATCAGAGAGGGCCGCAAAGGCTTGGGACACCATGGCAAGGCCATTGCAGCTCAAACGCATAGAAAATTCCAATGCATTCTTTATTTGCTCCGCTGCATCGCTAGTACTAGTAGTGTTCTTAAAGGCATCCAAGCAGCTTTCTTGGTATGTGACTGGCACTCAGCCGGACTTTCAATTCCATCAGCATTTGTTTAAACATGGAAAAGTCATGAAAGTCCCCAACTCTCTTAAATGACTGCTTGAGTTCTTCAACAGCCATTTCCATGAGCTCCTTGCATGTGTCAAGGGCCTCGGAGGTTCTTCGGTCCTTCTCAATCTTCTGCAGGAGATTGGATTTGCTTGCAGCCTCTGAAATTTCCTCCATTGTAGCGTTGAAGCCGATCTTAATAAGGTGTATTGGGTCCGTTGGGTTTCCAGCTTTTGGGCAAAGGGTGTCCAGACATTCTTTCTTGTAATCTGTTGGCTCGCAAATGGCTTTGATGACTTTCATGGTGGCAGATTTCCCCTGACGAACGATTGCGGTCTTTTCTTCCTTCTCCATGGTGACACCAAATGTCACAGCCACCACCATTGTTATTAGAATGATGGTGACAATTCTCCTTATTGAAATCTCTGATTCTTCCGAATACGCCATTTTTTCCCGATATTCGAAGAGAAAATTGTCAAGTCAATTAAGGACTTATTGCATTTTTTTTTTGGTGTGAGATGTCCCTAGCTATGTGCCAATTTATGAGCTTTGTGCTCATAGCAAAGAGGAGGGAGATTTAAGATGGTGGTCCTATTAAGTTATAACAGTGAGATAAAAACATAAGGCTTGGAGAGAAAGTTCAATCTATGCTAAACTAGATGTTTGTTACTTTCTCTAAAGAAAGAAATTGGGTTTTTACTAGTAGATCTTTCCAGTTACTATCAAATTCAATGATGAATATAGCTAGACGTACGTAAAAATGAAATGCAAGAGTAATGATATAAAGTGACAGTATCTTTTATATCAATGTTTAATTTGTAGAATAGAAAATGTGAGAAATTGCATATTTAAAAGGATAAACTACATAAAAGTATATAAATTATAGGCGCGATTTTAAAAAGTACCCGAATTATAAAAAGTTTCAATTATGTACTCAACCTATGCTGTCGTATTCAAAATAGTGTTGCCGTGACAATTTTCGTCCAAATGTCAGTTAAGTATATACGTGACAAATAGTAATTGTCATTCAACATCTCATGGGCAAAATATCAATGGGCATTTTGGGGATTATTCAAATCGGCTGCTTGAGCTCCTCCTTCAGATCGAAAGCGCAAAAATAGACTAGACCCCTAATTCCCAAATTCGAAATTCCACCTAGAAATTGCGAATCAGACGCCATTGATTCTTTGAGCTCATGACTAAGGAAGAAGGTCGCGAAACCCAGAGGAAGAAGATGTTTTGAGGTCGCGGCTGAGGACGAAGGCTTCTGATACAGTTACTGTGGAGGATGGAGGTAGCGAAACCTAGAGAACGTGAAATGAATGAGTGGCGTGTGAGGCTGCGAGGAAGAAGGCAACCCAGATATGGTTTGTGCTTCTCACTATATTAATATTTCAGATTTGTGTTTGTTAAGTTGTAGTTTAATATAGAAAGATGGATTATTTGATATGATTTAGGAATATTTTGGTTTGTTTATTAATTGATGCCTAGTTAGTGGGGAATGAAAAACATAGGGGTGATTGATTGTGCTTTGTTGCTGGAATATATAATGGTTGCAGTAATTGGTTGTGTTTTGTTGCTGGAATCTAATTGTGGATGGTGGACCACATGTGTTTGATGACTTTATGTGCATTGTAGTTGTATATTATTGTGCTTTGTTGTTGGAATAAAATTGTGGACGGTGGACCACATGTGTTTTATGGCTTTATGTGCTTTGTAGTTGTATATTGCTTTGTGATAGAAAATTAGGGCCGTTATGGTACGTACGAAAGTAAAATAAAGTTTAGGGTTGGTGGTGACTTTAGATTATTGTGAAATTGTAAGTAAATCAGATTACTTCACCTTAAAGATATTCCATGGTGGAAAGTGGGTTGCTGATAGATATGTAGACAACCAAGTAGACTACAATGATTATTGTGAAAATGATATGATGTGTATGTTTGAAATTAACTGAATGGTAAAAGCTTTGGGTTACCTAGATGGTATTATCCTATACCAATACTAGATTGAGGAATGAGTAGGTGGTAAATTGTTGAATGTCGCTGATGTGTTGAAAATGTGTGAGACAGTTCCTAGTGTGGATGAGATTGAAATGTTTTTGACGCATATCAATGTGGATGACCCAAAGAAGTTTTTATAAGCAGTTAGAAGAAAGGAAAGGGAAATGATGAATGCCACTAGTGAACAAAGTAAGGGGACTAATAAATTACGTGTTGTCATTGAGGAGTTAGAGGATGAGACTGAAGTGGTGGGGACCAGGAAGGCAAAAAAAAAAAAAAACTTCTCATACGACCAGGTAAGGGTAAAGATTTAGTGGTTGTAGGTGGGGAGCCAACTTAGAGGAAACAGGTTCTGTTAAACAAGGTGAAGAACCTGTGCAAAAAAACAGACAAAGGGAAGGGGAAACTACCTAATGAAGAAGATAAGATTGATGATGGGATAAGGGTCGAGTTGGAAGACTTTGTGTAAGACCCGTGTCCTGGAGGGAACGGTGAACAATCCCACATTCTTACGAGGGGAATGGCCTGGGAGGGGAATGATGGTGTGCCTTAAAGGTGTAGGCACACACCTATCTAGCACGAGGCCTTTTGGGAGCTCAGTAGCTTTGGGTTCGGTTGGAACTCCAAAGTTAAGCGAGTTGAGGTTGGTGCAATTCCATGATGGGTGACCCCCTAGAAAGTTGCACCGTGAGCTCCCAAAAACAAAATCGTGAGGGCAAGGAGGCCCAAAGCAGACAATATCGTGTTAGAATCGGGTTCTGACCGACCCATGTCTTGGAGTGAACGGTGAACGATCCCACATTCATACGAGGGGGGAATGGTCTGGGAGGGGAATGATGGTATGCCTTAAAGGTGTAGGCACCCACCTATCTAGAATGAGGTCTTTTGGGAGCTCAGTGGCTTTGGGTTCGGTTGGAACTCCAAAGTTAAGCGAGTTAAGGCTGGTTCAATTTCATGATGGGTGACCCCCTGGGAAATTGCACCGTGATCTCCCGAAAACAAAACCGTAGGAGCGAGGAGGCCCAAAACGGACAATATCGTGTTAGAGCTGGGTCCTGACCGAGGAGAGTCTAGTCTTGACACTTTGAAGTATCAGTAGGTTCTGGTTTTGATGACAGTGGGGACGAGGTCATTCCTACCTAAGAAGAATAGGTTGGATAGAGAGCTGCTAGAAGCTTGGGTGTAAGAGGCATCACACTTGAATGATTTTTTCAATGATCTTGGGGAGGCTGCACCTGAAACAGATGTCGCAATAAGAGGTGGAACCTCAACAGTAGCTGCAAAAGCTGGAACCTCAACAACAGCTGGATCTACAGCAGCTACAGGAGCTGGAACCTCAACAACAGCTGGATCTACAACAATAGTAGAAGTTGGAAACACTTCATTAGCTGCATCTGAAGCCCCTGCGTCCTCAGTAGCTGTATCACCCGATCATGCTACAACTTCAGCAGCAGAACTTGGTCCAAATGTGTTGGTGGAAGAAATAGAGGATGCACAACTTGAAAAGGGGGATCAGACAGTTCAAGAAATATTACATCCAGTTGTAGATGAAGATAAACTTTTGTGAAAGGGAAAACTGACAAGAGGTTTATAGAGTACAATCCAAGAACTGATAGTGTCAGGCCAAGCTTGGATACGGGTATGCTGTTTACTGATTGTGTGGTATTTAGGAAAGCAGTTACGAAATACTGTCTATCAACTAGAACATATGTCAAGTACAAGAGGAATGCAAGGTACAAACTGAAGTGTGAGTGTAGAGCAGATGGTTGTAACTGGGAAATATATGCTTATAGGGTGAGTTCTAATGACAACACAATAGTTGTCAAGCGCTACAACGCTATACACACATGCTCCAGAGTATTTGAAAACGGACAAGCCACATCAATTTGGCTTTCTAAAGCCTTTCTGCAAAGACTTCAATCAAATCCGAAGATGCCCATATCAGCAATTGTGGATATGGCCTTTGCTAATTTTGCAATTGGGATCAGCCATATGAAATCCTATAGAGAAAAACAGAAGGCTATAGAGTTAATAGATGGTACTATGTCAAAGAAATATGGTATGCTATGGGATTACTGCATGAGCTGAAGAGAACTAATCTTGGGACAACCACTTCCTTGAGTTTTGATTTTGTGGATGGTGTTCAACTCTTCAAGGGATTTTACATCTACTTGGAGGCTTACGAAAAGGGAATTAAGGAGTGCTGTATGCCTTTTATTGGCTTGGATGGGTGTCATCTAAAGGGGATCTACAGGGGACAGTTGTTGACCGCAATTGGAATTGATGCGAACAATGAGATCTGAGTTATAACGATGGCAGTGGTTGAAGCATAATTAAAGGATTTCTGGACCTAGTTCTTAGGGTTGTTAAAGGTGGACTTGGAAATGGCTGATGACTTTATGTGGAGCTTCCTAACTGAAAAGCAAAAGGGACTTGAAGCAGCCATTAAGTCATTGATGCCTACTACAAGTTTTGTTGTAGCCATTTGTGGGCCAACTACAAATGTTGACAGATGCACTGTGAGATTGTGTAAGAGCTACAACAATGCAAGGCTTCCTACATGAGATGGAGAAGCTCAAATCAATCGATGAAGCAACTTGGAAATGGTTGGTAGATAAACCAGCACATCAGTGGCTTAGGTCACATTTTAAAACGTGGTTGAAGAAAGATATGCTGCAAAACAAATACTGCGAGACATTCAATAACACAATAATGTCAGCTAGGGATAAACCAATCATCACTATGTTTGAGATGATTAGGTTCTTTTTGATGAAGAGGATTCAATGGAGCAGGGATAAGATGGTAACTTGGCCACATCAAATATGTCCAAATGCATTTAACCAAATCTAGAAGCTGAAGTTGGAGTCAGGCCATTATAGTGTTAAATGGCCTGGTGGACGAAAGTATGAGGTTCATGGCCATAGAAGAGAGCAAGTGGTGGTAAATTTGGAGGCCCTCAGTTGTTCATACAGAAAGTAGGATCTCACGGGAATCTCATGTGTGTATGGGATAGCAGCCATACTTTACAAGGGAGGCCCATCGATGGAGTCATATGTGGATCCAATATACTCGAAGGAGACATACATGAAGTGCTACACCAATTTAATTGAAGCTACAAATAACCCTAAGCTGTGGAACTCTACAAGCTAGCCGTGTATAAAATCGCCAGCAAATAAGAGGTAACCGGGACGGCTTAGAGAATATCGAGTAAAGGATCCACAAGAAACTACAAATCAAAGTGGGAAAAAGAGATTGGGTAAGAAGGGAATTCCTATGCGCTGTAGTGTTTGTTCATCAAAAACCCATAATGCAGGGACCCACCATCGACACTTGCTGTCAGGACCCGACCCTCCTCAGTCAGGACCCGACTCTAGCACGATATTGTCCGCTTTGGGCCTCCTCGCCCTCACTGTTTTGTTTTCGGGAGCTCACGGTGCAACTTTCCAGGGGGTCACCCATCATGGAATTGCACCAACCTAAACTCGCTTAAATTTGGAGTTCCAATCGAACCCAAAGCCACTGAACTCCCAAAAGGCCTCGTGCTAGATAGGTGTGTGCCTACACCTTTAAGGTACACCACCATCTCCCTCCAAGACCATTCCCCTTGCAGGAATGTGGGATCGTTCACCGTTCCTTACAAGATACGAACTTTTACAATCCACCCCCCTTACACACTTTCTGGTCGGGAATTGGCTCTGATATCATTGACACGATCCATCCCAATCCCACCGGGATTAACGTGGGATGTGCCATCGTCTGATTCACATGTGATACAAAGGGCCAGACAAGGGATAACTCTAAACTTTTTCCCGTCTGGGGCTTCCAGAGTGCGCCAAAATCGGTGAAGGAGTGTGATGTCTCGGTCTCTGCTACAACTCGCATCCGTGATCAACCTGAAGGGCATTAACAACCATTCAAAAGCTGTGAGTGGACGAAACAAATAATTTGTTTAAAACTCATTTCATAAAAGAAGACATTTTTCCCTTCATAAAAAAGCATGCATGCATTCGAAAACCAGTAATCAAACCATTTACTTAAATAAATCATTGAGGCCTTAACCCAAAACCGTAAACCCAAGTATGTGGCAACTTTGCCCAAAACCAATCAAACCATGTGGGAACTCAGCCCAAAACCAATCACGTGGGAACTCAGCCCAAATCCAATACACGTGGGTCTCAGCCCAAAACCAATCAAGTGGGAACTCAGCCCAAAACTAATCCTCGACATCCCTGATTCCTACATCCCAGATGTCACAATCAATAACGTCATGGTTTCAAAGCGACGCGTGCTACTCGAGGTCTCAATCACAAGTCTCCCCAGGGTCTACCTAGGTCAATGACCCGCAGATTAATAACCCTCCCTGGGGGGAGGTTTTAACCTATAGAAATTCTGCTCCTGAGTCACTATACGGACTGGTCGCTCCGTGTAATGACCCATCGCAGGCAATACTCCGTGATTACTCCAGGATACTACGGGACATCTGGAGGAGACAACCAACCACTCCAGGATACTACGGGATGTCTGGAGGGAAACTACTCTTGAGGATGGTATATGGAAAACCATTTCATAAATCATCTCAAATCGTTCAAAGTGCTATGCCCGAGATTTCCATAAAACCATCGTAAATCCATAAATCCAATTCCATTTAGGGTCTTCGAACCCAAAATCACATTTTATAAACCACTATGGGACTTATGCCCTATATCATAAACCAATTGGGCTTCAAGCCCGATCATGTAAGTCAATTAGGCCTTCAGCCCGATATCTCATTAAATCAAATGGACTTCAAGTCCGATAGTTTCCAAATCAAATGGTTCTCATACCCGATTCCATATTTCCAAATCCAAAACTATTCCAGCAAACCATCATAGAAATATCAGCTCGTATAAGCACAGTATAAAACCATAAATATCAACATATGTGCAAATACGTAAATCATAAATACCACACTCATATGCACTCAAGGCATCTCAAATCATCGATATAAAACATATAAAACAGTTATGAATGCATCATATTTAGAAAGAAAATGTCCACTCACAGACCGTCCTAGCAGTTGCCTCGATACGTGTGTCATAAGTCTCTCTGGGCTAAATCACCATCTCCGGAACTTCCGGACCTGTCCAAACCACACCCGAGGGTCACTAACTACCTCAAATAGGCTAACATTGAATCCCCTAAATTTTTGGGATTTTTAAACATATTTAAAATAAACCCTACACCTTTGGACACTCAAAACTACCTCGAGACGGTGTCCGATCGACTCGAAACATGTCCCAAAATGTTCGTTACATCGAAAGGATAAGATTACATGTTGGCCATGCCTCAAAATACGAACCCACATGCCCACACGCTCCGCCCAAAGGCCTGCGCGTGAAACCCATGCACTGGAACATAGTCATCTTCAACCTCCAGACGAACCCGGTTCAGATCGGTTCTTTGGTTTCTAGTTCGACCAGACCGGCGAGACTGGTTTTGTGACGACCCGTCCCGAATTATCGGGATTAATTAAGAATTAATTTCAGATTAGCGAGACTAATCGGAGATTAGACGAGGATTAGAAAACGTTCGGGCAAAATGACGATTTTGCCCCTGAAATGGGCAAATCGTTGACTTTTCGTTCAGGCGGTCAAATGGACTTTGGCCGATGACCGTGACGTAGTTCGTGACGTCACGAGTTCATAGACAGGTGGCATGCTCGATTCTGACGTTCGAGGAGGAAGTTATGACGTTCGGAAGCCCAAGGGCATTTTGGTAATTTGGGTGAATAAGAGGTCAAAAGTTGACTTTTTGACCGGGTGGTGCGATGGCCGAGGGCCGAAGACCGTTACGTAGATCACGACGATATGAATCCGTAGATAGGCGACATGTCGAATTCGGACGTTCGACGGCGAAGTTACAGGTCACAGAAGTATGAAAGTACTATTTATAGTGACACGCTTTACGAGGAACTTTTGGACTGAAATGGGCCCAGTTTCTTTTCAACAACCAATGGATGAGTGACAAGTGTCACTCATCCACTGGCCACCATTTCATATACATGCATCCAACCATAACCGTGCATCCCATTTCCATATTTTCCCAATCCAACCCGATCCCATTTTCAATCCAATCCAAACCCTTCAACCCTAAAACCATTTGTGAGAGGACAGAGAGAGATGAGGGGACCGGCTGGAGATGGTGGATGGCCCAAGACGGAGCCGCCGTACACGGCGGGGGAGAAAAACTGATCGAGGTATCAGTTAAAACCATTTTCAATCCATTTTCAATTTCTGCTATTATGGGTCGATTTGGATGTTTGCTTTGAGCTAAATAGGTTGTTAGGAGGTTAATAGGAAGGTTTTGAGGGTGGTTGGGCGGCTGTGGAAGCCATGGACGGTTTTGGGAACTTTGAACCGTGAGGTTCATTTTGGAACCCTAGGTTTGGATGGGTTTTTGTTGGTTTTAAGGATTGGGTTAGATAGGAAATGAAGAAATATGAATTTAGGGATTAAAATGGGACAAAACGGATGAGATTTGAGGGTTGTAGGAGCCTGGACCGGTCACGCCGGTCCAGTTACAGGAAACGAACCGGACCGGCCGGTCTGAACCGGCCGTCGAGAGGTTGAAGATGCACTGTTCACAGGCGCGTGACTCTCACGCGCAGCCACTTCAGGTGGCGCGTGCAGGCGTGTGGGGGAGATTTTGGGCAAGGTTCCAACATGTAATTTCATTTATTCGATGTAACGAATATTTTGGGATTGGTTTCGATAGGTTTCGGGCTGTCCGAAGGTTTAGGTTCGGTTTTAAAAATAGTTAGAAATTACGGAAAATTACGAGGCACTAGTGAGGGGTTATATAAGTAGTTAGTAACCCTCTAAATTAATTTGGACAGGTTCGGGAATCCCGGAGGTGACGTTTGACCCGGAAGACGGTTATGGCACGCGTATCGAGGCACGACTTCGGACGATCTGTGAGTGGACCTTTCTTTCGAAATTGATGCATGCATAAATGTTTTATAATTGTTTTAGAATATATTTTGTGTTGCCATGAGTGCAATTGTTGGTGGTAGCCTAGGATTTACGTATTTGCACGTATTTCGAGATTTCCAATTTTATACGATGCTTATACGTTCTAGGTTTTCAACGAGCGTTTAATAAATGGATTTTGGATTTGGAAACATGAACTCGAGCATGAGACCCAATTGATTTATAAACTATTGGACTTGGAGTCCATTTGATTCGACGAGTAATCGGACCTAGGGTCCATTTGAGCCATACGATCGGACCGAGGGTCCATTTGGTTTACGATTCGGGTTTGAGGCCCAGTTAGTAGTACTATCGGGCTTGATGCCCCGTTGATTTATGATATCGGGTCTGAGACCCATTTCGTTGAGATATCGGGCTTAAGGCCCCGTTGGTTGTGGAATCGGACGTGAGGTCCTTTTGAGTCATGGTTCGGGCTTAGGGCCCTGTTGATTGTGAAATCGGGCTTGAGTGTAACAACCCGTCCCGAGAGCCGGGATTAGTAGAGTGTTTAAGGTGGGATTAGCGAGGCTAATCGGTGGTTAGGTGGTCCCGATAGGTTCGTAAGTGTAGAATGACGATTTTGCCCCTAGTTTGGGCAAAATGTTGAGTTTAGTTTGGGTGGTCAAGTGGGTATTGACCGGTGACCAGGACGTAGTTTAGGACGTCATGAATCCGTAGGTAGGTGGCACGCCCAATTCCGACGTCCGAGGAGGAAGTTATGATGTTCGGAAGGTTGAGGGCATAACCGTAATTTGGTTAAAAGAAGGGGAAACGTTGACTTTTTGGATAATCGGGTTTTGGTACGTTGACCGAGGATGGTTAGATAGATCTCGTTGTCCTGAGTTCGATGACGGGCGGCACGTATTTATCGGACTTACGATGTGGGAGTTACGGGTCTAGAAAGGTAGTGGCAAATCCGTAAAACTTGGGTTAAAAGGAGGGGCAGTTTGGTCTTTTGTGCTCTGAGGATTTGTGCAGAGAGAGGGCAGATGGACGGCTGGGATTGAGCCATGTGGTAAGAGAATGGAGTGGATGGCAACATGTGGCACAGGGCTAGTGGCTTCTGGGGGGTTCTCGTGTGTGCACGGTTCCAATAATTGGGGTGCAACCGTGCAGTGCCCGTGTGTGTTCTTCGATCCTGAGTGAAACAGAGTGAGGCGGTGAGAGAAATTGAAGGGTGATCGTGAGTGCTGCTGAGTTTGTGAGGGTGTGAGAGTGATCAGAGAGGTGAGAAGGTTACAGGGAGGAGGTTTGGAAGTGTTGTGCTTGTGTGTGAGTGAGTGAGAGTCAGGGGGACAATCAGAGGAAACAGAGAAGACTGAGGGCTTGTGGTGGTTCCGTGGCCGTGTGCGGGTGCGATTGACCTCGAGAGGAGGCTGAGACGACGCTGTGGACTCCAGGGAACACGGCGGCGAGCACGGCGGTGGACGGTTACAGGTAAATTCTGATCTCCGTGTCTGTGCCCTGTTTTTCCGTTGAGTTTTGACTTGAGAGTCGTGAGTCTAGCGGTCGAATCGAAGTTCATAGAGAGGTCTAGGGGACTCAGTGGAGGTCTGGGCTTCTATTGGTTGTGCTGCAGTGACGGGTGGTGCACGGTGGGGGTTGACACGACGGCGGGTACTCTGGTGCTCTGTTTTGCCGTCAATGTTCAAACCTAAAGTCCGAGACGTGGACCCTCTCCACGACCTGAAGAAGAAATGGCGAGGGGAACTGAGAGTACTACGATTGAGCACGCCCAGCAGCTCGGGGCTACCACCTTCAGCGGTGGGGCCGATCCAGAGGAAGCTCACCGATGGATCACCCGGCTTGAGCGTATTTTCGGGGTGATGCATTGCCCGCCAGAGGAACGAGTGTTGTTGGCTACATTTTTATTGGATGGTGCGGCGTATGAATGGTGGTATACCCTCGAGTTGTCTGGTTGGGATGCCCATACGGTGACCTGGGAGACGTTTAGGGAACGATTCCTGGAACAATATTATCCTCGTTCTTTCCGAGATGCTAAAGAGGCTGAGTTCCTGCAGCTCCAAGAAGGGAATATGACAGTGGCTGAGTATGAACGGAAATTCCAGATGTTGTCTCGGTTTGCTCCTACTTTTGTGGCCACTGAAGCCGAGAAGTGTCGTAGGTTTGAATTGGGCCTGCGAGGCGAGATTCGAGCCATTGTGACGGCTGGATCGTTTGCTACTCTCCGAGACTTTTCGGATGCTGCGGTGAGGGTTGAGGCTAGTTTGCCGGTGCGGCGCCGGGAGCCATCTTTTTCTGGAGCTTCGAGCCAGCGGACACCGAAAAGGGGTAACTTCGGTGGAGCATCGTCGTTGTGCGATGATCGTTTCGGTAGGTCTGGTAGTTTCCAGAGTTCAGGATTTCGGGGTTACCGAGTACAGCCGACTCCGCAAGCGAGTGCGACGTCTGTTGCGTCGACAGGGCGACCAGGTCCTTCTGGTCGGGATGTTTGTTTTTATTGCGGGGAGCGTGGTCATTTCCGACGTAAGTGACCACTGTTGCCACAGGAAGGTGGTGTAGGCCGAGGAGCAGCGGAGCCCGGACAGAGTACAGCGTCAGGGACATCAGGCACTAGAGGAGGTGGTGGTGCCACTAGTAGTTCGAGGGGACGTGGTAGAGCGTCGGGATCTCAGGCCCGAGTGTTCTCGATGACTCAGCAGGAAGTTCAGTCGGCACCAGATGCGGGGACAGGTACTTTATTAGCTTTGCTTGTGTTGTACCCAGTTTTGTTGTTGGAGTCTGGGAGCGAGTCTAGGATTTTCCCTAGGTGACCTGAGGAGTGTTACAGTGGAAGGATGACGGAAGGAATAGAAAAGGAGTGACTATAACTGATCGATAAGAGGTTATTGAAGGAGAGAACCCACAAGCTAGAGTTTGCCTTTAGGACTTTGTAGATTTATTCCGCTAGTGGCCGACGTAGCAGCCGAGGGAGGTGCGGCGGTTGTACGTGAGGATGTGCTCTGTGAATTTTATCGGGTACTCCATATGAGGTATTGTAAAATACCTTTGTTTTCTGTTCATAGAGTTTACCTTGCGTACACCATACAGTTGTTACAAAGAGAGGGTTGGCCGTGGTAATAGTAGTTGGAGATGGAGTGAAATACCCAAGGTGGAGATGATAGACAGGAAACCTAGGAGAAGTTGTCGTTGACCTAATATTGATTACTTGGTAGGAGACCCTAGGTGTCGGGAACTAGCTGTGGAATTTCGGGGACGAAATTCTTTTTAGGTGGGTAGATTGTAACAACCCGTCCCGAGAGCCGGGATTAGTAGAGTGTTTAAGGTGGGATTAACGAGGCTAATTGGTGGTTAGGTGGTCCCGATGGGTTCGTAAGTGTAGAATGACGATTTTGCCCCTGGTTTGGGCAAAATGTTGACTTTAGTTCGGGTGGTCAAGTGGGTATTGACCAGTGACTAGGACGTAGTTTAGGACGTCACGAATCCGTAGGCAGGTGGCACGCCCGATTCCGACGTCCGAGGAGGAAGTTATGATATTCAGAAGGTTGAGGGCATAACCGTAATTTGGTTAAAAGAAGGGGAAACGTTGACTTTTTGGATAATCGGGTTTTGGTACGTTGACCGAGGATGGTTAGATAGATCTCGTTGTCCTGAGTTCGATGACGGGTGGCACGTATTTATCGGACTTACTATGTGGGAGTTACGGGTCTAGAAAGGTAGTGGCAAATCCGTAAAACTTGGGTTAAAAGGAGGGGCAGTTTGGTCTTTTGTGCTTTGAGGATTTGTGCAGAGAGAGGGCAGATGGACGGCTGGGATTGAGCCATGTGGTAAGAGAATGGAGTGGATGGCGACATGTGGCACAGGGCTAGTGGCTTCTGGGGGGTTCTCGTGTGTGCACGGTTCCAATAATTGGGGTGCAACCGTGCAGTGCCCGTGTGTGTTCTTCGATCCTGAGTGAAACAGAGTGAGGCGGTGAGAGAAATTGAAGGGTGATCGTGAGTGCTGGTGAGTTTGTGAGGGTGTGAGAGTGATCAGAGAGGTGAGAAGGTTACAGGGAGGAGGTTTGGAAGTGTTGTGCTTGTGTGTGAGTGAGTGAGAGTCACGGGGACAATCAGAGGAAACAGAGAAGACTGAGGGCTTGTGGTGGTGCCGTGGCCGTGTGCGGGTGCGATTGACCTCGAGAGGAGGCTGAGACGACGCTGTGGACTCCAGGGAACACGGCGGCGAGCACGGCGGCGGACGGTTACAGGTAAATTCTGATCTCCGTGTCTGTGCCCTGTTTTTCCGTTGAGTTTTGACTTGAGAGTCGTGAGTCTAACGGTCGAATCGAAGTTCATAGAGAGGTCTAGGGGACTCAGTGGAGGTCTGGGCTTCTATTGGTTGTGCTGCAGTGACGGGTGGTGCACGGTAGGGGTTGACACGACGGCGGGTACTCTGGTGCTCTGTTTTACCGTCAATGTTCAAACCTAAAGTCGTGAAGTTTGGGAGTGAATTGACGGTTAGGGTGAGTTGGGTTAGGTTTAGAGGGGTCCTAGGAACCGTCTGGTGTTGCCACCGTGATGGGAGGTGACCTGGGTGGCCGGGAAGGAAAACAGAGCAGAGATCGGGTTTTGTTTCGAGTTTCAGTCGACGGTTTAGGGGCCGTGTCGAGGTCTAAGGAGGACGGGGATGGACAGAGTAGGTCTGGACGGTGAAGATGGTGAAGAAAGGGAAGGAATTGGAGACGGGACGGCAGAGAACCGCTCTCGCCGGTTCATGTTGCAGGCTACTGGTGCGAACCGGGTTTGCTCGAGGAAGGAGGTACACTGTAGCAGGCGCGTGAGGGCCACGCGCAGCCACTTTGGGCGGCGCGTGGGGGCGCATGCGGCGGTTCTGGGGAAAACGGTCAACATGGTTTTTGATCTGGGAGTTGTGATGAGTCTATAGGAATTGGTTTCGGGTCAATTGAATGTTGATTTAATGTAGTTCCGCGAGGGTGAAAGTTTAGGGTTCCGGTTTGTTACGTTCAGGACCCGGGGATTTTTGAGGGAATTGAGGTAGACCTTTGTTAGTGTGTTAGTAACGTACTTCGACGGTTGTTGACAGGACCAGAGTTTCCCGAGGAAGCCGAGAAACGAGCAGGACGTTCGGGACGCGAGTAAGGGCTCGGTACTGTGAGTGGACCCCTTCTCTAAACTCAAGCATGCATAACTGTTTTTCTATAATTGTGCTATGATTTTACATGTGATTTCATGAGTGATGAATATGTTATGTTGGTTTTACATAATTACATGTTTTTTGAGAAAATACGGTTTTCAGCACGTTTTACGAAGAAAGTTTGGATTCTGATTTTGATGCCATGAATTGGGGTTTTCAAACGATGAGTGGTTTTTCATAAGATTAAATGGATTTTGAGATGTGAATTGATAATTGAGGTTTTCGGTTTTAGAATCGGATTTCGAAAAGCGGAATTTGGTTTTAAAGTTGAAAAGTGGAATTCCGGATTTGGGTTCGGAATGACAGTTTTGGATGCCGGAAGGGCATCAGACCGGTGATTTCGGATTCAGGTTTGGATATGGATTTAGAAATGGTTTTACAAATGGTTTTGGATTGGATTTGATGGATCTGGTTATTGGGTTTAAAGACCTGGATATTGATTTGACGGAGGACGGGCCCGGATTGAGTTTAAAGACTCGGGAGTTTAAAGACTCGGATATATTGATATTTCCCCCGTAGGCCTGTTGAGTTTAAAGACTCGGGAGTTTAAAGACTCGGATATTATTGAGGCCTGGAATGAGTTTAAAGACTCGGGAGTTTAAAGACTCGGATGGGTCCAGCAGGTTTGATCGGAAAATGATGATTCGATGTTCATGGTTTCTGATACGGTTTTACGATTCATATGCTATGATTTCTATACCTGTTTTATAGTGTTTCTGTTTCTTATGATGTGATTTATGGTGATTTGGTTTATAACTGTTTTATGAACTAGGTTATGCATGTGGTTTCAAAACGGAGGGTGAATTCTTAAAATGGTTTTAGAACTTTTATTTTATTTACGGTCCACTCACACCTTTTATTTTACTACTCTCCAGGTTGTGGAGCTAGTGCGGGGTCTTGACGTCGAGGCAGTGTCCGAGGCATAGAAGTGACAAGCGGGATCCCAAAGTGTTTAAGTTTTCTTCCGCTTGCGTGTTTTTATTTCTTTGTATTTTGTACTATGCTCTGTAAATTATTACTTGACTCCGGGATATGTAGTATAAGTTCTCCTGCGTCTGACTGTTTTGTGTCAGGGTGTCAGACGAGAGCAGGATTTACCTCGGTTTTCGGGGTGAAACCGGGGTGGGTCCTGACATGAGTCCCAGTTCGATTTGTGAAATGAGTATTCGGGCATGAGACCCAGTTGAACTGAGGATTTGGGCCGAGGCCTGTGAAATGGTTTTGAATCGGATTCGAGGAATCCTATTGAGATGAATCGGGTTTGAGACCCAGTTGAGAAATGAGATTTGAGAAAGAAAGAAAAGAGTATTTGAAAATGTGATTGAACCCTCCATTTGATTATATGGTCACCTCCAGCGTCGACCTGGAGAGTCCCGATCCACAGACCAGAGTGGGTATCCCCATAGGGATCCCGTTCCAGGAGTGGTGGTTACTTATTATGATGTGGTCCCGGACCAGATTCCAGAGAGATGTGTGGACTAGATCTAGAGAGAGAGCTCGGACTAGATCCAGTGATTGAGCCTCCCAGATGGAGATTCCTGGGAGAAGACTCGGAGTGAGACCCAGAGTAGTGTGCACACTAGTATAGATTTGATATCGTGACTATATCGGGGATGTGTTCCCTAGGGGCTGTGTGCCCCGAGTTGGCATCTTCTCAGAAGTGCCGCAGATGTGTTATACGTATGACGGTACGTATGAGATTTTATGGAAAAGTGATTTGAGGGTGGAGACCCTATGTTTTATGATTAGAAAGTGATTTGGGGTTGCGGCCCCGTATTTTGAGGGCGGAGATCCTATGTTTTATGACTTAGAAAGTGATTTGGGGCGGAGACCCCGTATTCGATGTTTTAGAAATGATTTGGGGGGCGGAGACCCCGTACTTGATGTGATTTGGGCTGAGTCCCTATTGATTTGACCTACGGGTTTTGGATTGTGATTTCGGGTCGAGGACCCAAATGGATTTGTGGGTCATGACGGTTTATGGGAACCGGGCATGAACCCTTGAATGATTTCAAAAATGTGTTTGATGAATTGATTGATTTTATGAATGTTTTACTAAACGGTTTTTGGTATGCATGCGTATGTTTTTATGAAGGGCATAAAATATCTTCTTATGAAAATGTTTTTAAATGATTATATTAAATTGTCCACTCACAGTTTTCGTGTTTTAATGCCCTTCAGGTTGAAAGCGGATGCGGGCTGTAGCAGAGACGAGACATCACTCCCCTCCTCCTACGATCCTGACGCACTCTGACAGTCCCGGCGAGGGCCGATGATGGAATTTTCCCTGGTTTGACACTTCGTGTCAGACGGGATCAGGCGGGTCCCACGTTAATCTTAGGGGATTCAGGGCCGGTCCTGATAGGTTCTCCCCTATTTATCCATCTTTTTCAATCCTTTTAATTCCTATCCCTTCGTCCCATCATTTGCAACTGATCTAGGGACTCAAAAACATGAAAATCGATCAAGGAATATACCTCCAATTCGAAGAACCATCGCTAGTTTTCCAGCCTTCTGTCTGGGCTACTCCGCCGTCAACCTCCGTCCAAAACCATCCCCAAACGTTCGTATAGGCCCAACCAACACACACTAATCATTAGAAATCGCCCCAACGTCCGAAACTGAAAATCAAAATTCAAATTTAAAAGGGGCTTTCGGGTTTACCTGGCGGTGACCCCCCTCCGCCGTCCACGGCGGCTCAACCATCCTCCTCGCCGTCAACATCTCATCCTCAACCTCACTTTCGATCTCTCTCAGTAAGCACATGTGAGGCGGTGCGGGGGAGAAGGGGGGTGGGGGGTGGAGGATTGGGTTTGTGGTTTGATGGGTTTCGGGTTGGTAGGAATGAAACATATGAGGATCAATGGTGCATGAATGTGGGGTGATAGGCAATGGATGAGTGACATTTGTCACTCATCCATTGGGCTTGGGAAAATATCCGGGGCCCACTCAAGAAAAAAATCCACCCATCTCGTAAAACGTACAATAGTACCTCAGAACTTCCGTGAACCGTAACATTCCCGTCGAATGTCCGATTTCGACATGCCGCCTATCTACGGACTTGTATCGACTTGATCTACGTAACGGTCCTCGGTCCACGGGATCAGACCTCTCGAGTAAAAAGTCAACTTTTTGCTCTCATTCAAGGGCAAAATTGTAATTTCGCCATAAATGTCCGATAATCCTCGACTAATCCCCGATTAGCCATGCTAATCCATAATTAATTCTTAATTAATCCCAAGAATTTGGGATGGGTCGTTACACTATTCTTTCAGGACCCGTGGTCAGAACCTGACTCTATCACGATATTATTCACTTTGGCTCTCCTCGCCCTCATAGTTGTGTTTTCGGGAGCTCACGGTGCAACTTCCCAAGGGGTTACCCATCATGGAATTGCACCAACCTCATCTCGCTTAACTTTGGAGTTCCAATCGAACCCGAAGCCACTGAGCTCCCAAAAGGCCTTGTGCTAGATAGGTGTGCGTCTACACCTTTAAGGCACACCACCATCTCCCTCCCAGACCATTCCCCTAGCAGGAATGTGGGATCGTTCATCATTCCCTCTAGGACTCAGACTTTTACAATGATATCACTGACATAACCCATCCCAATCCTCTCGAGATTAACGCAGGATATGCCATGTAACGCCCCGGACGTTCTGAAAATGTAATATTATAAAATATTGAATAAAATGACGTTTTTACCCTTGTGATTCGTATGGTCAAACTGTTGACTTTTTGTTTGGAGGGTCGAACGGACGTGGAGTGATGACCGTGACGTAGTTCGGGACGTCACGAGTTCATAGACAGGTGGCACGTTCGATTCGGACGAACAAGGTGGAAGTTATGAGGTTCGGAAGTTCAGGGGCATTATCGTAAATTGGACGTTATAAAGGGAAAAAGTTGACTTTTGTTTGACAATTGATACTCATTTGACTCGAAGACCGTTATGTTCGTCTCGTCGCCCTGAGTACAACGACAGGCGGCACGCGTGAAACGGACGTCGGATGACCGAGATACGGGTCACGGAAGTTGGAGGGCAATTTGGTAATTATTGCACAGAGGGGCATTTTGGTCATTCCACGGCGGTTACTGTAGCACCACCGTGAAAAACAGAGTGCGGCCGTGGAGTTTGTGCGTGCAATTGTTTATGGCTAAGTGGACAAGTGAGTGGGTTTAGTTTATGGATTTTGAGGCTGTGGGAAGCATTCATGTGTGTCTGGGCAGAGTCTGAGTGCACGGGAGAGATTAGAAAATGGCTGTGGTCTCTGTGCTTGCGGGAAACCATTTTCAGAGACCTTAGTTGGTCTCCCACGGGCTGTTGGCCACACTGATCGATTATCTGAGTATGGGAATGGAGTGAGGATTGATTTGGGGTCATTTGTGCATCAGAGTGAGGGTTGAGACTGAGAGAGATCGAGAGAAACCGTGAAGAACCATTTTCGGGTTTTTTGGGGGAAATCGCAGAGTTCAATTCGTACGGGTTCTAGGATCAATCTAGACACACTGAGGGACTTCTGGGAGTGACAGAATCACGACGGTGCAAGAATTGAGGGAGAATGTTCGCTGGTGGCCCAAGAACCTGAGTTGCGGTTCAGAGATGAATCAGTTGGAGGGAAAAATCACATTCAATTTTTGAGGCTTGTTGATCGAAACCGAGGGCTATTCTAGCCTTCTGGGAGCAAGAGGAAACCAACCGCATCGATTTCGAAGGACGACACTCACGAATTGGCCAAGAACTGAGTTCTCTGGTTCTGAGTATTGTCGAGCTTGAGGACGACGACTTCCAGGTAACGGCAAGTCCAATTGATTGTACCATTGTGTTCATATAAGTCCTCTTAAGCTACTGGTGAAATTAATTTGGAAATGGAATCGTGTAGGGTGAGTTCCAGACGTCGACTTGATCGACTGTTTGAGCTTGAGTTGGGTCATTCTGGTGTTAGTCGAGGTTAGTCATCAACACAGACCTAAAATTAATGGCTTAGAGAAGGTAATAGGATTGAAAACGAGAAGAATTGATTGAGAATTGAACTTGAACTGGTCGGGTTGAGTCGCGGGTAATAGACCCGTTTATCAGTCAATCCGGGTAAGGACGAAGACACTGTAGCTTGGCGCGTGGCCTTCACGCGCAGCCACTTTGGGCGGCGCGTGACGGCGCGTGCGATGTTAAATCTGATCACGGTCAACATGGAATTTGTTCCTTGCAGTCTAATTAACATTTTACCTTTAGGATTCGAGTTGTTCGGGAGTCGTTCGGGATAATTTCGGGAGTCCGGAAGGTTAAGTCTCTAAGTTTAATTTCGTCGAAAAATCCGGGAAAATTAGGGAAAAATCATACGAGCTATTTGAGGATGTTTGTAACCCTCTTGTACGTTTTTACAGACCCGGACACTTCCGAAGCAACGGAGGAGCGCGCGGGACGCGATTGACGCGTCCTAAAACCGTGAGTGGACTTTTTGATTTCTTAACTGGGCATGCATGACTATTTTACTTATTTATCTTATGGTTTTACATATGATTTTATGATGGTGATATGATATTCCGATTTTACGTATTTTCCACGCTTTTCGAGATATTCATCGTATTTCACGCATTTCGAGGTTGCAGTTTTTGCTTATGCATGAATGATGTTTTGATGAAGTATCTGGATATGATCATGCATGTTACGGATTTATGATGTTTTGATTATAATTGTGAAGTGATTTCAGAAACTGCATGTTCTGGAAATTGCATGTGAATTCGGACATAAGTATTATTATGACGTGATATGATTTCGGAATGATGTTGGAAAACGATTTATGATAAATCCTGGTTTAATGTGTTTAAAAAAAGGGTTTTGGGTTTAAAGACCCAGTTGATTGTTGGATCCGGTTTTGGGTTTAAAGACCCGGTTTATTGATGACGGGGGCGGGCCCGGAAATTGGGTTTAAAGACCCAGATTGAGTTTAAAGACTCGTGAGTTTAAAGACTCGGTTATTGTGATACCCCCGAGGTCTATTGATCATGTTTTAAGTTTAAAGACTCGTTGATATCCCGGGAAGGCCTGATATGGAGTTTAAAGACTCGGATGGATCCAACGGAATAATTGTGATTATTGATTCACTTTTTACTTGACTTGTGCAATTGATGTTTCAAAATGACGGTTTCTGGATTCTGGTAATGTTAAGTTGTTTTACATGAGTTATGACGAATCTCTGTAACGTTTTTCATGTGTTTCAGAAAAAGAGTTTTCAAAGGCTTAATACGTGATTTTTGAATATTCGGTTATGCATGCGTGTTACAAAACTGGAGGGCGAACCCGATTTCGAAAAAATGTTTTCCTGTAAGACTTATGTTTCGGTCCACTCACACTTTGTTGTTTTAAATTCCCTCCAGGTCGTGGTACAAGTGCGGGGGCAAGCGCCGAGGCAGAGGCGGAGGCATAAAGTTTTCCGTTGCGGAGTAGTTAGTTCACAGAGTAGGATTTGTTCTTTAACCTGTTTTGTAATATTATGCTCTGTGAAACTGTGGACTTGACGTCCAGTCGGATGTATTTGTTTAATCTCTCTGGTCTGACAATGGGTGTGATGTAATATTATTTGGTTTTCCGGTCTTTTGGATTCGATTGTCAGACGGGAGCAGGATGCTTCCCGATTATCGAGGCGATAATCGGGGTGGGTCCTGTCAATTGGTATCAGAGCCTAGGTTTACGATTCGTGTCTGGCACTCGAGTGTGCCTTGATTATTGTACTAACTTATCCCTCTTTCAGAAGAAGGACACCGGCCATGCCTCCGCGACGCGAACCCCTTCCACGACAGGATGGCGATGCCGAGAGTGCTTCAATCGAGCGAGCCCAGCGTCTTGGGGCTACGGTGTTTAGTGGTGGAGCGGATCCCGAGGATGCTCACCGTTGGATTTCTCGGTTCGAGCGGATTTTTGCTGTGATGCACTGTCCTCCTGAGGAGCGAGTTGTATTGGCTACCTTTTTGCTTGATGGATCTGCTTATGAGTGGTGGTACACTCTGGAGTTGTCGGGTTGGGATGCCCGTACAGTGACTTGGGAGACCTTTCGTGAACGGTTTCTGGATCAGTATTATCCCTGTTCATTCCGTGATGATAGGGAGACCGAGTTTCTGCAGCTCCAACAGGGGAGCATCTCTGTAGCTGAGTATGAGCAGAAATTTCAGATGCTAGCCCGTTTTGCTCCTACTTTTGTATCTACTGAGGCTGAGAAATGTCGTAGGTTTGAGCTTGGCCTACGGGGTGAGATACGGGCCATTGTGACGGCCGGAGCTTTTGCTACTCTCAGGGAGTTGTCTGATGCCGCAGTGCGGGTTGAGGCCAGTCTCCCGACACGTCCACAGTACTCTGGTGGTGGACAACGTCGAGAGCGTTCATATCCTGGATCGTATGGTCAGAGATCCCCGAAGAAGGGACGTTATGGTGGAGCCTCATCTGCAGGCAATGATCGTTATGGCAGGCCTGGTAACTATCAGAGTTCCGGATTCCAAGCGCCTAGGGCGCAGACTGCTCCGCAGGCGAGCGCGACTTCGGTTGCTTCCACAGGACGACAGGGTGGTGGTTTTGCTCGCGATGCTTCCAGTGTTATCTGTTTCTTCTGTGGCGAGCGGGGCCACTATCGGAGGGAGTGTCCATCTTTTCCACAGGGTGGTGGCACAGGTCGGGGTGGAGCAGAGCAGGGACGGAGCACAGCTGCAGTTTCTGGGACTGGGAGTACTCGAGGAGGTGGTACTGGAGCGGCTAATGGACAGAGGGGCCGGGGCCGTGGGCGAGCAGCTGGACCACAGGCCCGAGTTTTTGCTGTTACGCAGTAGGAGGCCAGGGCAGCGCCTGGTGTTGTGACAGGTACACTCACGATCTTTGGACATGATGTTTGTGCTTTAATTGATCCCGGAGCTACTCATTCATTTATTTCGCGGGACTGTGAGTTGTTGGCGGGTAGAGAGGTGTCCGCACTGGACTGTGACATGGGAGTGAGTACGCCCACAGGAGATGTATTTGTGTTGAACCAAGTGTTGCGGGAGTGTCCCATAATGGTAGGTGATGTTGGTTTGGTGGCAGATCTGATACTCTTGGACTTGCACGACTTTGATGTCATTTTGGGAATGGATTGGTTGACGCTTCATCATGCTTCTATCGAATGTGTCGATAAGAAGGTTACTTTTCGGAGCCCGGGGTTACCGGAAACCATCTTTCAGGGAATACATCGAGCAACTCCTGTCGGAGTGATTTCAGCCCTGAAGGCAAGTAAGTTGTTGAGGAAAGGATGCCAGGGATACTTAGCTCAAGTGTTGGACTCACGAGCTGCACCATTGAGGGTGGAGGATATACCGATAATACGGGAGTTCCCGGATGTCTTTCTGGAGGATCTACCGGGATTGCCACCACATCGAGATGTCGAGTTCACTATTGATCTGGTTCCAGGTACGCAACCTATCTCTCAGACTCCGTATCGTATGGCGCCAGCTGAGTTGAAAGAACTGAAGACGCAGTTACAAGAATTACTTGAGATGGGATTTATTCGACCGAGTGTATCCCCCTGGGGAGCCCCGGTGTTGTTTGTGAAGAAAAAGGATGGGAGTTTGAGACTTTGCATCGATTACAGGCAACTGAATAAAGTAACAGTCAGGAACAAATACCCGTTGCCTCGGATCGATGATTTGTTCGATCAGCTGCGAGGAGCGCAATACTTCTCCAAAATTGATCTTCGTTCTGGGTATCATCAGTTGTGGGTTAAGGATGAGGATGTACCCAAGACAGCCTTTAGGACCCGATATGGTCATTATGAGTTCCTTGTGATGCCGTTTGGTTTGACCAACGCACCCGCAGCGTTTATGGATTTGATGAACCGAGTGTTGCAGCCTTACTAGGATCGCTTTGTCATCGTGTTCATTGACGATATCCTAGTCTACTCGAGGAGTACGGAAGCGCACGAGGAGCACTTAAGGATGGTGCTGGGTACCTTGAGGGAAAACCAGTTGTACGCGAAGCTCAGCAAGTGTCAGTTCTGGTTGACGAGCATGAGTTTTTTGGGGCATGTGATCTCAACTGACGGGATCAGTGTGGATTCTCAGAAAATTGAGGCAGTGGCGAAGTGGGAACAACCGAGGACCGTCACTGAAGTCAGAAGTTTCTTGGGTTTGGCTGGTTACTACAGGAGGTTTGTAGAGGGTTTCTCTACCATTGCTGCCCCGTTAACTCGACTGACGCGGAAGGGAGTCAAGTTTGACTGGGATGACGATTGTGAGCATAGTTTTCGGGAACTAAAGGAAAGGTTGACGTCTGCTCCTATACTGACCCTTCCAGACGACAGTGGGGAATTCGAGGTGTACAGTGATGCATCCTTACAGGGTTTGGGATGTGTGCTAATGCAGCATGGGAAAGTGATTGCCTATGCTTCGCACCAGTTGAAACCGCATGAGCGCAATTATCCTACGCACGACTTGGAGTTAGCTGCTGTTGTGCATGCGTTGAAAATTTGGAGACATCACCTGTATGGTGCGACTTGCAGAATGTTCACAGATCACAAGAGCCTGAAGTACTTGTTCACTCAGAAGGAGTTAAATGTGAGGCAGCGACGGTGGCTAGAGCTAATTAAGGACTATGATTGCACAATTGAGTACCACCCGGGAAAAGCCAACGTGGTGGCTGACGCTCTAAGCCGGAAGTCAACGCATTCTGTAGCACATCTACAGACGGTTCATTTACCACTTTTGGTTGAACTCCGTAAGACTAGCATTGATTTGGGTTTGGATGGCCAAGGCGTCTTGCTGGCTAATTTTCATGTGAGACCACTTTTGATCGATCAGATCGTTGAGGCTCAATCTCAAGGACGGTTGTGTGTGCCCGTCGTTGAGGCACTGAAGAAGGAGATCTTGGACGAAGCTCACAGTTCGGCCTACGCGATGCATCCTGGTGGGACCAAGATGTATTGTACCTTGCGAGAGCACTACTGGTGACCGGGAATGAAACGGGAGATTGCCGAGTTTGTCAGCAGGTGTCTGATTTTCCAGCAAGTGAAGGCTGAGAGACAACGACCTTATGGAGCTTTGCAACCACTACCTATCCCGAAATGGAAATGGGATCACCTAACGATGGATTTTGTGTTTGGACTTCCTAGGACACCCAGAGGCCACGATGGAGTTTGGGTGACTGTGGACAGGCTTACGAAATCAGCTCACTTCTTGCCGGTGCGAGAGAACTTCAGAATGACATAGTTGGCTCAGTTGTTTATCGATGAGATCATCCGTTTACACGGTACTCCGGAATCCATAGTTTCTGACAGAGACCCAAGGTTTACTTCTCGGTTTTGGCAGAGTTTACAGGAAGCCTTTGGGACGAAACTCCGTTTCAGTACTGCATTTCATCCTCAGACTGACGGCCAGTCTGAGCGGACCATCCAGACTTTGGAGGATATGATGCGAGCCTGCGTTTTGCAATTTCAGGACACTTGGGAGTCACATCTAGCCTTGATGGAATTTGCCTACAACAACAGCTGTCAGGCGAGCATTGGGATGGCTCCGTACGAAGCCTTGTACGGACGGCAGTGCAGAACCCCGTTGTGTTGGACGGATGTGGGTGAAAGGAAGCTGACTAAATCCGAATTGGTGGAACTGACGACCGAGAAGGTCAAACTCATCAGGGATCGGCTCAAGGCAGCCCAGGACAGACAAAAGAGCTATGTGGACCATCAGATTCGAGATCTTGAGTTTGTGGTCGGAGATCGGGTATTTCTGAAACTGTCCCCTTGGAAGGGTGTAGTGAGATTTGGCAGGCGAGGGAAGTTGAGCCCTCGTTACATCGGACCTTATGAGATCACTGCGAGGATTGGCCCGGTGGCCTACAGGTTGGCACTACCGCCAGAGCTTTCGAAGGTCCACGATGTTTTTCATGTGTCAATGTTGCAGAAATATGTGTTTGACGCATCTCATGTACTGGAGGAACAACCCATTGAACTCCGCGAAGACTTGAGCTTTGAGGAACAGCCGGTGCAGATTTTGGATCGAAAGGATAAAATACTACGTCGGAAGACCGTTCCTCTGGTAAAGGTTCTCTAGAGGAACCAGAATGTGGAGGAAGCCACATGGGAACCCGAGGCGCAGATGCGAGAACAGTTCCCCTATTTGTTTCCTTGAAATTTCGGGACGAAATTTCTTAAGGGGGGGAGATTGTAACGCCCCGGACGTTCTGAAAATGTAATATTATAAAATATTGAATAAAATGACGTTTTTACCCTTGTGATTCGTATGGTCAAACTGTTGACTTTTTGTTTGGAGGGTCGAACGGACGTGGAGTGATGACCGTGACGTAGTTCGGGACGTCATGAGTTCATAGACAGGTGGCACGTTCGATTCGGACGAACAGGGTGGAAGTTATGAGGTTCGGAAGTTCAGGGGCATTATCGTAAATTGGACGTTATAAAGGGAAAAAGTTGACTTTTGTTTGACAATTGATACTCATTTGACTCGAAGACCGTTATGCTCGTCTCGACGCCCTGAGTACAACGACAGGCGGCACGCGTGAAACGGACGTCGGATGACCGAGATACGGGTCACGGAAGTTGGAGGGCAATTTGGTAATTATTGCACAGAGGGGCATTTTGGTCATTTCACGGCGGTTACTGTAGCACCACCGTGAAAAACAGAGTGCGTCCGTGGAGTTTGTGCGTGCAATTGTTTATGGCTAAGTGGACAGGTGAGTGGGTTTAGTTTATGGATTTTGAGGCTGTGGGAAGCATTCATGCGTGTCTGGGCAGAGTCTGAGTGCACGGGAGAGATTAGAAAATGGCTGTGGTCTCTGTGCTTGCGGGAAACCATTTTCAGAGACCTCAGTTGGTCTCCCACGAGCTGTTGGCCACACTGATCGATTATCTGAGTATGGGAATGGAGTGAGGATTGATTTGGGGTCATTTGTGCATCAGAGTGAGGGTTGAGACTGAGAGAGATCGAGAGAAACCGTGAAGAACCATTTTCGGGTTTTTGGGGGGAAATCGCAGAGTTCAATTCGTACGGGTTCTAGGATCAATCTAGACACACTGAGGGACTTCTGGGAGTGACAGAATCACGACGGTGCAAGAATTGAGGGAGAATGTTCGCTGTTGGCCCAAGAACCTGAGTTGCGGTTCAGAGATGAATCAGTTGGAGGGAAAAATCACATTCAATTTCTGAGGCTTGTTGATCGAAACCGAGGGCCATTCTAGCCTTCTGGGAGCAAGAGGAAACCAACCGCATCGATTTCGAAGGACGACACTCACGAATTGGCCAAGAACTGAGTTCTCTGGTTCTGAGTATTGTCGAGCTTGAGGGCGACGACTTCCAGGTAACGGCGAGTCCAATTGATTGTACCATTGTGTTCGTATAAGTCCCCTTAAGCTACTGGTGAAATTAATTTGGAAATGGAATCGTGTAGGGTGAGTTCATGACGTCAACTTGATCGACTGTTTGAGCTTGAGTTGGGTCGTTCTGGTGTTAGTCGAGGTTAGTCATCAACACAGACCTAAAATTAATGGCTTAGAGAAGGTAATAGGATTGAAAACGAGAAGAATTGATTGAGAATTGAACTTGAACTGGTCGGGTTGAGTCGCGGGTAATAGACCCGTTTATCAGTCAATCCGGGTAAGGACGAAGACACTGTAGCTTGGCGCGTGGCCTTCACGCGCAGCCACTTTGGGCGGCGCGTGACGGCGCGTGCGATGTTAAATCTGATCACGGTCAACATGGAATTTGTTCCTTGCAGTCTAATTAACATTTTACCTTTAGGATTCGAGTTGTTCGGGAGTCGTTCGGGATAATTTCGGGAGTCTGGAAGGTTAAGTCTCTAAGTTTAATTTCGTCGAAAAATCCGGGAAAATTAGGGAAAAATCATACGAGCTATTTGAGGATGTTTGTAACCCTCTTGTACGTTTTTACAGGCCCGGACACTTCCGAAGCTACGGAGGAGCGCGCGGGACGCGATTGGCGCGTCCTAAAACTGTGAGTGGACCTTTTGATTTCTTAACTGGGCATGCATGACTATTTTACTTATTTATCTTATGGTTTTACATATGATTTTATGATGGTGATATGATATTCCGATTTTACGTATTTTTCACGCTTTTCGAGATATTCATCGTATTTCACGCATTTCGAGGTTGCAGTTTTTGCTTATGCATGAATGATGTTTTGATGAAGTATCTGGATATGATCATGCATGTTGATTATAATTGTGAAGTGATTTCAGAAACTGCATGTTCTGGAAATTGCATGTGAATTCGGACATATGTCCTATTATGACGTGATATGATTTCGGAATGATGTTGGAAAACGATTTATGATAAATCATGGTTTAATGTGTTTAAAAAAACGGTTTTGGGTTTAAAGATCCGGTTGATTGTTGGATCCGGTTTTGGGTTTAAAGATCCGGTTTATTGATGACGGGGGCGGGCCCGGAAATTGGGTTTAAAGACCCAGATTGAGTTTAAAGACTCGTGAGTTTAAAGACTCGGTTATTGTGATACCCCCGAGGTCTATTGATCATGTTTTGAGTTTAAAGACTCGTTGATATCCCGGGAAGGCCTGATATGGAGTTTAAAGACTCGGATGGATCCAACGGAATAATTGTGATTATTGATTCACTTTTTACTTGACTTGTGCAATTGATGTTTCAAAATGACGATTTCTGGATTCTGGTAATGTTAAGTTGTTTTACATGAGTTATGACGAATCTTTGTAACGTTTTTCACGTGTTTCGGAAAAAGAGTTTTCAAAGGCTTAATACGTGATTTTTGAATATTCGGTTATGCATGCGTGTTACAAAACTGGAGGGCGAACCCGATTTCGAAAAACTGTTTTCCTGTAAAACTTATGTTTCGGTCCACTCACACTTTGTTGTTTTAAATTCCCTCCAGGTCGTGGTACAAGTGCGGGGGCAAGCGCCGAGGCAGAGGCGGAGGCATAAAGTTTTCCGTTGCGGAGTAGTTAGTTCATAGAGTAGGATTTGTTCTTTAACCCGTTTTGTAATATTATGCTCTGTGAAACTGTGGACTTGATGTCCAGTCGGATGTATTTGTTTAATCTCCCTGGTCTGACAATGGGTGTGATGTAATATTATTTGGTTTTCCGGTCTTTTGGATTCGATTATCAGACGGGAGCAGGATGCTTCCCGATTATCGAGGCGATAATCGGGGTGGGTCCTGTAATGCCATGCTCCCGTCTTACCCCACGTATGACATAATGGGCCAGACCATCTAACCCATGTGGGACACGAAGGCTAGAAAAGGGATACCCAAACCTTAGCCCACTCAGACTTCCATAGTGCGCTAGGATTAGTGGCGAAGTGTGATGTCTCGATATCTGCTACAGCCCGCATCCACGATCAACTTGAAGGGCATTAAAAACCATAAAAGCTGTGAATGGACGAAAATAAATAATTTAATAAAACACATTTCATAATGAAAACATTTATTCCCTTCACTTAAAAAGCATGCATGCATGGTGAATTCAATGAAATCAAATATAGAAAATAAAAGAGTTTATAAAACAAAGCCGTTTCCTTCCTCAAATCATTAGGGCATTAGCCCAAAACCATAAAATCACCAAGTATGGGAACTCACCCCAAAACCATAAATCCAAATCATGTGGGCCACTGCCCAAATCTATAAACACCGAAATAATAGTTCATAAATCCAATAAATATGTAATCCAAATACCGATCCTTGGCATCCTAGATGCCTAGCCTCCCAGATGCTTGACGTCCCAGACGTCATATCACGGTCTAAGGCTACACGTGCCGCCTCGGGTCCCTCCGGGTCAATCTCTGACATCCCAGATGTCTGATGTCCCAGACATCTAATCACAACAATCCTGCTCCTAAGTCACTATACGGTCCGGTCGCTCCTTTCAATGGCCCCTTGCAGGCAATGCATCGTGATTTCCCTAGTGTCCCAGACAGCTGGAGGAGACCATCCACATATCCTCATATAAGGATGGTATATGGAAAACATTTTACAAAATCATTTCAAAACCTTTCAAAGGGGCCATGTAACGACTGTCCATGATTTTAGGGATTAATTAAGACTAATTATGGATTAGTGAGGCTAATCGGGGACTAGCCAAGGATTTTCGGACGTTTAGGGTGAAATTACGATTTTCCCCTGAACGAGGGCAAAAAGTTAACTTTTGGCTCATGAGCTCCAAGGCACAAGGACTGTTACGTAGATCAGGTGACATGACCCATCCCAATCCCCCCGTGATTATCGTGGAATGTGCCCTGCTCCCGTCCAACAAGGGGTGTCAGACAAGGGATAACCAAAAGTCACTGCCCAAACGGGGCTTCCAGAGTGCGCAAGGATCGATGGAGGAGGCGTACAATGTCCCAGTCTCTGCTGCAGTCGCATCCGTGATCAACCTGAAGGGCATTAAAAACCAAAAGCTGTGGGTGGACGAAAATCATTAAGTTTATTGAACACAGTTATAAGACATTTATGCCCTCCAATAAAAACGTATGCATGCCACGAAAACCAGTAACCAAAACGTTTGTTCAACCAAGCCATTAGGGTCTTAGCCCAAAAACCGTTAACTCAAAACCAAGTGTGGAAACTCAGCCCAAAACTGTGGAATACCACTACGAGACATATTAAACCATGTGGGCCACCGCCCAAAGCCATAAACATAAATCCATAAATCCAAAACCATTTATGGCCCCCGACCCAAAATACCATTTCAATAACCAATAATCCATTTTTACCACATAAACACAATCCAACCGAAAAGCCATTTCATAGATTTATTAATCCATATTTACCATTACCATCACCAGCATCCCAGATGCTTAGCGTCCCAGACGCTTGTCGTCCCTGACGTCATATCTCACGGTATAATAAGCGACGCGTGCTGTCCGGGGTCTCTCCGGGTCAATATCCTTGACATCACAGATGCCTGACGTCCCAGACGTCAATTATAGCAATCCTGCTCCTGAGTCACAATACGGTCCGGTAACTCCGTACAATGACCCATCGCAGACAATGCACCGTGACTTCCCCAGTGTCCCAGAAATCTGGAGGAGACCATTTTATATCCTTGTATCCAGATGATATATGGAAAACAGTTTTATTAAATCATTTCACAACGTTACAATGGGCCCTGCCCGAAATCTCCATAAAACAACACAATTCCATTTAGGGTCCCTGACCCGAAACCACGTTTATTAAACATAGGGTCCCAGACCCGAAATCACCTTTATAACCCAACTGGGCCTCATGCCCAATTTATAACCCACTCGGCCCACGACCCGATTTTATAAACCACTGGGCCCACGACCCGATTTTATAAACCACTGGGCCCACGAACCTAATTTGTAAATCAACTGGGCCCGTGGCCCGATAATATAACTCAAATGGGTCTCAGCCCGATTTCGTAACAACTGGGCCCCTGGCCCGATTTCATAAAGCAACTAGGCCCCCGGCCCGATTACAAATGGACTCCAAGTCCGAGGTTTCCAAAATAATTGGGCCTCAAGCCCGAGTTCATCTTTCCAATTTCAAAACCCTTTTTATCACATTATTTATTAAGCCATTAAGCCACAAGCACGTAAAACCACAATAAAACCGTTAACCTCGATATACGTGAAATACGAAAAACACCTCGAAATACGTGCAACATACCCGAAATCAATACTCAAAATCACCATCATAGAAATCATGTATATAAAACATATAACACATTTAAGCATGCATAGGATTTATAAAACCAAAGTCCACACACAGACCGTTTAACGGTACGCCTCGATACACGTGCCATCGGCCCTCCCGGGCCACACCACTATCACCGGGACTCCCAATCCTGTCCAAATCACATTAGAGGGTCACTAACCTCTTCATTAACATCCTATCAAAGTCCCGTAATTTTTCCAAATTTTTAAATATTTTTAAACTTGATTTAAAACCTTCGGACGTCCCGAACAATATCGAGATGGTGTCCGATCGACACGAAACCAACTCCAAAATGTCTGTAACATTAAATAGGACAGAAGTCATGTTGACCTCACCTCAAGATTCGTGCCCACGCGCCGTCACGCGCCGCCGTGAGTGGCTGCGCGTGAAACCCACGCGCCTGCTACAGTGTCATCGTCCTAACCCGTATGTCTGATAAACGGGTCCTTTTGCCCGCGAGATGACTCGGTTGGTTTCCTATCAATTCAGCCTTAATTCCTTCAATTGATCATTCAGTTAGTTTCGTTTTAAGTTCAATTTAAGATCTGTAAACTCAATTACATGATCACTTACCCAAATTCCCACGATTTCACGATGAACAATGAAGAACACCCGTCACTGTTCCTTCATCGAATTCGGTAAATGGCTACTGGTTTCTTCCAATTGATTCACCCAGAAGCATCAATGGACCATGGGAAACTGTTTCCCCAACTCAATTGCATCGTTTGATCTCTCTATCAACACGTCCCAACTTCGAATTTTCCTTACCGTTACCAGGTCTGTTCAGAGCCAAAAGCCATCGATTTTCTTCAATTGATCCTTCCAGAAGCATCGTGGGATCCTCAGAAACAAAATCCCCAGTTCAATTTCATCAATCAAAGCCTTAAATTCCTCGACTCAAGGTCGAAATTTCAGAGACCTCCTTCATTATGTTCTTCCTCAATTCGACCCCAATTCCCTTCGTTCTTGTTGTATATCGATTCGTATTGATCCCAGAAAGCTTACTCAAGCTTCAATTTTGATCCTTAAGGCTCAATTCTTCCAATTCGAATTTTCCCCCCAAAATTTCTAAAACTCGAAACCCAGAATTCAACACCCTGTCAATCCCTTGTGTTTCCCCTGATAACACAGTCCTCTAATCTCTCATTTTTCTCTCAGGAACGGCAAAGGAAGGGAGCCAATTCTCCCAGTTATGATTCCCCATTTTGTGTACGGTTTGAAGACAAAGAGGATTAATGGAGGATTAATTAAAGATTAAGTATAATTAAATATAATAAAACACATTGATCATGTCTTCCCCAAAACATGGATTCTGGTTTTAAGCCCCAAATTAAGGGATGAGTGACACTTGTCACTCATCCAGGTGTGTTCAGTCACCGGGTAATGTTCATAATAAAATAATATTTTAATCCCGGTTCGTTCGGTTAATCGAGTCCGTTCCCGTGACCATAACTTCGTCGTCGAATCTCCGATTTCGGCATGCCGCCTGTCATTGGATTCGTATCGACGAGACCTACGTAACGGTCCTTGGCCCTCGTCCATCGGACCTCCCGGTCGAAAATCAACATTTGGCCCCTAATATGCCAAATTACCAAAATGCCCCTTGACTTCCGGACTTCATAACTTTCTCCTCGAATGTCGGAATCGAACGTGCCACCTGTCTATGAACTCGTGACGTCCCGAACTACGTCACGGCCATCGGTCAAAGTCTGTTTGACCGCCCGATCAAAAAGTCAACATTTTGCCCACGACTAGGGGCAAAACGGTCATTTTGCCCACGACTAGGGGCAAAACGGTCATTTTGCACATTTGTCCGATTTCGCTCTACTAACCACCGATCGACCTCACTAATCAAGATTAGTCACTAATCTAATCCCGGAATTCGGGACGGGTCGTTACAACCTTCCCTCCTTAATTAATTTCATCCTCGAAATTCCAACTGATCTAAACTTAAACGTTCTTCCCTCCTTAATTAGTTTCATTCTCGAAACTCGACCACCCTGATTCCACAAACACCCCGTGGAAAGTGGAATCAACCTCGCAACACATGTACACCTGTACACCTGTACACCAACTAATCAGAACAAAAACTTGTCTGCACTCAACGTACCACTAATATTTGCGTCGTATCGACTACATTCGACCCCGTCGAATGACTGAAATCACTCGTTTCGAATTGACACCACTTGTCAAATCGACCATTTCGTTGACGCAACAACTCGACAGTTCCTTTCCCACTCACCAATCTATCCTGGTATTTACTCCCTCTAGGAGTCAACAGACCTTACTCAACAATTTATGTTGACACATCCTGACAATCTGTCACCACACAGTTGTTGTCAGCCGAAAGCTGATACTAGACTCACTCGTGGCTACACAAGTCACCAACTTACTTGACTTAAATATACACTTACCGACATTTCACCCGACTCGTGTGTAATTAAACTCATCAGAAATACCATGACCCATTGCATAGTATCCAATGTCCGGTCCACCACTAATCCCATGGTATCGGAACCAATCCGACTACCAACACGCTCACCAACACACCTCGGGAATAACCCATTGACCAGACTACAACCACCCAGGTCATAGCCAAACACGTTCCAATAATGGAGTACATTTGCCCAATCCAGCATGAGACAAATCGAAACTCCACCCATTATCTAGTTCCAATTCCAAATCCGAATCCGCAATTTCGTAAGAAATTCCGAATCCAAACCCAGACATCACATTTTAATTCATGTCCAAATTCGAATCCGAAATCATTATTCCGTAAGCTAGCATTTGGAGTAATCATTCTGTACCCAAATCTGGAAATCCATTTTCAAGTTTCAAAATCGAATCTTGAATCGTCACCTAGAAATTCGATTCCAAAACCCGAAATCTAATTCACGTCTACCAAGACACACCAAAACCGAACCTATCGGTTACCTGCTCAAAGCATTTGATTGACTTCATAGGGAAGCTAATCCAACCTCCACACGTCTAAGGTTGACAAAATCCGACCACGTCGGAAACCTATTCACTCGAGTAAGATACTATACGGGCTCCACTTCGAAAAGAAGTTATGTCCCGTCACTTACGACTCACATACCAAAGTTCGTATCGATCCTTGTCATTCCACTTAGGAAAAACCAAGGATGATCCAAAACAATGACGCCAATACTAATCCTACGTGGATGCAAATAAAACTCGCTGCACTCACCACACCATGTAACACAACATCGTCTGCCACCAAGCAGAAAATAAGAAGTCAACCCCCATGACTCCAGAAAACCCATCACCAATGCGGAAACGAGCACTCATCTCGTCCCACAGTCACAACTCTCCTCGAAACTAAGGTTCCAACCGTGTTGGAAACTGACATGCTCCCAATGAGATGTCAAGTCCAACCACTGGACTTCCTACATCCTCAACTCACTTGGACACCCACGTGTCCACAATCAATCCGTTATTGTTTCGTTCGCACATCTCAACCTTTACAGGTTCAACACTCAATTTTCCAAGTTCTCAATCATACATTTTTATCCACTCATCAGTTGTCATTTTACCACTATCGGGACTAATCCCAACACATCACAATCTCAACTGGATCCCATCCAGTCCATCACTCAACCACTACCAATTCTCAAATACCGAACATATGTCCATCATGACGGAGTCACGCCCCAACTCGTGGCTCGTCGTCAACACAATCACCGACACTAGCACCAGCGCTAGTACCAGCATCAACACAATAGTACCAACATACAAACATCCATACTTAGACACCGTGTGCAAATATGACAACCCTGGATCTCCGCTCATACCGAGCGACGATCCCGTACCTCACAACTATGGGTACCACCTTTCTAACCGTTCACATCAGGATAATGAACGTTCCCTGAACGTCCCCTGATCCCCAAGTATTGTAACCACACCAAATACCCTCGATAGCCAGTCATCTCCACATGACTACCGACCGACGGTCATTGCTATCGAGATCCGTATCCACACATCGCACTAATACCCGGTCTAACTCGGGATTCCATAATTTATCTCAGAATCGTATCCGTAGATCGAATCCCATAGTTCTGACTAGACTTGCTAGAGTCATCCATATGGTCATCCATGACCTCAGCCACTCTTCGCAGCACAAATTCTCATTCACTAGTCACAACTAAGGTTCACTTTTTAATCTATCATATACTAGGGTCCACAATCACACCCTATGGTTCCACTGAACCCAACAGCTCTCCGTAATATAAAATCCACAACCTGACCGACCCCGCGGTCTAGACATCGTTTAGACATCAAATCCAATCCTATCATCAACTCAATGTAGGTTCCACCACTAAGGTCATCAGCCAACCCCGATGTACCAACATCCCTCACACTAGAGATCACCACAAGGGTTCACATTTTAGACCATTACTCAAATGAGGTTCCCTGAACCTAGCTGCACCTAGCAACACAACAATTCAATATCACATGACCGAACCGACGACCCCACATTACCAGTTCATCATATTCAATCCCACTTGGGTTGAATCACATTAACGCATGGCGTATCGGGCCAATCACACTCTATCAACTATCCAAACCCAAAAACTATCTATCAGGTTGATAACGAACTGCAACCCAATGAGACATCACACCCTCGACCTGCACGCACAAAAAGAGCAACCCTGCTCTGATACCAAATTGACAGGACCCATCCCAATCCCCCCGGGATTACCGTGGAATGTGCCCTGCTCCCGTCCAACAAGGGGTGTCAGACAAGGGATAACCAAAAGTCACTGCCCAAACGGGGCTTCCAGAGTGCGCAAGGATCGATGGAGGAGGCGTGCAATGTCCCAGTCTCTGCTGCAGTCGCATCCGTGATCAACCTGAAGGGCATTAAAAACCAAAAGCTGTGAGTGGACGAAAATCAATAAGTTTATTGAACACAGTTATAAGACATTTATGCCCTCCAATAAAAATGTATGCATGCCACGAAAACCAATAACCAAAACGTTTGTTCAACCAAGCCATTAGGGTCTTAGCCCAAAAACCGTTAATTCAAAACCAAGTGTGGGAACTCAGCCCAAAACTGTCGAATACCACTACGAGACATATTAAACCATGTGGGCCACCGCCCAAAGCCATAAACATAAATCCATAAATCCAAAACCATTTAGGGTCTCCGACCCGAAATACCATTTCAATAACCAATAATCCATTTTTACCACATAAACACAATCCAACCGAAAAGCCATTTCATAGATTCATTAATCCATATTTACCATTACCATCACCAGTATCCCAGATGCTTAGCGTCCCAGACGCTTGACGTCCCTCACGTCCTATCTCACGGTATAATAAGCGACGCGTGTTGCCCGGGGTCTCTCCGGGTCAACATCCTTGACATCACAGATGCTTGACGTCCCAGACGTCAATTATAGCAATCCTGCTCCTGAGTCACAATACGGTCCGGTAACTCCGTACAATGACCCCTCACAGACAATGCACCATGACTTCCCCAGTGTCCCAGACATCTGGAGGAGACCATCTTATATCCTTGTATCCAGATGGTATATGGAAAACAGTTTTATTAAATCATTTCACAACGTTACAATGGGCCCTGCCCGAAATCTCCATAAAACAACACAATTCCATTTAGGGTCCCTGACCCGAAACCACATTTATTAAACATAGGATCCCAGACCCGAAATCACCTTTATAACCCAACTGGGCCTCATGCCTGATTTATAACCCACTGGGCCCACGACCCGATTTTATAAACCACTGGGCCCACGACCCGATTTTATAAACCACTGGGCCCACGGCCCTAATTTGTAAATCAACTGGGCCCGTGGCCCGATAATATAACTCAAATGAGTCTCAACCCGATTTCGTAACAACTGGGCCCCTGGCCCGATTTCATAAAGCAACTGGGCCCCCGACCCGATTACGAATGGACTCCAAGTCCGAGGTTTCCAAAATAATTGGGCCTCAAGCCCGAGTTCATCTTTCCAATTTCAAAACCCTTTTTATCACATTATTTATTAAGCCATTAATCCACAAGCACGTAAAACCACAATAAAACCGTTAACCTCGATATACGTGAAATACGGAAAATACCTCGAAATACGTGCAATATACCCGAAATCAATGCTCACAATCACCATTATAGAAATCACGTATATAAAACATATAACACATTTAAGCATGCATAGGATTTATAAAACCGAAGTCCACTCACAGACCGTTTAACGGTACGCCTTGATACGCGTGCCATCGGTCCTCCCGGGCCACACCACTATCACCGGGACTCCCAATCCTGTCCAAATCACATTAGAGGGTCACTAACCTCTTCATTAACATCCTATCAAAGTCCCGTAATTTTTCCAAATTTTTAAATATTTTTAAACTTGATTTAAAACCTTCGGACGTCCCGAACAATATCGAGACGGTGTCCGATCGACACGAAACCAATTCCAAAATGTCCGTTACATTAAATAGGACAGAAGTCATGTTGACCTCACCTCAAGATTCGTGCCCACGCGCCGTCACGCGCCGCCGTGAGTGGCTGCGCGTGAAACCCACGCGCCTGCTACAGTGTCCTCGTCCTAACCCGTATGTCTGATAAACGGGTCCTTTTGCCCGCGAGATGACCCGGTTGGTTTCCTATCAATTCAGCCTTAATTCCTTAAATTGATCATTCAGTTAGTTTCGTTTTAAGTTCAATTTAAGATCTGTAAACTCAATTACACGATCACTTACCCAAATTCCCACGATTTCACGATGAACAATGAAGAACACCCGTCACTGTTCCTTCATCGAATTCGGTAAATGGCTACTGGTTTCTTCCAATTGATTCACCCAGAAGCATCAATGGACCATGGGAAACTGTTTCCCCAACTCAATTGCATCGTTTGATCTCTCTATCAACACGTCCCAACTTCGAATTTTCCTTACTGTTACCAGGTTTGTTTAGAGCCAAAAGCCATCGATTTTCTTCAATTGATCCTTCCAGAAGCATCGTGGGATCCTCAGGAACAAAATCCCCAATTCAATTTCATCAATCAAAGCCTTAAATTCCTCGACTCAAGGTCGAAATTTCAGAGACCTCCTTCCTTCTGTTCTTCCTCAATTCGACCCCAATTCCCTTCGTTCTTGTTGCAGATCGATTCGTATTGATCCCAGAAAGCTTACTCGAGCTTCAATTTTGATCCTTAAGGCTCAATTCTTTCAATTCGAATTTTCCCCCCAAAATTTCTAAAACCCGAAACCCAGAATTCAACACCCTCTCAATCCCTCGTGTTTCCCCTGATAACACAGTCCTCTAATCTCTCATTTTTCTCTCAGGAACGGCAAAGGAAGGGAGCTAATTCTCCCAGTTCTGATTCCCCATTTTGTGCACGGTTTGAAGACAAAGAGGATTAATGGAGGATTAATTAAAGATTAAGTATAATTAAATATAATAAAACACAATGATCATGTCTTCCCCAAAACATGGATTCTGGTTTTAAGCCCCAAATTAAGGGATGAGTGACACTTGTCACTCATCCAGGTGTGTTCAATCACCGGGTACTGTTCATAATAAAATAATATTTTAATCCCGATTCGTTCGGTTAATCGAGTCCGTTCCCGTGACCATAACTTCGTCGTCGAATCTCCGATTTCGGCATGCCGCCTGTCATTGGATTCGTATCGACAAGACCTACGTAACGATCCTTGGCCCTCGTCCATCGGACCTCCCGGTCAAAAAGTCAACATTTGGCCCCTAATATGCCAAATTACCAAAATGCCCCTCGACTTCCGGACTTCATAACTTTCTCCTCGAATGTCGGAATCGAACGTGCCACCTGTCTATGAACTCGTGACGTCCCGAACTACATCACGGTCATCGGTCAAAGTCCATTTGACCGCCTGATCAAAAAGTCAACATTTTGCCCACGACCAAGGGCAAAACGGTCATTTTGCACATTTGTCCGATTTCGCTCTACTAACCACCGATCGACCTCGCTAATCAAGATTAGTCACTAATCTAATCCCAGAATTTGAGACTGGTCGTTACATCAGGTCGATACAAATTCGTAGATAAGTGGCACGTCAAAATTAGACGTTCAACGGGAAAGTTACGGTTCACGTAAGTTCCGAGGCACTATTGCACAAATTACGAGACATGATGACTTTTGTCATTCAGTGGGGCCCAGATATTTTGGGGAAGACCCAATGGATGAATGAAAAGTGTCATTCATCCATTGCCCACCTTTTCACATACATGCTTATCTATCCCTTCACTTTTTCATTCGATCGACCAACCCACAAAGCCCAAACCCCATGTTTGCCTTCCCCTGTGATACTTAAGCTAGGTTGGGAGGCTTACTGAGGGACAGAGATGGGCTGATGAGCTAAGGATGGCGAGGAAGTGGTAGAGCCGCTGTGGACGGAGGAGGAAAGGTAAACCCGAAGCCTAGTTTATGTTTTGAATTCAAATTTTCGATTGGGACATTAAGAATGTTGTGTGAGGATATTGGGATGTTTATTGTGTGTAGGAAGGGTTTTGGATGGTGGAGAAGGACTGAGCAGCCCAGGGAAGGTCCTGGGAAAACAGGGCCGTGAGAGGGGGGTTGAACATATGAGTTTTAGATGGTTTTTCTTGGTTCTAATCACACAAGTAGGTTGCTAAGGACGAGACAAAGAGATTATAATTGAAAAGGGATGAAAACGGGTTGAAAAATGGGGAGGAATTGCACTGGACCGGTTCCACCGGTTTGATCGGACCAAAAACCAGAGACCCGATTTGGATCGGGTCTGCCGAAGGTTGAAGACGCTTCTGTAGCCCGCGCGTGAAGCCCACGCGCAGGGCCTTTGGGCGGTACGTGGGGAAGAATTTGGGGAAGTTTTCAACACATGAAATCATCTATTCGATGTAACGAACAATTTGGGATAAGTTTTGAGTTGATCGGACATCGTTTCCATATAGTTCAGGATGTCCGAAAGTTTAGGATTGAGTTTAAAAATAGTTAAAAATTTGGGAAAATTACGGGGCTTTAATGAGAGGTTAATTAATTGGTTAGTAACCCTTTAGTGTGATTTGGATAGGTTTCGGAGTCCCAGTGACGGTGATTAGCTCGGAGAGGCTTATGTCACACGTTTTGAGGCGCAACTTTGGACGGTCTGTGAGTGGGCCTTGTTTTATGAATTGATGTATGCATAAATGTTTTATATGTGTTTTATATCAATGATTTGAGATGCCTTTAGTGCATTTGATTGTGGTAATTAGTATTTACGTATTTGCATGTATTTCGAGATTTCTGGTTTTATGTCGTGCCTATACGTGCTGTGTTTTCAATGATGGTTTGATGAACTGGCTTTGTATTTGGAAATGAGGAATCGGGCATGAGTCCCATTTGGATTTGGAAACTGTCGGACGTGGAGTCCATTTAATTTCATGAGATATCGGGCCAGAGGCCCATTTGGCCTTATATGATCGGGCTTGAGGCCTAAGAGTTATGATATCGGGCTTGAGTCCCAGTTGATTTGTGATATTGGGCTTGAGGCCCAGTTGATGACGGTATCGGAATCGAGGCCCAGTTGATTTATGATATCGGGCTTGAGTCCCAGTTGTGGTTCATGAAATGAGAATTGGGGTTTGAGACCTTATTGAAATGTGGATTTAGGCTGAGGCCTGTGAGATTTGAATTTGAATTGGATTCGAGGAATCCTGTTGAGATGTTCGGGTACGAGACCCAGTTGAACAATGATTTGAAAGAAAGTATATGAATATGTATATACCCTCTTGTATGAATAGTCTCCTCCAGGCGTCGATGATCCTGGAGTGTCACGATCCACTGCCTAGGATGAGTGACTCCAAGAGGGAGCACATCCCAGGAGTGAGAGATATGAGATATTCTCAGACAGGGTCCAGTGACAGGCCCTCCCAGACGTCGTAGATCCTGGGAGTAGACTTGGAGACGAGACCCTAGTAGTATGCATACTTTAGATATATCGTGACGAGTTCTTGATTGGGCATATGAGATGCCGAGGATGGGTTATATACATGTATGAGGTTTTACGTGTACTGGATTTGGGCTGAGACCCACGTGACTTGATTTGGGCGGAGTCCCTACGAATTTGGTTTTGGGCTGAGTCCCACATGATTGGTTTTGGGCTGAATTCCCATATGCTTTAGTTTACGGGTTTGGGCTAAGGCCCTAATGATTGAATCAATGAGAAATGGTTTTCGAATGCATGCATGCATTTACGTGAAGGGTTTAAATGTGATTTTCGTTATAAATGATTTTATAAACCGGTTGTTTTGTCCACTCATAGCTTTTGATGTTTTTAATACCCTTCAGGTTGATAGCGGATGCGGGTTGTAGCAGAGATCGAGACATCATATGCCACCACTGATTCTGGCGTACTCTGATGGATCCCGAGGGGGTGACGAGTTTATCCTTGGTCTAACACGCGGTGTCGGAAGAGAGCAGGCACGTCCCACGATAATCCAGGGGATTCGGGACGGATCATGTCAGACCATACCCGGAATTTTTATAAAACCATCATGTATCCATAAATCCAAATCCATTTAGGGTCTCCAAACCCAAATCACATTTATAAATCACAAATGAGACTCATACCCGATGTCACAATCATTGGGCCTCTAGTCCGATAATATAAATCAAATGGGCCTTCAGCCCGACATCCCATTAAATCAAATGGACCCCAAGTCCGATAGTTTCCAAATCAAATGGGTCTCATACTCGATTTCATCTTTCCAAATCCAAACCATACCATTAAACCATCAGTGAAACACAAGCACGTATATACAGTATAAAAGCCAATATAGGGCATAATCTCGAAATACGTGCAAATACGTAAATCCAAACACACAATCATATTCATAAAAATTGCATATATAAAACATATAAAACACTTATGCATGCATCATATTTTAGAAAATAAAATACACTCACAGACCGTCCTAGCTGTGTCTCGATACGCATGTCATAAGCCTCCCCGAGGCTAAATCTTCATCTCCGGAACGTCTGGACCTGTCCAAATCACACCAATGGTAATAAAGGACTCAATAAGGTCATATCTAAAGCCCATGAATAGTACCAACCTCGGAATGCATCCCGAACACACTTCCCGAGGCTAAAAACCTCAATTTGACAAACCTAACAATCTCCAATCGTCTCGAAACCACCACCATTAGATCTGGATTTTTTAAACCCTCCGAATGACACCGATCCCACCTTGAAATACTTGCCCATGTGCCCTCACGCGAGGGTCAAATCAAAAGTCAACGTTGACAAAAAATTCAACGTTGGCATCAGCAAAGCCAATGCTGACATCAGCGGTCAACAACTGATGTCAGCATGATGTCATCCCTAACACTTGTTAGTCTGACACGTGTTAGACCTGACAGGGTGCCATGTGTTAGTCATCGGTTGGTCCACGTGTCTAACATATCAGTGACACGTGGCACCATCTGATTGGTCTACATCACTAACATGTCAGATTGACTGGGCACTAACAACTGCCACGTGTCCATCCCCCATTGGCCACGTCACCTAATAATCTGACAGGTGATGACGTCAGATGATGATGTCATCACCCCTAACCTCTTGACGGGTCCTATAAATGGGTTGCGCATACCTGTGACATAACCCGACCATCATTTCCTCAGTTCTAACCCTTTTTCAAAGTCGTTAGTCCCTATGAGATCGTCCAATCCCGAGGAAGAAATCCCCCTAATCGAAGAAAATCGATCAAAATCTCACTTGTTTATGGATGAATAGTGATGGCCCAATCTCCAGCTCCCTGTCTGAGATGCTCCGCCGTCCTCAACCCTTGCTTTTGATCCCCAACTGTCAGGACCCACCCCGGTTCCACCCCGAAAACCGGGGTAAATCCTGCTCCCGTTTGACAACCCCAAAACGAAAAACCGATACAACCTTAAGAAAACCACAAATTACATTGTCAGACGAAGGAGAATTGAAAACATTCAAGAGTCAACCGTTATACAGAGCATAGTACAAAACAAAACAAGCCCTACTGTAAGCTAAGCGCGCAACAGATGAATTTATTCCTCGACTTTTTCCTCAACGGTAGCCCCAACGCTCGCACCACGACCTGGAGGGTGTAAAAAACATAAAAAATGTGAGTGGACTAAAAATAAAGAGTTATAAAACCGTTTACAAAAATAAACCAGGGTTACACCCTCCATTTTGAAAACAAGTGAAAAACATCAATCATATACAGTTACTGGATCTCAAGTGCGCCCGAGTCTTTAAACTCAAAACACAATGCGTAATAGCCAGGCCTTCCCGGGATATCAATGAGTCTTTAAACTCAAAACACAATCACAGGCCTCGGGGGGGTATCATGATCACCGAGTCTTTAAACTCAAAACCATACCGAGTCTTTAAACTCAAACCATCAGTCCAGGGCCCTCCTCCCGTAAATCAATCCGAGTCTTTAAACTCAAAACCAGATCCAGTGGGTTTTCCGAGTCTTTAAACTCAAAACCATTTTTCATGTATAAGGAAATCCATCAAAACCGAAAACCAAAGCCAAACCAGAATTCTTCGAAAATCGACATCACATTTACTTAAAAAGGGAACTTCCTCCCTACTTTCACTTCCAACCTCAATCAAATCCACAAATCGTAATAAAACAGAAAACGTATAAATATAATCATTCATCCGAAACCATACTCAAAAGCATCATATAACACATTATTCTCGAAGTACGTGCAAATCCGATCAATGATATAAAGAATAATTACGTAAAGCAGGATATAGAAACATAATTCATGAAATCATATATCGAAAGCACAAAAGCATGATCGAAACATAATTAAATAAGTAAAACAGTTATGCATGCTAGGTTAGAAAACAAACAGTCCACTCACAGTTCCCGGGTACGTCACTCGCGTCCCGTACGTCCCGTACGTTCTTCGTCCGCTTCGGGCATTCCCGATCCTGTCACAAGTCACCAAAGCAAGTCACTAACACGTTAACGAAGGTTCTCCTAATTTGCCACAAAATTCCTTGGGTTCTAAACATAACGAACCGAGACCCTAAACCTTCTACCTCACGGAACTAACCCGAAACAACGTCCGTTTAACCCGAAACCTATCTCAAAAGATTCGTTACAACAATTAGACCAAAAACCATGTTGGAAGGTTCACCGGAATCCTCCCTACGCGCCCCCAAGCGCCTCCCAAAGTGGCTGCGTGTGGGCCTCACGCGCCTGCTACAACATTATCTTCAACCTCTGGTTAGCCGGTTCGACTGTACTGAACCGGCGTGACCGGTTCTCCCTCATTTCCAACTCAAATCCCTTCCTTTTAATCCCATTAGGTTCGTCCTGGCCTAAGCAAGTGATTCCAATCCCAAAAACTAGACATCAAAGCCTCTAACCCGTCTTCCCCCACTCGAACCAGAAACCACCCAAAACTCTGTTTTGGTTCCAGGCCAACCACGAACTCCCCCGTCATGGCTGCGAGTTTAAACCAATCCTAGGGACCTACTAAGTCTCACACAACTCACAGAAACCCTCGAATCAGCCCCAAAAGCCACGACTTTCGAAATGAACAAAACGGGAAAAACAAGGGAAATAGGGCTTACCGTCAATCTCACCTTCGCCGTTCTCGCCGCTGTGCTCCTCTGCATTCACAGAGTCGTCCTCAGCCGTCCAAGCCTCCTTTCGAACTTGATTGGTTCAAAACGATCGTCTGTGGCTGCACCACTACTTCAACCCTCTCTGTTTCCCTGAGAACTCACACCACTCTCCCACCGTAAGTTCTCACACAGTTCTCACTCACAAGCCACTCACCAGTTTCCTCCCTTCTCTCTGTCACTCTCTTGATCACCAGAACTCACAATACACTCTGCAATTGATCAATTCTCTCTCTCTCTCAACTCCTCTCTGTTTTTCCCTCTTCGAACACGGTTACACACTTCGAACAAACCAATTAATTTAACTCGTGCACGGCCTAGAACCCACTAGACCACTGCCAGGTGTCCAAATCCTATGATCCCATCTCAAAATATCCCAATCTCCACTGTACACTTGGCCTTATCTGATTGGCCCAATTCCCAAGACACGGAAGGACCAAAATACCCCTAATTGTTCAAATTACGATTCTACCCTTCTCCGTTCTAGACCCCTATCTCACTCGTTCGACGTTCGATGAAGGAATGCCGCCTGTCGTTGAACTCAGGACGACGAAATCTACCTAACGGTCCTTGGTCTACGTGTAAAAACCCTATCATACGAAAAGTCAACTTTTCCCCCTTTGTTTATCTAAATTACAAAAGTGCCCTCAACCTTCCGAACATCATAACTTCCTCCTCGGATATCGGAATTGGGCGTGCCACCTGTCTACGGATTCGTGACGTCCCAAACTACGTCACGGTCATTGGTCAATGTCCAATTGACCACCCGAAGTCAAAGTCAACATTTTTGCCCGAACTAGGGGCAAAATCGTCATTCTACACTAACGAGCCAAGAGTAACCAACTAACCACCCATTAACGCTGTTAATCCGGCACTAAACACTTCCTTAATTCTAACTCCCGGGACGGGTTGTTACACCAACGACTGGTGCAACCACCAACAACACAACTCAATCAACGAAAGCCACCCCAAATGTCCAAAACTAGAAACCCAATTTTAAAACTTCAAAAACAGTTTCGGGTTACCTTTCCTCCAACGTCTACGGCGGTCCTGCCGCCTCCTTGCCGTCTCCTCATCTCTCATCCATCCTCTGTCACTCTCTTTCAGTCCAGCACAGGTGAGGGGGAAGGATTGGGGTTGTGGGTTTGTGGGGTGTCAGTTTGGGTCGAATGAAGAAGATGATAATGAAGGGCGGTGGTATGCATGCATGTATGTTTAGGGATCAATGGATGAGTGACACTTGTCACTCATCTATTGGGCTTACACAAAATATCTAGAGCCCACTCTAAAAGACAAATGACTACTTTACCTCGTAAAACATGCCACTGTAAGTAGTACCCAAAAACGTCTATGACACATAACTTCCTCGTCGAAAGTCCGAATTCGACGTGCCGCCTGTCTATGGACTCGTATCGACTCGATCTACATAACAGTGCTTGATCCTCGTGCATAGGATCTCCTAGGTCAAAAGTCAACTTTTTACCCTTGTCTAGGGGTAAAATCGTACTTTCACCCTGAACGTTCGATAATCCTCGGTTAAATCTCGATTAGTCTCGCTAATCGTCAATTAATTCTTAATTAATCTTGTAAATTTGGGACGGGTCGTTACACTTGCCTCTTAGGCAGAAACTACCATCAAGACCACGACGTAGAACAAAAAATGATGCAGATACTGCTGCTCCAAATGTAAGTCCCTTTTTCACTTATTTATGCATTTTCACATTTAGTTTTATATCTAATTACTTTTGTTACAATTTAGACTCAAGGATTAACCACATCAACTCGAACGACACTGAAGAAACAGAATCATCCTAACAAAACTACATCAAATCAGGTATATATACTGACTTCTCTGCTGGTTGTAGTGCTGGTTGCAACATTGTTTGATTTATGTTTTCTCCTTATGTAGGATCTAAGTCAGAGCTAAAAAATTGTTGGTTGTAGTGAGAGTGAATTGAGAAGAAGTAAAAGGAGAAAACAACATTGATTTTAAGTGCTTGACAATGGTGAAATAGATAGGGAGTAGAGGAAAATGGAGGCTTGTAATTTTTTGTGGTTCCCATGTATGTGATCATACTGGTTAAATGGTTGAATGATTGGACCTCAGTTTTTTGTGATAATTTTGCTAGGTTATTAGGCAGGTTTGAAACTTTGTGAATCCAGTGACAATTTGTTTGAATGGTTGATTGCTATTATGCTTTAGAATGCAAGCTTGAAATGAAAGTTGAATGGCTTTATGTATTGTGTTTTATGTTTTGAAATTCAAGTTCATAAACCAGTGGAAAATATGTCTTCTGTTTTGTGTTTTGGAAATGCAAGATCATAAGCTGGGAAATGTGTTCATAATCAACAGCTAATATATGTACATAGGTTTCAGAAAGCAGAACCACACTTGTTCATAATGTAGACACTTGCATAATACATGTTACAACTTGAAAATATGCATATCTCTATATTCATGATACCCTTCCATAATACACTTAGAACACAAGAGCTAAATTGACACTCTTACCGGCTAAACCCCTATCATTTTCCCCTAAACCACCAATTACCATTCCCAGAAACAATACCACCAACATCCATGAAAATGTATTTACAAGCATCAAACATCTCTGCCATTTCACACCAGCTTTAATCTACTTCTTCAAAAGGTCGATTTCATCATCTTTCATCTTCAGTTTCTTCAAGAGACCTGGAATTGGAATGAGAGACTTCTCATTCAACTTTGGGTCGCACCATCGAAAACAATTGTAGGCACCAACTCTTCTTCTACGATTCTTCTGACTCCCAATTTCATTGTAGAATTACATCAAAATTACAATTATTTACAGATAAATCTAATTACCAAGTAAGATTGAAAAAAAACTTACCCCATATCCATCAAAACTCCAAAATCTTCTCCCTGGATTGTCATCTTTCAGACTTATCATCTGCTTCGATTGTTTCCTACAGTGACAAATGGGGGCTTCCACATCCATCTTTCCTCTTTCCATAAACTGAAAATTTCTACAATGAAAAGGTAGAAGAAAAAGTTCCAGAAGATGCAGTCGTTTCTGTCTTCGCTGTTCGAAGACGAAGATGCATATGCAAAAGATGCAGTCGCTGTTCGATGAAGTGGATGCAACTAGTTTCTGCTTTCGCTGCTCAAAGCCTCTGCCTTCTGCCTTCACCTTCGCCATTCAAAGATTCAAGCTTCGCCTTCGTTGTTTAAAGCTTCTGCCTTCGCCTTCGTCATTCGAAGCTTCAAGCTTCGCCTTCGCTGCTTCTGCCTTCGCCTTCGTCATCACTGTCGCGTTTCAAATAAGGCACTGTTCAAGCTCCTGGATTTGAAAAATTAGGCTATGATTTTGGCATTTTCAATCTGAAGGAAGAGCTCAGGCAACTGATTTAAATAATCCCCAAAATGCCCATTGATATTTTGCCGCATCAAATGCTGATTGGCAATCACTATTTTCCACGTCTATACTTAACTGACATTTGGACGGAAATTGTGACGACATCACTATTTTGAATACGACAGCATAGGTTGGGTATGTAATTGAAACTTTTTATAGTTTGGGTACTTTTTGAAATCGCGCCTATAGTTTGGGTACTTTTATGTAGTTTGTCCTATTTAAAATGACAATATATACTTTTAGGGAAAATTACACTTTACCACCCTATACTTTACATCTTATAACAGATTCGTACCTGAGCTTTTAAATGTATCAATTTACACCCTAAACTCTTTAAAATGTTACAATTCAAAGCCTCTGTTAAAAATCTGATCACATGCCGTTAAAAAGTTAAATTGAAAAGTCAAATTACCTAATTGTCCGTAATACCCTCTCTCACCTCTAACATCATCCTCCCTTGACATTCAACCCCAGCCTCGGGCGGTGGCTTCTCCATGGCAGGCTTCATAGACTCTGTCCAAGGGAGAAATCCAGTAGAAGGAATGAAATAGGTGTTGCAAAGTGATGGTGAAATTTCTCCGAGATACTTTACATCTAGTTAGTATTAGGATTTGATGGCGGTTTAATGTTAGGGTTGTGAGGGGGGTTCATCGTTGGACTGGGGGGAATTATTGTTTGGATTTGGGGAATTATTGTTGTGTTGTGAGGCGTGAGGCATGAGGCGTGAGGCGGGGTAGGGGGGGGGGGGGGTGTGGGGTGTACATCGCTGGACTGATCTTCATATATTGGAGTCGCTTCGTTAAAATTTTTCCCTTTTGGATGCCATAAGTTTTGTATTCTCCCCTTTCTTTCATACTTACGTGAAATATTCTCCCCTTTGGACGCCGTAAAATATTTCCCCTTTGGATGCGATAAGTTATGCATGATTGAAGTTACTGAGTAGCTTTATCAGCCTCTGATGTACTGTTTTCTTTGGGTTTAATTGGTTGCTAGAATCATGAGTTTAATAGTGGGCGCTTACATGCATGTCTTCAAATTCTGTTTGATTAGTTTGTGCTGGGTTAATCTTAGATTTAGGTTATTTCAATAGTTTAATATCAGATACATTTGATTTAAGAAGTCACACCTAAACATTTTTAGTTTGCCTTGCCCACTTCAAAAAGTTGAGCTGAAATTCTTAATTTAAATTTAAAACTAAGCAATATGTGTATCATAAATGCACCTATTTAGCTTGGCAGATGGTTAATTGGTCTATAGTTGAAATTGTGTGCTTACAGTAATGAACAATTTTAGATTATTTCAGAGATTTGTATATGCCCTGCTATTATATTTGGCTTATGAATTCTTATATCCCCTATTGTGTGTGGTTTTTGCCGAGGTTTGCTAACCACTTTTTGTTGGCTATGCACACGTTTATTATCTGCATTCTTCTTCAGGCCTAACATGGTAGGGTGGCATTTTCTCAAAACTATGGTTGATCCGTTTTTGAACCTATCTATTTTGCATTGATGATAAGCTTTATTGTTGGCCAGATAACACTATTGGGATTTATGTTCTTGCTAACGTATGCGCTGCTTGGCTATGTGAGTGTTGATTTTTCTTAACATCTTATAATTTTGTTTGTTACTTTTCCTATTTTTCTAATTGAACTCTCACATTTATTTTACTAGACGATGTTATTATTTATTCAACACATTGCCTCTCATTTGTGACGTGCATAGTGTCTATGGGCATTCAGAGAAAAAATGAACTTAGACAAAAGGAGAGAGATACGGTAAGCCTAGTTAGTATTAGGGTTTGATGGCTATTTAATGTTAGGGTTGTGATTGAACGAATGGGAATTATTGTTTGGATTTGGGGAATTAAATGACTGTAATTTTCGATGCCGGTGCCTCGTCTGTACTGTTCGAATTCAAGGTGAATTGGCTGCTTAAAGATTGCTGTGACTCGCCTCTGTGAATTGGCTTTCATGGTTTTGCTGTGAGGGTTGGGTTTCTGCTCTAGAATAGGCTAGGTTGGCTTGTTGTTTCTTTTTTTCTGCTTAGTTTCTGGGCTGTTTTGATCTTTGTTTCTTGGGTAGCTTGTAACCTAGGTTTTTCTTCTTCTGTATTTGTTGTTCTCTTCCTAGTTTCCAGGTTTGTTTTAGGCTGGTTCCTTATAATATTTTCATTTACATAAAAAAAAATTGGCTTTCATTGTTTAATGGATTTTATTGTTTAATGGCTTTGATTAGTTAATAGCTTCCATTGGTTAAAGGCTGTTTAATGGTTGTTCAAATTCAGCATGGTCATTCCAAGAGATATGACTTTGTAATTTTTGGCGTCATTGCTTATTTGAAGAAGAATGGAAATTACATATAAGATACAGGCAGAGAGAAGCTTAGACCCGCATCATTCTCAATCCCTGGTGGTTCTTTATAAACAATGAAATTGCATGCAATGTCTATCAACCATGGAACGCCAATGCCAACGTATATATCCACCAAATTGCTGCAAATGACATGAGTAAAACAAGAAAGCAAGTTGAGTTCATGATATATGATAGCAATATAAATGTGATCTTCAATCCAAATCCATCAACCATTAATAGCATGCGTCATTAACTTTATGAATTCCCTAGAGTCTGCTTTCTTGTTAATAGCAGACGACACAAAATTTCAATCTTTATATAAAGCTGTCCAATTTTTCTTTCACTGTATTCCTCAATTTCTTGGTAAACAACTAGATAAGGATGACAAGTCCACAAATCCGATCGAAGTTTCAAGGGATTCCTTCTTGTTTTTCAGATATGATGTGCGGTTCAACCCCATTTTTTTCAAATGAGGTGGTTGTAGCTTCTTCGAATGAACTTTTAGAGTGAACCCGAGACCCTTTTTTTTTTTTTTTTTTTTTTTTCAAGATGCAGCAGTTGTAACTTCGATGTGCAGAGAGTGATCCCTTCGATCAAGGCCTTCATAGGTATTTTAGTGCCTTTCAAGATGCAGAGAACTCTATTTTTCAGATGCAGAATTTTCCCCTTCGATTGAAGCTATGAAGCGGCTACTTTAAGGTCTTCAAATTTTTTAGCATATAACGACATTTGCTTGGAATGCTAATGTATATAACCAATTGGCATGACATGACCCGTCCCAAATGTACTTTGATAACAGTGCCTGGTCCTGCTCCCGTCTGACAAGTCAACTGAAGTTTCGAAAACACCCTTAGCACTTGCCAGACAAAGGATAGTCGCATTGATTCCCACTCATGTCTCTGCCTCTCGATCAATCCTGATCTCCCTGCCATAACCTGAGGGGTCAATAAAAACATCAAAGGTGTGAGTGGACAAAAATAATATCGTTTGAAAACACATTTGAGGAAAATCAATCTTACCCTCCAGTTTCGCAAACATGCATGCATATCATAACACATGAGTAATAGTATGAAATCAAATCAAGTATAAACAGTGGACCGGTAAAATCAATGTATGTTTCTAAATTCCCATGGCCCACTTTTTTCCAAAACTCATGTTCACCAACCAAATCATGATATAAAATATCTGGACACAAATATCAATAATTCACAAATATAATCAATCCTCGATATCTAAGTAACCGTCATGATGTCAATGCTATGTGTGCAAACTCGGAAGACTCACATCCAAGTACATCCCCAGGATCTACGATGTCCGGGTGATATCATAATCTCACACCCCTGAGACTGAGCCTCCCTCGGAGCTACTTATCTTTAGGTAGTGTATCGTGACTACTCTAGGACCTACGACGTCCGGAGGAGAAAATCATATCACATAGGATGGTATATGTGGAACAGTCACCAAATCAAGAAAACTCATTTTAAAACCATATATGTCTCAAATCGAGTCAAAACATTTCAACAGAGCCTATGCCCGAGACATAGCTTTCACAATCTGTTTCCACAAAACCATCATAAAATAGTGTCCAGAACTCATTTCATAAATCCAGATTTCACCAAATCAACCATACCAAATCGGTATTCAAATCACATCACATCAAATCACAATCTTTTTTTCAAATTCACATGGACTCACACTCTGAGTCAAAAGTATTTCCAACAGGGTCTCAAGCCCAAAAATCATTTCATAAATCAGAAACCATCATATAATCACATTTGTCTCCAAATCCAAGTCAAAATCATTATCCAATTGGGTCTCAAGCCCAAATACCATTTTCCCGCAAATACGTAAAATCATTCAGAAACCGACAATGAAATCTACAAAATCATCTAGTAATGATATCAAATCATCATTCAAATCATTTTAGCTCAAATCTTACGATAAATAATTTAAAACATTTATGCATGCATCATAGTTATAAAACAAAAGTTCACTCACACACCGTCCAAGCTGCTCGATTTCGAGTTGAATGCTTTTCCGTAATTTCCAGGAATCACCAATCCTGTCAAAAACCAGTATCGAGGATCACTAATACCTCAACTAATCTCACATTAAAATCCCCAATTTTTTTTTTTCGGGATTAAATACGCATTTAAAAATGTAACATAACACTTCGGACTCTCGAAACTATATCGAAATGGTGTCCGATCGACTCGAAACTTGTACCAAAATGTTCATTACAACGAAAGAATCAAATTACATGTTAACCATACCTCAAAATTTCCCCACACGTGCCGCCGCAAACGGCTGGCGGGGAAGCCACGTGCCTGGCACTATTCATTATCTTCTCTACTCGATTTTCCTTTAAAATCACATGATCCGAGGCCATGACCCGGTTCTACAACCTGCAATTCACATCCAATTTATACATTTTACTCACCCAATTTCATCAAATCAATCTCAATTAAGGATCCATGACCTTAAATTCACGATTTCTTACCTCCAAATCGATGGCCCAAACTTGGATTTCGGCCAAGGTTTCAAATGTTCAATCCAAGCCTTCCTGCAACCAATTCCTTACACTGACCACTCAATCCTACTCGCTAGGGACCGAAGATCACAGTTCTAACCCCCATCTCACGAATTAACCGTCCAAAATCGAAATTCGATTTCAAGAATTTATAAAGGTTTCGAGTATCAGTTCTGGGTTTCGGGTCTGTTTCTCTCCTCTTCTATTCCTCCTATTTTCTTCATTCATTCATCTTCTTCGAATTCCCTTTCTATGTTTGTTCCCAATTCCCAGGTAAAGAGATGAAGTCTAGTGGGTTTTGTTCTTTTTGGTTAGTTTTTGGGTTTTCGGGTGCCAATTCCATCATTCCCCACGAACACACACATTACTCAGCAACATACAACACCCCACTGTTTAGTGCCACTAATCCCATCAGGATGGTGACACTTGTCACCATTCCACCTTGACACAGTAAGGACTAATGACTCATCAGATTTTCAAAAGACCAAATTTCCCTTATCATCCAATTTACCAGAATACCCCTGGTCATTTTAGACCCATAATAAATCCATCCAAACTCCAATTTCAACGTGCCACATGTCTATGGACTCAGTGCTTCGAGACCTATGCAACGATCTTCACAGAAAGTCCAGAACATATCCCAAATGAAATGTCAACTTTTGACCACTTAACCTAAGGGTAAAACCGTCATTTCCCTTCTAAACTTTCCAAATTCCTTTTTTTTTCGAATTTCTGGGCCGTCACATGGAATATCTGCCCTTCTATAATGTATTAAAAATGGGATCCACTTGATGACACGTAAGCATATAACGAAAGTTAAACATATTTTTTAACGGAGGTTATAAGTTGTAACATTTTGAAGAGTTTAGGGGTGTAAATTGATACATTTAAAAGTTAGGTATGAATCTGTTATAAGGTGTAACGTACAGGGTAATAAAGTGTAATTTGCCCTATCTTTTATATCATACGATACCACTATTACCGACACACTTGAATTGTTTTAGACATTTGACAGAAATCTAACTGGTAACAATAGTAATATCATCAACAAAAAAGTTATCCTTCATTAAGAGATCACAAACAATCCATACACTTTACAACTATAATCCTCGTGGCCATATGTTTATTTTTCCCTTAAAGAATTTATAGTTAGACGTACAAAAGTAAAATTGACAATGCAAGACTAATGATATGATATAAAGCGTGTAACGACCAGTCCCGAATTTATGAGATTATCGAAAATTAATTAAGGATTATTGAGATTAATTGGAAATATATCAAGGATTATCAGACGATCGGGGTGAAATTACGATTTTCCCTTGAACAGGTGAAAAAGTTAATTTTTTACCCGAAAGGTCAAATACATGTGGATCGAGGTTCATTACGTAGATCGAGACAATACGAGTCCGCAGAGAGGTGGCACATCAGATTATACATCGTACGGGAAAGTTACGAGTCTAGAACGAATCGTGGTACGATTACATGATTTACGAGATGGGTTGATTTTTGTTTCTAGTGGGCCAAAATATCTTGGCCTCGACTAAAGGATGAGTGACAAGTCTCACTCATCCTTTGATGGTCATCACTCATCCTTTGATGGCCATCACACATACATGCACCATTCCCCTTCTCTTTTGTTTGAAAACCCGAAACCCCCTTTCCCCATTTCTTGTTCTTCTGGTGCTGCCTTAGAGAGAGACAAAGTGAGACGATAAGACTGAGAGACTGAGATGATGGTGGTGGACGGCTGAGCCACGACGGTGGCCTAAGAAACCCAGAAATAAGGTAAACCCATAAACTCGTTATGGTTGAAATTTGATGTAACAACCTGTCCCAGAAATCGGGATTAGATTAGTAGTTAATGACGAATTAGTGAAGTTAATTAGTGATTAGTTGGATGCGTTCGGACGGATGGTGTGAAATGACGATTTTGCCTCTAGAATGGGCAAAAATGAGGACTTTCTGTTCGGACGGTCAAATGGACCTTGACCGATGACCGTGACGTAGTTCAGGACGTCACGAGTTCATAGACAGGTGGCACGTTCGATTCCGACATCCGAGGACAAAGTTATGATGTTCGGAAGTTCAGGGTCAATTTGGTAATTTGGATAAAAAGGGTCAATTTGTTGACTTTTAATACCATATGGAATTTTCACGAACTTCAAGAACCGTTAGGAAGGTCTCGATCTCCTGAATACAACAACAGGCGGCACGTTGTCATCGGACGTTGATAGGTTCGAAATTTGGTCTAAAAGCACTAGGGGTAAAATGGTAATTTGTATATTGAGGGTAAAATGGTCATTTGAATTGTATGGGGATTTGTGCCCAGTGGTCAGATGACACTTGGCTGCATCAGGGTGTTGGCCACAAGTTTTGGGACACATGGCCCCTTCTGGATGGTGGTAGAAGTCCTCACCGTCTCTCACACGTTTTTAAATTTGAGTTATGCACGAATTAGAATGAAAATGTAGAAAAACAGAAAACAGAGGATGCGATATTGTGAGGAATCATGGTTGCAAACTCCCTAATGGTGTGACAAGTCTGAAGAAGAATGATAAAGGAAGTAAGAAGAGTGGGTTGGTGGTAAGACGTCGAGTCGCCGTGGACGGTGGCCACGGCATCGTGGAAGGCAGGGCACTCTGAACCCGCAAGATGATCTTGAACCAACCAGCTGAAATTGTGCTCCTTTGCTTATAGGTTGTTCATCAAAGTTAATAAGGGAAGTAAGCTGAAGCTGATGGTCACCGTGGCTGTGCACGACAATGCTTGTAACCGTGAACAGAGGTAAGAACCCGCAAGTTCTCTGTTTCGAATTTGATAAGGTAAATGATGTTGTGACTATTGATAACCAAATTAATTACTTGAATGAGGTTATGTAGGTTTAGAGAGTTCAAAAAAGCGTTAAAACGAGGTCTAAGGTGGCCGGGATCACCAGAACACGGCAGAGGAAGTTTGCTCGATCAATTTCTCCATGGGCAGGTAACCTATCGTGCTTTTCTTAGGACTTTGATTAGGTAGTTTAATAGGGGAGGAGTGGATGAAACAAAGGGGGGAAAAGGATTGAAAATGGTGAAGATTTGGACGGGAACCTACAACGCCGGTCGAGTTGCAGAAGACCAGTCCAACCGGGTCTGAACTGGGTCGACCTAAGGTCAGTGACGATGAACAGTAATCGCGCGTGGTTTCACGCGCATGACGATTGGGCAGCGCGTGAGGGAACATGGGTCCTCTTTTTGAGGCACGTTCAACACGTTTTTTAAGGTATTTAATGTAACGAACATTTTGGCGCTGGATTCGAGTCGATCGAATATCGTCTCGATAGTTTTCGGGTTGTCCGAAGGTTTTAGGCCTCAGTTAAAAATAGTTAAAAAGACGGAAAAATTACGGGGCTTAAGTATGATCATTATAAAGTAGTTAGTGACCTTATTATGGGATTTGGATAGGTTCGGGAAAGCCAATGATAGTGGATTGGCCGGGAACGACGTAAGTGCGCGCTTATCGAGGCGACGGTGAAATGGTCTGTGAGTGGACTTTGCTTTCAAACTTATGATGCATGCATATATGTTTTTTTATGTTTTCTATACGTGATTCTATGATTTGATTTATGATCTTGTTGATTACGGTTTTGCAAGTTTTTTTTTAAGAAATTACGGAATTTCACGATTTACGAGATTTCAATGGATATTGTGATTTGAACCTGGTTTTAATGATTTGATGTCGGGATTTGAAATATGATTTCATATCAATGATTTAAAAATGGATTTCGGAAAAATGTCTTCGGGCTTAGAGGCCCAGTTCAAAAAGTGGTTTTAAGAAACGTGTTTTCGGGTTTTTGAATCGGATTTCCGGATGACGATTCGGGAATCGATTTGGGACTTGAAAGTGGATTCCGGGTTTGAGTTCGGAATGGTTATTCCAGATGCTAGCTTACGGAATGATGGTTTCGAACTCGGATTTGGAAATGGATATGGATATGAGTTCTGGGTTTGGATTCGGGATCCTAATGAGATTGCGGATTTGGATTCGGGAATGGATAAATGGTTTTGGAATGGATTTGCTGGATTTGGTTATTGGGTTTAAAGACCCGGATATGATATGACGGGGCGGGCCCAGATTGGGTTTAATGTAACGCCCCGGAAATTTGAGGATTTTAATATTGTAAATTAATGAATGAATTGACGTTTTTACCCCTATGAATTGTATTGCCAAATTGTTGACTTTTTGATTGGTGGGTCAAACGGACTTCGACCGATGACCGTGACGTAGTTCGGGACATCACGAGTCCATAGACAGGTGGCACATCCAATTCGGACGATCAGGAAAAAAGTTATGACTATCGGAAGTTCAGGGGCATTACCGTAATTTGGACAATAGGGGCGAAAATGTTGACTTTTTGTTTGACAACTGATTTTCACACGACTCGAGGACCGTTAGATAGGTCTCGATATCCTGAGTCCGTAGACAGGTGGCACGCTAAAATCGAACATCGGATGGTGGAGTTACGGGTTTGGAAAGTGAAGGGCATTTTGGTATTTTTGAACTGAGGGGCATTTTGGTCATTTTACCCCCTGGTCACTGTAGCAGCCGTGGAAAACGGGGACCACGACCATACTTGGTGGTTCTGATCTATCCCATTGTTTAAACGTTAATGAATTGGAAAGGGGAATTATTTAAGCCTTAAAGGCAGATTGAACGTGGGATGATTGATTCATCAGACAAAGGCAACATTTTTAATCAAAGATTCGAAGCTTTGCGGGAAACAATTCTCAGTGGACAGGCTGGGTTTCCACGAGCTTCTGAGGCGGCACAATCGTTTAAACTGAGTGAATTTGTGTGTGCTTCACTCTGCTGCAGTGAGGGCCGTGAATTGGAGAGGAAAACCAGAGAAAACAGTTTCTGGAAAAATTGGAGGGAAATCGAGATTTAATTTCTGGTGCTTGTTGGACCAAACCAAGGCTTGGTTTAGTCTTCTGGGAGTGTTTGGAACACAACCACATCGAAATCGAAGGGAACCAGCCACGGTTGAGCTGGGACGGAGGCTGTCGTTTTCAGGGAAGTTGCAGAGCTAGGGACGACAACTTCCAGGTACTTTCTGGCACAATTGATCGTTCATTCTAGTTCGTATTAACCCTAGGATGCTTACTGTGAAGTTAATTTGATATTGGTGTTGGAATCAATGAGTTATGGTGATCAACTCGTTTGGGTGATCACGGGTCGAAGGTCCATTTAAGGGACCGTTGAGGTTGATTATTTACTCAGAACTATAATTAGATGGTTAATGAACATGTTAGGATAAAAAACGAGTGAAATCGAGTGGAAATTAAGGGTCAATTAACCGGGTCAAGCCGCGGGTGGCAGACTCGTATTGCAGGCTATCGGGTGAAGGAGATGACACTGTAGCAGCTACAGTGTCAGGCGCGTGACTTTCACGCGCAGCCACTTTGGGCGGCGCATGAGGGCGTGTTGAGGCTCATCTTTGATCATGATCAACATGAATTTTTATCCTCTCATCATTCTGAACATTTTTGGTGAAATAACCATGTTGATCTGAGGTTGTTAAATGGGTCAGATTAGGGCCGGTTGTCTCGGGAAACGTGTTTGGACGGGTTCCCCGAGCCGGCTTCTGTTTCAGACTTTTTGGATGAATGTTAAGGACTTGTAGTGACCCTTACGTGTGATTTGGACTGACAGGAATTGTACGATAATCCCGGAATAGGTCCGTACGCGCAGATTCGCAGCGGGATCGTACTGTGAGTGGGCCCGATTTCATTAAACCCTTGCATGCATAAATGTTTTCTGATTTACTTATATATTCACATGCTGGAAACAAGAAATAATTTTGATGATCTTGAAATTATGATTATGGCACATTTTACGATGTTTGGGCTTGAGACCCGTCTGGTGAAACTTGAGTATGGTTTTGGATTTTATCTATATATATACGCATGTGAATATCAATGACTATATTTTGGTACTGCACTGTAGTGATATACTCGTATTATACTGTCTCCTCCGGATGAGGTACACCAGAGTAGTCACGGCGTAATACCTGCGATGGGCCATTCTACGGAGGAACCGGACCGTAGAATAACTCAGGAACGAGATTGCTATGGTTGGGCGTCTGGGACGTCGAGCGTCTAGACGCTAGGCATCTGGGATGCTATACCCGGACAGGGTTCGGGGATTGGACTTGGGATTGAGACCCCTAGTGGCACGCATAGCCTTGGGACTGTGATTTATTGGACGTCAGGGACGTCAGACATCTGGGATGTCAGGATCAGAGTGTGTAGTGCAGTGACTGTGGTTATGTTTATGGTTTTACTATATGCCTTATGGTTATTGTATATGATTTATGGTTTTAAATGCTGATGCATGCATGTTTGGAAAACAGAGGGGTAAATTATATGTTTTACTTATTAAACGGTTTTATAAACTTTGAGTTTCGGCCCACTCACCCTTAATGTTTTGGTAACCCCTCCAGGCTGTGCTACTGAGGTAGAGGAGGATCCTGAGGCTGAGGCATAGATCTACTTCTGCATATCTGAACCCCTATCGGGTGGTTTGACCCGCAGGATTATTTTAGAGTCATGCTCGGAACTTGTAATTTTGGATTTCATCCCTTGTCTGACATCTGTTAAATTTGGATTTGATGTATAACTTTAATTTGGTTATTTATGCATTTGAACTTTTGAGGTTAAAATTGGAATGTTATTTTGGGTGTCTGACGGGAGCAGGCCACGTCCCCTTGTGGTCCCCGTGGGATCGGGGTGGGTCCTGTCATTTAAAGACCTGGATTGAGTTTAAAGACTCGGATATTGATATTTCCCCCGTAGGCCTATTGATTTTAAAGACTCGGGAGTTTAAAGACTCGGATTATATTGAGGCCTGGATTGAGTTTAAAGACTCGAGAGTTTAAAGACTCGGATAGATCCAGCAGGTTCGATAGATGGAAATATGGTTTCAAATGTGTTCTGGTTTTCACTGATACTTGATGATGATGTTTTTTTTAATAACGGTTTTCCGATGTTTTGGGCTGAGGCCCGGGATTTTAAAAAAAGAAACAGTGTTCGGTTTTTCTTACATGGTTTGCTTAACCGGAATATTGCATGGTTTTAGGACATGGACTTGATATGCATGCATTAGATTTTAATTGGAGGGTATTAATGTGCTTGTTTTATAAATTTTTTTAAACTTATATTTTATTTTTTCCACTCACAGTCTTTTCGTGTTTTTCGATACCCTCCAGGTTGTTACGGTACGGGCTGTTGGTTGAGAGAGAGAGACGGAGACAACACACCCGCGATCCACAGTAGATTCTGCACACTCTGGGAAGTCCGGGAGCTTTTGTATGGTTGGCTCGAGAATCCCTTGTCCGACTTATGTGTCACACGAAGGTTGAACGTCGATTTAACCTACGTGTCATGCGTAATTTAGATGGGAGCAGGACTTATCTCTTAATCCTTGGGGTTTGGGGGTGGGTACTGTCAATTAGTATCAGAGCAGGTTTCGTATGTTCTGCGGGAGGTTTGGTTCCCAGAGTCGTTGGTTTGTCGACTTGGGTGGTGTGATGCTACTGTGGATGTGATGTCTCGAACGCAGAACAACCTGATAGCAACCTGGATGCGATAGTGATAGTACGTTCGTTTGGGGTTAGTTAGCGGTGGTTATTAGTGCCAAGGTGTTAGTTGCTCGATACGCGGTGCAAGGTATGGTGTTCGTCGGCTTAGGGCCGAAATAGTTAACGTGTTTGACACTAGAGATGCTCGGTGGTTGGACCATAGGGTCGAATGTTTGCCAGCAAGATTAGCCTGGTTGGTAGCCAGTGAGCTATGATTGAGTGGGAAGGTCAGCTTATGGGACCCGAGAGTAGCCTGTTAAGCTAGGGGTATACGTGGGCCGAGGAGGCCGGTTGACGGTGGCCTGTTGGGCCGGTTGGTGAGTAGAGTTACGATAAGTACTGGTCTTAGTCAGGTGTGACGACCCGAGTAGTAAGGTTGTAGTGAACCAGTGGCAGTTGCGGGTTTGGATAACCCGTAAGACGAGGATGATTTGAGGAACCCCGTGGGATGACTGGTTTGGATTGTGAGTACCTGAGTAAGGAACCCCGTGAGTTGAGGTTGTGGTAAAATAGTCGTTTTGGCTTGGGCCGACTTACGGCCAAACTGGAGACTGTGTTGCCGGGTGCAGCCGAGTTAGTAGATGGTTGGTGGATGACTCTGGACGAGTACAGTGAGATTACGGGATTGGTTGGGGATTTGGTTGCTCCCCGAGTGTAGATAGAGGGTTTTGGCTCAGTGTGAGCAGAGGTTTGATCTTAGAATATTGTGAACCCAAGAGTAGAGATGATGTGTCACGAGTTAGAATGCTTGTAAACGAACAGATGGGCACATTGAGTTGAGATTGTGGCCGGTAGTGAGGACCATTGGTAGGTCATGGTTGGGACGAACGGTCAGGATACTGTGAGTCTGATCAGAGTAGCGCAGCGGAAGCGCAGTGGACCTCTGCCTTGTGTTGGATCGGGCTAGGTTGGGATGGTCGGGTTTGACCATCCGCAGAGTTGAGTTCGTGGACTCATCCTGATGTGTCAGAAATGCCGAGGTTGGCATTTGAGTAAAGCTAACAGGACCGTCCCTAAAGGGACTTTGATAACCGTGCCCGGTCCTGCTCCTGTCTGGCAAGTCGACTGAAGTTCCCAAGATACCCTCAGTACTTGCCAAACAAGGGATAACCACACACGTACTTACTCATGCCTCCGCCTCTCGATCAGCCCCGATCAACGCGCCACGACCTAGAGGGTCAATAAAAACACAAAAAGTGTGGGTGGACAAAAATGAATCAATTTATAAAACAGTTACAGAAAAGATGTTTCTACCCTCCACGTAAAATCAATGCATGCATTCGAAAATCATTTCGCAAACCATTTTATTTCCAACATAAGAAAACCGTGTATGAAAATCAAATCGTTTTCCTTTTCTTAACCTTCGGGTCTTAGCCCGCAATCATAAACACATGGCCTCAGCCCAAAATCATGAATCAAATCCGAGTACATAACATAACCCAAAAATCCATCAAAACCACATAAACCGGGTCACTGCCCAACACATCCGAAAACATCAGAAATCACAATAATTCACAAGTCAATCAATCTGCTGGATCTCAAGTGCGCCCGAGTCTTTAAACTCAAAACCATGCACATAATCAGGCCTTCCCAGGATATCAACGAGTCTTTAAACTCAAGCATAATCAACAGGCCTCGGGGGATATCACAATAACCGAGTCATTAAACTCACGAGTCTTTAAACGCAATCCGGGTCTTTAAACCCAATCCGGGCCCGCCCCCGTCATATCTCATCCGGGTCTTTAAACCCAAAACCAAATCCAGCAATCGTACCGGGTCTTTAAACCCAAAATCAAATTTAAGTCATAACAAATTCAGGATCCGTCGTGATCCAATTTTCCAAAACCAACTTGAAATCACATTTTATCAAAATAGGACTTATGTCCGAACTTCACATTCAAATCTTAAATCATATCCACCATCCATTTCCAAATCCGAATTGGAAACCATTATTTCGTAAGCTAGGATCCGGAATAACCATTCCGAACCCAAATCTGAAAATCCACTTTTACGTTTCCAAAACCCAAAATCTCAATAATCAGAATTACTTTTATGCCCTGGGCATCAAGCCCGAAATCACCTTTTCTAAAATCCGTTTTAAATCTTTGAAATCAAATCATATTTCAAATCCCAAGGTCAAAGCATCAAAACCATGATCAAATCACAAAATACTCGAAATCTCGTAAAACGCGCAAATCCGTGAAAACCTCGAAATCCGTGTCAACACCGTAAGCTATACTCACAATCATAATCAAATTATCCTTAGATCATGATACGTACAAATCATGTAAAATCTTTCATCAAACCATCATCAAGGCATAAGAGAAACCATAGTCTTGAAATACGTGCAGTTACGTATTGCATACCAAAATACGTATAAATACGAAAAATCGTAATTATCACAAGTCATAGTCATAATCATAATCATAGAAATCATAGAAACATTTATGCATGCATTAAATTTTAGAAAGCAAAGTCCACTCACACACCGTCCATAACGCTTGTTTTCGCGCTGCACGCGTTTCCGTAATTTCTGAAATTTTCCAAAAATCTCAAATCCTGTCCGAAATCATTCCTCAGTGTCACTAAGGACTCAAATAACATCATACTAATTTCCCATAATTTTCCGGGAATTAAATATTAATTAAAAATGTAATATAAACCTTCGGACCCTCGAAACAATATAGAAACGGTGTATGATTAACTCGAAACCAATGCTAAAATATTCGTTATATTGCATAGAACAAAAGTCATGTTGACCTCACCTCCGGATTCCCTCTCACACGCTCCCACGCACCGCCGCAAGCGGCTGCGCATGAAACTCACGCGCCTGCTATAGTAACCGCACAGTCGTTTCCTCGCCCGACTAGCCTGGTAAACGGGTCTGCGACCCGCGTGCTCGACCCGATTCAATTCCTGCCAAAAACAAGTCACCTTTTCAATTCAAACCCACTAGCTTCAAATTCCAATTCAATACACTCACACACTCTGTGCAGTTGCCACTTAATAGTTAAATAATTCCCATAAACCCACTCACGGCTGTTTCAAATTGTAACAGTCAAATTACCGTTTTGCCCTTACTTTGACCATTTACCAAAATGCCCTTGCTTCTAGACCCGTAACTTGGTCATCCGAACTCTGATTGATGCGTGCTGTCTGTCTACGGATTCAGCGTTTCGAGACCTACCCAACGATCCTCGGCTTACGTGCAAAGTCCATGTCATTTGAAAAGTCAAAAAATTGCCCCTTTTTAACCAAATTACCGAATTACCCTTGAACTTCCGAACATCATAACTTTCTTCTCGAATATCAGAATCGGACGTGCCACCTGTCTATAAACTCGTGACGTCTGGAAATACGTCACAGTCATCGGTCAAAGTCTGTTTGACCCCTCGAGCAAAAAGTCAACCCTTCGCCCCATTTCCAAGGTCAAATTTGTCATTTTCTTCAAATTTTCCAAATTTTCCCTTTTCTGAAAGTCCGGGTCGTTACAAAAGCCAAGGCCCGTGCTTGGGAATTTTCTAAGATTGGTGATCGACGACTTCGAGGGTAGTGATTGAGGAGTCTGAGGTGAGTAACCGTTGATTTTGATCCCGAGAGTTAGATACGAGTATGTTAGCGGTGCTCGGGGTTGAACCTCGGAAAGGTTGGGATGCAATCATCAGGAGTGATGATTGACATCCTTTTGGATGTGCCTACGATGTTAACTGACATGCGCGTTGGTTAGTGGGTTGGTTTGGTTACGGACACGTGGATGTGATCCGTAGGAGTCGTGGACCGCCTAAGTGTAGTAGAGTTGACGTTTAGACGGTTGGTCCAATGGTGGTTTTCGTGTTTCGAATTGAGTTCCATGGATGGAAAAGGTGGTTATACTTCCAACATGGTTCGAATCTCGGAATCAAGGTAGTTATACGTTGAGATGTGTGTTGCTTCCGAGATGGTGTTAGATGTCGTGTTAGATGTCATGTGTGCGCGATGGATGTTTTAGAGTTGATTTGGGGATTCCTTAAAGGAACTTCAGGTATTGTGACCCCCTTGGTCATGGACACGGGTGGATGTGTTCGGAAGTAGAAAGAGTACTAGGTGACGCCAGGAGTAGCCGGTGTGGCGAGTGCCGTAGGATTGTGCTAAGCTGGGTTAAGACAGGATGACTTGTGATGTCCTAGTTGTGGATCATTGAGAGTTCGGTTGGAGGATGACAGAAGGAAATGGAAAAAGGGTGACTATAACTAATCGATTTGAGGTTATTGAAGGAAACCCACAATCTAGACGTGCGGTAGAGGTCTGAAACCTAGTCAGCAGATGATGTCATCAGCGGATGACGTCAGCAGATGACGTCGCATTGACCAGACGCGTGTGAGGTTTGACAGGTGTGTGAGGGCACGTGGGCATGAATTTCGAAGTCAAATTAATCTTATTCAAAATGTTTCGACATTTCGAACCCTATGGTGGTGGTTTCAGGTCGATCAGAGATCGTTTGATAGGTCATTTGGAGGTTTTTAGCTTTGGGAAGCTTGTTCGGGATACGTTTACTGTTCTAGGAGTTTGAGGGTTTATGGTTTGGACTTCTATAGATGGTTAATGACCTTTGGGATATGATTTGGATAGGCTTGGACATTCGGAGACGTTGGATTAGCCTCAGATTAGTTTACAGCGCTGATTGTGAGTGCGCAGCTTGGATAGTTTGTGAGTGGATTTTTGTTTTAGAAATATGATGTATGCATAAATGTTTTAGATGTTTTATGAACATGATTTTAGATGCACGGATTGCATATGATTTGAATATGATTTGGAATTATCGTGGAAAATGTTATATTACATCTATTTCGAGATTTGTGTTTTATGCGATGGTTTGGGCTTAGGCCGAGTTTTCTACGTGCATGTGATTTCAATAATTTGAATGAGGATTTGACTATCGATTTTGAATGATTTCACAGAGATGCGTGAAATTGAGGATTTGATTATTGATTTTGAATGATTTCACGGAGATGCATGAAATTGACATTTCGGGCTTGAGGCCCAGTTGGTTATTGAATTTGACTGGGATTACAATCAAATGTGATTTTGAACCGTGATTTGATTAGTGAAATGGTTTTTGGATTTGGAAATACTATTTCGGACTTGTGTCCCAGTTGGTTTATGATTTGAATTAGAGTATAGTCAAACGGAAAACTGAACAACGATTTGATTTGGAAATGTTATATCGGGTTTGTGCCCTAGTTCTGATTTATGATATGAGATTTCGGGCTTGTGACCCTGTTGTGGATTTACGAAATGATATTTCTCAAGGGGTTAGGGATAGGTCATGTTAGCTTAGTATCAGAACACTGGGTTGCTCTTGCGGTGTTGCGCATACGTCAGATGCGATGTCTTTACGACCACGATGAAAACCTAATAGGGCTTCAAATAAACATTATTTTATATTAATTTATACCCTTTATACTTGACTTTTAATATTAAAATAATAAATAATTGGAGAAAATAATATATTTTGTGAGATTTTTGTAGAATTAAATAAATCTTGGAATTTTGAGCGTTTTGGCAAAAGAATCGTTCCGATCGAAGTTCGAACGAAGAAATTATGGACGAAATTTGGTAATTTATTAAAATAAATTTTAAAATTAATATTTCTTTTGCTTAGCCGAAAGGCCCAAAGAAGCCCCACCCGTGAATCTGGCCCAAATCTCCTGTTTTAGCCCAAGAGCCTAGCTCGCAGTAGCCCAACGACCAGGCCCAAGAAACATGTCTCCAGCGCATGCGTGAAGTGTAACGACCCGTTTCGAATTCTGGGATTAGATTAGTGACTAATGAAGCATTAGTGAGGTTAATCAGTGACTAGTCGAGCGAAATCGAGTGGAAGCTGTAAAATGATCGTTCTACCTCTAGTCGTGGGTAAAATGTTGACTTTTGACCCGGGAGGTCCGATGGCCGAGGGCTAAGGACCGTTACGTAGATCGGGTCGATACGAATCCGTAGACAGGCGGCACGTCGAAATCGGACTTCAGACGGGAAAGTTATGGTTACGGGAAGTTCGATTTTACTATACATGCATTACCAGGCAAGGATTAGGTGGCAAAATCTAATTGGTTGACTTTTTAGTGGGACCTATGGATGAGTGACAAGTGTTACTCATCCTATTGGTCATTAACCCCAAAAAGTAGATCTTAATCATGATTGGTGGGTTTATTATTATAATATTAATCTTTTGATTATTTTATAATATCTTCACCTACTCTCTCTCAATCTTAGCCCTCAATTCCCTCATCTAATCAACACACCAAACTCACCTTCCCTTCCCCCTTCAAATCGTGCACAGAGTTCATCTTCTTCATTCTGCCCTTCTGAAAACCGAGAGAACAAACACACATAACTCCTACCACCATACCTCCTCTGTGCTCGTGTGTGAGACTAAAAGAATGAGAGATTGAGAGTGAAGGGGGGCAACGTGATCCGTGAGGGCCAACCAAAGGGAAGAAAAGCAGAGTGTAGTGTGTGTTCTTGAAACCTCAACTCCCTAAACCCTCATCCTTTGCATGTGATGTCTGAAGACAAGTTGAAGGGGAAACTATGAAGAACCTAGGGGTGGCCATGGCCGTGCACGGCGGCGAAGGTAGGTGACTTTCCCCAAAAATGTCAGGTTTGATGCATTAATGGCAGTTTTCGATTTGAGGTTTGATGATTGTTTTGATTCATTAGAAACTATTTCTGAGGTTGCAAGGAGTCAGATGGAATTGGTTTTGAGGGCTAGGATGGCCGGAGACGACGGCGGTGGACGGTGCAAGCTTGGCCGTGGTAGTTCTTGAGCGGGGAGGTGATTTCACAACTCTTTTTCATGTTTTTAAAGGCTAGATCGATTGGGCATGATGTTAGGAACCTATAGGAATGAAAATGGGATAAAAAGGATCGAAAATGAGTGAGAATTGGCCATGAACCGTGACTGCCAGTTCAGTTGGACCGGACTGGTCTGGACCGGTTTGAACCAGCTGGGCTGCAGAGGTAGGGGATGACAGTGTCAGGCGTGTGGGCTCACGCGCAGCCCCTTTGGGCGGCACGTGGGGGCATGTGAGGCATTTTTTGGGAATTACTTCAATATGACTTTTAATCTATTCGATGTAATGAACATTTTGGGACTGGTTTCGTGTCAATCGGACACCGTCTCGATATTTTTCGGGACACCCGAAGGTTTAGGATCGAGTTTTAAAATAGTTAAAAATTTGGAAAAATTACAGGACTTCAATGAGAGATTAATAAGGTAGTTAGTAACCCTCTAGATTGATTTGGATAGGTTTGGGAGTCCCGGTGACGGTGATTAGCCCGTGGAGGCTTACGACACGCAAATCGAGGTGGTAGCATAGGACGGTATGTGAGTGGAGCTTGATTTCTAAACTGTGATGCATGCATAAATTTTTTATATGGTTTATAGATATGATTCTATGATGATGATTTGGATAATTGTGATTTATATGATTTCACGCATTTCGAGGTGATTTACCTGTTTGTACGTAAATCGAGGTTTACGATTTTGCACTGAGTATACGTGCTTATAGTTTTGGAAATAGTTTAATGAAATGGTTTTAGATTTGAAAAGGTAAACTCGTGTTTGAGACCCATTTGTTTTGGAAACCCTCAGACTCGAAGTCCATTTAGTTACGTTTTCGGGCTAAAGGCCCAATTGGTTCTTGAATCGACTTCGGATTTGGAAATATGGAATAGGGCACGAAACCCCTTTGATTTACGAACTCTCGGACCTGAAGTCCATTTGATTTAACAAGGCATTGGGCCGGAGGCCCAGTTGGTTTACGTACCAGGCTCGAGGCTCAATTGGTTTGCACATCGGACTCGAGGCCCAGTTGACTTACATATCGGGCACAAGGTCCATTTGGTTTACGAAATCAGGCACGAGGCCCATTTAGTTTACGAAATCGGGTGCGAGGCCCATTTAGTTTTACGAATCGGGTCGGAGGCCCAGTTAGTTTATGAATTCGGGCTTGGAGCCCAGTTATGGTTTATGAATGTGATTTCAGGTCAGGGACCCACAAATAGATTTTCGGTTCATGACGGTTTATGGGGACCGAGCATGAACCCTTGAAAGCTTTTAAGAATGATTTCAAATGGTTTTTCTTATACCATCCTTATATGTTATGGATTGTCTCCTCCGGGGAGGGTCGTTCGCCTGGGTGGACCCCGGAGTAGTCACGGAGCACTAACTGAGTGGAGTCGCGCCCGTTGGGTTCCTTACTCTCAGGAAGTCTATGGATTATAACCCTCAGGTGCTTGTGATAATGACCAAACTACGCATTAAATTAAACACGTAATTCGGGTGTTATGCAATTTAAACCCTTTTTGTGTAGATGTAGTATTGATAAATAAGTATCGTTCTTAACCGAGAAAATTAGAGAACATTAATAATATGTTAATGAGAAAGAATAATGAATAATCAAAGAATAATGAATTAAAGAATTAAATAATTAAATAATAAAATAATAAAGAATTAAAGAATAAATGAATTAAAGAATAAAAGAATTAATGAATAAGAGAATTAATGAATTAATGAAATAAAAAATAAAAAAATGAAAAATAAAAGAGAACTAATGAATTAATAATATCTCAAATACATGCATACATTTTTCATATTATAAATGCACCGAACAACGGATTATTACCTACAATATGATTCACCTTCAGTTTGTGATTTCAATGTGTGTCAAACATTTAAATCTCTTCAATTTTCTATTAAGTGCACCGAACAGTGGTCATAAACACTTAGCATAGAATTTAAGTTTAAGCACTAAAACAGAAGTAAAAGAAATTCAAAAAGTAAAATACATGGAAATTGCATTCTTATTTACAAATGTTAGAAAGAAAATACTAACACATTTATTGAATTATAAGTAAACCGAAATAATAATAAGAATTTAAGTAAAGAGAATAAAGTTACACTTTCAGAACCCAAGAACAGCTTGTGATTCCGAAAGTGGATGGAAACAATGAAATGTTATTCATAAAATTCTCTGAACAGCAGAAGGAACCTTATGAAGATGGAGGATAAAACATAAGAATTCGGACTTAAATTCTAGAATTATTTCGGAAATACTTGGCCTAGGTATTTCTTAAGGAAAACATAAAAAAAAGTGTTTAAGAGATCTCAAAGAAGAATCACAAGAACAAAGTAAAGAAGAAATGAAATTAAGAACTAACATAAAAGTAACATAAATTAAGAACAAGAATTAAAAGAAAGTTAATTAATAAGAAAATCTATAAGAAATTAAAATGGTCCCCAAAATAACTCTACAATTTAGAGAGAAAAAACAACTAAAATAAAAGCTACAAAAGAGAGAAAAAAATAGATAAAGGGGGGGACCAAAATTACAAGTGAAATGGCCTCCCTATTTATAGATGGAGTGCCAAAAATCCAAATAAAAAAGTACAAAAATAAAATATAAAAGTGTAATGATGAACAATGATGATTTATGATGATTTTAGGGATGGTTTGGATTGAAAGGATGGCTGGAAAATGGCTGAAAATGCAGAAAATTTGAAAAAAGGGCAGTTGAGGAGTTGGTGAGAAGCTGCAGAAAATTGAAGGCTGATTTCGGCGGCAGGTGGCTGACACACTCAGGTGAAGTTAGTGAGGAGCAGTTGAAAAGAAGAGCTGTCATTCAGCGCAAGCGCGCTGAGTTGGAAATGGAAAGGTCGGTACGCGCGCGCCGATGCTATGCAAGGAGCTTCGGCAGGCGCCAGTCGACGAAAATTGATGGGCTGGCTAGAGACTTGGGCCGGTTTCATGGGCCTGCTCAGGAACAACAATGGATCGGGCTGCAGCTGGGACTTTGGGCTGCTGGGCTGAACAAAAAAAATGGTTTGGGCTTTTAGCACTGAATTAATTTAAATTATAAATTAATTAATATTTTCACCAAATTTCGTCCATAATTTTTTTGTTATAATTCCGATTGGGACAATTCATTCGCCAAAACGCTCCAAATTACAAGTTTTATTTATTTTTACAAAAATGCGACAAAATATAATATTTTCTCTAATTATTTATTATTTTAATATTAAAAGTTAATTATAAAGGGTATAAAATAATATAAAATAATGCTTAATTAACAACCTATCAGCTTGGTGTCACCTAACGTGATAAGTGAGTATCAGATTTTGTGGACCCGTGCTGGTGTCATGGGTCATGTTACATTAGTTGAGGGAGCTAATGTGGATCCTCGATGGATCGTTTTGGCCGTGGATTAATTTGGGTGTGGATCGAGACAGTTGTGGATCGAGACGGTTGTGGATCTAGTTGGTTATGGATTGAGAGAGCTTGGGATTGGCCGAATTATGATGATTGAGATTGGATTCACTCAGACTAAATGAGTGTCATTGATTATCGGGTGGAGGTTTATCCTCGTGCTTGTAGCCGTTGACGTGTTTGACTCCCTCCAGTCAAATTGATTTTGGTTTGAGAGGATTGTTGAATTATAGGTTTACAGCACACTGCAAGATCTAACCCTTTGCATCATCAGTGGAAGGACCCGTCCCAATTCCCCAAGAATAATAGGGAAACGTGCCCTACTCCCGTCTGACAATCATACTCAAAATACCAAAAATACCCTTTATGGGTTCAAATATAAACATAAAAAGTACACTACTACATGGTAAGACAAGGGATAAGTATCTATCATACATGATCGAGCATATATATATATTTGTCAGTAAAAAACAAGTACTAAAACCTACCTCGTAGGGTGTCAGGTACGCAGCAGTACTATCTATGTCTCAGCCTCGGTGTCCGCTCTTGTTTCTGCGTCACGACTTGTAGGGTCAATAAAACAGTAAAAATGTGAGTGGACCAAAAATCAATAAGTTATAAACTCATTTTGAAAACATATACAGTTTAACCCTCCGTTTTATAAACATGCATGCATTTAAGATAAATCGTATGAAAATAGGTCAAATCATACACATACATATATACATACCCATCTGGACACACATATTAGTAAAACACACAATATAACCAATCCTCAGGCATCTATGATACCTCGATATCTGCGATGTCTATATTAAAACCAGTCACGATTTCTAATGCTACACATGCAACTCGGGGTCTCACCTCCAAGTATTTCCCCCCCAACCCAACATCGTCCGGGGTGATATCAACAGCAGTACTATCTATGTCTCAGCCTCGGTGTCCGCTCTTGTCTCTGTGTCACGACTTGTAGGGTTAATAAAACAGTAAAAATGTGAGTGGACCAAAAATCAATAAGTTATAAACTCATTTTGAAAACATATACAGTTTAAGCCTCCGTTTTATAAACATGCATGCATTTAAGATAAATCGTTTGAAAATAGGTCAAGTCATACACATACATATATACATACCCATCTGGACACACATATCAGTAAAACACACACAATATAACCAATCCTCAGGCATCTATGATACCTCGAAATCCGCGATGTCTATATCAAAACCAGTCACGATTTCTAATGCTATGTGTGCAACTCAGGGTCTCACCTCCAAGTATTTCCCCACGACCCAACCCAACATCGTCTGGGGTGATATCAACATGGGGTGCCTGGCCCGGATCTACCGCACGATATCATAAACTCGCACTTCTGATCCTGAGCCTTTCATCGGAGTCACTTATCTCAGGTAGTTCACCGTGACTACTCCAGGATCCTTGACTTCTGGAGGAAACTACCAACTCACCTAGGATGGTATATGTGGAACCGTAACCAAATCCGGTGAAAAATACTTTTAAAATCATTTATGTCTCAAATCGGTTTAAACACTGTTCAATTGGGCCTATGCCCGGGACATAATTATCACAAATCTGTTCCACAAAATCCACCCGAAAATTGTGTCCAGAACTTGCTTGTAAATCCCGATTTATCGTTATTCAAATCTAGTTGAAATGTATTCTTTCATTTCAATTTCTCGTTAACTCTAAATCTAAGTCAAATATCATTCCATAGGGTCTCAAGTCCAAAACCACGTTTTTACGAAAATTCGTAAAACATTTCATATACCGATGATCCTAATCCACGACATCATTAAATAACAATATCTAAGCATTTCAACTAAAATCATGTAATAAAGCATTCAAAAAAGTTATACATGCATTTCAGTTCTAAAACAAACAGTCCACTCATACTCAGTCCACGCTGCGTGCTAAGCCAAGATTGGTTTAACCACAAAATTTGTGCCCACGTGCCCCTACGCCTGGGTCAAAGTTTCAATCAACACTAGTCAACGGTCAACGCTGACGTCAAAGTTAATATTGACGTCATCGGTCAATGGTCAACAGCGGACGTCAGCTTGACGGGTCTAACACCTGCCACGTGTCACTCTTGGAATGGTCCACGTGTCCTACCACGTGTCCCCTAACACCTCTAGCATCTTGCCACATGGTACCACGCAATTGGTCCACGTGGTGACACGTTAGCTGTAAGACCCGGTCTTGGAAGCAAGAACGGTGAGCAAGACCCGTGAGCTTGGAAAGGTAAGATCGGTGAACAATCCCACATCGTTCGGGGAGGGAAAGGTGAAGTACCATATATGTGTGGGCACGTATCTATCTAACACAAGGCCTTTTGGGAGCTCAGTGGCTTTGGGGGGGATTGGAACCCCAAAGTTAAGCGAGTTGAGGCTGGTGCAATCCCATGATGGGTGACCTACTGGGAAGTTGCACGTGAGCTCCCGAAAACAAAACCGTGAGGGCTGGGCCCAAAGCGGACAATATTGTGTTAGATGGGCCGGGTCGTGACATTAGCTGCTACCTGTGTCTGACAGCTTGCCATATGGCACCACCTGATTAGCCACGTGGATTGACAGCTTCTGACAGATGATGACATGGACTGCCACATCATCATCGTCAACCTTGAGCCTAGTTGACCCGTTTCTCTGTAACGGGTCAAACAACCCGCGAACCTGACCCTGATCTATCTCACTCATTTCTCCCCCATTTTCGACCATTTTGTTCCTATGTGATCATAATAATCTCTGGAAGGGATCTATGGACTCAAAATTGGCTTAGAAAGTCTGGAAATTACCTATGGAGCTTGATGGATTTTAGGAAATTATCCAGCTTGATTTCTGAGTAGTTCCAGCCACCTCTGTCCACGAAAATGGTGCCTATAAGTTCGTATGGTCCTTGGGAAAAATGTTGGATCATAAAAAAATCCCAAGAAACCCTAAATCTAAACCTTGAATTTTGGACCCAAATCGGTTTACCTTCGGATATCCGGCCACCATGCACGGTTGTCCAAGTCGTTGGTCCCTTCTTCTTCATCTGGTCTCACTCTGTCACTCTGTCTTTCACACGAACAACAATGGATGAAGGAATGGGGATGTTTGGGTGGGTTGTTTGTGTGTTTCGAGAGAGAATGAAGAAACAAAGAAGAAATGAAGATGATACAATGAACCCATAATTTGGGGGCTTGGGCCAATTAGATGAGTGACACTTGTCACTCATCAATTGGTCTGGGTCTGATATTTTGACCAATCCAAAAATGCCAACTGTACAATTTCTCAAAAAATATGAATAGTATCAGTTTTCTTCCGTGACCATAATTTTACTGTCGAATGTCCGATTTCGACATGCCGTCTGTTTATGGACTCGTGATGTCTTGATCTACATAATGGGCCTCAGTCAAAATCCAAATAATATCCCATGTCAAAAGTTAACATTTTTTCCTAACTAGGGGCAAAATGGTCATTTCACATTAATTTTCAGATTTTACAATTAATGAAAAGTTTGGGGTCGTTATAGTCAGGATGGGAGTTTAGGTAGGTAACGGACTTATGTATGTTGACCTTTGGATTTAACTAAGAAATGGGATTGGTTAGCGAATTGGACGATTTATCTTGGAAGTTCTTGAAAAGTACGTGTTGGACATGTTTCAAGTGTGGTCAAGTGACCAGGAAAACTCTGAGAAGATTTGAGTTGGTATACGATTTGTCCAGGTCTGGGATCATACGGACATGGGCTAGTGTTGGGCCACGATTGGCATGGCAGCCAGATGATGATTGAATTGGATCTGCGATTGACGTGGTACGCTAGATGTGTTAGATCCGAGATTGTTGTGGACTTGATTATGAATACTGGTACGTGTCCGGATGGTGCGTGTGCAGTCCCCAAACATAGCTTAGATGTTGCATGAGTGCAGTCCTTTAGCAGGCCTATAAGTATTGCCTATGTGATTGTGTGATGTGGGTGCATCTGTGAGTAGTGCATGTTGGAAGGTGTAATTGTTGAGTACTGATCACACGCTTGGGATTTCTAGACAGTTGGTCACGCGCTTGCTGGATAAACTTACAGAGGATGTGCCGAGTTACAGTATTGACCGTTGGATTGTAATTAACGTTGGGTGAAGTTAGTTCTGACGAGTACTGTGGATAGATGTTGGACGTGTACGTAGACACGTGGGAGCCTCAGGCTGTAGGCAGGATTGGATTTCTGCAGTTTTGGTGTGGATTAGAATTGATTTGAATTTCGAGGATAAAATTCTTTTAAGGAGGGTGGATTGTAACTACCCGTCCCAAATTTACGGGATTATCGAGATTAATCTGGAATAAATCAAGGATTATTGAGGTGAAATTACTATTTTACCCTTGAACTGGTGAAAAAGTTAACTTTTGACCCGAGAGATCGAAGGTACGTGGATGAAGGTCCATTATGTAGATCGAGATGATATGAGCCCACAGATAGCCGGTACGTTGGGATCGAACATCGTACGGGAAAGTTACGAGTCTGGAACGAATCGTGGTGGTACGATTACATGATTTACGAGATAGGTTGACTTTTGTTTCTAATGAGCCAAAATATCCTTGCCTGGACCAAAGGATGAGTGACAAGTTTCGCTCGTCCATTGATGGCCATCACACATACATGCACCATTCCTCTTCTCTTTTGTTTGAAAACCTGAAACCCCCTTTCCCCATTTCTTATTCTTCTGGTGCTACATGGGAGAGAGAAAGAGTGAGAGGGTGAGACTGAGAGACTGAGATGACGGTGGTGGACGACTGAGCCACGGTGGTGGCCTGAGAAACCCAGAAACAAGGTAAACCCGTAAACCCGTTATGGTTGAAATTTGAAAGTAGGTTTTTGGATGTTTTGGATTGTAACGCAGGCCAGGGTTGTCTTCTGTGGGTTTTTACGAGTGTGCTTGGACAAGAAACAGATGGGAAAGACGTAGGAACATCCCTAGACGGATGGTTGTAGGCGACCCGTGAGGATTCGAGATTGGCTGGTCGTTTACAGGTATGGTTTTACGATTTTTAGGTCGTAGGGTTATTCTTGGGTTAGAAACGAGCAGATTGGTCAAAGTTTGGAGGAAAACATTGGTTGGACGACATAGATACGACCAGGTCGAGTCGAGGGTCAAAATGACCCGTTACAGTCAAACTGGTCGATTGGTCTAAGGTAGATGATGATGACATGACAAGCCACGTCATCTTATAAGTCCAAGTGGTAGAGACCGGTTGGTGCCACATGGTGAGTGTAACGATGTAACAACCCGTTCCGAGAATTGGGGTTAGTAGAGTGATTAAGGTGTGATTAGTAAGGTTAATCAGGGGCTAGGTGGTCCCGAGGGGTCCGGGAACCTAGAATGACGATTTTGCCCCTGGGTCGGGCTGGCGAAATTAGGGGGGGAAACGTTGACTTTTTATACGAACGGGTTTTGGTAAGTTGACCTAAGACCGTTAGATAGTTCTTGTTGTCCTGAGTTCGATGACAGGCGGCACGTATTCATCGGACTTACGAGGTGAAAGTTACGGGTCTAGGAAGTTTTGGTAAAACCGTAAAAATGTGTTAACCAGAAGGGTATTTTAGTCTTTTTGGGTTTATGGGGATTTGTGCAGAGAGAGAAGGAATGGACGGCTGGGAGTTAATCAGGTGAGATAAGGAGGGATGGGATGGTGACATGTGGCAAGTGTGTAGTGGGTTCTGGGGGATTCTACGGTGTGTGCACGGTCCTATTTTTGGAGTGTACCCGTGCCCGTGTTCGTGTTTGTGCGCAGAAGTAAACAGAAAACAGAGGGAGATCGTGAAGGAAATTGAGGGTGGTGGTGTGAGTGTTGATGAATTGTGAGTGTGTGAGGGTGATCAGAGAGTGAGAGGGAAGCAGTGAGAGAGGTTGACGGTGTGGTGGTTGTGTGTGAAGGTGTCAAGAGCTGCGGGGAAAACCAGGGGTAAAAGCAGGGAGGTTGTGAGGATTGTGGCGGTGACGGCCGTGTACGGGGCAATTGGGACCGTGGTGGTGTCGTGCGGGTTGCGAGGAGTCAGCCACTACCAGCAGAGCTCACGACGGCGACAGGTTGCAGGTAATTTCTATTGCCCCGTGTTCATGCTCTGTTTTGGCCGTGAACTTCAAGTCGGAAGTTGTGGCCTGAGAGGTTGAATCGAAGAGTCTAGGGGAGTTTAGGGAGTTAGTTGAGTCCAGGGCGTCCTTTGGTTGAGCTGCCGTGACGGGAGGTGCACGGTGGAGGTCGGTACGACGGAGGGACTCTGTGTGCCCTGTTTTCCCGTTTTGGTTCAAACCAAGAATCGTGATCCTAGAGACTGAGTCGAAGGTCTAGGCGAGTCGGGTTAGGTTCCTTGAGGTTCTAGGAACCGTTTGGTCTTGCCACCGTGAAGGGAGGTTACCTGGGTGGCCGGATCGTGAAACAGAGTTTGGGGAGGTTTGATTTCGAGCTTGAGACGACGGGTAGGAGGCTGTGTCGAGGTGATTGGAGGATGGGGATGCTTAGAGTAAGGTTGGACGAAGCTTTAGGTGAAGAAAGGGAAGGAAATCGTGCAGGTACGGCGGAGAACCGTTGACGCCGGTTCAGCTGTAGCCTACTGTGTTGAACCGGGTCGACGTGAGGTTGACGGTGGCACTGTAGCAGGCGCGTGAGGGCCACGCGCAGCCACTTTGGGCGGCGCGTGGAGGCGCGTGCGGCGGTTCTGGGAGAAACGGTCAACATAGTTTTTGGTCTAGGAGTTGTTGTGAGTTCAGTGGAGTTGGTTTCGAGTCGATCGGAAGTCGTTTGAGTGTAGTTCCGCGAGGGTGAATGTGTAGGGTCCCGGGGTTTTAGATCTTTGGTCCGGGAATTTTTGAGGGCTTTTAGGTGAGTGTTCGTAGATGTGTTAGTGACGTAATTTGACGGTGTTTGACAGGATCGGGATTTCCCGAGGGAGCCGAGGAACGGGCTGGACGTTCGGGACGCGAGTAGGGCTCAGTACTGTGAGTGGACCCTTTTCCTTAAACTCGAGCATGCATAACTGTTTTTATATACGTATTTTATGGTTTTACTTATGAATCTATGTTTATTAAATATAAAGTGATGATTTTATGTGTTTGCACGTTTTTCGAGAAAACGACGGTTTTGGCATGTTTTTCGAGAAAATGTTGGTTTTTGGATTTTGATGACACATTTGGGGATTTCCACCAATAAAGGTTTTCTAATAATGATATATGGGTTATGAAATGTGATTTGTGATTACATGGGGTTTTGGTATGAAAATGGATATTTTCCGGATTTGGGTTCGGAATGACGGTCCTGAACGCCGGAAGGGCTTCAGACCAGTGATTTCGGATTCGGGTTTGGATGAGGATTTGGTAAATGGTTTTCAATGGTTTTGGGATTGGATTTGCTGGATCTGGATATTGGGTTTAAAGACCCGGATATATGTGACGGGGGACCGGCCGGATTGGGTTTAAAGACCCGGATTGAGTTTAAAGACTCGGGAGTTTAAAGACTCGGATATATATTGATTTCCCCCGTAGGCCTTGAGTTTAAAGACTCGGGAGTTTAAAGACTCGGATATGATTAAGGCCTGGATTGAGTTTAAAGACTCGGGAGTTTAAAGACTCGGATAGGTCCAGCAGGTTTGATCGGGAAAATGATGTTTTGGTGATTATGGTTTTGATACCTATGCTATGGTTTCTTATGGTATTTTATAGTGTTTCTGTTCTTATGATGTTTATAATGATTATTTTTATCAATGTGTTTATAACTGTTGGTTATGCATGTGGTTTCAAAACGGAGGGTTAACTCGGTTTTCTTGTAAAATGGTTTTTGAACTTTTGTACTTTTGGTCCACTCACATTTTCTGTTTTAAATTGCCCTCCAGGTTGTGGAGCGAGCGCGGGGTCTTGACGTCGAGGCAGAGTCTGAGGCATAGAAGCGACGTGAGGGATCCTAGAAGAGTTTAAAATCTTCTGTGTGCGTGTACTTTCTCGGTTTTTATTTTCCTTGTAATGTAGTGCTATGCTCTGTAAACGATACGGATTTTGGGATATTTTGTAATTACTCCTGCGTTTGACTGGGTTCGAGTGAGTATTCCTTAGGTGTTGTGTCGGGGAGTCAGACGGGAGCGGGATTTACCTTGGGTTTCGGGGTGAAACCGGGGTGGGTCCTGACAAACGACCCGTCCCATAAACTGGGATTAGATTAGTGGCTAATGACGGATTAGTGAAGTTAAGCGATGATTAGTTGGATAAGTTCGGACGGACGGTGCAAAATGACAGTTTTACTCTTGGAATTGGGCAAACAGTTGACTCTTCGTTCGGGAGGTCAAATGGGCTTTAACCAATGATTGTGACATAAATCGTGATGTCACGAGTTCATAGACAGGTGGCACGTCCGATTCTGACATTAGAGGAAAAAGTTATGACGTTCGGAAGTTCGAGGGTAATTTGGTGATTTAGTTAAAAAGGGGCAAATTGTTGAATTTTTAAACGACAAGTTAATTTCACGTATTTCAAGGACCGTTAGGTAGGTCTCGATCTCCTGAATACAACGACAGGCGGCATGCGTTAATTGGAGGTCGGACGACAGAGTTATGGGTCTAGGAACTTGGGGGGCAAAATGGTAATTGTGAAGGTAAGGGGCAATTTGGTCATTTCCTGCATTGGGATCTGTGCCCAGCAGGATGAGAACACTTGGCTACATCAGGTGAGTGTGTCCACAGGATTTTGGACACCTGGCCCCTTCTGGATGGTGGTGGAAGTTCCTCACCATCTTTCTTTGTTTTTAAAATTGTGTTGCACGGTTCGGGAAAAATAGAGAGAGTATGTGTGCTTGTGAATACCACCCCGATTAACTCCTTAATCCTTATCCTTTGCCCTTAAGATTTGAATGAAAAAGAGAGCAGATAGTGAGAGGGTTATAGTGGTGTGATCACGGTGGCCTGCCGTGGACGGTGGCCACGACACCGTGAAAACAGAACGGGGGACGGGGAAAACTCGTGAGGACCTGTAAACGTGACCCGTTGATGATACTTTGTTCGTCAAATTTGATTAGGGAGCTGATAGGAAGCTATTGGTGGCCACGGTTGCGCACGACAATGACTGAAGGGTAAGAAATCGTTGAGTTCCAGTTTAAGTTAAAAAATGGTAACTCGCGTTTTAGACTTTGTTAATTGATAGTGAGGATCGGGAACTGTTTCTGGAGGTCTAGGGAGTCGACTGGAATTAGAGACGAGGAAGGAGGTGTTCAGATACGGTGGCAGAACAGATTTATAGACCAGGGTTCATATTTGAAGATCGGGCAGGTAAATCTCGAGTTTGTTTTATCATTTTGAGTGCATAGATCGAGTCTAGGACCTAGGACGAACCTCATAGGATGAACAAAATTCAAAACGGTTGAGAAATGGACAAAAAACGCCTGCGCTGGTTCGAACCGGTCTGAACCGGGCTGGTAGGAGGTTGAAGGAGATGAACAGTACCGACGCGTGCCTCCCACGCGCAGCCCCTTTGGGCGGCGCGTGAGGGCGTATGGCACAGATTTTGAGGATGGTTCCAACACGACTTTTAACGTATTCAATGTAATGAACATTTTGGCACTAGTTTCGAGACAATCAGACATCATCTCGATATGTTTCGGGATGACCAAAGGTTTTAGGGCTAGATTAAAAATAGGTAAAAATACGAGAAAATTATGGGGCTTTATTATAAGCTTTATGAAGTAGTTAGTGACCTTATTATGGGATTTGGACAGGTTCGGGCAACCCGGTGATAGTCGATTGGCCGGGAACGGCGTAAGTGCACGCGTATCGAGGCAGCGACGTAACGGTCTGTGAGTGGACTTTGCTTTCGAACTTATGATGCATGCATATATGTTTTTATATGTTTTCTATACATGATTATTTGATTATGATTATGATCTTGATGATTTACGGTTTTGCACGTATTTCAAGATATTTACGAAAGTGCACGTTTTACGATATATGATTTTATACTGTGATTTGATAAAGGTTTCGACACCATGATTTTGGGATTTTAAATATGATTTGATTTCAATGTTTTCTAATGGATTTTGGAAAGTGATTTCGGGCTTGAAGCCCAGTTCATAAAAAGTGATTTTAATGAACGAGATTTCGGGTTTTGGAATCGGATTTCAGGATGACGATCCGGGATTCGATTTTGGAACTGGAAAGTGGATTTCCTGATTTGGGTTTGGAATTGTTATTCTGGATGCTAGCTTACGGAATGATGGTTTCGGATTCATATTTGGAAATGGATGATGGATATGATTCTGGATTTGGATTCGGGATGCTAATTTGGATTCGGCTTGGAATTCGAAATGGTGATTTCGAATTCGAATTTGGACATGGATTTGGAAATTTTTTTAAAATGGTTTTGGATTGGATTTGCTGGATCTGGTTATTGGGTTTAAAGACCCGGATATGATTATGACGGGGGCGGGCTCGGATTGGGTTTAAAGACCCAGATTGACTTTAAAGACTCGGGAGTTTAAACACTTGGATATTGTGATTTCCCTCGTAGGCCTATTGAGTTTAAAGACTCAGAATTTTAAAGACTCGAATTATATTAAGGCCTGGATTGAGTTTAAAGACTCGGATAGATCCAACTGGTTCGATGGATGGAAATGTGTTTCCAAATGTGTTTTGGATTTTCAATAAGAACTTGATAATGATGGTTTTCAATAATGTTTTTTCGGTGATTTGAGCTATGACCTGGATGAAACAGATTTTGATGGTTTTGGGCTGAGGCCCGGGATTTGAGAAAAGGAAAATGAGTTCGGTTTTCCTAAACGGTTTGAATAACTTGAATATATAACGGTTTTGTGACATGGATTTTGATATGCATGCATTGGGTTTTAAATGGAGGGTATAAAAGTACTTTTCTATAAACTGTTTTCTGAACGTGTTATTTATTTTTGTCCACTCATAGTATTTTGTGTTTTCGATACCCTCCAGGTTGTTGTTGTGCGGGCTATTGGTAGAGAGAGACGAAGACATCACACACACGATCCACAATAGTTTCTGCGCGCTCTAGGAAGTTTGAAAGTTTTGGACGTTTCGATTTGGAAATCCCTTGTCCAACTTACGTGTTACATGGAGATTGGACGTCGGTTTAACCTTCGTGTCACGCGTAAGTTAGACGGGAGCATGACCTAGCCCTTAATCCAGGGGGATTGAGGGTGGGTCGTGTCAGTGAGGTGTCAGGATGTGTCAGGTGACGTGGCAGATGATGTGGGAAGTCCACGTCAGCGATGTCAGACCATGTGGACTAGTGAGATGATGCCATGAGGCAGTATGTCAGAGGTTGTCAGAGCCAACTTGGTAGTTCACGTTAGTAGTATCAGACCACGTGGACCAGTGAGGTGGTGCCATATGGCAACGTGTAAGAAAGGTATCAGGTTGTTAGAGCTGACATGGCAGTGATGACGTCAGCATGTGACGTCATCATGTGACACGACACGTGTTAGAGGGTGGCACGTGGCACCAATCAAGGTGTGCCATGTGGCAGGTTTTCAAATCTGTCAGAGCTGTCAGATGTCAGGTTGACATCAACAGATGACGTCAGCAGTGACATCAGCTAAGGTTGACGTTAGTAGATGGCGTCAGTATGAAGTCGACGTTGACCATGGGCGTGTGAGGTTTAACTGGTGCGTGAAAGTGCATGGGCAAGAATTTTGAGGTCAAACTGGTCTTATTCAAAAGGTTTCGACTTTCTAAATCCAATGGTGGTGGTTTCAGGTCGATCGAAGATCGTTTGATAGGTCATTTGGAGGTTTTTAGCCTCGAGAAGCGTGTTCGGGACACGTTTACTGTTCTGGGAGTTTTTAGGGTTTATGGTTTGGACTTGTAAAGATGGTTAATGACCTTTGGGTATGATTTGGATAGGTCTGGACGTTCTGGAGACGTTGGATTACCCTCGGATTGGCTTACGGCGCAGATTGTGAACGTGCAGCTTGGACAATCTGTGAGTAGACTTTTGTTTTAGAAATATGATGCATGCATAAATGTTTTAGATGTTTTATGAACATGTTTTTTGATGCACTGATTGCATATGATTTGAATATGATTTGGCATTTTTTGTGGAAAATGTTATATTGCATGTATTTCGAAATTTGTGTTTTTATGTGTTGCTTTGGGCTTAGGCCGAGTTTTCTACATGCATGTGATTTCAATCATTTGAATGAGGATTTGACTATCGGTTTTGAATGATTTCACATAGCTGCGTAAAATTAAGGATTTGATTATTAGTTTTGAATGATTTCACGAAGATGCGTGAAATTGACATAGTGAGTTTGAGGCCCAATTGGTTATTGACTTTGACTGGGATTACAGTCAAATGTGATTGTGAACCGGGATTTGAATAGTGAAATGGTTTCGGATTTGAAAAATACTATTTCGGGCTTGTGTCCTAGTTGGTTTATGGTTTGACATAGAGTATAGTCAAACGGGAAACTAAACAACGTTTTGATTTGGAAATGATATATTGGGCTTGTGACCTAGTTCTGATTTATGATATGAGATTTTAGGCTTGTGACCCTATTATGGATTTACGAAATGATATTTCGCCCTTGTGACCCCATTGAAAATGATTTTGACTAAAAAATTATGAGCCCTTGTGAACTGTTTTCCACACGATCATCCTCTATGATGTGATTGTCCCCTTCGGAAGTCATGGATCTCGGAGTGGTATCTTCCAGTCGTCGTAGATCCTAGAGCTTCCAGACGTCGTAGATCCTGGAGAGGCCATGATTACACTGCCTGAAAGTGAGTAGCTCCGAGGGGAGGCCCAGGCTTAGGAGTGTCAGTTATGGACATTATCTAGACGTTGAAGATCATGGGAATGCCATTACTCAGACGTCGTAGATCTTGAGTGTATACTAGGAAGTAGAATTCTTGAGTCGCACTCGTTGCATTGATATCGTGACTATTGAGATGATTTGATGGATATGGGATATTGAGGATGGGTTGCTTATGTTTTTCATATGACTCCCGAGTGTGAGTCCATGTGTGCTTAAAAGCTATGCTTCGGGCAAAGGGCATATTGAGATGATTTATGAGATTTGATTTGGGCTGAGACCCTACGTGATTTGGATTTGGGTAGAGACTTGGTTTTCGGCTGAGACCCTACTTGAGACACGAGATTTGATTTGATGAATGTTTTCACTGTTTATTGATTTGAAAAGTAATATGATTATGTTTTAAGAAAGCACTTGAGATTTCGTGTTTTCTGATGCATGCATATTTTTAATTGAAGGTATAAATGTTTATTTCGAAAATTGTTTTCTAACTGTTTAATTTTTTCCACTCACAGTGATAAGGTTTTTGATACCCTTCAAGTTGATTGTGGATGGGGGCTGTAGTAGAGACCGATACATCACATGTCGCTGCGTACTCTTAAAACCCTGAATGGGTTACGGTTTTATCCCAGGTCTAACACGTGGTGTCAAACGGGAGTAGGATCCACGTAAATCCCGAGGGATTAGGGATGGATCCTGTTAAAGGGACCATAGTGGTACCTCCTTATATCGCCCTTTCGATTTATCGAGTTGTCTTTGTAAATATATTATAAATTAATCAGAATTGTTCATTTTCTAAATCATCATATCAATATTATCTTCGTAAAAAATTAACAAACTGTAGGTCATTTAGTCAATTCGTATTTATCAAATAAATAAACATTAAGGCAATGCAAGTTGATTTTTTTGTTATTTGTAGGAATTGGGAAGATTTTTCGCGGCAAATACGATTTCAGCTTTAACAATTCTTGAGACATGCTTGATATTTGGAATTTCGGATTTAGTGGGACGAGCTAGTATGCTTTCCTTGCTTGCGGTAATGTTGATTATGATGATGATTCATGGAATGAAATAATGACAATCATGATAGCCATTCCATACAGCAACACTTAAACGCAAGGAAAATAATAATCATGGGTGTGAGGCTTCATTCGTGCCCCATGTTTTTTGGTTTTGAAAATTTGGTTTTGCCTTAATATGATTTAGTTCAATACAAATATTTTGTTCTCACCCTTTGAATTAAGTTTATGAAGAGGCAAGTCTTATAGTTAAGGAAATTTGGTGTCCAACTCCTAGTGCTATAACACATACTACACTCTGAGATCAATTTTTTTTCTTTCGCAAACTTGTTGCCTACTCAAAGCTGGCCCCCCATCTGACAAGTCAACTGAAGTTCCCAAATTACCCTCAGCACTTTTCAAACAAGGGATAGTCGCACACGTGCTCACTCATGCCTCCACCTCCCGAATATCCTCGATCATCGTGCCACGACCTGGAGGGTCAATAAAAATACAAAAGGTGCGAGTAGACAAAAATAATCAGTTTATAAAACATGTTTACAGAAAGAACATTTCTATCCTCCACGTAAAAACCAATGCATGCATTCGAAAATCAGTTCACAATCCATTTCATTTCCAATATAAGAAAACTGTGTATGAAAATCAAAATCATTTCATTTTCTCAGACCTCGGCCCTTAGCCCGAAACCATAAATGAGGGGCCTCAGCACAAAAGCATGAATCAAAATCCAAGTACAGAACATAACCCAAAATCCATCAAGCCATATAAACCGGGCCATTGCCCAACACATCCGAAAACATCGGAAATCAACAGTAAATCACAAGTCAATCAATCTGCTGGATCTCAAGTGCGCTCGAATCTGTAAACTCAAAACCATGCGTATAATCAGGCCTTCCCGGGATATCAACGAGTCTTTAAACTCAAAACACAATCAATAGACCTCGGGCGATATCACAATAACCAAGTCTTTAAACTCGAAACATATCGATCAAGGGCCCTCCCCCGTTATCAACATGATCCAGCAATAGTTCCGGGTCTTTAAACCCAAAACCATGTGTAATTCATAATAAATCCAGAGTCCATCGTAAGCCACATTCCAAAACCAAATCTGAAATCACATTTTATCGAAATGGAACTCATGTCCGAATTTCACGTTCAAATTTCAAATCATATCCACCATCCATTTCCCAATCCGAATTCGGAACCGTCATTCCATGAGACGGCATCCGGAATAACCATTCCGAACCCAAATTCAGAAATCCATTTCCAAGTTTCCAAAACCCGAATCTCATTAATCAAAACCATTGTTATGAACTGGGCATCAAGCCCAAAATCACCTTTTCCAAAATCTATTTTAAATCTTTGAAATCAAATCATATTTTACATCCCAAATTCAAATCATCAAAGTCATGGTCAAATCACAACATACTCGAAATCTCGTAAAACGTGCAAATCCGCAATAATCTCGAAATACGTGCCAAAACCGTAAATCATACTCACAATCATAATCAAAACATTATTAAAACATGATACACACAAATCATATAAAATTATCCACCAAACCCTCATTCAAGCATAGGGGAAACCATAGTCTCGAAATACATGTAATTACGTATTGCATATCAAAATACGTATAAATACGAAAATCGTAATTACCATAAGCATAGAAATCATAATTATAAAGCATAGAAAACAATTATGCATGCATTGAAATTTAGAAAATAAAGTCCACTCACACACCGTCCAAACGGCTCACTCCCGAGCTGCATGCTTTTCAGTAATTTCCAGAAATCATAATCCCTATCCAAAATCAATATCGAGGGTCACTAACACTCCAATATACATCATATAATTTTCCCCAATTTTTTCGGAATTTAAATACGTATTTTAAACGTATACAAAAACTTCGGATACACTGAACACTATCAAAACGATATCCGATTTCCTCAAAACTAGTGTCAAAATGTTCGTTACATTAAAAGGAACAAGTTTCACGTTGAACTCACCTCGAAATTCGATCACACGCGCTCCCACGCGCCGCCGTGAGTGGCTGCGCGTGAAGCTCACGCGATGCTACAGTAAACACACTATTCATCGTTCTCACCCAGCCGTCTGCTAAACGGGCCATTTAACCCGCGTATTGACCTGGTCCAATCCCTGCCAATTTCAACTTGTTTTCTTCAATTGATTCAGTCAAAAGCATCCTTATGAATCTAATTATGGGTCTGTAACTTTAATTTCATTATAACTTACCTTAATCCATCAATTCAAGCTCCAGTTTTCGATGAACATCCGAACACTGTTCATTCCTTAAAGTTCATCGATCCTCATCGTTTTTCTTCAATTGATCCAGCCAACAGCTTCGTATGATTATCATAAACTTGTTTCCAAACTCAATTGCATCGTCTAACTCCTCCAATTACACGACCCAATCCTTGAATTTTTGAGGCGTCGAGGTACTCCGTTCACGGTCAAACGACCTCATCCTGCTTCGTTTTTGAAGCCATTTGAGTCGTCTGGGTTCCAGAGAGCTAATTCCAATCTCAATTGTAGTCATAAACATCCACAATTTCAAATTCGACTATTGATCACAATTAATTTTGATAATTGGATTTCGGGTCTTACAGCAGCTCCTATGTAACGACCCGTCCCGGAATTCGGGATTAGATTTGTAACAAATCATGATTAACGGGGTTAATCGGGGATTAGTTGGGCGCAATCGGACGAACGATGCAAAATGACTGTTTTGCCCTAGTTGTGGGTAAAACGTTGACTTTTAATTCGTACAGTCAAATGGACTTTGACCAATGATTGTGACGTAGTTTGGGACGTCACAAGTTCATAGACAGGTGGCACGTTCGATTCCGACGTTCGAGGTGAAAGTTATAACGGTCGGAAGCCCAAGGGCATTTTCGTAATTTGGATGAAAAGGGGGAAATGTTGACTTTTTGACCGGGAGGTCCGATGATCGAGGACCGAGGACCGTTAGGAAGGTCTCGATGCCCTGAGTACAACGACAGGCGCCACGCCGAAAATGGACATCGGGTGATCAAGTTACGGGTTACGGATGGTGAGGGGCATTTTGAGTAGAAGGGCAAAATGGTAATTTGCCACGCCCAGTTTGAACAGCCGTGGGTTAGTGCGATGTAATTGTTTAAATTGGACCTCTGATCAAGGAATTGTTTAGGAATTCTCTGAAACAAAGAATTGTTTAAGGAAATTGAGGATAATGGGAGCATGTAGGCACGTTTTGGACAGAGAAGCGAGGCACGGGCAGGTTTTTAAAATGGTTTTGGGTCTGTTTTGCGGGAAGCAGAGACTCAGTAAGTCTGAGTGAGTTTCCCACGGGTGTTGGGTCACAATTCAGCTAACTGAGAGTGTTGGGAGTGAGAGGGATTCATTTGTGTGACTGAGAGCAGAGGGAAATTGTCTGTGCTGGTGAATTGTAGAGCACGGGCCTTTGTTTTACAGAACAGAGCACTGGGCGTGTGGGAGGAATTAATTTGTTCAATCCATTCCTGGGACAATTAAAGGGAGACACAGAATTAGAGAGAACCAGAGAGATGGGTAGAGAGGAGAAACGGGCGGACTGGGAGAGAAAATGCTCTGGAAGCCCGAAGTTCTTGTTCAAACAAGTTCAAAATTTCAACTCGAATTGTAGGCCAGCCCAAGCCAAACTGAGGCTCGAATGAGTCTTCTGGAGCCTCATGTAGTCGATCCAAATCGAGTATTGCAAGCTTTGAAGCTCCTGGAGCCATGGACGGACGTCGCGGGTGGCCGGGAAATCGAGCTTTGTGTTCGTGCAATTGGAGGTGAGTGTTTGTGGAATTGGATCTCAAATCATCCTTACCATGAGGCTATGATGCTATACTACCAATTAATTGAAGAATTACTTGGTTATACGATGAATTCAGACGAGGAACTCGTTCGAGAAATTTGGTTTAAGCCGAGATAGTTAGAGGTACTGACGAATGCAATGGATGTTACAGATCCCTAATTGGACTGGATGTGAAGCTAATGGAGTGTTCAATTGATCAAAATGGTGTCGAATTGATGGGACACTAGCTGGGTCACCTCGCGGGTTACCAGACCCGTTTTACAGACGATCGGGTAAGGAAGAAGCACTGTGCAGGGTACTATAGCTGACGCGTGGACTCACGCGCAACCACTTACGGCGGCGCGTGAGGGCGCGTGGGTCCGATTTTCGAGGTAAGTCCAACATGACTTTTTTCCTATACAATGTAACGAACATTTTAGCGTTGGTTTCGAATTTATCGAACACCGTTTCGATGTTATTCCGAGGGTCCGAAGGTTTAGGTTACGTTTTTAATTAACGAATAATCCCCGAAAAATTATGGGGAATTGGTACGTTGTTATTTGAGACCTTACTGACCTTGAAATATGATTTCGGACAGGATTTGGGTTCTCTGGAAAATACCAGAAATTACGGGAATGCGTGCGGCACGAAACCGAGCCTTAAGAATAGTGTGTGAGTGGACGTTGCTTTCAAAATTTAATGCATGCATAAGTATTTCTATGATTTCCATGGTTATGATTGTGAATTGTGATTGAGTTTGATTTCCATATTTATACGTATTTCTACTGTACATGCGAGTTGCACGTATTTCGAGAATATGGTTTCGCTTGCGTTTTAATGATGGGTTAAAGAATGATTTTATGTGATTTGTGTGTACTTTTTTTAAGATGTTGGATTTCGATTGTGAGTATGGTTTACGGTTTTGACACTTATTTCGAGAATGTCACGGTTTTGCACGTTTTACGAGATTTAAAGTATGTTGTGATTGGACCGTGATTTTGGTGATTATGATTGTGGTTTTGATGTTTTGATAATGAGATTTGAGAAACAAAGTGATTTCAAGGAATTAAAATAGATTTTGAAAAGGGTGATCTCGGGCTTGATGCTCGGGGCATAAAAGTAACTTTGATTAGCGAGATTTCGGTTTTCAGAAATTGAAAGTTGATTCTTGGTTTGGATTCGGGATGATGCTTCCGGATGCCGGCTTACGGAATCATTATTGCGAATTCGGATTCGGGAATGAAAGAGGATTTAATAAAGTGAGTTGGTATGTTTTTGCATGCCCCGTGTTCAATGATGATTTGATTGTGTTTGGAAAGTATGTTTTGGGAAATTGAATGTGGAAATTCGGACCATGAGCCCTGTTGGGAAAAATGTGATTTCGGGATGGATCCCGCATTGTTGTGATTGAAAAATGTTTTGGGTTTAAAGACCCGTTGAAAACTGTTTTGGGTTTAAAGACCCGAGTGCTATTGTTGGAGCACGTTTTGAGTTTAAAGACTTGGTTAATTGATGACGGGGGCGGGCCCGAAAATTGGCTTTAAAGACCCGGATTGAGTTTAAAGACTCGTGAGTTTAAAGACTCGGATATTGTGATACCCCTGAGGCCTATGTTGAGTTTAAAGACTCGTTGATATCCCGGGAAGGCCTGTTTATGCGTATGGTTTTGAGTTTAAAGACTCGGGCGCATTTGATATCCAGCAAAATGTTTGACTTGTGATTCATTGCTCTTCTGTTGTTTCGAATGTGTGGGGCTATGGCCCGGTTTATGTGGTTGATGGTTTTGGATCGCGTTGAGTATCTGGTTTTGATTCGTGGTTTTGGGCTGAGGCCCTGTGTTCATGATTGCGGGCTGAGACCCGAAGGTTAAGAAAAGGAAAATGATTTGATTCCATGCACTGTTTTTCTTATGTTGACGATGTTAACCGATTGCGAAATGATTTTTGTATGCATGCATTGGTTTTACGCGGAGGGTAAAAACGTCTTTTTGTAACTGCTTTTGTTAACTAATTTATTTTGTCCACTCACACCTTTTGGTTTTTATTGACTCTCCAGGTCGTGGCGCGTTGTTCGAGGCTGATCGTGAGGCGGAGGCATGAGTAAGCACGTGTGGCTATCCCTGGTCTGGCACGTACTGAGGGTAACTTGGGGATTTCAGTCGTCTTGCCAGACGGGAGCAAGACCGAGCATGGTTAACAATGCCCTTTTCGGGGGCGGTCCTGTCATCCTTCTCTCTGGTTTTTCCCATTCTTTTCCTCTCTGATGCTCTAATCTCTTCCCAGTTAGTCCAATTATTCAATGATTCAAACGGTTGGGCGGTGGATTCTTAATCAATCACACTACTCTGTTTTTGTTTTTATGTTATTATGCTTACACACACGGTGCACATATCAACTCCACCTCATGCTAATTAATGCCACTAATTGGAAAAAATCAAGTGACAGATATCACTGAATAACCTTAGGTACATCTGAATCAACTACTCCACCGTCCAATGCAAATTACCATTTTGCCCCTGCTTTGACAATTTACCAAAATACCCTTCACACTCCTAAGCCCATAACTTGATCGTCCGAACTCCGATTGACGCGTGTCGCCTGTCTACGAATTCAGCATCTCAGGACCTATCCAACGGTCCTCGAATTACGTGAAAAGTCCATGTCGTTTGAAAAGTCAACAAATTGCCCATTTTTACTCAAATTACCAAATTACCCTTGAACTTCCGAACATCATAACTTCCTCCTCGAATGTCGAAATCGGATGTGCCACCTGTCTATGAACTCGTGACGTCCCGAACTACGACACAATCATTGGTCAAAGTCCGCTTGACGGCTCGATCCAAAAGTCAACTATCGCCCAATTCCAAGGGCAAAATCGTCATTTTCTTCCAATTTTCCAAAATTCCCTTTTTCGAATGTCCGAGTCATTACAACCTACCCCCTTAAAGAATTTCGTCCTCGAAATTCCAATCAGTAAGTGCCATGATATTTCTCTCGAGGAAACATGTCTAAGATAAACTCGAAACATAATCAATCTCAACCGGACATAAGTTACATCCAACTCATAGAAGTCATACAACCAGTCTCAATCTCTCTGTAAAACCCTACCCCATGGGCAGTCATACCACATACTTGCATGGAATACGTAGCCTAGCTCACGTTCGAGTCCACATAATCCAGGAAACACAAGAACCAGTCATATCTTCTCGCTCACATGTCATCCACTCATGACATGATACATCCTTACGCATATGTCACTAGGCCAATAAACTCATAAGGTTCAATAACTCGGGAACTCATTCCCCCTCGCTAGGTCAATCATACCATACCCCTTTCCCAGAGTCATTATGTATAACGAATTTAACTTTTCCTTCTGTTGTGTTTATCATCACAGGTTTCACTGATATCTACCTCATGTGAATAAGCACTCAGTATCATCATATTTCTCCCTCGATATTGATTTTGGAGTGTTAGTGACCCTCGATATTGATTTTGGACAGGGATTATGATTTCCGGAATTTATGGAAAAACGTGCAGCTCGGAAGCGAACTGTTTGGACGGTGTGTGAGTGGACTTTGTTTTCTAAATTTCAATGCATGCATAATCGTTTTCTCTAATTTATATTTATGATTTCTATGCTTATGCTTATGGTAATTACGATTTTCGTATTTACACGTATTTCGATATGCAATACAAAATTGCACGTATTTCGAGACTATGGTTTCCCATATGCTTTGATGATGGTTTGGTGGATAATTTTATATGATTTGGGTGTATCATGTTTTAATAATATTTTGATTATGATTGAGAGTATGGTTTACGATATTGGCACGTATTTCAAGATTATTATGGATTTGCACGTTTTACGAGATTTCGAGTATGTCGTGATTTGACCATGGTTTTGATGATTTGAATTTGAGATTTGAAAACTGATTGATTTCAAAGATTTAAAACGGGTTTTGGAAAAAGGTGATTTCGGGCTTGATGCCCAATTCATAAAAGTGGATTTCCGGATTTGGGTTCGGAACGATTATTCCGGATGCTAGCTTACGGAATGATGGTCCCGAATTTGGATTTCGAAATGGATGATGGACATGATTTGGGATTTGAACGTAAAATTCGGACATGAGTTCCATTTCGATAAATGTGATGTCGGATTTGGTTTTGGAAAGTGGATTACGATGGATTCTGGATTTGTTATGAATTACACATAGTTTTGGGTTTAAAGACCCAGTACTATTGCTGGATCATGTTGATGATGGGAGAGGGCCCTTGATTGATATGTTTTGAGTTTAAAGACTCGGTTATTGAGATATCCCCCGAGGCCTATTGATTGTGTTTTGAGTTTAAAGACTTGTTGATATCTCGGGAAGGCCTGATTATGCGCATGATTTTGAGTTTAAAGACTCGGGCGCACTTGAGATCCAGCAGATTGATGACTTGTGATTTACTATTGATTTCCGATGTTTTCGGATGTGTTAGACAATGGCCCGATTTACATGGCTTGATTGACTTTTGGGTTATGTTCTGTGACGTTACGAGTTTGTAGACAGGTGATACGTCGAAATCGGACGTTCGACGAGAAAGTTACTGGTCACGGACAGTGTTGGGCACTATTTATAGTGACACATTTTACGAGGCAAAGTAGTCATTTGTCCTTTAGTGTGGGTCCATATATTTTGTTTAGGCCCAACCAAGGATGGAAATATCGATATTGACGAATATATCGCTAGTCAAATTTATCAATATCTCGTCCTAAATATCGATATCAATATCGTTTACGGTCAACAAAAATGACGAAAATTCGGTCTAAAAATTTGAAATTGTAAATGAAACTTTGGGAAAACTTAAGTGCCCAATGATAGTTATATAGGACTAATAAAAACTATAAAATGACTTTGATATAATAAATATATGATTAATAATATGATACAATAGGGTTCTGACGATGACTAATAATAAAAAATTTTAAACATAAATATAAGTTGAAGTGAATTACTATAATTGAATGTTAATATAATTAAAAATATAGCAATAAGCATAAAAAAAATTTCAATGGAAGAAAAATTATAAAGTGAGTAAATATATTTAAAATTGGAAAAAAAAATGATGAAAAAATAGAGTCAATCTTTATTCAAAAATTGAAAAGAATTGATATGTTTAAACTTGGAAAAAAATGACAAACAAAGTTGAACATTTGGAAAAAAACGAAAAAAAAAACAAAACAGCAAATGTGCCTGGGGTGGGTTGAACCCAGGACCTCAGGTTCTGAGGGGCAAAACCCAAACCAACTCAGCTGACCCAGTTTAATTGAAAATATAAGCACCGTATAATATATAAAGGATACAAACTTACACTCTTAACAGTCATCCCCTTCCTCCCGCGAGTCTGCGATTCAGGTTCTTGCGACCCAGCGGCATGACTCGACTAGAATTCACTTGTTTTACGCCCAATTTTCATAAAATTTGGGCTTATCTCGATCGTTTTAATCAAATAATGAGATCTATGGGCTTAAAACAAAACAAAATATCGAAATTTCGCTCAATTTCTTTCCCCCCTCCTCTTATGTGCCGCTAGCCAATTTTAACGAAATATCAGTGAAATTTCGCCAATATCCACCGATTTTTTCATCCATGGGCCCAAATTGCTCACTAACGCACATACATGCATACCATCACCCTTCATTCTCATCTTCTTCCTAACCCGTGAAACCCATAATCCCAATCCTTTCCCCTCACCGGTTCTGAGTTTAGAGAGAGTGATAGAGGGTGACTGAGAGGCCAAGAGACGAGGAGGAGGTAGCAGGACCGCCGTGGACGGCGGAGGAGTCGCGGGAAAAATGTAAAACCGTAAACCGTTTTTAGTGCAAAATTGGAAAATCATGTTTTGATGTTGTTAACCATTTTGGAGGATTGTACGAGGTTCTAGGAAGTGAGACGAGTCGATTAGGACTGGTTTGGAAGGCAACGGTGGCCTATGACTGCTGGATACGACGGAGGAAAAACAATGATCACTATTCATCATTCAATAGGTACCTTCGAGCCCTTATCTTGGAATTCTGGGTTTATAGAACTAATTTAGTGTGTGAGACGAGGAGAATAGGGTAAAAACGGAGTTGAACGATGGTCAGATGAAGGTTTTGGAACCAGGTCAGGGTCGCGGGTCTACGCGACCCAGTTCAGAGAAACGGGTGACCCGAACGAAGGTTGAAGACGATGATGATGTCATCATCTGACAGTTGTCAGAGGGGGACCAATGAGCGATCGACACGTATCACATGTCAGTGCCCAGTCAACACTGACATGTTAGTGACGTGGCCCAATCAGCGACTGCCACGTGTCATTGACATGTCAGTGACATGGACCAGTGGCTGGCTAACACGTGGCACTGTCAGATCTGACAGCTGTCAAATCTGACATCTGTCAAAGTTTTCAGAGGTGACGTCATGTTGACATTAGCGTTGAGCGTTAACCGTTGACGATCCAGATCCAATGGTGGGTTTCAGGTCGATCGGAGATCATTGGGTTGGTCAAATCGAAGTTTTTAGCCTCGAGAAGCGTGTTTGGGATGCGTTCCTGGGCTGGTATTGTTCATAGGTCTTAGGTATGACCATATAGAGTCTCTTAGTGATCATTGGTGTGATATGGACAAGGCGCAACTAGGACGGTCTGTGAGTGGACATTTATTTTCTAAATATGATGCATGCATAACTATTTTATATGTTTTAAATATGTGATTTATGATGAATATGATTGTGGTATTTCGTGTTTACATATTTACACGTATTTCGAGGTTTAAGGTTTTATACTGTGTTTATACGTCTTGTGTTTTCTATGGTGGTTTGATAAACTAATTTCGGATTTGGAAAGATAGAATTGGACTTGAAGTCCATTTGATTTAATGAGGTATCAGGATGAGTCCTATTTAGTATGAACTCTTGCGCTGGAGGCCCAGTTGATTATGATATTGGGCATGAGTCTCATTTATGGTTTATTGAAAGGAAATGGATTTAACGGTATTTTGGGGAAGGGCCTCTTTCTAAAAGAGTTTGAAAGGATTTTATAATAAAAAATTCATATACCATCCTTATATGTAGATATGTGGATGGTCTCCTGCAGTTGTCTATGACACTAGGGTGCATTACCTGCGAGAGGTCATTACACGGAGCGACCGGACCATATAGTGACTTAGGAGAAGGAGTGCTATTATTAGACGTCTGGGACGTCAGACATCTAGGATGTCGTATACAGGCTTGGAGAGACCCCGAGCGGCACACGTAGCCTTAGACTGTGACATGAAGTATAGGACGCCAGGCATCTGGGATGCCAAGGATTGGTATAACTGTGTTTTATTGGATTTACTGATTTACGGACTTCTGTTTTTATGGATTTGGGCAGTAGTCCACATAATTTGGAATTTACGGTTTTGGACTGAGTTCTCATACGATTGGTTTTATGGTTTTGGGCTAAGGCCCTAATGATTTGAGGAAGGAAATGGCTTTGCTTTTATAAACAGTTTTATGATATTTGAATTAACTGGTTTTCGTATGCATGCATAGTTTTAAGTGAAGGGCATAAATGTCTTTTGTGATAATGATTTTTACTAAATTATTTATTTTCGTCCATTCACAGCTTTTATGATTTTTAATGCCTTTCAGGTTGATCGCCGAATGCAGGCTGTAGTAGAGACCGAGACATCACATGCCGCCACTGATCCTCGCGCACTCTGGATGCCCCGAGTGGGCTAAAATTTGGGTTAACCCTTGTCTGGCCCTTCGTGTCACACGTGGGTTAGACAGGAGTATGGCACATCCCGCGTTAATCTCGGGGGGATTGGGATGGGTCGTGTCATCATCAGTACTAGCATACACCCCGAACAACCTCCAATTTCGAGACCCGTTATAATCAGTCATCAAGGCCTCAATTAGGAACTCAACATATTTAACAAGAATCACCTGATTAGAGTCCTTCTAAAAGACACACAGACCACCACTAGGCCTCATGGGCTCCACTGCTTGCATACAAACCATTCCTAACTGCTGTTTCAAGAACTCAAATTTCCTTCCTCGCTGTTTAGTTTCTAACAAAACAATAATGTCTGGTTGGTAAATCAGATTCTGCTCCTTTGAAGCCTGAATTGTTAAATCTCCGCTAATACCCTGACAATTCCAGCATATCAACCGCATAAAGGTAATAGTCATGGGAAATGAGTGGGGAGAACTAACCTGAGCATTAGCCCTCCCACAAGGAGGTAAAACTTGTTCTGGACTCCTGAGCATGTAATTAAAATTGTGACTGCAAGGAGCATCAGGCCCTCCACAGAGGACTAGACATCATACCCTTATGTACACTCTTGCCTTTGTGTGGCCCCAATCTTGCTTGGGGTGAGAGGGCCTAGTCACAAAAGTGCACCAGCACTGCAATTTATGGTAATGATGAAAATTTTAGTAAATGATGTGGGGTTGAGCTGTCAAGATGGGTGAGAAAAAAGGAGGGGGTGAAGCAATATGGGGATGGGGTAAGATAAGAGAGTGTAGACAAAGGAGAACCCTAAATAAGAGATTAGGATCCCTGTAATTAAGGTAAGAAACTGGTCGGTCGGTAAGAGTATAGGCACTGGTGTGGTACCGGCCCAAAGGTACTCCGACGCCCAAGTCAGTGGTCGGTATGAGGTTTAGGGAGGTAGCAGAAAGTATACTGTAAGAGTAATAGTAAACAGTAAATTGTTTAGTTACCTTTGTAAAACAAGTGGACCCCTTTTGTATGGGTGCGGCGAATATAATATTTGTATTTTCCTGATGTGGGACAAATATCAATTCGCTGTGGGACGGACACGTGGAGGTGCCATCCAGACCGAGTGGGACTTGTCCGTGTGAGTGGGCCTGGGCCCCTTGGGCTTGTGGTAGGCGGTGGCACTGGGCCGACCGGTCGTTCTGGGCCGACACACCGACCGACAGGAGCTGGTCCTCTGGAGTCGGCCGGTGGCATAGTTTCTGGAAGAGGGCTGGGCCTTTAGGTCGGTCTGGGCATACGCGCGGAGCCAGGTAGAGGGCTGGGCCTCCAAGGTTGGTCCGAACTGGTGTTACTTCAGCGATGGGCTGGGCCTCTAGTCAATATGAGCTTCAAGCTCGGTCTGGGCCGATATGGTATGAACAAGTTTTAATCTAATAATAATAATAATAATAATAATAATAATAATAATAATAATAAATATGTTAAGTTGAAACATGAGAATATATATATACATTGTTGAGCATAATGTTGTTGATTAAGGAGTTCTCTAAAAGTTATATTTAAGTTTATAACTAATGGTTAAGGAATAATTATGGGTGATTGATTAGCCAAAGCTCTTAGAAATAAGTTGCTTCAATGACAAGGGTTATAAGAAATTATACAACTGATTAATATGTAGTTAGGGGTATAATGTGTATGATTTTGATATGTGTGTGAGTATGGTTTAATTTGTGAGTATATTAACATGCGCAAGCATGGTGATGCTAAAAATGTTACATATTGGTTTATGCATAAGGACTTGGTTGCAATTGAATAATTATGATAACAATAACATAAGGTTACAAATATACAATAATTATGTAAAGGATAGGATTAAAGGAATTGTTTCTAGCAAGTACACCTTTACATTGTTAAGGACTCTTTTTTTCTGATTATACTCAGAAATTAACAAAATTAAGAAGGTTATAAAGTAGAATGAAGGATTGATTACAAGGGTAATTTAGCAATTTTCCATTGTCTTTCGGGGCTAGTGGGTTGGATGTGGGAGGTAACCTGCAAGGGTGATTTAATTTTAGTTACTTTAATAACTTATAGAAATAAATAAAAATCGATAAGATCCCTTGTCTGGTAACAATTATTAGACGGAAGCAGGATCGGTCCGGGTTCCCAAAAAAATAGGGATGGGTCCTATCAACTTGGTATTAGAGTGAGGTTTCTGATTATGTTATTTTTGGAGTATGCTAGTTTGATTGGGATTTTAAAATGGTTTTTCGTGAGATATGTTGGAATTTCGTGTGATCAAGATGATAATAATTTAAAATTGGGTTTCGAATGATTATTGATAAGTTTTGGGGAACCTTAAATAAATTACGAGAATACAAGGAATTTTATACTATTCTATGGTATGTTTTACGAGGTTAAGTCAGATTTCATGGTGTGGAATGGAGTTATGAAACTAATATGTGTTATAAGTATATGTTTTCTCGACATTCATGGTCCAATTGTGGTGATAATTTGTATATGATTTCCTATGCTTTTACGAAAATTATTTTTATATACAAGTTACGAGATTGTGCATTGTTGCCCAAAGTGGGCAGTTTTTTTTTTTTGGATAAACTAAATAAAAGTATCCAAACTATAAGCTCGATTACAAAAAGTACCTCAACTATAAAAAGTTTCAATTATGTACCCAAACTATATAACGATTAACAAATCAGTACCTCCGTTAGATTTTCCAACCAATATTCTGTTAAAAGTACACATGTTAATTATTTAATCCAGTCAGCACAGACTTTGGTAAAAAATATAAAGGCATTTTTGTCATTGTACTATTTTATCTTCATCATCCCCTTCCCTTCTTCATCTCCAAATCGATCCATACTAATTTTCCAGAATCAAATTACCAGAACCAAATCCAAACCAAATTTCCATAGTCATTTAATCCAAATCCAAAATCATCATCCAAAACCCCAGAATCACTCTCAATCACACTCCCTTACTGTGTCTCATCTTCTCATACACAAAGGAGATCCACCGCCTCTATCATCATCCAAAACCCCATATCTCAATATTTCTCATCATCAGAAGAATTAAACTCAGCAAGCTCTCTTTCTCTCTTCGATGTGAACACAGCCAAGACAATCACAAATGTACAACCAGTTTCCAGTCACCTTGGAAACTACTGTGGAGAAGCTTGTTGCGTTCTTCACAGTTCAGATTCCAAACCCCAAAAGCCAAATGTGAACTCATGGATCTATAGACCTTCGTATTCTTACATATAAAAAATTCACCGCCTACTCTAACAATATATGTATCAATGCTCACCTCGTTCCCCGACAGTGGCTCTATTTGAGCAACATCATCGAACATAGACCAAGAGCAATCAGGCCTCGAGACACCCACTTCATGATTTGCCGCACCAGCTTGACTCGAGGAGGGTTTCGTTGAGGGCTTAGTGGGCATAGAAGATTCCAATTATCGGTAATTCTCATCTAGGTTGAGGTCGAGTTTGAGCCCAAAATCTAAATTTTTGAAGAGAACACCAGAATGGAGCAGGCAAGGGTAGCATACGATGAGTTTGTGAGCGCGACCCAGCCACCAGGCGGTTGAGATGAGCCGGATTACAGATCGGAGACGACAGAAGGAATCAAATCACTTGAGAACACTTGTTCTTCCAGCAGACATTGCAGATCAAATGCGAGATGAGTATTTGAGCAGAAAACCTCGCCTAGTTTTACGAGGCCTTTTCGAGCAGATGAGTAATTGAGTCGGGAACCTAGCCCAGTTATCTTTTCAAGCTAGCCTCGCCCAATTTCTTGCATCCTTTTCAAGCTTGAATATGATCTGCAGGGCAATATCGTCGATGAGCGGCGAGAAGAGGCTTTCAGCCATCTGGGGTCTGTCTCGGACTGAAAATGGTAACAAATCGGCGATTTCGAGAAACAGGCAATTGAATTTTTTTTTGTTTTCATGGTGAATGAATCTAAAACAGAGATGAGTATGAGAATGATGGTGTTTGACTAAAAAGGAAGAGGGAAAGTGTGTGAGAGAGAGAAATGGAGAGAGAGATTCTCCGTTTTTAGATTTGAAGCTTGAAGATGAAATCGATAATATGGATCTGGAAATTTGGTTTGGATTTGATTTTATAAATTTGGTATGGATCTAGATTTGGATTTGGTTTCTGGATTTTGGATTTTGGGAAACTTTGGGTACTTCTATGGAGGGATTGGATTTGCAGACCTGGTTTTTTTTCTTTTATCTGAACTAGATTTGGGTTTTAGTTTTATATTTAGGGAAGATGATGAAGATTGATGATTGATGAAGATATATTAAGATGATGAATTGGGGGATGATGAATAAGAGAAGAGGACGACGAAGGTAAAATAGTAAAATGATGAAAACGCCCTTATAATTTTGGACAAATCACATGCTTGGTGGATTAATAATTGACACGTGTACATTTAACAGAAAATTCGTTGGAAAAATCTAACAGAGGTACTCTTTTGAATAAGATAACATAGGTTGGGTACATAATTGAAACTTTTTACAGTTCGGGTACTTTTTGAAATCGGGCCTATAGTTTGGGTATTTTTATGTAGTTTATCCTTTTTTTTTGTTTTATCTTTTTTTGTTTTTTTTTCTTCCTTTCTCTTTTGATTTTGCTTTTCATTTTCTAAGCATAATATCTGCTTTTCTTTTTCCTTTTAAGCATAATATTTTCTTTTCTTTTCCTTTTTTTTCCTTTTCTTTTATTTTCTCTTTTACTTTTATTTTCTCTTTTCCTAAATCAAACCAAATAATTTTTCCTAACTCAAATTAAATAACTTTTCCTATTACTTTTTGTTAAATAATAATCTAACTTCCTATATTATATTTAAGCTAATTTTTAAAACCCAAACTTTTTCTCTCCTCTTCTCAATTTTAAAGAAATTGAAAAAATAATTTTAATTCAAATATATATATATATATATGTGGAACCATAAATTACCGGAATATTCTAGAGCTGCCACGTGGACAACAATTCCCATAATGCATTGACATCGACATGTTACGATCTCCACATTAATTCAATACATTTACCAGCTAAATATATTAATTAATCAGATCAATGTCGATAAAAAATAACTTTCTAGTGAATTATTTATTCATTTATAAATAAGTGATTACACTCGGTACAATCACTTATTTAGTACTTTCTCTTTCAACCAATCAGACGCTCCTGTGACTGTCAAGGCTTCACTATAAATAGAGGACCTCATCTCACTTCTAAAGGTAATCAAAAACTCCTGCAAACACTCTGTCGGTTTATTCTCTCAGAAAACTTACTTAAGTATCGGAGCGTTTACGGTTGAACCCCCCCACCCCCCACCTCGCGCGGGGTATTCAACCTTAACCCCGTTTGATTTTCGTTCTTGTGTGTAGGGATCGATAAGGAATTTTACGAGACCGGACAATTTCTGCATCAACAATATATATATTACTTCTCAAAATTCAAGAAGTGCGATATTTAAGTGAAGTTTCCTTATATTTATTAAATATTTATATATTTTTTTTTGAGAAATGATTAATTAAGAAGTTTAAGTACTTATTTGATTACAATGTTTGGCAATTGTTTCTTGTCCTAATTTAATTTTTGTGAATTATGATATGAAATATAGTTTTTTAAAAGCGTTTAGAAATAAAAATATATGTGTGTATATATATACAAATACTTTAAGGGTTGAAAATTGTGGGGGGTCCCAATTTGAAAGTTTGCCTTGAATCTCCAATATCTTAGGGTTGGCCTTGAGTAAGCAACAACTTTGCGAAGAAAAAAAAAATTTGATCTCAGAGTGTAGTATGTGTTATAGCACTGTGAGTTGGACAACAAATTTCCTTAATTATAAGACATGCCTATTCATAATCATAATTCAAAGGGTGAGAACAAAATATTTGTATTCAACTAAATCATATTAAGGTGAAACCACATTTTCAAAACCAAAAAAACATGGGGCACGAATGGAGCCTCACGCCCATGATTATTATTTTCCTTGTGTTTTAGTGTTGCTGTATGGAATGGTTATCATGATTGTCATTCCATGAATCATCATCATAATCAACATTACCGCAAGCAAGGAAAGCAAACTAGCTCGCCCCACTAAATCCCAAATTCCAAATACTAAGCATGTCTCAAGAATTCTTGAAGCCGAAATCGTATTTGCCGAGAAAAGTTTTCACAATTCCTGCAAACAACTAACAATCAGTTTTCGTTGCCTCAATCGATTACCCAGGGGGTTATTCGACCAAAAATACTCTAATGCCTAAGTTAGCTTTGAGAGAGAAAAATGATACTTCGAAGCGAAGGTTTTCAATGTTTCACGAGGGCGAAGACTTTGGATGCTTTGCAGGAGCGAAGGCTTGGATGCTTCGCAGAAGCGAAGGCTTTATGTAACGACCCGTCCCGAATTTTGGGATTATTTTAGTGAGTAATTGTAGATTAATGTGAATAATCAGGGATTAGTCGTGAGATTTCGGAGGGACGGTGTAAAATGACGATTTTGTCCCTAATTTTGAACAAAATGTTGACTTTTGACCACCCGAGTCAGATGGACTTTGACCGATGACCGTGACGTAGATCGGGACGTCACGAGTCTGTAAACAGGTGGAACATCGAAATTAGACGTTCGACGAAAAAATTACGGGTCAAAAATGGAAATTGACACTATTATCGCAAATCGAGAAAGGAAGACACGTGACAAGTTTGGATTGGGAAAAATCTGGAAGGACCCACCAGATGAGTGACAAGTGTCACCCATCTGATAGGCCCAGAACCCAATATTTTGGAGTCCTTATCCTCATCAGTCATCTTCATCTTTCATTTTCTCCCAAACCCCGTGAAACCCAAAACTGTGCAACCCAACCCACACAAACACCCCTTAACCTTCATCTGATGCTACTGGGCCGTGAACAAAAGTGAAAAGGGACGTCGAGATGATCGTGATAGTGGCCATAGCGGAGCAATGATGACGAGGTAAGGGCCAAACCCGTGAGCCCATTTTCAATTCGAAAATGGTGAATTTTGTTTCGATGATTGCTGACTGATTTGGTGGCTTGGGTGAGGTTCCTGAGGACGAGATGAGTTAATTGGGCTTGGAACCAAGGATCGCGGTGGCCGAAACGGAGAGAAATCGATGGAGGAAGTTTGGTCACACTGTTCATGGGTGTAACACGTAACTTTGAGACCTTTTCTCAGTTTTCTGGGCTGGTAGAACTAATCTAGGGTCTAGGACAATCAAAACCAAGGAAGAACGGAAGGAAATGGTTGAGAATCAAAGGAGAACCAACCAGGTCGGTTCGTGGGTCTGTGACAGGTGTCATTTCTGATAGCTATCATAGTTTTCAATGTTGACGTCATACTGACGTCAGCATTGACAGTTGACCGTTACCCACTGACGTCAGCGTTGCCTTTGCTGACATCAGTTGAGTTGACTTTGACCAGCGTTGATCGTGCATTTACCACGCGTGTGGGGGCGCGTGAGAATGAATTTCGAGGTAGGACTAGTGTCATTCGAAAGTTTTCTACGATTCGGATCCAATTGTGGTAGTTTCTGGTCGATCGGAGATCATTATGTTGGTTAAATCCAGATTTTTCACCTCAGCCAACGTGTCCAAAACACGTTGACTTTTCTGGGAGTTTTGAGATTTTATGCTATAAACTTGTATAGATAGTTAGTGACCTTCATGTGTGATTTGGACAAGATTAGAAGTCCTGGAGATGTCGGATTATCCTCGGGGAGGCTTATGGCACGCGTATCGAGGCGATAGTTAGGACGGTCTATGAGTGGACTTTTGTTTTCAAAATGTGATGCATGCATAGTTGTTTTATATGTTTTCTATATGTGATTTATGATGATTATGATTATGGTATTTAGTATTTATATATTTTCACGTATTTCAAAATTTATAATTTTATACTGTGTTATACGTGCTGGGATTTCAATGGTGGTTTAATGGAATGATTTTGGATTTGGAAATATGAAATCAGGCATAATACCCATTTGATTGGAAACTATCGGACTTGGATTCCATTTGATTTAATGAGATATTGGGTTGGAGGCCCATTTGGTTTACATGATCCTGCTAGAGGCCCAGTTGATTATGATATCGGGCGATTATGGGTTTGTGATGGTTGTATGAAAATTACGGGCATGGCCCCTTTGAGATGTTTTGAAATGATTTTATAAAGATACTTTCCATATACCATCCTTATATGAGGATATGTGGATGGTCTCCTCCAGATATCTGGGACACTGGGGAAGTCACGGCGCATTAACCTGCGAGGGGTCATTGCACGAAGCGACCGGACCGTATAGTGACTTAGGAGCGGGATTGCTATGATTAGACGTCTGGGATGTCAGGCATCTGCGATGTCAGAGATTGACCCGGAGAGACCCCGAGCAGCACGCGTTGCTTAGACCGTGATATGACCGTCAAGTGTTTGGGACGGTAGGCATCTGAGATTCCGAGGATGTGTATTTGTTAAAAATGATTTATTGAATTTATGAAATGGTATTTCTATGTTTATGGATTTGGGCAGTGGCCTACTTGGATTTGGATTTACGGATTTCGGTGTTTTACGGTTTTGGGCTGAGTTCCCACACTTGGTTGATTTTATGGTTTTGGGCTAAAGCCCCAAAGTTTTTGAAGGAAATGATTTTGGTTTTATAAACGGTTTTATTAATATTTGAATTAACTGGTTTTCGTATGCATGCATATTTTTAAGTGAAGGGTATAAATGTCTTCTTTTATGAAATTATTTATTTTCGTACCCTCACAGCTTTTATGGTTTTTAATGCCCTTCAGGTTGACTGCGGATGCGGGCTGTACCAGAGACCGAGACATCACACTCCTCCACTAATCCTGGAGCGCTCTGGAAGCCCATTTGGGTTGTTGGCCTAGGTATCCCTTTTTGGGCGTTCATCTAGGAATTCGAGTAAGCGGGTAGGGTGGGATCCGATTCCCGCGTACCATTGAGATGATGTATGGGGTCCAGGGTTGGGCCGATTAGGAGTTGGACTGGTTTGACTGATTAGTAGTGTTGACGTGGGGACCTGGTGAGTCTAGTGAACTTCGTGGAGCTAGTTGAGGCTGGTGGAAATTGGGTGAAGTTGAGGTACGTTCCCCGCTCTCTTTTTCTGGTATGGTTTGTCAAAGTGGTTGTACCTAGAGTTTTGGGGTACGAGGGAGGAAAGTTCCTCCAACCCAAGTATGGATTAAAGGTTTTGGCTCAGTATGAACAAAGTTTCAGGCTAGGTAGGATTGACATCCTTTTGGATTTGCATAAATGGTCATAATCGACAGGCGAGTTGGGTATTAGATTTTTTGCGGGACACAGAGGTGGATGTTGTCCGAGTGAGTTGAGGATTTGGAAGCATACCTAAGTTGATTCCAACATGGTTGCAACTCCTCTTAATTTCGAAGTCAAGAAGGGTGACTTCTCATTTTCTGTTGGCTTCTGGTTATTAGAAAAGAGAAGTTGTGAATGTGATTCCGAATTGGAAAGGAATGGTGAGTGTCATGAACGTGGTGAGTATATTGGGAATTGTGCTTACGCTTACGTAGGAACGGTGAGTGTAGGTGTCAGGGTTGATCTGACGTAGAGAAAACGTGGCGAGGGAGTCCCGATAGGTAAGGATGACAAGGAGTGACTAGAACTGATCGATATGATGAACGCGATGAGAACCCACAATCTAGACACGTTCCATCTTTGACAAAGCTGTTCAGTTGTGGACAAGGTGTTGAGGAGTGATGTGACGATAGAGGAGAATCGTAGGGAAGAATTACCTTGATGATTATGCTAAGTTAGGAGCAGAGGAGAATAGTATCGTAAGACAGTTGAAGGATCTCTGGAAATTTCTAGTGAGAATACAAGACATAGATTGGATGTGGGGATGAGTGCTGATATTGGATTCACTCATTCATAAGGGAAGTATCAATGACTGTCGAGCAGATGCTATTTCCGTGATCGAGGATTATTGATGGGATTGGATCCCTTTCGGAGTCAATCTAGTGGTATGCCTTGGAGGATGTGGTTAGGCCTGGAGTGGTGACTTGTTTGGTACATAATTGGAAAGATAGGCTCCAATATTGAAGCATGATTGGCTTCTCAGCTAGTGGAGGATGAGTAGACTGAAACTTTATGAAGCCATGTAATGGACGTTTAGATTCGAGGATGTTGTGTGTGCTTAGGGCATGCACTAGTGGTGTTGGTGGATGTGTTACGAATCGTCTTAGTTCCGATGTAGTTGGGTTGTCGAGGACGTGAACTGGACATTGGATATTGTGTGCTATGCCAGAGTGATCTCGTACGGTTCAATGATTGTGTGAGCAGACGCTCAGGTGGCTCAGAGCCTTGGTTGGCTAGTGGAACCCTAGAGAGGAGATATGTTATCACTGCTGGGAAGGTATTCGATGGGGTCCAGTTACACACAGGTAGAATGAGACATGGATTGCGTATCCACAGGTTGTGTGTGTTTGTGGTTACACTCACCACAGGTGGGGCGAGAGGTCAGGTTGCTTTGCATGAAGCGACTGCTCTGTGACTCTGGTGGAGTCAGTGTGGATCGCTAAAGAAGTTGACTGATGTGAGCATTGAGACCGATAAATGCAGCCATTTTGAGCTTGGCTCAGTTATGTGAGATTTGTGCCATTGTGACGGCAGAATCTTACAGTACATTGAGGGAGTTGGTATGAGGTACCCTTAGTATGACTCCAGACTAACATAAATTTTATTAAATGTGGTTCGAGGGCATTGAGATAACATATTTTTTACAAGACATGCTTTCATGCTCATTTCAAACTAAATTGAAGACATTTATCTCAACTCAAGTTGAAAATTTTCAAACACTTCTATCATACTTAAGCTCAAGTTGCAAATATAAAAAAAGCACTTGAAGTTGATAATTTAGTGAATTTGAAACAAAAAATGAGATCTTTTAACAAACAATTAACAACTTTCCATTTTCGGTCAAGCTTACTCCCCAAATGCCCAATAAGGTACCATAGATACTTTCTCATTCACTCCTATGCACACACCTTAAGGAGTTTGCCATCCCCCATGTCTCAGAAGACCAATTCCCTATTGTGACTTTGTTGAGTCTACAGTGGCAAACATTGATTTAAAGTCTAGCACCATTTACTTGATGCCCACATTCCATGGACTCTCGGGCATAGATCCCCACTTACATATCAAGGAGTTTGTTCGAGTTTGCTCCATAGCAGACATTCGTCTTCAACTCTTCCACTTCAGTCTTAAGGATCGTTCCAAGACATAGTTCCACTCCTTAGCACCCGCCTCCATTCACACATGGTGGGACTTGTCTTCCAAGTTCCTTACAGAGTATTATCCAGTCACAAATACCAATAAGTTCAAGGCCAAGAAAATTGTCTCAGTGTAGGTCAAGGTTGGTGTCGTGACTCGAGTAGTGGGTTCTCAAGGTGGTGTCAGTGACTGAATGTTGGTTGGAGGTAACGCTTGGAGTTCTAATACCAAGGCGGTATTGTCAGGTGGTGACAATTTAGGAGGTGTCCGTATAATAACAGAATTGTCAAGTGGCGTACACTAAATTTGAAGGTGTGAGGTAGGCTGGATTTCCAAGAGTTGAAGGTGGAAATGGGAACCTTCAGGAAGGAGTTGAGGTTGGTGACTCCCAGTAGGAATGTATGTCAGAATAGATTGGTGACCAAGAGGGTCGTCAGATTGAAAAGACGAGGAGGGTCAGTCTGACTCACAAAATTTCGTTTTAGTCAGCGTTTGTCAAGGTGGTATCAGCTTAGAAGGTGTGGTCAATTTGTGGACTCCTACTTAGGACGTGAATTTCCACAGTTGGATGTGGACTTGGGGTAGTTGGAATTTTGAGGATGAAATTATTTAAGGGGAGAAGATTGTAACGACCCGTCCTAAATTTTGAGATTAGTTTAGTGAGTAATTGCGGATTACCGTGACTAATCGAGGAATAGTCGTGAGATTTCAGATATACGGTGTGTGGAACCCAAAATCATCCGAAAATTATGGAGCCGCCACGTGTCCCGTAATTCCCAAAAATGACCAAATTGCCCTTGGCAAATAACGCTGATCATTTGAAAAAACACCCACATATTAAATAATCTATTTACCAGTTAAATACGTTATTTGATCGGGTTAAAGTGTCTGTAATATTGATACTCTCTTAATTATCGTTATTCTTAATAATGTATAATTAATATTAATATTAAAATACAATAAAAATCATTACTATCATGATGAGCCATCATTACAATTATTAAATAATATATTTAATAATAATATATTATTTACTAATTAAATATTCAACCGACCAATCAGAACGCTCCAAGGCTCCCAAGATTTTCCTATAAATAGCAAGGCACATTTCATTTCCAAGGTACGTTGATTCTTCGTTTCGAAGTATATCCCTTTCCTCTCTCGAAGCTAACTTTGGCATCGGAGTGTTCTTGGTCGAACAACCCCCCGGGTAAATCGATCGAGGCAACGATAGCTAATTGTTTGCTGTTTGCAGGAATTGTGAGGACTTTTCGCGACGGGTTCAATTTTTGATTCAACAATTGGTGCTTTCATTGAGAGCTATTGAGTTATACTCAGAAGAAGCTCTCTCATTTGTTCATCGTTCATCTTTCTTCGTTCGTCGTTCATCGACATTGTTCGAAGATTTTGAACGTTGTTCATCACTCATCAAGAATTTGTTCATCGTTCATCTTTCTTCGTTCGTCGTTCATCGACATTGTTCGAAGATTTTGAACGTTGTGCATCACTCATCAAGAATTCGTTCATCATTCATCTTTCTTCGTTCGTCGTTCATCGACATTGTTCGAAGATTTTGAACGTTTGTTCATCGTTCATCTCCCTTCGTTCGTCGTTCATCGACATTGTTCAAATCAGCATGGCTAAGGTTCGTCGATCCGTTCAGTCAGCCGGAGAAGGTGTTTCTGCCTCAACAGCTCAGACGATGAATAACGCTCACATAGAAACTCTGGAGAAGCGCCCAGCTCAACTCGGGCGTGTGTCCATAGAAGCGCCCATTGAGACACTCGAAGGGAGGCCAACCTTCAGTTTTGGAGCATTCCCCTCTCCAGCTAAGCAAGTACCCACGCTAGGGGATGGAACTTCGACTTTACAACAAGCAAACGAGAGGTTGATAGGAAATGCATCACGACGTGATCAACCCACAACAAACATGGTCCTAAAGGACTTTCTGGACGAGTGTCATGACATCTCAGGGAGAAGTCGTCACCAACCTCCCCAGGACAACTTGGCGCAGCAAGTTGAAGGGTTAAGCAAACAAGTTCAACTTCAGTCAGAGCTCTTGCAGCAACTCCTAGCAGGGAGACCAATCCAGGAGCAGGACAGACGACCCACGTCACGTAGAGGACAGGAGAATGCCAAAGACGTCCTGGGAAAGAGCAGGTCCGCTGCCAAACAAAGTCACGAGATACTTCGCTAGGCGACTCTAGAGAAGAAAGTCACGCTCATCGAGCGAAAAGCCCACAACGCCTAAGGCCGTTAGTACAAGAACGGCTAGGAGGTAGGACCGGGGCAACTTCACAGGCAGAGCACTCACAACACTCACATGGAAGCAGGGGGCAACTTCGAGCTCTATACAAAAACCCAAAACGATCTGCCCACAACAGTAAAGGGGAAGATGAAGCCTACTCCCCTGCACGATCCCAGAGATCAGGGGGAGAAGCTCAAAGAGGTTCTCAACGATTAGCAAAAAGGGACTCACCGCCTCAGCAAGGAGCGTTGCAGGCTAATGATGTTCAAAAACTGTTGGACATGCACCTTCGTGCTCAAGAAGGTGGCGATCTAGAGGACGATCTACGTCGCCAGATACGGCTCTCTACGCCCTTTATAAGGGATATTGAGGAGGAGCCATTCCCCCAGAGGTTCGCAACGCCAAACTTCACTCCATTCAAAGGAGCCTCCGACCCGGTAAAACACATTGATTATTATCGAGGAGTCATGATCCCCCACAGGTCTAACGATGCGCTCATGTGCAAAGTTTTTCATGCTTCCCTTCAAGGCCAAGCCATGACTTGGTTCAATCATCTCCCCCCGAGGTCGATTAAGTCCTTCGAAGAGTTGGCTTTGACATTTGTGAAGGAATACGCACAACTTCGGACAATCGAGGTGAAAGACGACCATCTTTTCTCTGTCCGAAAGGGAGCAAAAGACACTCTGCGACAATACATACGGAGATTTTGTGAGGAGAAATCTCGCATTATCGGCTGTAATGACCTTGTTGCGGCAATGGCATTCAAGCAGGGACTCCCTCGACACAGCCAGCTTTACGGGGACATCGTCATGAGCAATGCGCGAAGTCTTTCCAAAATACTTTCGCTAGCAGAGCGACATGCAAGTTGGGAGGACGAGAAGAGCGCCGCTCATACTCATGGCCATGCTGAGACTAGCGAAAAGGCCTCCAATGAGGATGAACCCCATGGAAAGTCTGCAACTGGAAAGCTCAACAAGCGAAAGGCAGGGCAACACTCCCAAACGCCAGTTATGGGGAAGCCTAACTTGCAGCTATCTTTACCAGCCCATCAGATCCACAATGAAATTAAGAACAAGTCATGGTTTAAGAAGCCAGAGCCAGTCAAAGGCAATCAAGAGAATGCTGATAAAACCAAATGGTGCGCCTATCATGAATGTTATGGGCACAATATCAGCACATGTATATCTTTCGAAAGATATCTCCGAAATCTCCTGAGGGAGGGGCATTGTACAGACTACATCAAAAACAAGACTGTAAATCACATGGAGAACAAAGAGTCAAACGAGCCAGCGTCAAAGGTGATCCGCATCAACTAGACGCAAGTCAACATTAGAAAGACATAAAACTCTATGGAGCTTTTCAATTTTGCTTTTCAAGTTGCCTTCTGAATTCAAGTATCAATGAAATGAGATTAACAAATTGATTTGTTCACCATGTACAATTTTCAAAGCTTATTCTCTCTAGTGTAAAAAACCTTCATGATCGAAGCATCCAAGCCTTCGTCATCGAAGCATCTAAGCCTTCGTCATCGAAGCATCAAAGCCTTCACCTTGCGAAGCATCTAAGCCTTCGTCATGCGAAGCATCCGAGCCTTCGTCATCGAAGCATCCGAGCCTTTGCCCTGCGAAGCATTCAAACCTTCATGATCGAAGCATCCAAGCCTTCGTCATCGAAGCATCTGAGTTTTCACCTTGCGAAGCATCTAAGCCTTCGCCATGCGAAGCACCTAGGCCTTCGTCATCGAAGCATCCAAGCCTTTGTCATCAAAGCATTCAAGCCTTCGCCTTGCGAAGCATCTAAGCCTTCGCCATGCGAAGCACCTAAGCCTTCGTCATCGAAGCATCCGAGCCTTCGCCCTGCGAAGCATTCAAGCCTTCGTCATCGAAGCATCAAAGCCTTCTGAGTCCTGCAAATTTCTGTGCAGCAGGGAGAGCTCATCTCGAGTGGTGTCTCGCTCATTTTCTATCAGCATCCTCTCTGCACGGCTCATCTCCAACTCGCCCATTTTGGCTTCCGATGTGAAATTGAGACCTCAAGTTTTCTTAAGTTATCGCAATCTCACATCAACAACATAACTTTCCATTTCCGCCTGCCCTTCGCATCAAGATGGCACATTCGCAGGGCCAGAACGGAAAGGTTAGGAAAGAAGTTGCTCGGTATGCTTATGGGTTAGGAAAGAAGTTGCTCGGCATGGTTTTTTCTCCCAAGAACCAGTAAGCCCTTGTTTATTGTCCTTCTTCTGAACAACGGTCTCCTTCAAGCACAGTGGAACGCACAACCACTCCTTGATTGGGATGTCTGAAAGCTTCTCGCCATTCATGGAGAAAGTAGTCGGCTCATGTCCCGAAACTCTGGAAGAACGTCTGTCGCCACGCTCCCACAAGGCAAGTTTGCTGGGTCTCTCGGCACCTTGACGCATGGCGAGCATATTTGCGGTACTAGCAAGAGTCACAGTGAAGGTGATCCAGCCTACCAATGCTCTCTGGTCACATCCGCTAGTGCACTCAGTCACCGCCAAATCCCCGTCTTCTGTTATTCCCCAATTCGACACGATTCCTTTTCGTTTTTGTTGCGAGAAGTTTCGTTTTTGAACCCAGGAGCTTAATTCAATCCTCAATTCCCCTTCTCCTAGCTCACAAATTCGGATTCGAATTTCCCTTGATTTTCTGAATTTTCGAACTCTAGATACACCCAGTTCTCTCAGTCCCTCGAGTTCCTCTCTCTCAATTCAGTTCCTTGAGCTTTTAAATTGCGCAATGACGCTGAGACAGTGGGATATCGCGGATCAATTTGGACAAAATGATTACAATTACCCTTAATCAAGGGGTGAGTATCATTACCCCCAAAAACCGGATTCCATGTTATCTGGGGCAAGAAGAGGACAAAGGACAGGTGTCATTGTCTGATCAAGGTTAAAAGACCATTTTGCCACTGGTTCGACAAATTACCATTTTTCCCCTAGCCTTCTGTGACCCGTAACGTTCGCATCCGAACTCCATATATTTCCCTCGGAATGGACTAAGGCGACAAGAATCGCCACGCTCCCACAATGCAAGTTTGCTGAGTCTCTCGGCACCTTGACGCATAGCGAGCATATTTGTGGTACTAGCAAGAGTCACAGTGAATGTGATCCAGCCTACCGATGCTCACTAGTTAAGTCCACAAAAGCACTCAATCACCGCCAAGTCCCCATCGACTGTTCAGCCAAACTCCGCCCACCACGTGGCACTGGTTGTACACCCGCTCCAACAAGGTTTCTAAAACACTTTCGGCAGACTATTGACGTGTAGCAGGCATTTTGTGGTACTAGCAAGGGTCACACTGGGTGTGAGCCAGCCTACCAATGCAAGCACGCACTGTCCAAACTGCACGCGATTCTGTAATTTCTGATACTTTTTCAGGAATCCTGAATCCTGCCCAAAAAACATCATATAGGGTCACCAATGACGCTAAGAATATCATGTCAATTTCTCACAATTTTTCGGGAATTAAATATTAAATTAAAAACACAACCAGCAAACTTGAACCACTCTCTTCCTCAAACCTACTTTGTCTTTGCCTCTGCGCCTCTACTTCTTCGTTTGCCTTTGCTTTGCCTCCCGCAACATTGATTTCTGATATCTGTGGTGCTCAGAGACCTCCTGACAAGTGACAACCAATACATACCAGCACATAGCATAGCAGTATAGCAAGTTACCTAATTCATACATATTCATCTTCTTCTCCACCTTTCAAGGCAGGAAACGAGTGGAGAGCCCAAACCAGGAAGACCCATTGTCTTTTTCGATCCAATCTCTGTTTTTTAACAGACCCATTTTCATCAAACACTTTGGTGGTAACTTGGTCCGCCGTACCAGTCATGGCGGACATAGTGAAGCAAATCCTAGCAAGGCCGATCCAGCTAGCTGGCCAAGTCACCAAAGCAGCATACGAGGCCAGTTCCTCGAAGCAGGAATGCTTGGAGCTCAAATCCAGGAACGAGAAGCTCGCCGGGCTCCTCCGTCAAGCGGCTCGAGCCAGCTCCGACCTCTACGAGCGCCCAACTCGCCGGATCATCGATGAGACTGAGCAGGTCCTCGTCAAAGCACTCTCTTTGGTGCTCAAATGCCATGCCAACGGCCTCATGAAGCGAGTTTTTACTATAACCCCAGATGCCCAGTTCCAGAAAATGTCGTCTCAGCTCGAGAATTCCATCGACGACCTCTCGTGGCTGCTCCGCGTATCGACGCCCGCCAATACTCGCGAGGATGGGTACCTCAGGCTGCCTCCGATCGCTGCAAATGAGCCAATCTCGTGCCTCATTTGGGAGCAGATCGCGATTCTTCGTACTGGGTCAGTCGACGACCGATCTGACGCCGCGGCTTCGCTGGTGTCGCTGGCTCGGGACAATGATCGGTACGGGAAGCTGATAATTGAGGAAGGCGGCATTGGACCATTGCTGAAGTTAATCGAAGAGGAGGAAAATTAATGGAGTTTAAATATAAATTAAGGGCTAATTAAACAATGGTTAAAAAACATAATGATGATGGGATCCGTAGGACATGGATCAGGTTTTAGGGGTTCCTAAATCAAGGGATGAGTGACACTTGTCACTCATCCGAATGTTCACAATCAATGGTCACTATTCACAATTTAATATTATTTTAATCAAAACTCCGGTTTGTTCGATTAGTCGATTTCGTTCCCGTGACCATAACTTCGTCGTCGAAATTCCGATCTCGGCATGCCGCCTGTCTATGAACTCATGACGTCCCAAACTATGTCGCGGACATCGGCCAAAGTCTTTTTGACAGTTCGAATTAAAAATCAATATTTTACCCACGCATGGGGGCAAAATGGTCATTTTGCACATTATGTCTGATTCACACCGTTAACCAGGTAACCTTGTAATATAAGATTCCAAACAATATACATCCCTCCGGATTCCCTGAATACCGAATCGATGTGGGGGCATTTGTGGAACCCAAAATCATCCGAAAATTATGGAGCCGCCACGTGTCCCGTAATTCCCAAAAATGACCAAATTGCCCTTGGCAAATAACGCTGATCATTTGAAAAAACACCCACACATTAAATAATCTATTTACCAGTTAAATACGTTATTTGATCGGGTTAAAGTGTCTGTAATATTGATACTCTCTTAATTATCGTTATTCTTAATAATGTATAATTAATATTAATATTAAAATACAATAAAAATCATTACTATCATGATGAGCCATCATTACAATTATTAAATAATATATTTAATAATAATATATTATTTACTAATTAAATATTCAACCGACCAATCAGAACGCTCCAAGGCTCCCAAGATTTTCCTATAAATAGCAAGGCACATTTCATTTCCAAGGTACGTTGATTCTTCGTTTCGAAGTATATCCCTTTCCTCTCTCGAAGCTAACTTTGGCATCGGAGTGTTCTTGGTCGAACAACCCCCCGGGTAAATCGATCGAGGCAACGATAGCTAATTGTTTGCTGTTTGCAGGAATTGTGAGGACTTTTCGCGACGGGTTCAATCTTTGATTCAACACGGTGTAAAATGACAATTTTGCCCTTGGGTTTGGACAAAATGCTGCCTTTTGACCACCCGAGTCAAATGGACTTTGACTGATGACCGTGACGTAGATCGGGATGTCACGAGTATGTAGACAGGCAGCACATCGAAATCGGACGTTCGACGGGGAAATTACGGGTCAAAAATGAAAATTAACACTATTCATGAAAATCAAGAAAGGACGACACGTGCCATGTTTGGATTGGGAAAAATCTGGAAGGACCCACCAGATGAGTGACAAGTGTCACCCATCTGATAGGTCCAGAACCCAATATTTTAGAGTCCTTATCGTCATCAATCATCTTCATCTTTCATTTTCTCTCAAACCCCGTGAAACCCAAAACCGTGCAACCCAACCCACACAAACACCCCCTAACCTTCATCTGATGCTATTGGGTCGTGAAAAAAAGTGAAAGGGGACGTCGAGACGATCGTGGTGGTGGCCACGGTGGAGCAACGACGACGAGGTAAGGGCCAAACCCATGAGCCCATTTTTATTCGAAAATGGTGGATTTTTTTTCGATGATTGCTAACCGATTTGGTGGCTTGGGTTCCTGAGGACGAGATGAGTTGATTGGACTTAGAACCGAGGATCGCGGTGGCCGGAAAGGATAGAAATCGACAAAGGAAGTTTGGTTGCACTATTCATGGGTGTAATAGGTAACTTCGAGCCCTTTTCTCAATTTTTTGGGCTGGTAGAACTAATTTAGGGTCTAGAACGATCAAAGCCATCGAAGAACGGAAGGAAATGGTTGAGAATTGAAGGAGAACCAACTGGGTCTGGTCGAGGGTTTGTGCGACCCGATTGCAGGCAATCAGGTTGACCCAACTAGAGGTCAGGGGTGACATGATGTTAGTAATGACATCAGCAAGGTGACGTCATCATGGTCAGGTCTGATAATGTCAGACAAGGACCAATGGGAGCTTGACATGTGGCACTGTTAGATCTAACAGGCGTCAAATCTGACAACTGTCAGAGTTGTCAGTGCTGATGTCATACTAATGTCAGCGATTGACTTTGCTCACGTCAGTAGAGTTGACTTTGACCAGCGTTGACTATGCGCATGGGGGCGCGTGAGCGCGAATTTTGAGATCGGACTAGTGTCATCCAAAGGGTTTCAACGATCTGAATCCAATGGTGGTGATTTCGGGTCGATCGGAGATCATTAGGTTGATCAAATCGAGGTTTTTCACATCGGGCAACATGTCCGAGACACGTTGACTTTTCCGGGAGTTTTGGGGTTTTATCCTATAGACTTGTATAGATAGTTAGTGACCTTCAGGTGTGATTTGGACAAGATTGAAAGTTCCAGAGATGGTGGATTAGCCTCGATGAGGCTTATGGCATGCGTATCGCGGCGATAGCTAGGACGATCTGTGAGTGGACTTTTGTTTTCAAAATGTGATGCATGTATAACTGTTTTATATGTTTTCTATATATGATTTATGATGATTATGATTATGGTATTCAGTATTTATGTATTTGCACGTATTTCAAGATTTATGGTTTTATACTGTGTTATACATGCTGGGATTTCAATGGTGGTTTAATGGAAGGATTTTGGATTTGGAAATATGAAATCGAGTATGAGACCCACTTGATTGGAAACTATCGGATTTGGAGTCCATTTAATTTAATGAGATATCGGGCTATAGGCTCATTTTGTAACGACCCGTCCCGAATATCGGGATTAAATAATAATTAATTATGGATTTAGTGTAACTAATCGGGAATTAGTCGAGAGAATTCGGATGGACAGTGTAAAATGAACATTTTCCTCTGTAATTGGGTAAAATGTTGCCTTTTAACCCGGAGAGTCAAACGTACGAGAACCAATGACTATGACGTAGATCGGGACGTCACGAGTTCGTAAAATGGTGGCACATCAAAATCGGACGTCGAATAGGGAAGTTATAGTCACCGGATAAAATTCAGTTTAATTAATGTCTCAGAATTTGAATTAAATATTAATTAAATCTGATTGGTTGATTAATTAATATGGGACCCTTGGATGAGTGACACTTGTCACTCATCCCATTGGTCACTCTCCCTAGAAGGTGGATCTTGTTCTGATTGGCCACTTAATTAATTATATTTTTCTTCCCTCGCATCTCTCTTCCTCCCGTTCAAACATCTTCATCATCTGTTATTTTCTTCCAAACCGTGAACCCATCCTATACAATAACTTCAATCCTTCATCAAATGATGATGTGTCAGGACCCGACCCTCCTCGGTCAAGACTCGACTCATCTAGCACGATATTGTCCGCTTTGGGCCTCCTTACCCTTGCCCTCACGGTTTTGTTTTTGGGAGCTCATTGGCTTTGGGTTCGGTTGGAACTCCAAAGTTAAGCGAGTTGAGGGTGGTGCAATTCCATGTATTTATATGATTTAACTTGAATGCATGCACGTTTCTAAAACAAAGGGTCGAACTATATATATTTTCAAAATGAGTTTATAACTAATTTATTTTTGGTCCACTCACACTTTGACTGTTTTCTTGATCCTCCAGGCGGTGATACGGAGCAGGGGACCGATTCCGAGGCCGAGGCATAAATAGTATCGTTGCGTTCTGTCCACTCTACGGGGTAAGTATTGTGTAAATTATTTTATTAGTACGAACATAATACTTTGGTCCCTTGTCTGACGATACTGTTGTATTAGACACCAGTGTGTATTTTGGAACCCTGTTAAGGGTATTTGTGATATATTTATGTTAGGGCCCGACGCTCCTCGGTCAGGACCCGACTCTAGCACGATATTGTCCACTTTTGGCCTCCTCTCCCTCACGGTTTTGTTTTCGGGAGCTCACGGTGTAACTTCCCTGGGGGTCATCCATCATGGCATTGCACCAGCCTCAATTAGCTTAACTTTGGAGTTCCAACCAAACCCAAAGCCACTAAGCTCCCAAAATGCCTCGTTTAGATCAGAGTTGTGCAGCGGCCCACTCTATCTAACATGATATTGTCCCCTATGGATCGTGAGTACATAACTCCAGCGCGCCCGCAGGGTTTTGACCCCAAGACCTCATGTTGGGAGAACACATCTCCAACCAACGCGACCAAACGAGGCCTCATTTTAGATAGGTATGTGCCTACACCTTTAAGGCACACCATCATTCCCCTCCCAGACCATTACCCCTCACAGGAATGTGGGATCGTTCACCGTCCCTCCAGGACACAGATCTTATAATCCACCCCCTTAGGGCCCAGCGTCCTCACTATCACACTTCCCGATTGGGTCTGGCTCTGATACCATTCTACCAAGACCCGACCCTCTTCGGTCAGGACCTGACTCTAGCACGATATTGTCTGCTTTGGGCTTCCTCTCCCTCACGATTTTGTTTTTGGGAGCTCACGGTGCAACTTCCCAGGGGGTCACCTATCATGGAATTGCACCAGCCTCAACTCACTTAACTTTGGAGTTCGAAAATTGTAAGACCGGTGTCCTGGAGGGAACGATGAACGATCCCACATTCCTGTGAGGAGGGAATGGTCTGGGAGGGTAATGGTGGTGTGCTTTAAAGGTGTAGGCACACACCTATCTAAAACAAGGTCTCATTTGGTCGCGTTGGTTGGAGATGTGTTCTCCCATCAAAACCCTACGAGCGCACTGGAGTTGTGTACTCGCGGTCCAAAGGGGATAATATCGTGTTAGATAGAGTGGGCCGCTGTGCAACTCTGATCTAAACGAGGCCTTTTAGGAGCTCAGTGGCTTTGGGTTCAATTGGAACTCCAAAGTTAAGCGAGTTGAGGTTTGTACAATTTCATGATGGGTGACCCCCTGGGTAGTTGCACCGTGAGGGATAATAGGCCCAAAGCAGACAATATCGTGCTAGAGTCGGGTCCTGATCGAGGAGGGTCGGGTTCTAACCGAGGAGGGCCAGATCCTGACATGATGGCCCGTGAATGAAAAAAAAAAGGACATCGAGACGATGAGGATGGTGGCCACGGTGGAGCAACGACGGGGAGGTAAGCCCCAAACCCGTGAGCCCTGATTTCGGATAAAAAATGGTGGAATTGTTTTTGTTGGTTATTGATTGATTTGGTGATTGGGATGATGTTCCTCAGGTTGAGACAAACTCAGTGGGCCTGGTATAGAAGCCAGAGGTGGCCGGAATCGAGGGAACTCGACGAAGGAATCTGGGCTCACTGTTCTTGAATCCAAAGGGTAAGTTTACAGTTTGATTTCATGTTTTTAAGGTCATAGATCGATTAGAGACAGTAAGACAGAGCTGTAGCAGTAAACGGGGAGGAGTTTGGTGGTCGGACGGTAGAGAACCGACCGGGTCAGGCCGTGGGTCTGCAGGACCCGACTGAGGATAGGGATAACATAATGATGTCAGCAATGACGTCATCAGGGTGACGTCATCCTGTCAGATCTGACAATGTCAAAAATAGACCAATAGGAACTCGACACGTGGCACTGTTAGGGTTGTTAGTGCTGACATCAACATGACATCAGTGTTGACTTTTTGAAGGTTGGCTTTCAGTGTTGACTTTTGGGTTGACCAGGCGCGTGGAGGTGGGCTCGAATTTTGAGATGGGCCCAGTTTCATTTTAAAGGTTTCGACGATTCGGATCCAATGGTGATGATTTCGAGTCGATCGGAGATCGTTAGGTTGGTCAAATCAAGGTTTTTTACCTCGAAAAATGTGTCCGGGACACATTGACTTTTTTGGGAGTTTTTGGGGTTCATCCTATAGACTTGTATAGTTGATTATCAGGTGTGATTTGGAAAGGTCCGGATGTTCCGGTAATGGTGATTTAGCCCTAGAAGGCTTATGACAAGCGTATCGAGGCGGCAGTTAAGACGGTCTGTGAGTGGACATTGATTTCTAAATTGATGCATGCATAACTATTTTATATGCTTTAAATATGTGATTTATGGTGGATTTGATTGTGGTATTTAATATTCACGTATTTGCACGTATTTCGAGGTTTACGATTTTATACTATATTTCTACGTGATTGTGATTTTAATAATGGTTCAATGGTATGACTTCGAATTTGAAAATATGGAACCAGGCTTGAGACCCATTTGATTTAATGAGGCATCGGGCTGGTGGCCCAATTGGTTATGATATCGGGCTTAAAGCCCAGTTGGTTTATGAAATGGAATATCGGGCTGAGTCCCTTGAATTTGGAAATTAGATTTGTGGAAATGGTTTATGAAAGTTATACTTTGGGCACGAGACCCATTTGTGGATTTACGATGGTTTTATGGAAATCCCGTGCATAGGCCCTTTGAACGGTTTGAGATGATTTATGAAATGTTTTCCATATACCATCCTTATGTATGGATTGTCTCCTCCAGACGTCCCGTAGTATCCTGGAGTAGTTACAGAACATTGTCTGCGAGGGGTCATTACACAAAGCGACCGGGCCGTATAGTGACTCAGGAGTAGGATTGCTAGAGGTTAAAACCTCCCCCCAAGGAGGGTCATTGATCTGCTGGTCATTGACCTGGGTGGACCCTAGGGAGACTCGGGATTGAGACCCCAGAGTAGTACGCGTAGCTTTGGAACCGTGACAGTGGTATTGATTAGGCATCAGTTGTAACACCCCGGAAATTCGAGGATTTTAATATTGTGATTTAATGTGTGAATTGACGCTTTTACCCTTGTGATTGGTATGACCAATTGTTTACTTTTTGATTTATGAATTAAATGGACTTTGACCTATGACCGTGACGTAGTTCGGGACGTCACGAGTTCATAGACAGGTGGCACGTCCAATTCGGACGATCAGGGAAAAAGTTATGACTATCGGAAGTTCAGGGGTATTACCGTAATTTTGATGGTTGGGGCGAAAATGTTGACTTTTCATTTGATAATTAATTTTCACGAGAATCAAGGACCGTTAGGTAGGTCTCGACGTCCTGAGTCCGTAGACAGGCAGCACGCAGAAATCGGACTTCGTACGAGGAAGTTATGGTCAGAAACGTGAAATCGGGAGGTTCGTGTCTCGGTTTTCGTGCCAAATATTTTATTCTGGAAATCTGATTGGAGGACATCTGGTGAGTGACAAGTGTCACTCACCCATTGGCTAGATTGGATCAGATCCACTATGGGTTTAAATACCATTAAAACCAACTTTTAATTCCAGCCATTGATCTGGAAATCTCCAGATCTAATCCTCACCTTTGATCTCATTCTGAGATTCAATCCTAGCCCTTGATTTATTTTCCTGATCTGTATTAAAATGCATGAAACCATACACCTATGTTTTCATTCTCCCAACCCAATTGCACGATTTTCTCTTGGAACCAACTCACCAGCCCTCACCACTCAACCTCACACCCCAGGCAACCAGCAACCACCTCCCTGACGCCGGCCACCACTCCACGGCCACCCTGCACGGCCGGGTTTCCCTCAGACCCGAGAAGAAACCCGAACAACCCAAGTCACCCAAACCATCCAAACCTTCACTTTTGAACTCGAACCAACGTACGGTTAGGTGCACTGTGACGACAGGACGGCACAGAACGGAACTGGACGACGCACGGCGGGACACGGCGGCGATGGGACGAAAAACCCGTGAGTGCCCGATTTCCTTCCCTACTTCGAAACGCCCGTTTTTGACGTTGGAATTGTTTGGTTGTTGTTATGACACACTTAGGGGACCTAGGCGATCAGATTGAACCCAGAACCGTGGCTGGAAAGTCGACGACTCGCCGGAGAAGATAACCAGAACCGGCAGCCAACCTTCCCGTCGATTTTCAGGTAGTCTCTTCGACCTAGAATCTAGTTCTAATTGCACAGAACCGTTGAGGAGGTTGAGACGAGTCCATAGGAACCAACCTCACCTGAAATGGTGATCGGAATCGCGATCTGTGATCGGGTCGAGCCGTGGGTCTGCGGTGACCCGGTTCTCTGACCCGGTTACTGTAGCTGATGACGTCATCATGCTGACGTCAGCAGTGACGTCATGATGACGTCATCATGTCAGAAACTGTCAGACCAGAGACCAATGGACTACTGACACGTGTCCTCTGACACTGTCAGTGATGACGTCATGCTGACGTTAGCAGTGACGTCATGCTGACGTCAGCAGTACTGTAGCACGGTTGACCAGGCGCGTGGGGGCGCATGTGAACAGTAATTTTGGTGGGACCACCACCATTCATTAGGTTTCGACGATCCAGATCCAATGGCGGTGGTTTCGGGTCGATCGGAGATGATTAAGTTGGTCAAAATGAGGGTTATTGAATTGGAAAGCGCGTTCGGGCTGCTTTTCCGGACCGGTTTCGGTCTAGGGTTTCATAGTTGAATGTTAGGGGTTTGTATTGACCCTTACGTATACTTTGGATATGACAGGGATTGTATAATTGAACCAGATCGAGGGTATACGCTCGGTTTTCAGCAGGACTGTACTGTGAGTGGGCCATTTTCTTAAACCCTTGTGTGCATAAATGTTTTCTGGTTTTATTATACTTATTCACATGATAAAACAATGATGGTTTTGATGATATGGAAAATATAGTTATGGCACGTTTCACGGTATTTGGGCTTGAGACCCGTCTAATAAAACTTAATGATTGGTTCGGATTTTATATATATGCTTGCATGTGGATATCAATAAAATGTTTTTGGTACTGCACTGTATAGATCCATTCGTATGATACTGTCTCCTCCGGATGAGGTACCCCGGAGAGGTCACGGACGTCTGGAACGTCCAGCGTCTATGACGCTAAGCATCGGGGATGCTGTAACCGAACAGGGTTCGGGGATTAAACTCGGAATTGAGACCCGAGTGGCACGCGTAGCCTTGTGATAGTGACCTTATTGGACGTCAAGGACGTCAGACATCAGGGATGTCGGGATTGGAGTGTATAGTGCAGCAACTAAAATTATACTTATGGTTTTATTATATGCCTTATGGTTCATATTATATGATTGATGGTTTTAAATACGGTTGCATGCATGTTTGGAAAACGGAGGGGTAAATTATATGTTTTACTTATCAAATGATTTTATAAACTTGAGTTTCGGTCCACTCACCCTTAATGTTTTTGGTAACCCCTCCAGGTCGTGATACTGAGGTAGAGGAGGAACCTGAGACTGAGGCATAGATCTACTTCTGCGTACCTGAACCCCTGTTGGGTAGTGTACCCGCAGGTTTACTTTAGATTCGTGCTCGCATCTTGTAATTTTGGATTTCATCCCTTGTCTGACATCTGTTTAATTCGGATTTGATGTATAACTTTAATTTGGTTATTTATGCATTTGATGTTTGAGGTTAAAATTGGTATGAATTTTTGGGTGTCAGACGGGAGCAGGGCACGTCCCCTTGTGGTCCCTGTGGGATTGGGGCGGGTCCTGTCATCAGTGATGCCGAGGATTAGTTAAACTATGTTTTACTGTATTCGCATTTCTTTGTTGATTAGTTTTGGATTGAATTCCCACATGATTGGTTTTTGGGCTGAGTTCCAATATACTTTGGTTTACGGTTTTGGGCTAAGGCCTTAATGATTTAATTAAAGTAAATTGTTTGATTACTGGTTTTCGAATGCATGCATTTTTTTTAGGGAAGGACATAAATGTCTTCTTATGAAATGTGTTTTTATTAAATTATTGATTTTTCGTCCACTCACAGTTTTAATGGTTTTTAATTCCCTTCAGGTTGATCGTAGATGCGGACTGTAGCGGAGACCGAGACATCACACTCCTCCACTGATCCTGGCGCACTCTGGAAGCCCCGAACTAGCTGAGGTTTTGAGTTATCCCTTATCTGACACTTCGGTCAAACAGGAGCATGACATATCCCGCGTCAATCCCGGGGGGATTGGGATAGGTCGTGTCACATTTGATTTATGTGATCGGGCTAAAGGTCCAGTTGATTATGATATCGGGCATGAGTCCCAATTGTAGTTTATAAATGTGATTTCGGGTTCGAAGACCCTAAAACGAATTTGGATTTGAGTACTTGGATTTCTGGATTTATGATGGTTTTATGGAAATTCTGGGCATGGCCCCTTTGAGATGTTTTGAAATGATTTTATAAAAATGTTTTCCATATACCATCCTTATATGAGGATATGTGGATAGTCTCCTCTAGATTTCTGGGACACTAGGAAAGTCACGGCGCATTGCCTGCAAGGGGTCATTGCACGGAGCGACCGGACCGTATAGTGACTCAAGAGCAGGATTGCTATGATTAGACGTCTGAGACGTCAGACATTTGGGATGTCAGAGATTGACTCGGCGAGACCCCAAGCAGCACGCGTTGCGTAGACCGTGATATGACGTCTAGGACATCAAGCGTCTACGACGCTAGGCATCTGGGATGCCAAGGATGGGTATTTAGTAAACATGATTTATTAGATTTATGAAATGGTATTTCTATATTTATGGATTTGGGCAATGGCCCACTTGGATTTGGATTTACGAATTTCAGTGTTTTACAGTTTTGGTCTGAGTTCCCACACTTGATTGATTTTATGGTTTTGGGCTAAGGCCTCAAGGTTTTTGAAGGAAATGATTTTGGTTTTATAAACGGTTTTTATTAATATTTGAATTAACTGGTTTTAGTATGCATGCATAGTTTTAAGTGAAGGGTATACATGTCTTCTTTTCTAAAATGTATTTTATTAAATTATTTATTTTCGTCAACTCACAGCTTTTATGGTTTTTAATGTCCTTCAGGTGATTGCGGATGCGGGCTGTAGCAGAGACCGAGACATCACACTCCTCCACTGATCCTAGAGCGCTCTGGAAGCTCGTTTGGACTGTTGGCCTGGATATCCCTTGTCTGGCCTTCGTGTTACACGTGGGTTAGACAGGTGTTTGGTCTTCGTGTCGCACGTGGGTTAGATGGGAGCATGGCACATCCTGCGTAATCCCGGGGGGATTGGGATGGGTCGTGTCACTTTAGATGCTTCGCGGGGGCGAAGACTTTGACGCTTCGCGGGGGTAAAGGCTTTGTATGCTCTTTTGGAGACACAATGCATTCTCTACTCTCTTTCTGTGTTGTAAAGGCTGAAACACTACCTTCAAATGATCGAATGGATCGTCGCGCCCTAACTACGTTGAATCGCGAGGATTGACGGAAAGTTCTGATGAACGATGAACAACGTTCAAGAACTTTGAACATAGTCAATGAACGACGAACAAAGTATACCAAAAGATGAACATGACTGATGAATAACGTTCAATGACTTCAAACATAGCCGATAAATGACGAATGAAGTACGATGAACGATGAACATAGCTGAAGAACAATGGACAACTTTTAAGAACTTCAAACATTGTCGATGAATGACGAACGAAGTATGATGAACGATGAACGATCGCGAGAGCCCCCCTTGAGTATTTCTCAATCGGCTCTCAATGAAAGCACCAATTTTTGAAGCAGAATTCGTCCGTACTCTTAAAATTCTCCTAGATCCCTACAAACAGTAAACAATAAGCTATCGTTCGCTCTTGATCGAGGCCCGGGGGGTTGTTCGACCAAGAACGCTACAATACTTAAGTTAGTTTTGAAAGAGAAATCTCAAAAGTTTATGTAGCGTTGAATTGAATTACCTTGAGAATGAAATGATTTTTTCTATTTATAGGAAAACCTTAGGAGTCTCGGAGCATTCTGATTGGTCAGTTAAATTTGTAATTAATAAATAATATATTATTTAATAATTATAATAATTGTTCATTATGCCGATAATTAAAGCAATTTAATATTAATATTAATTGTTCATTATTAGGAATAATGTCATTAATATTATTGAGACTTTAACTCGATTAAATAATATATTAGCTAGAAATACATTATTTAACTTACGGGTGCCTGTGAGCCTTTAATGTCATTGTCATGAGCAAATTGGACATTTGGAAATTATGGGCCATAAGACAGCTCGATATTTTTCGGATGATTTTGGATTCCACAAAATGTATCCAAGCATCAAGCACATGATCATATCAAACATGAATCGTTCAATTATTAATCAATTAAACCATACCGGCATGCACATGATCATATCAAACATATGAATTGTTCAATTATTCAATTAAACACATGATCATTTATTTATCCGTGTATCGAATAAATTCTCCAAAATACTAGGTTATTTTGGAATATATTCACGTCATAGTTAATTGAGTAAAACTAAACTTTCAATGTAAGTAAATGAAAACAATAAGTCGATTTCCCCATATGTTACGAGGCCCAACTTAATTCCTGTTTCAAGAACCTCCTTGGATTCGTAATTACAGGTATATAGATCGGCCCCGCCTTTAATATATTCTCTTTTGTGCATTAAGAGTTCATTTTCTATGGTAATCCCCATTGTAAGATAGTCGTTGGACGGATAAATAAAAGGACCCAATTGTTTCCATCGCTTTTTTTGCAGAACCCACAAGTCACTCTTTTCCATGCCCTCCTCCTCACAATCATAAAATCTAAGAAGCAAACAAATTTGTTCCTGGTAAACGTCAATACATAACCCCCATAAATTGCAAATGGCATCTGGTGCTATAAATTCTTCAAATTGTTCACTTCCTGAATCCAAGGACATAATGCTGAATATAGGACCTTTCTCAATGATATGGTATGCTACTCCATTGTAAAATGTGCCCTTATGATGCTGCCAAGTGCATTTTAGCCAAGGAGGAATTGCTTCGATCATCTTCCAAGAGTCTGTTGTAAGACTATAGACCTCAACCGCGACGGCATCTTTGTTGGTAAGCATTATCCTCACAGCCTTGTAGTCATTAACTCCAGGGTGGAAGCCGAATTGGAGAGCAACATGGTCAAATTTAATGTTATTGGTGCTCATGGAAGTGGTCCTAAATTTCCTAATAGATGGGTTCCATATGTGTATAGGACTACCAAAGTTCAATACGTCATCCGAAATGCAAACTAAACCATTGCTTGAACCATAGATCCCATAATGTTCTGTACTTCCCAAGGGATGGCTTAAATTGGAGCACAGCTCAAAATTTTCGTTGGAAAAGAGAGACCACTGAAAATCTTGTTTAACATATGGGTCACCAGGGTCGGCCCGACTTTCAAAATTTGGGTGGTGGAGGCAAAGTAGATAGATATGTGCATGTGTTCTGACGTTCCTATGAAGGTGCGTACTAACAAAACTCGAACTTCCAATTAAATCACTCCAGGACTTGCACGTACTCAGAAACCGCATCAGGGATTTTGCAGGTAGCTTTACTAGGATGTCCATTAAGATTTCCTTCTTAGATCGTGTGAATGTCATCCTCCAAGAAAATTATAAATAAGGATATACGTTTGAATAAACAGTATGGATCATAACCCGATGGTGGTACCGCTTTTGCAGAAAGTCCAGTCACTCACTTTTCAGGCTGGTAATGGGCAAGGGAAAGGAGTGAAGTTTGCAACTGAATAAAATGGCAGTTCCATGGATATATAAAACAGCCAAATATTTATAACCTCCAACGAGAGAAAAGCAAAAGGAAAAGAAAGAGTTGTATTTTAGGACAGCATACCAGGAGTAAAAAGTGGCTAAGATACTGGCAGGCCGGACGCCATTGAAAGGACAATACAGTTACCTTTTTTGTTTGTTCAGTACAATACAGTTACCTATTAATTTGACTTCCTAGAATAAAGCGCCCCCACATGACGATAGGAGACACCGAGACAGCAATGATCAATACGTAAAGAAACCTTAAGTTTCCCTAATTAGTAATTTTTTGATACGGTATACAAGGATTTCGGAAAATAGGTATTGGACCCAGTCACGCAATGCATGTCCACTAAGCAATGAGAAATTATAAGTGTAACGTACGTAACACGTTTTGTCTATTCACGGAGCTCTTCTGACTCTTATTTTCCTCTTTGTATTTCTCTTTTTAGACGAGGGTCATATAACTTCCTAGCTAGTAGTTATTCTATGCAATTCTACTTTTCTTTTATTCTAGCTATTAATCTTCCAATATCTTCTTGTTTTGGCAATCGTTCTCAAAAGTTAATGGCTTTCTCATTAGAAGCACTCAACTTCGGTCCATTCTCGATTCAAGCCTGCTGTGCTATTTTTCCTTTATCTTGGGTTTTTTTCCAATGAATTTTTCCGGGAAATATTTTTTAAATGAGACATTATTATGTGTGTGGAACCCAAAATCATCCGAAAATTATGGAGCTGCCACGTGACCCGTAATTCCCAAAAATGACTAAATTGCCCCTAGCAATAACGCTGATCATTTGAAAACACCCGCATATTAAATAATCTATTTACCAGTTAAATACGTTATTTGATCGGGTTAAAATCTCTGTAATATCAATATTCTCCCCGAGAATTAATTGTCGTTATTCTTAATAATGGATAATTAATATTGATATTAAAATACAATAATTGTCATTACTATCATGATGAACCATCATTACAATTATTAAATAGTATATTTAATTAATAATATATTTTTTATTAATTAAATATTCAACCGACCAATCAGAACGCTCCAAGGCTCCCAAGATTTTCCTATAAATAGCAAGGCACATTTCATTTCCAAGGTACGTTGATTCTTCGCTTCGAAATATATCCATTTCCTCTCTCAAAGCTAACTTAAGCATCGGAGTGTTCTTGGTCGAACAACCCCCCGGGTAAATCGATCGAGGCAACGATAGCTAATTGTTTGCTGTTTGCAGGAATTGTGAAAACTTTTCGCAGCGGGTTCAATCTTTGATTCAACAATTGGTGCTTTCATTGAGTGTTATTGAGGAATAATCAGAAAAAGCTCTCTCATTTGTTCATCGTTCATCTTTCTTCGTTCGTTGTTCATCGACATTGTTCGAAGATTTTGAATGTTGTTCATCGCTCATCAAGAATTTGTTCATCGTTCATCTTTCTTCGTTCGTCGTTCATCGACATCGTTCGTTATCCATCGTTCATCTTTCTTCGTTCGTCGTTCATCGACATTGTTCGAAGATTTTGAACGTTGTTCAAATCATCCATCAACAACTTTCCAATTCAAAATTCTTCAATCCGGCATGACTAAGGTTCGTCGATCCGTTCAATCAGCTGGAGAAGGTGTTTTTGCCTCAACGGCTCAGACAAGGAATGAGGCTCGCACTGAGACTCCGAAGAAGCGGCCAACTCAACCCAGGCGTGTGTCCATAGAATCGCCAATGGAGACACTTGAAGGGAGGCCAACCTTCAGCTTTGGAGCATTCCCTTCTCCAGCTAACCAAGTACCCGCGCTAGGGGAAGGAACTTCAGCTTCACAACAGACAAGCAGGAGGTTGATAGGAAATGCATCACGACATGATCAGCCCACAGCAAACATGGTCCTAAGGGACTTTCTGGACGGGTGTCATGACATCTCAGGAAGAAGTCGCCACAAACCTCCCCAGGACAACTTGGCGCAGCAAGTTGAAGGGTTAAGCAACCAAGTTCAACTTCAGTTAGAGCTCTTGCAGCGACTCCTAGCAGAGAGACCAGTCCAAGAGCAGGACAGACATTCCACGTCATCTGGAAAACAAGAGCATGCTCAAAGGCGTTCTGGGAAAGAACCAGTCCACTGCCGAACAATGTCACGAGACACTTCGCTAAGCGATTCCAGTGAAGAAAGTCACGCTCACCGAGCAAAAAGCCCTCAACGCCTAAAACCATCAGTACATGAACGGCTAGGAAGTAGGGTTGGGGCAACTTCACGGGCAGAGCGCTCACAGCACTCGCATGGGAGCAGGGGGCAACTTCGAGCTCTATACAAAGACCCAAAACGATCTGCCCACGGCAATAAAGGGGAAGATGAAGCATACTCCCCTACACGATCCCAGAGATCAAGGGAAGAGGCTCAAAGAGGTTCTCGACGATTAGCACAAAGGGACTCATCGCCTCAGATACAGCTCTCTACGCCCTGCGATCTAGAGGTGGCGATCTAGAGGACGACCTACGTCGCCAGATACAGCTCTCTACGCCCTTTATAAGGGATATTGAGGAGGAGCCATTCCCCCAGAGGTTCGCAACGCAAAACTTCACTCCATTCAAAGGAGCCTCCGACCCGGTAAAACACATAGATTATTACCGAGGAGTCATGGTCCCCCACAGGTCTAACGATGCGCTGATGTGCAAAGTTTTTCAAGCTTCTCTTCAAGGCTAAGCCATGACTTGGTTCAATCATCTCCCCCCGAGGTCGATTGAGTCCTTTGAAGAGTTGGTCCTAGCATTTGTGAAGGAATACGCACAACTTCGGACAACCGAGGTGAAAGATGACCATCTTTTCTCTGTCCGAAAGAGAGCAAAAGACACTCAACGACAATACATACGGAGATTTTATGAAGAGAAGTCTCGCATTTTCGGTTGTAGTGACCTTGTTGCAGCAATGGAATTTAAACAAAGACTCCCTCAAGACAGCCAGCTTTACGGGGACATGAGCAATGTGCGAAGTCTCACCAAAATACATTCGCTAGCAGAGCGACATGCAAGTTGGGAGGACGAGAAGAACATCGCTCATACTTAGGACCATGCCAGGGCTAGTGAAAAGGCCTCCAATGAGGATGACCCCCATGAAAAGCTTGCGACTAGAAAGCTTAACAAGCGCAAGGCGGGGCAACAATCCCAAACGCCAGTTATGGGAAAGCCTAACTTGCAGCTATCTCTACCAGTCCATCAGATCCACAATGAAATTAAGGACAAGCCATGGTTTAAGAAGCCGGAGCCAGTCAAGGGCAATCAAGAGACTGCTGATAAAACCAAATGGTGTGCCTATCATGAATGTTATGGGCACAATATCAGCACATGTATATCTTTCGAAAGATATCTCCGAAATCTCCTGAAGGAGGGGCATTGTACAAACTACATCAAGAAAAAGACTGTAAATCACATGGAGAACAAAGAGCCAAATAAGCCAGCGTCAAAGGTGATCCGCATCAACGAGACGCATGTCAACATTAGAGAGACATAAAATTCTATGGAGCTTTCAAATTTTGCTTTTCAAGTTGTCTTCTAAATTCAAGTATCAATGGAATAAGATTGATAAATTGTTCTGAATTCATACAAACCTATTTGTTCACCATGTACAATTTTCAAAGCTTATTCCTTCTAGTGTAAAAAGTCTTCGCCCTGCGAAGCATTCAAGCCTTCGCCATGCGAAGCACCTAAAGCCTTCACCCTGCGAAACATTTGAGCCTTCGCCCTGCGAAGCATCCAAGCCTTTGTCATCGAAGCATCCAAGCCTTCGCCCTGCGAAGCATTCGAGCCTTCGCCCTGCGAAGCATACAAGCCTTCGTCATCGAAACATCCAAGCCTTCGTCGTCGAAGCATCCAAGCCTTTGTCATCGAAGCATCCAAGCCTTCGTCATCGAAGCATTCGAGCTTTCGCCCTGCGAAGAATTCGAGCCTTCGTCATCGAAGCATCCAAGCCTTCGTCATCGAAGCATCCAAGCCTTCGTCATCGAAGCATCCAAGCCTTCACTTTGCAAAACATTCGAGCCTTCGCCCTGCGAAGCATCTAAGCCTTCGCCATGCGAAACACCTGAGCCTTCGTCATCGAAGCATCTAAACCTTCTGAGTCCTGCAAATTTCTGTGCAACAAGGAGAGCTCATCTCGAGCGGTATCTCGCTCCTTTTCTATCAGCATCCTCTCTGCACGACTCGTCTCCAGCTCGCCCACTTTGACTTCCGATGTGAAAAAAAGACCTTAAGTTTTCTTAAGTTATCGCAATCTCACATCGACAACATAATTTTCTATTTTTGCGGCCCTTCGCGTCAAGGTGGCGCATGCGCAGGACCAGAACGGCCAGGTTTGGAAAGAAGTTGCTCAGCATGCTTTTTCTCCAAAGAACCAATGGGTCCTTGCTTATTATTCTTCTTCTGAACAACGGTTTCTTTCAAGTGCAGTGGAGCACTCAACCACTCCTTAATTGGGATGTCTGAAAGCATCCCGCCATTCATGGAGAAAGTATCCGGCTCATGTCCCGGAACTCTGGAAGAACATCTGTCGCCAAGCTCCACGAGAACGTCGCTTGGAAAGGCAATTTGATTGCGAGCCTTCCACTCCATGAAGTCTTCGGGCTTCTCAGAATCCATATCTTTCCCTCGGAATAGACTTAGGCCACGAGAACCGCCATGCCCCCACAAAGCAAGTTTGCTGCGTCTCTCGGCACCTTGACGCATGGCGAGCATATTTTGTGGTACTAGCAAGAGTCACAGTGAATGTGATCCAGCCTACCAATGCTCACTAGTCACGTCCGCAAGCGCACTCAGTCACCGCCAAATCCCCGTCGACTGTTCAGCTAAACTCCGCCCACCACGTGGCGCTGTTTGTACACCCGCTTCAACAAAGTTTCTAAACACCTTCGACGGACTCTTGACGTATAGCAAGCATTTTGTGGTACTAGCAAGAGTCACATTGAATGTGAGCCAGCCTACCAATGCTCGCAGACACCGTCCAAACCGCTCGCTTTCTAAGTTGCACGCGTTTCCGTAATTTCCAACGCTTTCCAGGAATCTCGAATCCTGTCCAAAAACATCATAAAAGGTCAATAATGACTCTATGAGTATCATATCAATTCCCCACAATTTTTTGGGAATTAAATATTAATTTAAAACATAACCTAAACCTTCTGTGAACAGTGATTTGCTACAGTGCGCGACGGACAGTGTTTTACTACAATGCACTGCGAACAGTGATGTGCTACAGTGTGCGGTGAACAGTGTCGTCCCTACAATCCGTTTCTCTATTAAACGGGTCGTGTACCCGCGATCAGACCCAGAAAAATCTCCATCAATTCGACCTTGATTTTTTCCGTTCTTTAAACTGTTTTCATCTAAACCATCTTAATTTAGGTTCTGTACATTTAATTACTTAAATTACAACCAAAATCCAACAATCCCACGATATACTTTCAAATGGGTTTCGTGATCGGGTTCACCCAATTCATCCCTGTTTTCCAAATTAATTCACACAGAAAGCATCGTGAGAGTAAAATAAACATTTTTACATAATCAATTTCGTAGTTACTTACCTCCAACTACACGAACCCAAGCTCGATTTTGGGAAGGGAATGAAGCTTCTGTTTTTACTCAGTACAACCTCAATCCTCTTTGTCTTCGATGTGGATCGGTTCGAAATGATCCCAGGAGACTTAATCAAGTCTCAATTTGGATCCCCACAGCTCGCAAATTCGATTTCGATTTTCCCCCCAAAATTCCAAAATTTTTGATTCTGGTTCTCACTTCTCACCCTCTGTCCCCGTGTTTTCCCTCACCTAAAATCAGACTCTTCAAACACTCAAATACTCACTCTCATGAACAATTTCACCCTTTGTTGTTCACAGATTGAAGGTGAAGGAAGAGGAAGATTAATGGTGTTTAAATATGATTAGAGATGGATTAAAAAATGATTAAAACATGTTGATGATGTTTTCCATGAAACATGGATTAAAAAATGATTAAAACATGATGATGATGTTTTCCATGAAACATGGAGCACATTTTAAGGGTCCTTAAATCAAGGGATGGGTGACACTTGTCACTCAACCAAGTGTTCACAATCAACGGTCACTATTCATAATTTAATATTATTTTAATCGAAATCCCGGTTTGTTTGGTTAATCGTTTTCATCCCCGAGACCACAACTTCGTCGACGAATCTCCGATTTCGGCATGCCGCCTGTCTGTGGATTCGTATCGACTCGACCTACGTAACGGTCCTTGGCCCTCGTCCTTTGGACCTCCCAGGTCAAAAGTCAACATTTCGCCCTTACCTTTCAAAATTACCAAAATACCCCTCAACTTCTGAACGTCGTAACTTCTTCCTCGAATGTCGGAATCGAACGTGCCACCTGCCTATGAACTCGTGACGTCCCAAACTACGTCATAGTCATCAGTCAAAGTCCATTTGACCGTCCGAACTAAAAGTCAATATTTTTCCCACGCCTAGGGGCAAAACAGTCATTTTGCACATTTCGTCCGATTTACTCCACTAATCCCAGATTAGTCATTCTAAATCATAATTAATTAATATTTCATCTAGATACTCGGGACGGGTCGTTACACCCCGCCTTCGCGGATCCATAACTTTCGCATCCGACCTCCGATTGACGCATGCCGCCTGTCTGCGGATTCAGCGCCTCGGGACCTACTCAACAGTAACTGGTAAACCCGGTAAAACAAGATTCCAAACAATGTACATCCCTTCGGATTCCCTGAATTCCGAATCGATGTGGGGGCATTTGTGGAACCCAAAATCATCCGAAAATTATGGAGCTGCCACGTGGCCCGTAATTCCCAAAAATGACTAAATTACCCCTGGAAATAACGCTGATCATTTAAAAACACCCGCATATTAAATAATCTATTTACCAGTTAAATACCTTATTTGATCGGGTTAAAATCTCTGTAATATCAATATTCTCCCCGAGAATTAATTGTCGTTATTCTTAATAATGGATAATTAATATTGATATTAAAATACAATAATTGTCATTACTATCATGATGAACCATCATTACAATTATTAAATAGTATATTTAATTAATAATATATTTTTTATTAATTAAATATTCAACCGACCAATCAGAACGCTCCAAGGCTCCCAAGATTTTCCTATAAATAGCAAGGCACATTTCATTTCCAAGGTACATTGATTCTTCGCTTCGAAATATATCAATTTCCTCTTTCAAAGCTAACTTAAGCATCGGAGTGTTCTTGATCGAACAACCCCCCCGGGTAAATCGATCGAGGCAACGATAGCTAATTGTTTGCTGTTTGTAGGAATTGTGAGAACTTTTCGCGGCGGGTTCAATCTTTGATTCAACAATGTGCATCCCACAAGTTCCACTCGGCCAATGAACCTATTATTGTTGTTTCTTTGTAATTACATTGTTGCGAGAACACTAATGTATTTTATTTTTCTTTTATTTTTTAGTTCCCTGTGAACCTAATCAGACTGCAGACCTTTCACTAATCGTGCTATTAATGCTCATGACCTTCAAGATTGGGTTCTTAATGGATCTAGTGACTACCTATATATATATATATATATATATATCATAATCAAACTGTTCAACATTTGAACCATCATTTTAGGATAATTTATACAAAATATCCAACAAATTTGATATATTTAACCATTTATAGATGTAAACCAATTGGATGGTGCGTAATGAGGATAATTATTAATACCAATATTATTCATTTATTTGATACATATAAATTACTAAAATACCTTCAAAATTATTGATTTTTCATACCTACAAGAATTGAATCACTAAAACTATTAATAATCCAAATCTTATTCCTAGTCAATCGAGTCAAAATAACAACACTTGAATCGAATTAAATTTATTATGAAATAAAACTTCCCGCATAGAGTTTCGATTAACAACTTACTGCAAAAATCACACGAACAAATATATCAAAATACAATGAAATTTATAATACTATATATAATAATATATAATCAAATATATTAACATTTATAATGCATACATATTTTCATATTATTCATATCTATATATATTAATTATAATAATATATATGTGATATATAATCATATATATGTGATATATAATCATATATATAATAATAAATATGAATTATATTTAAAATTATTGTTAATATTATATATAAAAATATATAATTACTCTGGCCCGGCGCACATGCGCTAGGCAAGCCCCACATGGCCACATTGCCCGGCGGAGTACTGTGATTCACCGAGCCAGATACAATAAAATATATCAAAATATAAATAAATATATATATATATTATATATAATCAAATATATTAATATTTACAATGCATTTGTATTTTCATATTATTCATATCTAAATATCATAATATATATATATATATATGATATAGGTTAATATATATATATAATCATAAAAATCAATTATATGTAAAATTGTTGTTAGTATAAAATATATAATTAAATTGTTGATCCAAGGCCTTTAAGTGCTCAAAACGTCATGATTTCGACAGGTGAGGTCTAAACACGCCGTATCACAAACTAAACGGTGAATTTGTCAAATTCACTCGTTAGCATATCGATCGAACCCAAAAATGAAGATTAGTTTTGAAGTTTCCTTCAAAAGTTCCAAGTGTTAATGAGTTGGATGGTTTTAGGATTTTCTCTATTTTTTTCTTCATGGTTCGAGTAATCCAACCGTCCACATTAGTGAGAAACACTCATATATCATCTCCGCAAAAATTTATAGAATTTCAGCTTCCCGAGACTAGTTTACGGTGCGAAACGAATCAACGGTAGCAAATCGGCTTTTGTTGATCCAAGACCTTTAAGTGCTCAAAACGTCGTGATTTTTGACATGAGAGGTCTTGACACGACGTATCACAAACTAAACGGTTAAATTTGTCAAATTAACTTGTTAGCATATCGATCGTGTCACGACCCGACCTTCTCCAACAGGATATTGTCCGCTTTAGGCACAGCCCTCACTGTTTTGATCTAAGGAGCTCATGTACAACTTCCTAGTGGGTCACCTATCCTAGAATTGTACCAGCCTTTAGCTAGTGAGTTCCAAAAGGCCTCATGTTGGATAGATGCATGCCCACACATATAAGGCACATCCCCCAAATCCCCCCCAGCGATGTGGGATTGCTAACCATGCCACCAAGACACGGGTCCTCACAATCCACCCCCCTTGGGGCCAGGGTCTTCGATGACACACTCAATTTCGACTGGGGTTGGGCTCTGATACCAAATTGTCACTGACATGACCCATCCTAAATCCCCCCGAGATTAACGTGGGATGTGCCATGCTCCCGTTTGACACGAAATGTCAGACAAGGGATAACTCGAAAGCGCAGCCCATTCGAGGCTTCGAGAGCGCCGAGGATTAGTGGAGGAGTGTGATATCTCGGTCTCTGCTATAGCCCGCATCCGTGATCAACCTGAAGGACATTAAAACCATTAAAAACTATGAGTGGACGAAAAAATCAATAAGTTAATAAAACTCATTTCATAAAGAAACATTTATGCCCTTCACTAAAAAGTATGCATGCATTCGAAAACCAATAATCAAACCATTTACTTTAATTAAATCATTAGGGCCTTAGCCCCAAACCATAAATCCAAGTATGTGGGAACTCAGCCCAAAACAGTAAAACCAAATCATGTGGGTCCCTGCCCAAATCCATTAACACAGAAATCCAAATCATAAATCCAGTAAATCCATAGATCACAAATCCAATCAACCACCGCCATATACCAATCCTCGACATCCCAAATGCCTAATCAATGCCACTATCACAATATCAAAGCCACGCGTGCTCCTCGGGATCTCAATCCCGAGTCTCCCCAGGGTCCACCCAGGTCAATGACCTGCAGATCAATGACCTTCCCTGGGGGGGCCTTATCCATAATTGCACTCCTGATCTTGAGCTGTGCCTCCGGCAGCCCCTCTCAGGTAATGCGTCATGATACTCCAGGATACTATGAGACGTCTGGAGTAGACAATCCACACATAAGGATGGTATATAGACACATTTCATAAATCATCTCAAACCGTTCCAAAAGGGCTATACCCAGGATTTCCATAAAACCATCGCAAATCCAGAAATCTAAGTACTCAAATCCAAATCCGTTTTAGGGTCTCCGAACCTGAAATCAAATTTATAAACCACAAATGGGACTTATGCTCGATATCATAATCAACTGGGCCTTTAGCCCGATCATGCAAATCAACTGGGCCCTCAACCCGATCCTTATTAAATCAAATGGACTCCAAGTGACACGACCCATCCCAATCCCCCTGGGATTAACACGGGATGTGTCATGATCCCGTCTAACACGAAGTGTCAGACCAGAGAAAATTTAAACCTTTAGCTCGACCGGCTTCTAGAGCACGCTAAGATCCGGTGGAGGAGTGTGATGTCTCGGTCTCTGCTACAGTCCGCATCCCTAATCAACCTGAAAGGCATTAAAAACCAGAAAAGACTGTGAGTGGACGAAAAAACAATAGTTTAATAAAACACATTTCATAAAATACCTTTATGCCCTTCACTAAAAAGCATGCATGCATAGGAAAACTATTATCAAACCACATATGTTTCAATAACCATCAATAGGGTCTCAGCCCCAAGTTTCTTAAATTCAAGTCATACGGGGCCCTGCCCAAATCTATTTATACAAATACATAACATAGTAAACATATGTGGGATCTCAGCCCAAATCCATTTATCATTCATAAAACACAATTTCGCAGATCCAAGAAATCATGTTTATCATATATCATATAATCAATTCTGTCACGGTATCTAAAACTACGCGCGTGCTACTCGGGGTCTCAAATCCCATGATAAGACCCATCCCGATTATCCCTCGATAGTCGTGATGAATCCTGCTCCCGTCTAACAATAACTAAAAATACCAAAAGTAACCAAACTTATATACATACACCACACAACAAATCCCAAAAACATTGTCAGACAAGGGATAGTTAAGTTTTACAGACCAATGACGTCACAAGTTTGACTAGTCAAAGACAATACAGAGCATAGGTACTATTACAGATAGGGATCAAATTCCTACTCTGTAGAGTGTCTGAGTGCGCAACATTCTACTTATTATTTTGCCTCGCTTGCCTCGTTTCTAGCCCCCGTACTTGTGCACTGGCCTGGAGGGTGAATAAAACATTAAAGGTGTGAGTGGAAAAAATAAACTTTTCAAAATATATTTACCGAAACTCAAAGTTTCCCCTCCAGTTTCCACAAACATGCATGCATATCATAAAGCATGAGTAATAATAAGAAATCAATCAAATATGTTCAGTGGACCAATAAAATCAAAACATTTTCCACAAAATCACGGGACTTATTTCCATATCCTGTTGCTTAGAGTCACGTTTATCCCTGCAACGCGTGCAAATCAAATAGGCTCAAGGACCGCTCAAAATCCGAGCATCCGCCGCTGTGAACACATCACCAGCCGGCAATCCAGATCTAGTGAACACATCACTTACTGATCTATGTATATCTAGCACATCTGATCTGAGTCAAGCCTCCCTCGGCTGCTCGACAAAGATTGTGCTACGTGACCTCTTCGGCGTAAACACTTCCATCCCGAAGGCGAGCGTTATCTCCAGGGTGCATTCCGGGGAAAAACATATTTTCACCCGAAAGCACAAAATATCTGCAACATATCATCATCACAAAAACCAGTAAAAAACAGTTGCATTGAAATCAAAATCATTTAACAACATAGGGTCGCAGCCCCAAAATATAGTGTCCTCAAATCCGGAAAAGCCAAAGTCCCGATTTACATTATACTTCCGCAAATCATCAGTATCATCATAATATCACATGGAAATACAACTTCAACCAAAATCACAATTTCATTGGGTCTCAAGCCCAAAATACCATTTTCAATCAAATCCGTGCAACCGTAAACCCGAGTTGCCACGATCACGTAAATCCATAAAATTAATCACTGACTCATAATCCGAGTCTAAATATCATTTTTAATTCCCTGACTCATAACCCGAGTCAAAATATCATTTTCAATCCGGGCCTAGCCCAAAAACATCAATTTCATCATTTCTCGAAAATCGTGCCAAAATATAATATAATAATTATAAAACCGAGAAATCACCGGATTGGAACATAAATCATGCCAAAGCATATAAAATCATATAATAAAGCATTTAAATCATATATGCATGCATCACGGTTAGAAAACCAAAAGTCCACTCACACATACCGTCCGGATTGCTCAGCCTCGAGCTGTTCGCTTTCTTCCGACGTCCCGAGGAATATTCCAGCCTGTCAAACAAAGTGATTTAAGGTTACTAGACTATCATATGATCCTCATAGAAGAATCCCTTATTCTTCGGAATTTTATAATATTATTTAAATATAATTTAAACGCGTCGGGTACTCGAAACTACTCCGAAACCATATCCGATTGACCCGAAACTAACGCGAATAGGTTCGTATCATCGAGAACATCAAGTTTCATGTTGACCACTTCGCCGGAATCCCATCCACGCGCGCTCACGCGCCGCCGCAAGCGGCTGCGCGTGAAAGCCACGCGCGTAGCACAGTGTTGCTACAGTACGTCGTTCTCACCCGAATGTCTGATAAACGGGTTGGAATACCCGCGATAGAACCCGATTCAAACTCCATCAATTCGACGTCAAATCGATCCTTTCTTTCAACTGATCCCATCTAATACAACTGAATTCAAGTTCTGTAAGTTCAATTACCTCAATGAATGTCTAAAACCTCACGATTTCACGATCAACCTTCGACGGGTTTTCAATTCGGGTTTATCGATTTCGTCCCTAATTTTCAAATTAATTCATACAGTTAGTATCGTGAGAGTGTAAGGAACGTTTCTACAAGTTCAATTTGATAATTCCTTACCTCCAACTGGTAGAACTCAAGCTCGATTTTCAGCAGCCATGGAAGCTTCTGTTCTTCCTCAATTCGACACGATTCCTCTTCGTTTTTGTTGCAGGGAGCTTCGTTTTGATCCCAGAAACTTAATTCATTCCTCAATTTCCCTTCTCCTAGCTCACAAATTCGAATTCGAATTTCCCCTAAATTTCTGAATTTTTGAACTCTGAATACCCCCAGTTCTCTCAATCCCTCAAGTTCCTCTCTCTCAATTCCGTTCCTTAAGTTCTTAATTGCACAATGACGATGAGACAGTGGGATATCACGGATCAATTTGGACAATTTGGACAAAATGATTACAATTACCCTTAATTAAGGGATAATTGTCAAAAGTGAGTATGATTATCCCCAAAACCGGTTTCCATGTTATCTGGGGCAGGAAGAAGACAAAGGACAGATGTCATTGTCTGATCATGGTTAAAAGACCATTTTGCCCCTGGTTGGACAAATTACCATTTTGCCCCTAGCCTTCCGTGACCCGTAACGTTCGTATCCGAACTCCGTTTTCGACGTGCCGCCTGTCGTTGTACTCAGGGCATCGAGACCTACCTAACGGTCCTCGAATCGTGTGAAAATTAGTTGTCAAACAAAAAGTCAACATTTTCCCCCTTTTCGTCCAAATTACGAAAATGCCTTCGAACTTCCGAACGTCATAATATCTTCCCTAATCGTCGGAATTGGGCGTGACACCTGTCTATGGACTCGTGACGTCCCGAACTACGTCACGGTCATCGGTCAACATCCGTTTGATTCACCAATCAAAAAGTCAACAAATTGACTATACTATTCACAAGGGTAAAAACGTCATTTATTCAATATTTTACAAAATTACATTTTCTGAATTTTCGGGGCGTTACATCCCAAGTCTCCTTAGGGTCCACCCAGGTCAATGTCCACAGATCAATGACCCTCCCTGGGGGTTATAATCCATAATAGCTTTCATGAGAGTAAGGTACCCAACGGGGGCGACACCTCTCAGTTAGTGCTCGGTGACTACTCCGGGGTCCACCCAGGCCAACGACCCTCCCCCGTGGAGACAATCCATAAATATATAAGGATGGTATATGAAAAAACCTTTTGAAATCATTCTGAAAAGCTTTCAAAGGTTCACGCTCGGTCTCCATAAACCGTCATGAACCAAAAATCCATTTATGGGTCCCCGATCCAAAATCACAACCGTAAACCATAACTGGGCCCTAAGCCCGAATTCGTAAACCAAATGGGCATTCGGCCCGATTCGTAAACCAACTGGGCCTCGTGCCCGATTTCGTAAACCAAATGGGCCTCGTGCCCGATTTCGTAACCCAACTGGGCTCCGAGCCCGATTCGTAAATCAATTGGGCCTCGAGCCCGATACGTAAACTGTAACGACCCGTCCCGAATTCCGGGATTAGATTAGTGACTAATCATGATTAGTGGGGTTGATCGGTGATTAGTTGGGCGAAATCGGACGAACGATGCAAAGTGATCGTTTTGCCCCTAGTCGTGGGTAAAATGTTGACTTTTTGATCGGGCGGTCAAAAGGACTTTGACCGATGACCGTGAAGTAGTTAAGGACGTCACGAGTTCATAGACAGGTGGCACGTTCGATTCCGACATTCGAGGAGAAAGTTACGATGTTCGGAAGTTGAGCGGCATTTTGGTAATTTGGCAGAATTGGGGCCAAATGTTGACTTTTTACCCGGGATGTCTAATGGATGAGGGAAAAGGACCGTTACGTAGAACGTGTCGATACGAATTTAATGACAGGCGGCATGCCGAAATCGGAGATTCGACGACGAAGTTATGGTCACGGGAACGAATTCGATTACCCGAACAAACCGAGGCTCCGATTAAAATAATATTATAATAATGAATAGTGACCATTGATGTGGCTGCTTGGATGAGTGACAAGTGTCACCCATCCCTTGTTTTAAGGCCAAGAATCTGCTCCATGTTTCCCTCCCAACATCTTCATTATGTTCTAATATTCGTTAATTACCCTTAATCCTCCATTAATCATCTTCTTTGTCTTCAAACCGTGAACAATGAGCATCAGAAATTGGGAGAATTGAGCTCCCTTCCACAACCGGTTTTGAGGAAAAAATTGAGAGCTTTGAAAGACAGAATTAACGAGGGAATTACGGGGACAAAGGGGGAACTAGAAATCAAAAATCGAAAATTAGAAAATTTGGGGGGAAATTCGAATACTGAGAGATAGGCTCTGAGGATCAGAATTGAGCTCAATTCGAGCTTTCTGGGAGTGCCACGATCAGAACCATGGAAAGAAGGAAGCAATTTGGTGACTATTGGGCTCTGAACGGACTTGATGACCGTGAGCAAATTTGAAGGTTGAGTAGTGATCGTGGGATGATCGAACGATGAAATTGGTTTGGGAAATGAGTTTCTCATGGTCCACTTATACTTCTGGGTGAATCAATTGGAAGAAATCAGTTGGAATGGACGAATTTCGAAGAAGGAACAGTGACGGGTGTTCTTCATTGTTCATCGTCGAATCGTGGGATTTCAGGTAAGGATTGATGTAATCAGGTTTACAGACCTTTAATTGGACTTAAAACGAAGCTAACTAAATGTTCAAATGAATGAATTGGTGTCGAATTGATAGGAAACGAATCGGGTTATCTCGCGGGCCAACAGGATCCGTTTACCAGACAAACGGGTTGGGACGATGACATTGTAGCAAGCGCATGGGTTTCACACGCAGCCACTCACGGCGGCACGTGGGCACGAATCTCGAGGTGAGGTCAACATGACTTCTATCCTATTTAATGTAACAAATATTTTGGGATTGGTTTCGTGTCGCTCGGAGACCGTTTCGATATTGTTCGGGACGTCCGAAGGTTTTAAATCGAGTTTAAAAATAGTTAAAAATTCGGGAAAATTACGGGACTTTAATAGGATGTTAATGAAGAGGTTAGTGACCCTCTAATGTGATTTGGACAGGATTGGGAGTCCCGGTGATAGTGGTGTGGCACGGGAAGGCTTATGGCACGCATATCGAGGCGTATCATTAAACGGTATGTGAGTGGACTTTGGTTTTATAAATTATATGCATGCTTAACTGTTTTATATGTATTATGATTGTGATTGTATGATGTTGATTTGGATATTGGTAAATTATACGGTTTCACATATTTCGAGGTGATTTACGTGCTTGCACGTAAATCGAGGTTTTTCCGGTTTTACACGAATTTTCCATACTTATGAATTGGATATAATATGATGAAATGGTTTTGAAATTGGAAAGATGAACTCGGGCTTGAGGCCCAATTGTTTTGGAAACCTCGGACTTGGAGTCCATTTGAGTTACGTAATCGGGTTGGGGGCCTAGTTGCTTTATGAAATCGGGCCAGGGACCCAGTTGTTACGAAATCGGGCCGAGACCCATTTGAGTTATATTATCGGGCCAGGGGCCCAATTGATTTACGAATTAGGGTCGTGGGCTCAGTGGTTTATAAAATCGGGTCGTGGGCCCATCGGTTTATAAAATCGGGCATGAGGCCCAGATAGGTTATAAATGTGATGTCGGGTCTAGGACCCTATGTTAATAAATGTGATTTCGGGTCTGGGACCCTATGTTTAATAAATATGATTTCGGGTCAGAGACCCTAAATGGAATTGTAATGTTTATGGAGATTTCGGGCAAGGGCCCATTGTAATGTTGTGAAATGATTTAATAAAACTGTTTTCCATATACCATCTGGATAAGAGGATATATGATGGTCTCCTCCAGATGTCTGGGACACTGGGGAAGTCACGAGGCATTGTATGCGAGGGGTCATTGTACGGAGTTACCGGACCGTATAGTGACTCAGGAGCAGCATTGCTATGATTGACGTCTGGGACGTCAAACATCTGTGATGTCAAAGATATTGACCCGGAGAGACCCCGGGCAGCACGTGTCGCATATTATACCGTGAGATATGACGTCTGGGACGTCAAGCGTCTGGGACGTCAAGCGTCTGGGACACTAAACATCTGGGATGCTGGAGATGGTAATGGTAAATATGGATTAATGAATCTATGAAATGGCTTTTCGGTTGGATTCGTGTTTATGTGGTAAAAATGGATTATTGGTGATTGAAATGGTATTTCGGGTCGGGGACCCTAAATGGTTTTGGATTTATGGATTTATGTTTATGGCTTTGGGCGGTGGCCCACATGGTTTTGTATGTCTAGATGTGGTATTCCACAGTTTTGGGTTGAGTTCCCACACTTGGTTTTGAGTTACGGTTTTTGGGCTAAGGCCCTAATGACTTGATTGAACAAACGTTTTGGTTACTGGTTTTCGTGGCATGCATACATTTTTATTGGAGGGCATAAATGTCTTATAACTGTGTTTAACGAACTTAAGGATTTTTGTCCACTCGCAGTTTTTATTGGTTTTAATGCCCTTCAGGTTGATTACGGATGCGACTGCAGTAGAAACTGGGACATTGTACGCCTCCTCCATCGATCCTTGCGCACTCTGGAATCCCCGTTTGGGTAGTGAATTTTGGTTATCCCTTGTCTGAAACCCCTTGTTGGACGGGAGCAGGGCACATTCCACGGTAATCCCGGGGGGATTGGCATGGGTCCTGTCAACTTGGTATCAGAGCAGGGTTGCTCTTTTTGTGCACGCAGGTCGAGGGTGTGATGTCTCTTTGGGCTGCAGTTCGTTATCAACCTGATAGATAGTTTTTGGGTTTTAATCACGGATAGAGTGTGTTTGGCCCGATAGGCCGTGTGTTAATGTGATTCGACCCAAGTGGGGTTAATTGTGATGAACTGGTAATGTGGGACCGTCGGTTCGGTCATGTGATATTAGATTTTTGTGCTGTTGGGCACTGCTGGGTTCGAGGAACCCCAATTGAGTAATGGTCTAAAATGTGAACCCTAGTGGTGATTGCTAGTATGAGGGACATTGGTACATCGGAGTTAGCCGATGACCTTAGTGGTGGAACCAGTGTAGATGGGATGATAAGATTGACTTTGACGTCTATACGATGTCTAGACCGCGGGGTCGGTCAGGTTGTGGATTTTATTGCTAAGAGCAGTTGGGTTCGGTGGAACCATAGGGTGTAATTGTGGAATCCTAGTATATGATGGATTAAAAAGGTGAACCTTAGTTGTGACTAGTGGATGAGAACTTGTGCTGCGAAGAGCGGCTGAGGTCATGGATGACCATGTGGATGACTCTAGTGAGTCTAGTCATAACTATGGGATTCGACCCACGGGTACAGTTACGAGATAAAATATGGAGTCCCGAGTTAGACCGGATATTAGTGTGATGTGTGGACGCTGATCTCGATAGCAATGACTGTTAGTCGGTAGTCATGTGGAGATGACTGGCTATCAAGGGTATTTAGTGTGGTTACAATACTTAAGGATCAGGGGACGTTCAGGGAACGTTCATTATCCTGATGTGAATTGTTAGAAAGGTGGTACCCATAGTTGTGGGGTACGAGTAGAGGTACGGGATCGTCGTTCGGTATGAGCGGAGATCTAGGGTTGTCATATTTGCACACGGTGTGCAAGTATGGATGTTTGTAGGTTGGTAATTTTGTACCGATGCTAGTATGGATGCCTGTGTGCTGATACTAGTGTTGTTGATAGTGCGTTGGTGCTGGTACTAGCGCTGGTGCTGGTGTCAGTGATTGTGATGACGTTGAGCCACGAGTTGGGGTATGACTCCGTCATGATGAACATAAGTACGGTCTTTGAGATTCGGTAGTGGTTGAGTGATGGACTGGATGGGATCCATAAGAGATTGTGATGTGTTAGGATAAGTCCCAACAGTGGTGAGATGAAAAGTGATGAGTGGATAAAAAGGTATGATTGAAACATGAGGAATCTTGGGATGACGTCCCCTACGTCATGAGAATTAGTGGAGTTGGGGAGTTGTTGGCAACTCCGAAATTGGAGTCACTGTATGTTTCTAATATCCCCAGAATGTACATGGAAATGATTAGAATTGGAAGAGACGAGGAAAACCATTGGTGGTATAGATGGGGGATTTTGTGATCGAGAATAACTTGGAGAACTGAGTGTTGAACCTGTAAAGGTTGGGATGTGCGGACGAAACAATAATGGCTTGATTGCGGACACGTGGTTGTCCAAGTGAGTTGGGGATGTAGGGAGTCCAGTGGTTGGACTTGACATCTCGTTGGGAGTATGTCTGCTTCCAACATGGTTGGAACCTTAGTTTCGAGGAGAGTTGTGATTGTGGGACGAGAGGAGCGCTCGTTTCCCTCGACAATCGGACCTCCCGGGTCAAAAGTTAATATTTTGCTCACGACTAGGGGCAAAATGGCCATTTTGGATCGTCCGTCCGATTTTGTCCAACTAATCATTGATTAACCTCACTAATCCTTCATTAGTCACTAATCTAATCCCGGAATTCGAGACGGGTCGTTACACCAAGTCTGAGGGTTCATAAATCAAATGGGTCTCAAGCCCGGTTCCATATTTCCAAATCTGAAATCATACCATTGAACCATTATTAAAATCATATTCACGTAGAAATAAAATATAAAATCGTAAACCTCGAAATACGTGCAAATATGTAAATTACCTCGAAATACGTGCAAATATGTAAATCACCAATACCACAATCATCATCATAGAAATCACATATGTAAAACATATAAAACATTTATGCATGCATCACAATTTAGAAAACAAAGTCCACTCACAGACTCCTCGATACGCGTGCCATAAGCCTCCCCGACTAAACCATCATCTATGGAACTTCCGGACCTGTCCAAATCACACTCGAGGGTCATTATCTACCTCCAATAGGCTAATGTTGAATCCCCCAATTTTCTGAGATTTTTAAACATATTTAAAATAAATCTTAAACCTTTGGACGCCCAAAACTACCCTGAAACGGTGTCCGGTCGACTAGAAACTTGTCCCAAAATATCAGTTACATCGAAAGGATAAAATTACATGTTGACCTTGTCCCCCAACTCTGCCTCACACGCTGGGAACAGTGTCGTCTTCAACCTCAAGTGAACCCGGTTCACTATAAATCTAGTTCACCCTTGGTTTTCAGCCATTTGTGACCCTGTTAATCCCTAAACCTTCTTCTAATCATTTCCAATCGATTCATGGTTTCAAAACTGGAAAACGAAGCCTAGATCATACCTTCCCGATCGATGAACAAACCAGCCAACTTACTCTGTTGAGTTCTCTCGATTCTGACCGCCTCTAACCACGATTCAAGGTTTAGACGACTCGTACAGCCACCAGAAACGTCATATGATGGTTAGAATCGATCAACAACTACCAAAACCCAACTTTCAAGTTTGATCCAAAACTCACCATTTTTGGTTTCTTTGGCCACCGTCCACGACGGTCCTCAACCTCATCACCGTTCAGCTCGTCCTAGTCTCCCCTTCCATTTTCCTTCACGTTCCAAAAGCAAATGATGATAATAAAGGGTGTTAGTGTGGAATTGGGTTCACGGTTCAATAGGTTCTCACGGGTTTTAGGAGGAAACAAAAATGATCGATGATGATGAAGATGATGATGAAGATGAAAGGTGAGGATAAGAGAGATGTGAGAATAAAATAAATAAAAACAACCAACCAAACCAAGATCCAAAATTTAGGGGAAGTGACCAATGAGATGTGCAAGACCCGTGTCCTGGAGGGAACGGTGAACGATCCCACATTTCTGTAATGGGGGAATGGTCTGGGAAGGGATTGGTGGTGTGCATTAAAGGTGTAGGCACACACCTATCTAGCGCGAGACCTTCTGGGAGCTCACTGGCTTTGGATTCCGGGGGAACTCCAAAGTTAAGCGAGTGGAGGCTGGTGCAATCCCATGATGGGTGACCCACTGGGAAGTTGCACCGTGAGCTCCCGAAAAAGAAACGTGAGGACAAGGGCAAGGAGGCCCAAAGCGGACAATATTGTGCTAGATGAGTCGGGACCTGATAGAGGTGGGTCGGGTCCTGACAGAATGGTATCAGAGCTAGACCCCGACCGGGAAGTGTACCAACGAAGACGCTGGGCCCTAGGGGGTGGATGGTAAAACTCGTGTCTTGGAGGGAACGGTGAACGATCCCATATTTATGCGAGGTGGGAATGGTCTGGGAAGGGATCAGTGGTGTGCCTTAAAGGTGTAGGCACACACCTATCTAGCGCGAGGCCTTCTGGGAGCTCATTAGCTTTGGATTTCGGGGGAACTCCAAAGTTAAGCGAGTGGAGGCTGGTGCAATCCCATGATGAGTGACCCACTGGGAAGTTGCACCGTGAGCTCCCGGGAACAAAACCATGCGGGTGTGATGGTGCGCCCTGCCCAGAGGGGACAATATCGTGTTAGATATAGTGGGCCGCTGCGCAACTCTGATCTAAACGAGGCCTTTTGGGAGCTCAGTGGCTTTGGGTTCGGTTGGAAATCCAAAGTTAAGCGAGTTGAGGCTGGTGCAATTTCATGATGGGTGATGACAGGACCCTGTCCCAACCAAAGGTCCGAAACTACCCTTCAGTGCTTGCCAGACAAGGGATGTTTGAGCTGATTTCTGCTGCTGCCACTGCCTCACGATCAGTCCTGAACGTCGTACCACGACCTGGAGCGTCACAAAACAGAAAAGGTGTGAGTGGACAAAAATGACATCTTATAAAAACGTTTGCCAAAATACATTCTTACCCTCCAGTTTTCACAAACTTGCATGCATATCACAAAACATGAGTAATAGTATGAAATCATTCAAGTATGAACCATGGACCGATAAAATCAAAACATATTTTCCCATGGTCCATAAAACTCATGTTCACCAAATCAGTTCATGTTATAAAACATCAAATCTCGGCTCTCAGGCCAAAACATGTGAAAACATAATCACCTGGCCACGAAGACCAAAAACCTGTACTCAATACTGGTACATCATCAAACCACAGCAATCAGCACTAATCACAAGTGCACAATAAATATATCAATCCAATCAATCTGCACTACTCACAAGTGCACAAACTATCACAATCACATCTGCACTACTCACAAGTGCACAATCAAACCATCAACTGCACTACTCACAAGTGCTGCACTACACGTAGGCCAATATCCAGTCACTCTCTCGGGAACAGACACCTCTGGGCTCAACCCTCGGGCTCAGTCACATCTGGGCAAACACATCCCCAGGCTCAGACCCATCCGAGTGGTACATCCAGGCTCAGTCACATCCGAGAAGCTGACTACCATGGGATCAACTCCCGATCCTACAATCACATCCCCCAAGCTCCGATCGTCTGGATAATCGCCCCAAGCTCCGACAGTCTAGGCATTTCACAATCACAATGAAAACCATCTCGGGAATTGCATCCCAAAATATGTCAATCAAATCTTGTCTTCATACAAAGTCAAGATCATTCCCGACTAGGTCTCAAGCCCAAAAATACCATTTACACATAAACCGTTAAAATCACATTTTAAAACAATAAAATTATCCAGAAATCATCGTTGACGCACCAACTAAGTCAATATATCATTTTAGAAATCATTTAAACTCCGGGCCTAGCCCAAAACATCATTTGCATGTTCCTCGTAAAATGTGCCCGAAAGTCTGATTAAAATAATCATAAAATCACAAAAATCCTTAATTTCATCAAATTCACATGTGACTCCAAAACCGAGTCAAAATCACTATCCAGTTGGGTCTCATGCCCAAAATAACATTTTCACGCAAATCCATGCGTTCGCAACCTCAATTGCCATTTTCACGTAATTCCATGAAACCGATCCTTGACTCCTTCCCGAGTCAATACATCATTTTCAATCCATGACTCATAACTCGAGTCCAAACATCATTTTCAATCAATTTCAATCTCGGACTCATAAACCAAGTCCAAACATCATTTTCAATCAATTTCATAATTTCTCGAAAATCGTGCCCAAAAATAATATAATAATCCATAAAATCGAGAAATCACCGGATTGAAACATCAATCATGCCAAAGCATTTAAAATCATATAATAAAGCATTTAAAATCATATATGCATGCATTACGGTTAGAAAACAAAGTCCACTCACACACACTGTCCAAAACGGTCCGTTTCCGAGCTGCACGTTTTTTCGTAAATTCTGGAAATCACAACTCCTGTCCAAAATCATTATAGAGGGTTACTAACATCTCAAAATACTTCATATAATTTTTCCCAATTTTTCCGGAATTTAAATACATATTTTTAACGTAAAACAAAATTTCGGATACGCGGAACATTAACGAAACGAAATCCGATTTCCTCGAAACCAGCGTCAAAATGTTCGTTACACTGAGAGGATTCAAAGTCATGTTGACCTCACCTTGAAACTAGGCCGTACGCGCCCTCACGCGCCTCCGTGAGTGACTGCGCGTGAAACCCACGCGCCTGCTACAGTAACCGTCGTCCTCACCCATTTAACTGATAAACAGGTCCTGCAACCCGCGAGACGACCCGGTTCAAATCCTATCAATTTGACACCATTTTCATCAATTGAACATTCACACAACTTCGTTATAAGTCTAATTAGAGATCTGTTACATCAATTACACGAAACCTTACCTTAATCCTTCAAATCAAAGCTGATCATTCGAACCCTGTTCATCATTCGAAGTCCTTCAATGTCACACAATTTCCTTCAATTGATGCAACCAGAAGCTTCAATGGACTCAGTTAAACACTTTCCCCAACTCAATTGCATCAATCCAAGCCTCAATTCCCACGACTCAAGCTCGAAATTTCTGCAACTACAGTCCTTCTGTTCTACCTCAAATGGACCTCAATTCTCTTCGTTCTTTCGATGTAAATGATCGTGGCAATCCCAGAAGACTCAAATTAATCTCCATTTTGATCGTCACGGCTCAATTCTTCCAATTCGAATTTCCCTCCTAATTTTCTGAAATTTGAATTCCAGTTCCTCAACTCTCAATCACTCCCTCGTGTTTCCCTGTTAATTCAGTCACCGGGTACTGTTCATAATAAAATAATATTTTAATCCCGGTTCGTTCGGTTAATCGAGTCCGTTCCCGTGACCATAATTTCGTCGTCGAATCTCCGATTTCGGCATGCCGCCTGTGACAGGACCCGTCCCCGAAGGACAAAGTTAACCGTGCCCGGTCCTGCTCCCGTCTTACAAGTCAACTGAAAGTCCGAAACTACCCTTCGCACCTGCCAGACAAGGGATATTTGCGCCGGTGCCCGCTCATACCTCCACCTCTCAAATAGCCTCGATCATCGTGCCACGACCTGAAGGGTCAATAAAACAGAAAAGGTGTGAGTGGACAAAAATGACCTCTTATAAAAACATTTGCCAAAATATATTCTTACCCTCCAGATTTCACAAACTTGCATGCATATCGTAAAACATGAGTAATAATATGAAATCATTCAAGTATGAACAGTGGACCGATAAACTCAAAACATATTTTCCCATGGTCCATAAAACTCATGTTCACCAAATTAGTTCATGTTATAAAACATCAAATCCCGGCTCTCAGGCCAAAACATGTGCAAACATAATCACCTGGCCACAAAGACCAAAAACCCGTACTCAATACCAGTACGTCATCACAAACAACATCAATCAGCACTAATCACAAGTGCACAATAAATATATCAATCCAATCAATCCACACTACTCACAAGTGCACAAATCATCACAATCACATCTGCACTACTCACAAGTGCACAATCAAACCATCAACTGCACTACTCACAAGTGCGGCACTACGCGTAGGCCAATATCCAGTCACTCTCTCGGGAACAGACACCTCTGGGCTCAACCCCCTCGGGCTCAGTCACCTCTGGGCGAACACATCCCCAGGCTCAGACCCATCCGAGTGGTACATCCAGGCTCAATCTCATTCGAGAAGCTGACTACCATAGGATCAACTCCGGATCCTACAATCACATCCCCCAAGCTCCGGTTGTCTGGGTAATCCCCCCAAGCTCCGACCGTCTGGGAATATCACAATCACCATGGAAACCATCTCGGGAATTACATCCCAAAACATTTCAATCAAATCTTGTCTTCATACAAAGTCAAGATCATTCCCGACTGGGTCTCAAGCCCAAAATATCATTTACACGTACTTCTTTAAAATCACCTTTTAAAACAATAAAATAATCCAGAAATCATCATTGACTTACCAACTAAGTCAAAACATCATTTTAGAAATCATTTAGACTCTGTGCCTAGCCCAAAACATCATTTGCACATTCCTCGTAAAACCTGCCCGAAAGACTGATTAAAATAATCATAAAATCACAATAAATCATTAATTTCACAAATTCACAAGTGACTCCACATCCGAGTCAAAATCACTATTCACTTGGGATCTCACGCCCAAAATATCATTATCACGTAAATCCATGTGTTGCAACCTCCGTTGCCATTTTCACGTAAATCCACGAAATTGACCCTTGACTCATTCCCGAGTCACCACATCATTTTTCAATCCATGACTCAATAATCCGAGTCCAAACATTATTTTCAATCAATTTCAATCCCGGACTCATAAACCAAGTACAAACATTATTTTCACCAAATTTCGTAATTTCTCGAAAATCGCCCAAAAATAATAATATAATAATCATAAAACCGAGAAATTACCGGATTGAAACATAAATCATGTCAAAGCATATATAATCATATAATAAGGCATTTTAAATCATATATGCATGCATCACGGTTAGAAAACAAAGTCCACTCACACACACCGTCCAAAACGGTTCGTTTTCGAGCTGCACGTTTTTCCGTAAATTCTGGAAATCACAACTCCTATCCAAAATCATTATAGAGGGTTACTATCATCTCAAAATACATCATATAATTTTCCCCAATTTTTCTGGGATTTAAATACGTATTTTTAACGTAAAAAAAAACTTCGGATACGCGGAACATTATCGAAACAATATCTGATTTCCTCGAAACCAACGTCAAAATGTTCGTTACAATGAGAGGATCAAAAGTCCTATTGACCTCACCTTGAGACTAGGCCGGACGCGCCCTCACGCGCCGCCGTGAGTGGCTGCACGTGAAACCCACGCGCCAGCTACAGTGCTGCTACAGTGCTCCTTCTTCACCCGTTTGTCTGGTAAACGGGTTGAAAAACCCGCGATAGAACCCGGTTGAATCTCACCCAATTCGAACTCAATTCGATCCGTTCTTTCGACTGATCCCTTCAAATCCACCTCCATTTAGGTTCTGTAATTTCAATTACTCGAATCATGGTCAGAATCCTCACGACTCACGATCGATCCTTGACGGGTTTTCAATTCGGGTTTGTCGATTTCGCCCCTAATTTTCAAATTAATTCATCCAGTTAGCATCGTGAGAGTGTAAGGGATGTTTCTACAAAATCAATTTGAGAATTACTTACCTCTAACCCATTGAACCCAAGCTCGATTTTAAGCTGCCATGGAAGCTCAGTTCTTCCTCAATTCGACACGGTTTCTCTCCGGTTTTGTTGCAGGAAGGTTCGTTTTGATCTCAGGAGTCGAATTGAATCCTCAATTTCGATCCTCACAGCTCACAATCTCGAATTCGAAAGTCTCCCAAATTTTCTGAATTTTCGAAGCAAAATTCTCCCAGTTCTCTCAACCCCCCCGAGTTCCTCTCTCTCAGTTCACTTCCTCAAACTCCTAATTGTACAATGACGAGAAACAGGTGAGCTAGCACGGTTTAATTAGACAATTGGACAAAATCATGAGTTAAGCCATGATTTAGGGAGAAATTTCAAAAGTGTATATCATTGTGTTTTCCATGAAATCCGTTTTCCGTGTTGTCTGGGGCAAGAATAAGACAAAGGACAGGTGTCATTGTCTGATCAAGGTTAAAAGACCATTTTGCCCCTCGTTCGACAATTTACCATTTTGCCCGTAGACATCCGTGACCCGTAACTTGGTCACCCGAACTCCGTTTTCGACGTGCCGCCTGTAGTTGGATTCGCATCGACGAGACCTACGTAACGGTCCTTGGCCCTCGTCCATTGGACTTCCCGGGTCAAAAGTCAACATTTGGCCCCCTATTAGCCAAATTACCAAAATACCCCTCAACTTCTGAACGCCATAACTTTCACCTCGAATGTCGGAATCGAACGTGCCACCTGTCTATGAACTCGTGACGTCCCGAACTACGTCGCAGTCATCGGTCAAAGTTCGTTTGACCGCCCAAACTAAAAGTCAACATTTTACCCATGCTAGGGGCAAAACGGTCATTTTGCACGTTTCGTCCGATTTCACCCAACTAATCCCCGATTAGTCATTCTAAATCATAATTAATTAATATTCAATCCCGATATTCAGGACGGGTCATTACAGCCTGTCGTTGGATTCGTATCGACGAGACCTACGTAACGGTCATTGGCCCTCGTCCATTGGACTTCCCGGGTCAAAAGTCAACATTTGGCCCTTTTAGCCAAATTACCAAAATACCCCTCAACTTCTGAACGTCATAACTTTCTCCTCGAATGCCGGAATCGAACGTGCCACCTGTCTATGAACTCGTGACGTCCCGAACTACGTCACGGTCATCGATCAAAGTCTGTTTGACCACCCGAACTAAAAGTCAACATTTTGCCCACGCTAGGGGTAAAACGGTCATTTTGCACAATTCGTCCGATTTCGCTCAACTAATCCCCGATTAGTCATTCTAAACCATAATTAATTAATATTCAATCCCGACACTCGGGACGGGTCATTACAGGTGACCCCCTGGGAAGTTGTACCGTGAGCTCCCGAAAACAAAACCCTGAGGGCAAGGGCAAGGAGGCCCAAAGCGGACAATATCGTGCTAGATGAGTCGGGTACTTGCCCGTAATCATAACTTCCCCGATTTCGATTTTGACGTGCAGCCTATCTACGGACTCGTGACGTGCCGCCTATCGGACAATATCAGATTTAATTAATATTTTATTCGAATCCTCATACGTTAGTTAACCCGATTTCGATCCCGTAATCATAACTTCCCCGTTCGACGTTCGATTTTGACGTGCCGTCTATCTACGAACTCGTGACGTCCCGATATACATCGCGGTTATCGGTCCTCGTATGTTTAACTCCCCGGGTCAAAAGTCAACATTTTGCCTAATTTCAGGGGCAAAACGGTCATTTTACATTGTTCGTCTGAATTCTCTCAACTAATTCTTGATTAGTCATTCTAAATCCATAATTAATTCATATCAAATCTACATATTCGGGACGGGTCGTTACAGTCACGACCCGACCTTATCCAATAGGATATTGTTCGTTTTGGGTCCAGTTCTCACAGTTTTGATCTCTCGTTTATAGGAGTAGTTTAAATAATGTGATTGTTAATTTGAATTTATTTACGTAAAAGTGTCAGTTTTGTCTATGAAACTAATCTATAGTTTGTAAGTTCTAATTAGCATGAGCATTCACATTTTTTTTAACTTCTTAGTTTGTTTTAAAACGTAGTTTTGGCTATAACTCTTTTCAACCCCCCATTTATGTCTTTAATTCTTTAATTGTTTCATTCTTTAATTCTTTAAATCTTTAATTCTTTAATTCTTTAATTCTTTAATTATTTAATTATTTAATTTATTTATTCTTTAATTCATTTATTCATTAATTATTTTATTCTTTGATTATTTATTATTGTTTTTCACTAACCATTATTTAATATTCCCTAATTTCTCCGGTTAAAAATGATCTCTATTTACCAAAATTATATCTACACAAAAAAAAAGTTTAAATTGCATATACTTGAATTACGTGTTTATTTTAATGTGTAGTTCAAGCGTATCATCGTCTATTTTTTTATCGGCATTATAGTAATTTTGTCTTGTAGTGTATATGCTTTTGCTTAATTTGCTTTTGCACTTTCTCTCTCTTAAACTCCTTGCGAATGTTTTCGTTCTAGATTGAGTATATGTACGTCTTCTTTAGTATGTATGAGACTGTTTCTAAATTCTGAAGAATTATGCAGGAAAGGTGTTCTGTGTCTTTGACGAAGGCATTTTTTCCATTCATTTTAATTTCGCTAATTTCAGTGTTGAACATTAAAAAATAATTTGATCTCATTTAGGTTTAGGTTAGAATTCCTTTTTCTATTTATTTCGTAGATGTATTTTATTTTTTATTTTTTTGTAGATAAATTAATTATACGATTAAATTTGTGTTTTACATAAAACAATTATTAAAAGACAAATTTAGAGGTTGTAAAAGCAATTTAGCCTGAGGGGGTTTTGTGAAAATATAAAAATTTCAGAGGTGTTCGTATAAAGAAACTCATGTTGGAGATTAATGGAGTGGAACTTTTTTCCTCCTCTAGCATTTCTGCCAAACACGGCCTAACTGCTACCGTTCATTTGGTTTTTATTACACTAAAACCATATTACTTTATATCGCTTGAATATTAACTTAGGCCTGAAACGAGATGTCAACACCATTTTTGCATCCTGTTCGGTTACAATCAATCTGCTTTATTGCTCTATAGTCATAACACAATACCACTTCATGTAACAACTGAGCTGCAGGCTTCCACTGGTTCGTAGGTTGTGTAGGGTTACCCTTAGGCTGTGTGGGGTTACTTTTACAACGAATGGAGGGTGTTGTTTGAGTTACTGATTTAATGGCCGATACTATGTCCGAATACTTCCATGTTTGTGTCGCACTTGGCACGATCGAAGCATTTTTAAGGATATCTTTAATATTATGCGAAGTCCACATTTCGTGGGAACGTTCGAAGTATTGCATTTGGTTCAATCTCTCTTTGGAGCATGTACCATGTTTGTTCCATTCGCCTTCCCAAAACCTGGTATCGTTGCCGCTCTCCACGTTGGGCCAAGATCTCTTCAGTTTGGATCGCAATTGAGGGTACTGAGGCACAAGCAATATATGCAAATCTTGAGAAGACAAAAAAAGTAGAAACTAAGGAATATTTAGCTTCATTCGATGATCATTTTAGTTTTTGTTTCATTTTTTTTATTGGAGATTGATTCGAGGAAAGGATGAGAGACCCAAAATTGATGTAAACAAGTGGTGGAATAGATGGAAATGAAGGAAGAATGAAAACAAAATTTAGAAAGTGACTAACGAATATTGTTTTTAAAATCAGTCCAATGACTGTTGTTTACAAAAAAACAAGAAATCTACCACATAATATATCTAAGGAGTTCAAATTCAAAATTAATTATAATCCACTTGGCATGAAAAAAATTAAAAGCAGCAATTTTTTTCGTGCAAAATGCAGCTCACAGTGGGCCCCAATTGTATAAAAGTAATTTATCCGTTCCTAGAGCTCAGTTAATTTTTTTTCTTTTGAGTGAATTATTATTACATACTTAACAATTTTTATTTTTATTTAAAATTTTTAATGCTTGTATATTAAATAAAATAAAATTTTATCTCAAAATTTTTTTATTCAAAAGCCCCTAAATATAATTTGTACGTAATAAATTTCACATCTACCATTTTATATTTTAATAAAAATGGTGGGTGAATTATTGAGAATTTCTTTAAACAATTAAAAATAATAATATCTTCTTTTGTCCTCTTTGCCCCATGTGCCTCTTAGTATTTGATTTCTTTGGCCTCGTAGGCCCTTTAATATATTATGCATATAATAAATATAATATATGTATATATATATTGTATATGGTTACAATTGAATTTTTTCTATAAAATGAAAAATAAAGTTTATATTGTTGGGGGTTCAACGTTAAGGTATAAAAAAAAAATTGGGGTGGTGGGGCTTGAGGTGGTGGTGGAAAATCGTACGACATAGGGTTTAATTCTTGAATTTTAGAACAAAACTCAAGAATTAAACCCTAAATTATACGAAATTAACCAAATTATTTAATATAGGAAGATAAAAAAAAAATTAAATTTTAAATTTAATAGTATTTTTGAAAAATTATTGCTTTTAATTATCTTACTTTAAGTTAGATTAGATACTCATATTACTTTTAAAATGAGCAAGTGAAAAAAAAAATTATAAATATGAGTAATGTTTTCATATTCCTCACTATAATCTTATAATAAAAAAATAAAAATAATGTTGAAATCATGATAGATTTTGGTAAGTGTTTTTTAGATTGTTGTTGGACTAGTTTACAATTGAATGACATTAGTTGTAATTTATATAAAATTTATGATCCATTTTAAATTATATAGTACTTTGACTAATTAAAAGACCTATGAGTTTAATTTTTCTATATGAAAGTTTTTGAATAAATTTATAAATTAGTAAGGACCTATGAGTCAATTACTTTTTTTTTTCCAGAGAGTTAGTTAAGTATGACTGGCATTTTAGTTTGGTAACTATAATTTGGTATCTGTGGCATTCATTGAAGATATATTTTAACTTAAAATTCTTAATTTTGACATCTAGCTAAAACAGATGAAAATAATACTTAGATTTGAGAATTAACTCGTGAGATTATTGTATTCTAACTATTGAATTAGATTCAGTGATAAAAATTTAATTTTAATTGTTCTCTCATTTTCAACACCAAAATTAGGATACAATTTAGATATGTTAATCATCATGGCAAAGATCTTATTGGATCCCTAGAGAATCCTTATCCATATGTGGTTTAGGATTGTAATTTGTTTCTAAGAGATTTGTGGATTTTAGGTGTGTAGTCATAAATGAATATTTTTTCAAAAATATTTTTGCCATTTTACTAATTTTATATGTAGCAAATCAATCTTTCAATTAAATGATTTTTATGCGTGACCTCAATAATATGGGGTGGCAATAAAACCGCCTGAACATAGGAAGAGTTTTTCGAAAGGATAATGCTATTTGAACATATTAATTTGATCACATTTAATTATTATATTGATGTGATAATTAATGAATTGTGTTATTTTAATAAATTAAATTATTTTATATTTATATTAAATCATTCATTAATTATCACATCAATATAATTACAAAATATGATCAATTTAGTGTGTCTAAATAGAATTATTTGCAATGATGATGAGAGTTTATCATCTAAATCCAAAAATATCAATTCTTAAAAAATTTCACAAAAATCCTAATCACGCGAGATGCCCTTAAAACTAATAATATGATCAATAACTTAAGAACCACCACCAAGACCCACTCGGGCACTCAACTCCATCTTCCGCACAGACCATCAACACCAATTTCGCAGCCATCAATTCATATCATAAATAAAATTTGAGTTCCACCCTACCTTTATCATTACCATATGAACGTAAATGAACTATTAGCAAATAGATTCAAATGAAACATTAGCAAGAACTTGCAACCCCATACGGGTGATCTCTGAATCTGGCTCCACAAAGATCAGCGGAGTTGAAAACTTGAAATCATTGGTTACGATTACAACACCATTTTATTCAAAACAAGTTCCGTTTGCAATCTCTCCGGCACAAAGATTTTTAAGAAGCATTAATGACCATATGAGAAGATGGCGACCGGAAGGTTAAGGGAGAGATTGTACATGTTACTTGACTGAGGGAAGAATATTCTACAAACTCGTATTAAATTTCCAAGGAGTTTATCAGTGTAGATGAATCCGACGCACTTAAAAGCGTCAGGAGAATATGTTTAGGTACAAAGTACTCTTGCAATGCAGTATTACCCATTACAAAACCCAATGCACTCAACTGACCAACTGACAATTAAACAAGAAATATCACAACCTTGCATGGCTGAATTTAAGATAGATATAAGATATAAAATATAAAATATGGCGATAGATCACAACTTTCTTAATGACGCCAACACATTAAGAAATTGGATTGATGGGTTGGATGTCGAATTGACGGGTGCAAGGAGCTTCATGATGATTTGATGGCTATAGAAATGGGGTACGTCGAATGTTTGGTAAGTCGGACGAGGATGTAAGTTGTTAGAATTAATGCACATTTCTCAAGAACATTCTAGACAAATCAAGAAAAAGAGAGAAATATTGGAGATAAATGTAGACAGACCTAAAGAAATCTAGAAGATATGATGATATCTAGCAAAATGAAATGATGGTTGAAGATTATGCTAGAGTAGTCTAGCAATGTATTATCTAGAAACATCATGATTCAGATACTGTAATACATAAATATAGAATGGTCTAGAACACAAGCCAACATCCAATAACCTCTATAAATAGAGATGTGGTACCATGTAATGGTTGTAAACTTGTAATGCAAGAGTGTGAAGAAAATTCAAGTGAAAATGAAGTGAGCTCTATAAAGAGAGCTTTGAGTGATACTAGCCAAAAGTGGCTAGGTCTTAAGTGAGACACTAAACGCTAGCCTGCTTGATTGAAAGTCTTGTACTCCTCCATTGAATCAATAAAATTGTGTTTGTGTCATTCCTTTTCTAAACCTCTCCTTCATTCATAAACTCAGTCTAAACACTCATCTTAATATCTTCGGTGGTAGCCTTCATCATTTGGCCCAGAAGCCCACGGGCTTATGGGTACCCGATAGACCCGATGACAAAAAGTCCGACCTGGCCCGATATGGGCCGTGGGCTGGCCCGGCCCGCATGTTGACGGGCTGGACTTGGGCTTAGGGTATTCAAGCCCGCTAGGCCCGATAGGCCCGAGCCCGATAAAGCCCGGTAAGCCCAGCCCGACCCGCTCAGGTAAACCCGACCCATAAGCCCGAAAATATAAAATAATTATAAATTAAGAATTGATACCCAGTCCAATCTTGTTACTACTATCATAGCCAAAATCAAAAACTCCAACCAAATCTCAACCTAGTGTCATTTAAAAGCCCAATGCCTAAACCAAACCCTAACCCTAAATTCAAAAAAACTCACTAGGTCTCTGACTCTCTTATCGACCTCCTTATCCTATCTCGGCTTTATGGTCGAAAAGTTAAGTCAATTCTCCAAATCCAATAGTATCCTTCCTTAGCTTATTTCAATATTCGATAATAATATTTAAGCTCAACTCACTTTTTTTTTTTTTTACAATTAGGTAGGTACAAGTGGGCTTAGTAGGCCCGGCCCAAGTGGGCTTAGTAGGCCCGACCCGTAAAGCCCGATAAAAGCCCGACCCAAACCCGGCCCGACAAAGGCATGGGTTTTCATATTTATGATCAAGCCCGCCCGACCCGACCCGGTATTTTTTAAATTATGAAATAGGCCCGGCCCAAGCCCAAAAATTTTGGGACGGGCTTGCCCGAACCGGCCCAATTACGAGGCTTATTCAGTGGTATCATAGCATCTAAAACCTAACAGTGGTATTAGAGCAAGTCGTGTAAGAGCTTGTTCGATTAGCAAAGCAAGTTTGGGCATTGGGTTCAATCTAATCCTCCACCATGTCTACCTCAAATCAGAATTATGTCTAGTTTCCAATCTTTTCTGGAGAAAACTACAACTTTTGGAGCATAAATATGAAGACATTTTATATGTCTCAAAACTTATGGGAAAAAGTTGAAGACGAATTTGCAGTTCCAACAAATCCAATCACTGAGCAGCATAGGCTATTGAAGAAAAAGCAGCAAAGAGATGCAAAGGCTCTATATGTTCTCTAACTAGCCTTGTAAGACACAATATTCGCAAGGATCAAGGAAGCAACTACGACAATGGAAGCATGGGAATTGTTGAAGGAGGAGTTTCATGGGAATGAAGAGGTACGTTGTAACGACCCGTCTCGGAATTCGAGATTAGATTAGTAACTAATCATGATTAACGGGGTTAATCTGTGATTAGTTGGGCGAAATCGGACGAACGATGCAAAATGACCGTTTTGCCCCTAGTCGTGGGTCAAACGTTGACTTTTTATTCGGGCGGTCAAATGGACTTTGACCGACGACCGTGACGTAGTTTGGGACGTCACGAGTTCATAGACAGGTGGCGCGTTCAATTTCGACGTTCAAGGTGAAAGTTATGACGTTCAGAAGTCCAAGGGCATTTTCGTAATTTGAACGAAAATGAGGAAAATATTGACTTTTCGACCGGGAGGTCCGATGGCCGAGGGCCGAGGACCGTTAGGATGGTCTCGATGCCCTAAGTACGTAGGCAGGTGGCACGCGTCAATCGGAGTTCGAATGACCAAGTTACGGGTCTAGATTGCATGAGGGGCATTTTGGTAATTTTGTGAAGGAAGGGCAAAATGGTAATTTCATGGCTGCAGATTGATTTCAGCCGTGAGTGGGTGTTTTGGGTGCAGATTGATTTCATGGGTGGCACGCATTTCGATTCCAACCACACGAAAATTGATGGCAGTTGATCACGATTGGGCCTAGAACTGAAGTTCCAGTTTCTGGGAATTTTCAGGCTTGAGGACGATCACCTACGGGTAAGTGCTCCTGAAATTGGTCATGGTTTAATGTTCGTTTAGATCCTAGGAAGCTTCTGTTTAAATTAATTTGGAAACGGAGTTGATTCGAGTGAGTTTCAAAGCTCGACCCGTTTGATTGATCGTAAAGGAAATGATCGATTTGGGGCTTGATGTGTGAATTTAATAATGGAGAACTTAAATTAACCTACAATGGAAGCTTTTCGATGGACAAATTGAAGGAATTAAGCTGTATTTGAAGGAGA